>JAYKKI010000011.1:39696666-40903333 GCA_039881145.1 Druceiella hillmani
ATACATTAATATAGTTAAGAAAAAAGGAACCACTATGTTTTAATTTAATATTTCATACTGGAACAATAAAATATACCACAAAAGAAAACATTGAAGTCCGAGTTAAAACATTAAGGTAAAAACTTTACGATTAGAACTCGCGTATCACGAGGGTATAGTACATACTTATAATAATATTGTTTTTCACCATAAAAATATATTACTTAGTAAATAAACTATGATCGTTGCTATGTTTATCCGATAAACTGTAGTCGAACTCTAATAACCTTGTTTTTTTATCATTAGTATCTTAGCGGTTTTTGACACGAGAGAAAGTCAGTTTTTATGGATATTTTCGACTATGTTTACCAAAAATTATCTCACGTGAAATTAATAAAAAAATAGTTATGGGAACTCATTTTCTATTGAATACGACCCTAAAGCTACTGCTATATCCTTTCTATAAAATCACTATATACTATTTTTTATATGGAAGAACATTAGCTCCAATACAACTCAACTTCCTACTTTAAACAATTTATAACACAATTTCAACTGCCGGCTTTAAATAGTTTCTAAAACAAAATGGTTGTGATAGATGAACAAATACATGCGTTAGTGGTCCTATAAGAGTGTTTAAGTTTTACATAAACTGAAAATCAAATTAATATCTATTATTTTGAGGACACTATTAAAGAGAATTATTTGTCGTCACCGTGGTATGTTGGGTTGATGACAATACATGCGGCCTTTGACTGCGCGATGCACCGCGGGGGCCTGCGATTCCAGACCGCTGGTCGGGCGGGGCTGGACTGGTGTTTAGGTTGGCTGCAAGAGATTGCTCTAGTAGCAATAAGTCCGTCATATGTATCAATTAAATATATTGAAGTACATAAATAAATAAAGAGAACTATTAAATTACGCAAATCAGCAGGATATACAATACGAGGAATTGTCTACTTTTAAATCAAGTACGTATAATTTTTTTCTATTTTAAAATCTGAAATCGGCTAAGTTAGGTACTACAATTTTTAGGAGGATACAATTTTTTTGCAGATTGGTATATCTTTTTATAATATTATCTAATATAATATAATATATAATATTATCTATCTCTATAAATTTTCTTTGATTTTATTTGTAAAATATATAGAGGTTCTTCTTTAAACATCATTTACTTTACATAAATATTAGCTTCGAAATATTTTTTTTGAAAAAAAAAACATTTTCACTCGTTCTTTTAGAAATTGTCAATTGTATTGATTAAGAGCGAAGAGCGACATTCAGATACCGTTAAATACATGAAAATTCGTAGTTCACATACGGCGAAGTAATTCATAGTTCACATGCGGAGAAATAATTCATAGTTCACATGCGGAGAAATAATTCTTAGTTCACATGCAGAGAAATAATTCATAGTTCACATGCGGATAAATAATTCATAGTTCACATGCGGAGAAATAATTCATAGTTCACATGCGGAGAAATAAAATTGAGACCGACGCACGACGCGACGATATGAGGGCATTTTATTTCCCGAAATAAAACTCGGATAGCGAACGCGGCGCTCATTGAGCAACGCCTCCGTTTGATTTCACACCTGCCTCTAGTGTTTTCAATTATTCTCATTGCTCTTTGGCGGTCACTCTCGTTGAATAGAAAACAGAACTCGAACGGGAGGTCAATGACAAGCGTCCAACACCTCAATGTTATCTATACATTTATCATAATAAAAATTGTTTATTATCGCAATTACGTATTTAGCTGTGTTTGTTTTTGGCGCTGATTTATACAGCGTGGTTTTTGAATGTTTACGGCGATTTTGCAATAAATGTAATAGAGCCGTAGTTTATTACAATCAGGCTGGTCTATGCTCTTTAAGCGTTAATTGAAGATCTAAATGAATCATAAAATGTGTCATTACCGTCCGCGGCAGTCATTAAATTATTATCTGATCATGTGTGACCATATTCATTTTTCCGTGCTATGTTGGTTTCCTATTAAAAAACTTCATTTTATCATTAGATAATCTCTTAATGACTTATAAGAAGAATACATATTGAAATGAGTATGTTTTCAGTATGATTTATTCAATGGCGTAATCTGATCTAAATTTCATACTTGCAAGAATAAATACTTTCTATTGTAATTAAGATTTATCCAAAGTCACAATTTTAAACATAAACAAATAGAAAGAAAGGTATTAACACTACACACTGGTACATGCAGATATCTTTTCTATAACAATTTTAAAATTCATTATGTTCGCTACTCCTAATTTGGCACCGATTTTCAATTATTTATTTATTTTTTTTCCCTATGTGTTTGATATGAAAAATCCAAAAATTTTCACAATACTAGAACAATAAAAACTAAAATATTAGGAGTAAATTCGTATTTTATTGGTTTTTCACTTCACTTTAACATATGAGACATTTCTATTTATTTAGAAAATAATATGGTTATTTTCCATTAGTTTTCTTTTAACAATTACTTAAAAAGTAAATTGTTGTTGACTCGAATTATGGGGTCATCACCCACGTTTACATGTCGCATGAAATTTCACATACCATTACTTGAAACGTGCGTTTTTATGTCAAATAAATACATATGTTACAAAACACAAATGATTCGCTGTATTTGCATGGATAGAATTGCCCATACGTCAACAATATCATGAACATGATCACCTCACTCTCCCATCATATAGATCTTATAATAGGCAGTACCTATACAGCGAGAATGCTTAAATGTACCTTAAATTAAATAAATAACCTATAGGTTTTATTATTTTTTAAAAGCTTGTCCTAAAAAAGCTTTGTCCCAAATTTATTGTATCTGTAAAATTAGTAGCTTTTACTTTTTAAAACTTTATTACACCGTATTTATTGTATTTTTAAAATTATTTATAATTTTTTGGGCAAGTGTATAAATGTCTTCAATCGACAATTAAAATTTATTTTTTAAAACCTTGTTATATCGTATTTATTCTATTTTGTAAAATTCCTTTTTATAATTTTTTGGGCAAATATATAAATGTTTTCGATCGAGAATTAATATATTTGATTGCGATTATGAAGGCTGCTAAGAAAATTCTATAATTATTTTGTAATAATAACATATTTTAGGAGACTCAAACTGGCAGGAAGAGGTTTGAATATATACAAACGAAATATGTGACCCAAGAAGACGTAATTGAATATTTATAAAAAGAGTTTCTGAAGAAATCATGAATCTAAAAGAATGTAGGTGGATATTACAAACTGAATTAGAGAGAGAGAGAAGGACTTGAGCAAAATGAATTATATCGATATGAAAAAGTACCACGTTTTGTTTTCACCGTTCACCCGGAAATAATGTGAATAAACAAAGTAACATATCTCTATTAAAGTAACCGACGCAAAAAAATGCGCTTATATATATATATATATATATATATATATATATATATATATATATATAATTTAGTTACTTTATTAGTTAGTGGCTATGTAATGTTTCAAAGTACCTTTCACAAGACAAATTAATTTAAAGATAAATAGATCATAAATGTGTTTTATTTTATAGCTACGAAACACAAAATTGAAATTTTAAAATATGAAAAATGGAAAAATTTTACAATTGATTGTTTTTAGCCTGTTTGTTATCTAGTCATCTATCAATATTTTTTCACAAACATCATTTGATGCAAGTCGATTTTTTCTGCATTCAATATCTAAGTGAGTAGCTATTGAGGCAAAGTATAAAAACTTTAACTTGTTTTTCATCGGTAATTTTTCAAAAAGCATATTGCCAGGAGCATCATATATAAGCTAACACAATTAGGTATATAAAGTGGCTATAATGAAAATTTTTGAAATTAATAGCAAAAAGAATTATGATAAATATTACTAAAAGCCCTATTAGAAAAAAGATAAATTGTAAATAAAGAAATAATAAAAATTCATAGACTTGCTTCACACGTAGATCACTTGTCGATTGACACTTTATCAATTTTTATTTAAGGATACGAGACCACTATTGTATCCAGAGTAAAGTGCAAAAAGTTTTGTTCGAACCTGTGGAGTCATTCCAAAGAAAATAATGTTCAAACATAAAAGACAAACAACTCGAATGAAAAACTTCTTCTTTTGTAACAGTTATATTTGGTGAAACTTATAAGTAATTTCGTTTAAATGACAAAAACTTTAAATCATAAATATTTGACCATTGAGTTCCATAAACAAATTACAAATGTTTCATAGCCAAATAATTCGATCCCAAACGAACCAACTCTAGCATTTCCACCATTTTGAACTTCCTCTAGCACACGCCGTATAATCAAAAGCATACAGCAATGCGAAAAATGTCTATTAATACGTTTTTCATAGCGTTCAAAAATAATATAATTATTGTTAGGCGTATTATATTTCTCCCAACGCACATAAACCTACCGTCCTCTGATGAGGACGTCCATTGTTTCACTTCGTTTTCTGAGTATACTACCTGTGTGCAGTGGCGGTAGTTTATATTTATGTTAACCCTGTGAGACACAATACAAGGTTTGATGATATGAAACCTTAGAGAAATTCTTATAATTTTAGAATAATGGAAGTCGATATCGCCTGTTTTAATCCCCGTCTCTAAGGAGTATTTTTTGATATAACCTTTCAAATTCAATATCGATATTTTGACGTAAATTCACTTCTTTTTTTACTAACTCCTCTTATATCCTATTTCTATACTCTGAAAGGCGTTCAAGATGTATATTAAATATAGCAATTAATGCAATCACATTTCATTTTATGAATCATATATAAGGCAAATGATAAGCCAACTAAGGGAGATCAAAAACAAATGAACACTTTAGTCTTTAAATCGTCGGTGCAATTTGTCATAATTGTCTTTTTCTATGAATACTTCTACGATTATTTATATGTTTAAATTAATTGTTACATGAATTTGTTCTAGGAACATCATTTCAGCAGCTTGATATTATTAGTAACCGACTCGTGAATAAATGATTTAACATAAATGGAAATCCCTGATGAAGAAAATAAGAAGTTAAGGGTTCAGGATTCATAAAAATATCTATCCATATCTCACTAATTCTGTCTATCCTCCTCTCTTACCATATTTTGAACGAAAAGTTCTAAATTTTAAATGTCACGTTAACTGAATTATTTATATTTATATCATATTCAAATTATCGATGGCATTATGTTTCATACAAAAGCGCGAAACACGAAATATCATTACGTATTGTAACTCTTGTACTCCCTTGACAAGTTTACCAAATGGTGGGGCGTTAGGCATTGTCGCTCGATTGTATCAGCTGTTTGCCGCTTTTTACTTCAGTGACATATTTTCGTGGTGTTGAAGAAACCAGTTTACATCACAACGAAAAACCTTGCAATGTTTAAATTGCAAACGCCTTTTGGGGGTCTTTAAAGGGCCTTCCAACCGTTAAATTCGATTCTACTTTCAACTTAATATATACTGAACTACACATGCAATTAAATTGTATAAGGTATTTATCGCTACGTAGCATTATTTTTAAAAATAGCAATGCCATTCAAATTTATACTTCATAGTTTTAGTACTCGGTCATTGAGAAAATTCACTGTATTCGTTAAACGAACTGTTTGGAAAATGGCAATTGGTAGTTTGTGACTATATCTCTCACAGGACATTCTAAAAGATGTTTAGCTGAACTTTTTAAATATGAAATTTATATTTAAAATATAAATTACTTCATATTTTATGGTAACTTTATTATATACTAATAACCTAATATAAAATGATTCGTCATAAATACTGCAATTGTGGGAAAATATAAGAATTAAATATAAACTTCTTTAAATAGGAATACGTCTTCTCGAAAATATTTCCAATTATCCTCACACTATTCATAATTTTCCCGCATAGAGTTTTATATGTGTTTAGGGGTGCAGCCATCATTAACACACCCGTCACCTACGTCAGAGAAGACTATCATCAAGTTTTCACAGGGTTTTGGTATTGAGATAGTAAATACGTATACTATTGAAAGTTATTTTTATATTATTTTAATATAGAAATAAGTTCTATCAGTATACAGCCACTCTTTTGTGAAAATTAGCCGTTCTGAACAAGGAAAAATAGTTTTCAGATTTAGAACACGCGCGCCCCTTTAAAGATTATAGGTTTACTTCGAAGTTTTAAAAAGTAAAAAATTATTTCAAAAATATTGTCCAATAGTTTATTTTATTTTATTTTATAATAAATTTTGGCAGAAAATAATCGATTTTTTGTCTTTATGTCGATTTCTTTATCGTGTTTATTAGTCCTCACTATTAGTAGTAAGTTTAAAATTCAGATTTGATAAATATCATTGCTTATAACGGATTTGTCTATTCAGAGCGATTTTATCGGTTTAAAATTTGTATCAAATGTGGAAAATTGTTAGAAAATTCATCTCTGAAGTAAAAATTCTAGACAATACTTAGATGCACATTACTAAGTTGCGTGGTTTAAAAAAAGCGAGTGCTTACCCCAAAATAAAATATAATATATACATAATAGTGTATAGAAATACATAATAGGGATGAGATTATATATTTATAGATTATACAGCGAGGTTGTACGAGTGAAGCCGGTAAAATGTTTATTTCAATAAAACACGAGCAATATCATAATTCAGCGGGTTAACTGAAAATTCCCGCGATTCGGAACTTATTAATAAAAGGCTTTTCACACAACGATTCAAATTGGTTTCACGGTCCCGCCTGAGGACAACCTTTTCTCGTTATAAGGTCGCCAGTAATTCATAATTGCGTTGCCTAATTACATCCAAAACGTACGCAAACGCGTCGTATACGCGTTGATCAAGATTCGTAACAATATGTTATTGTTGCGGCGGGCGAATCGCGAGAACTGTATCTGGGTCAATTATGGGCTTAACTGGGTGGAGGGGAGAAGATCCGACTCATTGACGACTTACGCGTAATGCTTCAGAGGAAATTACGGTCAACATACTAATGTTGACAGTAATTTCCTCTGACGGTATAATACATGGATTTACAGAGTAACTTGCAATGATTCCAAAACTATTTCGTTTATAATTTGATTTAAATTGCATCTATATATACTGATACAAATGTCGATAAATATATATTTACACTAGTAAATAATGTCGCGAAAGATTATGTACGATCTCTTACAATAGGTCCTCATAAATTACCACCTTGCTTGAAACTTATCACAAACATGAAAACACGAAGTTAAAACATTTAAAAATTATTTTCACAATACTAATTCCTTAATTTTATTCCTTTCTTGCTTTATTACTATAATAAATGAAATAAAAACTTCTTGATATTTGCCATAAAAAATAATCTTTAAAACTATAATATTTATTCCAAAAATGAGCATCAGAATGTAAATCGATATAGCGTCACGAAAATCTGTGACGATACTGAATTCAAGCACTTCTTTTGGAACACTAAGTAAGAAAAGCATAGATTCTTTTAATAAATAGCTTTTATATTAAATTTGTCAGATATTTTGGCACTGATAGTTGATATTTTGTTTTATTGTACAGACCGTGTATATATTTAAACTAAACATTTCGTGCCACCTTTAACACACCTCTAACTTGAGACCTATTTGAGGTATAACTATTACGCTGTTGGATGTGTATTTTTCTGTGTCCAGTTTTTTTAATTTCTGAATTACAAGATAAAGGTCTTCGTACAAAACAAATAGAATGCGATTAAAAATGTAATACATGGTAGCAGAATTTGAAAAATTTTCCATCACCCTCGGTATTCGCCAGACGTTGTACCAACTGATTACCATATGTTTCGTAATATTGATAACTTATATCTAGAAAACACAACATTCGAAAATGTATTCCACACCTCTCTAAACTTCTTCGGTAGACACAAAAACGAATCATCGCTGAACTGACAAATATGTATCAATGGTTAAGGCTATATGCCTTAAGCATCGAACTTTGAATAAGTGTATTTTTATTTTTATTCGTTTTATTAAAATCTAAATTTGTTAATTAAATATATGCATTTCATACTTAATAACCCAATACATAAACTTGTCGTATATCATATCTAGATGCTCATGAATATTATAATATGCATTCTTTACAATACATTTTGTGCGTATAAAATTTATATATCTAGAAGTTATAAACCAAAATGTAAAAATTAAGTGGGCCACATACGAAATAATATTGTGGCAGATTAAACGTATTATCTACGTAATGATGATAACAAAATGAATTTGACATAAATATGTATTGGTTGGCAACTTATAAATCCGTCACTTTTTTCCACCAATTTCTGGAATGTTATAGAAGCTTCTAGAATATTTCTTGTAGAGTATATAAAAAGGGTGGCATTCGAGCTTCTGTTCAGTTTGCAATTGAGTAATTGGGAAGTAAAGAACAAAAGAAAAATAGAAGTATGTCGAAGTGAACTTAGAAGGCTTCTGCCTCATGAGGGCTAAAAGCCTGCGAAGCATCACACAATATATACACAACGATGGGTGTAAATGTACCCTCTAACGACACAGCCAAGCACTGGTTCCAAAGATTCAAAGAAGGGAATTTTGATCTGTGCGATAAACCTTATGCAAAGCAGCCTCTCTATTTAGAAAAATGTAAAAGACTTATTGAAACAGATCCCAGATTAAGTTCGCGTTGCTTTTCAGAACTACTTTCATGCTCTCATACAGCAGTGGAAAAATAACTTGGCGCTTGGAGATAGACGTGGAAATATTTCATTTGGTTACCACATGAACGAACACCTTTCCAACTTCAGAGGAGAGCTAATGTGTGCTTGGAGGTACTGAGTTCCCATCGTACCAACGAGAGGAAAGTATCTGGTTACAAGAGATACAAAGTGGGTGGCTTATGTTAATTTTTAGCATAAACTCCAGCATCTAGGAGCTGGAGAAAAAGGTGTACTTACACCAAAATATAATTTTGGACAAAAAATACTTTTGAGTACATGATGGGATATAAATGGAGTTATTCATTGGAAACTTTTTCAAGCTAACAGTACAATTACACCTAAAATTTATTATGAACAATTGAGCCAAGTAACCGCAAAACTTCCTTCAAATCAAAGCAGAGTTTATTTTTTACGTGACACTGTTCGACCTCACGTAGCAAAAGTAACGCCTGAAAAACTACTTTCACTTAGATGGAGTGTGCTACTTCATCCACCGTACTCTCCAGATCTTTCGCCATCTGATTACCATCTGTTTCGCTGTCTGCCTAATGATTTACATGATAGAAAATTTAAAGAATCATATCAAAATTGAATTTTACCGGTTTTTCAGTTAAAGGCCTAAATATTTCTACAAAGACGGAACTTTAGCTCTGCCTACGCGTTGGCGACACGTGTTAGATACCGACGGTGCTTATATAATTAAAGATTGATTTTATTGACTACATCAAGTTGAAAAGTTTTGTACAGAGATGGCGTATTTATAAGTTGCCAACCCAATATGTCAAAATTAAATTCGGGATTTGTAAATAAATTGTGATATTATTAAACAGCGTATGTTATTAATCACTATATTAACTTAATAAATTATCATGCTAAATAATGTTATAAATATCAATATTACACGGATATTTCACTAATATAAATTTTAAAATTAAGAGAAGAAAAATAGAAAATTCTAACTGTCAGTCACACAATACTCAGAGGTATAAAACATTTTGGAAAAATATTCGATATTCTGATACGTACGAAGTCCGTATCCATATATGCTATTCATTACACATCATTTCAACTTTGTAATGTGATGTGTAAAGTGAAATATCTGCTAAATCAGTTTAATTTTGACACATACAATATACAATTGTTTTTCTAGGGTGATGCTTAAGCGAGGCAGAAGAAGTAAATGAGACATATATAACTATATAACAAAGTCAAAAAAAGTTATGATATTTTATTTTTAAGTAAGTGTTATGATTATTTTGCAATGTAGAATACATATTTTATACATAATGGTCAAGCTTTTCTTCTTTTTTCTACTGTATATTTTCGATGTTTATTTTCAATGTTAAATATATTTACTTAAAAAAAGGAACATTGCAAAAACATTTGAATCTCAATTAGAATTTAGAATTTTCATTTTACATTCACCCTTTTTTGGTATTTCGTAAAAATATCCCATCAAAAATGTAAATGTGTAAAATGGGCCAGTTTCTCTTTAGGTCAAAAATATTAGCTAAAAAAAATCGAAATTAAGATAACAGGTTCAAAGTAATTTCTTTATGTGGAATTAGAATAACAAAATTCTACCTAAAAATCAATTTGAAATGTACACGTGAACGTTTTTTAAATATTTTATACAACTTTCATATTTAAACACAGCGAGTTTATAAAATCAAGAAAAGCGTGTTGCAGGAACCAGAACTTGCCAAATTCGGGCATTATTTATATAGCATTTTAGCATTATATCATACAACGTAAATATTCATACCAATAACAAATTATATTATTTCATTACAAATGCCAAATAAATCCATGTTATATTACTAATGTGAATACAACAAAAAAGTTTACAATACCTGAACTGTCATTTTGCTTTGTTTACAAATATACTCTTGTGGAATGGAATGAAATATAGACGGTGAGAGTCGTATTAAATTTTGAAATCAATTTAGCTACATATAAGTGTTAAAATCAATACAATTTCGATTTCTGTAAATATAAACATAACAAAATACGATTCCATCTTTGTTCAGAATGCTGTCGGTAAATTTGATTTAAAAGCAAAGTTTTCCACTCCAGCGCGTCAAGCGATAATAGAGCACAATTCGTCTCGATTCACAGAGGCGAAGTATATATATATATATATATATATATATATATATATATATATATATATATACATATATATACATATATATATCTATATATATAAATATATATATATATATATATACATATATATATATATATATATATATACATATATATATATATATATTTATATATTGGGTTGACTAATAACTTTTTAAGCCCGAGTTGTGTCGTAATCATTGAATGTACAAATCAATAGGACGTCCGGTATGGACTTCGTTCTTAAGATCGTAGTCCTCATTCTTTAACTTTCTGAACCAAATCTTTGCAATCGTGTTGGACACCGTAGACTCGCCCATTGTATGACATATATTATTTGTGGCAGTCTTTGCATCGTAACCGAGATGAAATTCGTAAAGTAATAGAATTCGCATTTGAAATCTATTTAAATCCATTATCTTTTATGTAATTCACTTGAAGCTTCGGCGCTCACTGTTGTCAACTGACTGCACTTTGGCCTATTTATACCCTACAGTAAATCCTTCTCGAAGTTTCAAGAATCTTTCTAGGAAAGTCCCGAAGATGTGGCTAAAAATTTACTAACCAAGCTAATATTTTACTAAAAAATTAATTCACATTGTACCACAAGATAAGAAAACTGAACAGTAATGTTTCAAATACTGAATTCGAATGTCTGAAAAAAAACAAATTTTAAACTCCTACCCTTAAAGGATAAAACCTCACACCCTTTAAGTTAACGCCATGCACATGATACTTAACTTTATTGACAAGTACCATTTTATTTATTTACAAGACATAATGATTCTTTGTTATTTGATTAGTAAAATTCCGATCATTAAATATGAATTTAAACTAATCCCTCGTAATGAGAGACACAACCTTAATAAATCAAAAGCAATTGTGTTTATTAGAAAACGGTAAATGGATTAATTAAGACGCATTACGGATGGACTATCCCTAAATTAGTCATCCAAAATTGATTCGCGGTCAAACACACGATCGTAATTTATATATATTTTTAGTAATGGCAATTAAATACAAAGTAAATAAAATTATTTATTTATTATATATTTAGAGACTTTCGAACTCAATGAAAACTTTATTTACTTTAAGAACCTATATACGTTAAGAGTAGAGACAACGGCATCTACCTGTTTTGTTTTCATCAAATGAAGATTTTAGCAATAATGATAAAAAGCGGCCAAGTGAGTGTTAGCGCACGAAGGGTTCCATAGCACCAAAAATATTAAACTTATAATTGCTGCGGTCGATATCGAAAAATGGCATATCTCAAAAACTACAACTACACACTCGTGTCTTATTCAAATCAATTTTCGTTGAAAGTTTATTTTAAGTTCTACTATCTTAATTTTTTTTCAGAACTTTACAAATGTCAGTTGAAAAGTTAGAGGGCGAGGCGCACACTATTTAAGACTTCAGAAGCGCATAACTTACCAACTATTGACTTCAATATAAAAGCTATTTTAGAACCTCTATATCATTTTTAAAACCTGCGAAATTTTAACGATACCCCAAGGGCCTATGTGCACTGGACTGTCAATTATAATATTATTTTTTTTAAATTTCACTATTTCATTACGCAGCAGTTCATATAAGGCATCATCTAAATTTCGTCTATATTGTGCCAATAATCTCCGAGTAAAATAGCTATGTATATATATATATATATATATATATATATATATATATATATATATATATATATATAATCATAACATTCCCGGAAGCATTGCATTCAATATAGACTTATTTTAATACCATAAATACAGTTTTACAACACAGTTAACGAAACATAATTAACTTTTTAAAATAATTTCAATTTCTGCTTTAACATTGAAATTAGACATTTTATATAATAAGTCTTTGATTACATTATTTACAACTATTCGGAATATACGCAAATATAGGTCCTTCAAATTCCTATTTAAATAATAGTAAACTATATGAAACGTCCGCTATTCCTAATAGTTCCATAAAGTGTGCGAAAGGCATAACACGAAAAGTTGATACTTGAATTTATCAATGTGGGAACGAATTGAGTGTATATAAGATGATGTTCATCAACAGTGCCGGTCGAGCCTTATGTAACATCGGTATAAAAAACCTTACAAACAAGATGTACATATGCGATATAGTCTAAATAAAACACAGCTAAGGCAACAGGTAAGAGCAAATGATACGTCTAATCCAGTTGTTTCATTGTTACCCAACGAAATTAAGGTTTGAGTATGCATAGGCTTTTGGTAATAAATTACTTGGTGCTTACTGTTTACAGTAAGCAAACGTAAGTTATCTATTACAAGCCAAGCATTGCCAGAAATCGAGAAATCGAATGTAAAGTGCTTTAAATATACATTTTTCCATATCATCGTTTTCAATTAAACACATTTAAGTATATCATGTATTATACTGATTGAAAGTTAGCCATGAGTATAGTTTTCGTACGGGTGTTTACAACATACATACAGACAGACAGTTCTACTGACAGTTGTATAACAAACTTGAAAATAAAAATTGATTAAAATCTTGAATTTTTTTCATCTGAAAAACATACTAATTAAACTCTGATAATTAAATTTCGCATTATATTATTTCGATTATACGTGCAGATGAAAAATTAGTATAAACCCCATTTTAAAAAAAAATAAAAATCAGTAAAACAATTTCCATATAAAGGAGAGTATAAACCGTAACGATTAACAAAAACGTGTGTGAACTTTATGAACAATTGTTTACTTCCTAGATTCTGGATTAGTGCGAAGAGGGTGATATGACAATCTCAGTAATATGATGACATGTTTAATGGCTGTAACGAAAATAAGGAAAGCTAGAAAAGTTTACTTCATAGTACAAACATTTTATGTTTGTAGGGATCGAGAGATTTACACATCATAAAATTAAAAGCGGCGATTTGAACACACTAGAAATAAAATTTTGCGTCTACCCTAATAAACTACGGCGTATAAAAATAATTAAAAGTCGCTAATCATTGATCTAGTATGCTTTAAAAACAACAATATGAATGAGACACCGTAAACTTGAACAAATGACGTGCATACCTTGACGCCGCTACTTGTCAACCCCAACAATTTACATGTAAGGATTATATAGGGTTTGATCAGTGGGCCACAGAAACGCAAATAATATCTACTTACCAGAACAAATTTTGGCTTTATAAATATATAATCACAGAAATATTTTATATAAATGAAAACAGTTTGACTGGCGACTGGTGTGGCGCTCCTCCTCAAAGCTGATTCTTGTGTGGAATAGAATGATTTGCCCGCTAACTTATATTAAATTAAGAATATTGGTTGGCATATTTTATTTGTATGATAACAAAGATATAAATAATGAGTAATAAAACAAAAGTTCCACTACCGGAGGTGTTGACGGAAAAACGCGAAGAAAATTTAAAAGTATATCATGTAGAGAAAAAAAATCTAATATCTTTCAAAATAAAAAGTTCAAAGATGTGTAAAAAAATTCTCTGCAAAACTGAAACACAAAACTAAACACCCTAATTATTCTGTTCATTAGTTATTTGAAAAAAATGCGGGTGGAATGTTTTATTTTGTTTTCTACCAAATAAGACAATATCAATAAATAAAATAATGGACATCCACAAAGATACTTCAGTATTTCAATTAGCGTATTAGAGTGTACTTATCAACATGT
Organism: Druceiella hillmani; assembly: GCA_039881145.1. Lineage (NCBI taxonomy): Eukaryota > Metazoa > Arthropoda > Insecta > Lepidoptera > Hepialidae > Druceiella > Druceiella hillmani. The sequence continues at coordinate 39,711,165 of JAYKKI010000011.1, forward strand.
CATTCGATCAAAAATGACTCGTAAATTAATTTTGGTTTACACAAATTTCGACATATAAATTTTTTAATCGCTTTTGTATAACAAATGATTCTAACATTATTAATATCTAACAATTATTAATCTATCGTAGCACTGTTACAATATTCCTTTTATAATACCAAAAAGTACATCTTGCAATTTATAAGTTGTATCGCCTTGGAGCGTTATCTCTGTCCGTACCGTTTGTCATGTGCGTAATTTCTCCGCACAAAAAGACATTTGTGTGCTACTAAATATTTTCAAAGTATTTCAGAGAAATCTCATTAAGTATTAATATAAATGGATTTTTTTAAAATTTCGTATGACAAATGATTCTAACATTATTATTATGGTATCTATCGCAGCTTTGTTATAATATTCCTTTTATAATACCAAAAAAGTAAACCTTACAATTTTTATGCTGTATCGCCTTGTAATATTTAAACTAGAACGATTATCTCTATCTGTACTAGAACGATTAACTCTGTAAGTCAACATGTGCGTAATTTCTGTGCTGAAGAAGACAATTTCATGGCACTCAATATTTTCAAAATATTCCTGAGAGGTCTCATTAAGAATTAATATAAATGAATACTTTTTTAGTTTTGTATAACAAATGATTATAACATTATTATTATTATATATATCGCAGCTTTGTTATAATATTCTTCTTATAATACCAAAAAAGTAAACTTTGCAATATATATATGCTGTATCGCCTTATAATAGCTAAACTAGAAGCGTTATCTCTGTACGGTTCATCATGTGCGCAATTTCTGTGCTGAGGAAGACATGGCACTCAATATTTTCAAAATATTCCTGAGATCCCATTAAGTATTAACATAAATGAATAATTCCTTTACACCAGAAATATGTAAATTATCTAAATATGGATTCGTTGTTATAAAAATTTAATAAATCAAAAACTAAAACAATTATAAAAGAAGATATCTGATTAACCTGAAAATAATTATAATTGATTTATTTGTTGAGTTTGTTGTTTTCTTGACAAGTTTTGATTATTTGGACAGTACCTTTTTTTGTGACTAGTTTCAATTATAAAAAAATGATAGTATACAGAGTTTTTGAGTTTGGATAGGGTAGAAAAAAAATTTAATTCAGACAATATAACGTTTCCAACCGCCATTTTGTTTTCCTTAAAAACTATTGTAACTATAGCCAGCATGTTAAAAAATGTAAATAATATTTATTAGTTTTAATGTTTGAAGTAAAAGATTTAAAATGAAAAAAAAGTGTGTAATTATGCATACCAGTAAAGCACCGCTTATCTTGATAAAAGTACAATATAAATATTATATCGCAAAAATCAATAATTTAATCATAAATGTTCAATAACTGGTACTAATAACAAGAAACTAAAAGTAACTGTAGAAGATCATAAAATAATAACTAATAAGCTAAAGAAAGTTAAATTGAAGTTGATGAAATAAAAAAAAATTACACACAATTTATAAGCATATATAGAAATTAAATGAGATTTAAAATCGAATACAAGCCCCGCAAGCACATCATTTGTCGATTTTCCATTAAATACTTTCTGCCTATAATTTTTCTTCGTTATTTATGTCCCAAGTCAATTTCACAGGACTTCATATGCAGATGTTGATCTCTTAGACACGTTAACGATCGATGTAAAATACAGAAAGTATGATATTTCTCTAAAAATAACTTCATGTTGATTTGAATCATAAACTATGTTTATTCTAAGTTTAATGAAAATCTGCCCAAGCGTTAAGACGTGTGTGAGAATCTTCCAAACATATTTCTTGTTGTATCAGTATTTCACGCGAGCGAAGCTGCCTGTACTAACTTAGAACATACCAAAGGATACTGATAAAAATCCATATAGCATTGGACTCCTGGGGAGTTACAAGAATAAAAATGACTTTCATATAGATTACCCTTAAACATTTTATTTAAATCGTCAAGATGTCATCGCCTGTATTTTTTGCAATGCCCTTTTGTACGGAATTCGTTGAACCTGCAAGATTATCTTATTTGTTTGAACTGAAGATTATCTTGTTGACAAGATCTTATTCCGTTGTATCCTCCATGCACAGATGTACTAATCCATGAAACACTCAGGTCTGACACGTTCGTTGAAAGAGTCACGTTAAGTTTCAAAAGAGAAAAAAAGACATTAATTTTGACGACACAGAACGAATGTCAATGTCAGTAAATAATATACATAGCAATTCGTGCAGCTCGCAAAGAAACTTGGCACGCACGACACTAGCGCTGGTCGTGATGTAAGTTCTCTACTATTTTTTGACAGAAAAATATTGACAAAACAGGGAGTAATGGTTGGATTTTATAAAAAAATATCTTACAAAACTGGTTTTGTATGCGCAATTTATGGATGTATTAACATGGAGCGGTGACTTTCAATAAATGAGACATTAAATTGTATAAATGGTGGACTATCTAATACTGAAGCTTTGAAGTTGCTATTGCATGCTCTGAACAACTAATAATTACAGTCAAGCGTAGATTATATTAAAATTCTATTGAAAATCTTTTCTCCATTATCGGGAGAAAGGTGGTAAATAATATTAATCCAGACATCATAAAATTTATTAGGTTGGCAACTTATAAACCCGCCGTCTCTATATACAAATATTTCAACTTTATATATGCAGTCATTAAAATTAATCGTTAATTATATAAGCACCGTCGGTATCTAATACTTGTCGCCAACGTGTAGGTAGAGCTAAACTTCCGTCCTTGCAGAAATCTTTGGGTCTTTGACTGAAAAACCGGTGAGTTCGATTTTAATATGACTTTCGTTTTTAAATTTTCTATTACGTAAATTATTAGACAGAGAGTGAAACGGATGGTAATTAGATAGAGGAAAATCTAGAGAGTACACTGGATGAAGAAGCATACTCCAACCAAGTGAAAGTAGTTTTTTACGCGTTACTTTTGCTACGTGAGGTTGAGCATTGTCATGGAAAAAATAAACTTTGCTTTGATTTGAAAGAAGTTTAGCGGTGACTGCTCAATTGCTCACAATGAATAACTCAATTAGTAACTTCATTTATACGTGGAGTATATGTATCAAAAGTATCTTTCGTCCAATATTATCCACTTTTCATCTCCTGTAACCAGATAATTTAACCTCTCGTTGGTACGACGGGAACTCAGTAGCTCCAAAGACACATTAGCTCTCCTCTGAAGTTAGCTCATGTGTTAGCTCATGTGGTAGGCAAACGGAATATTTCCACTTCTTTCTTAAAGCATGAAGTTGTTTTTCCATTGTATTCTTTTAAATCGTGTTAATCTAAGCATGTATAAAGTATATACAACTATAACTAACAGATATACTTTATAAGTTAATTTTCATTTACACTGGCCCAGTAATCCGTATTTGTTAAAGTCTCATCTACAACTATTTAGTCGCCAGCTTTCAATTCCATCAAATCTGTGTCCGATGACTTCTTTTGCCGCGGCGATTGATCTTCACAATAGTTAATGGAAAATGAGGAAACGACGCGCCGCACGCGGCTCGTCCGACGTTTGTTTTTCAAATCTTCATCCTGTAAATTAATTTAATTTGAAGTTATTTTTAATGTCGTGCGCGATATCGGTGTTTAAAATATGTTTCAAATAGAGAACAATTTGTTTACTTTACAATATTTAATACGAGCTATTTCACCCGGCAATGCTCTAATCAACAAACTCTAATCGCCAGCAGAAATCTACGATAGAACAAGTGGCATTTCTATTATTATATAAATTCTCTTTGGCAACTAAGCTGATATTCATGTCGCTGTTAACTAAATATAACTTTATGTCACAATTGTAAACTAATAAAAAGTTAACAAAACGAAAAATAGCCTATGTCAGTCTGTTAAGAATGCACTTTTTAACGGTGAAAGGATATTTCAAATCCAGTGAGATAACGTAATTGTCATAAAAAGTGAAAACTTACTGTAAAAACGCAATATTTAGATTTTCATGTTTACTAAGACTTTTTAATATTCCTCGAAAAACGGTAGAAAACTCGAAGAGACAAAAAAATCTTGGTCACGCATGCGAACAACAAACTGCATTACAATTGCTAAAGTTTATTGTAAACAAACTTTGGCAAAAAATACTTTTCTGAAAACCAAATTCAGAAATAAAACCATAATTAATTCACAATTAAATGAAACTACGTGATGTAGTATTATTTCCACTTTCTTTAAGTTCTTTACCACGACCTAGGTTTCGTTGTTTTACAACATCTTCGGATGGGTTATTAGCAAAGATTCCACCTGAAGATGTTGTAATACAACGAAACCTAGGTCGTGGTAAAGAACTTTAAGAAAGTAGAAATAATACTACATCACGTAGTTTCATTTAATTGTGAATAATGGATTTCTACAAAATTAAAGCCAAATATATTCCATAATTAATTGTAAAAGACAAAGAGTTTATTTTAAAGTTACATGTCCACTTCAGTTTGTATTTTTATACATCGATAAAATTAAGAGTAGAACGATAAAATTATTTATATAATTTTGTAAAATTCTGAATCTTACTTAAATTAATTTGCTTATGTGGGCTTTTAATTTTATCAGACAATATGATTTATTAAAGTGGTTATAATTATATAGTGCTGTTTACTAATTCATTCATAAACCAGAATTATTTTATACATTTAAATGTAAGTTGGATTTACAGCTTCAAGTGTACTTTTCAATAAGTGCAAACTAGATATCCATTAGATGCACGGCATCTAAAGTACAAATAAATGTATGTATAGAAAGTTAAAAATACAACCCTGACGCAGAACATGTAAAACAAGCCGTATTTATATGAAAATACATACACAGTAGACCGCAGATGGCAAACTACGAGCTACTAACTTTAAGCTATTACAATTCGATATGCAGTTTATTACGCAAAATCAAAGGCAACCTCCTTAAACGAACACTTTAAAGAGTTGTTCTCTCGATGCAAGTAATTTATCCTTCTAACCTGATCGACCATTCGGTTTCGAGCAGGATTGAGTTCATGGCCTCGGCGACTCTACGCGCCCACGTACCGATGGCAGGGCCTTAGACGCGATAAAATAAACCTTAACCCTTTAGCGTACGTGTGATGCTGATTTTTAAAACAAAACCGAATTCTGCATTTGAAAGTTTTGAAGTTAGATTTATTCCGAACCATATTTTGAAAGTCGGTTTCATTTTAAAAAAATTTATCCTTCTCAAATCAAATTGGGATAGTCGGTTTAGATAGTGTAACCAAAATTGTGTGACGGAACCAACACTAGTTGGTGGAGATGGCGCGACACAACGACATAAGTTTTAATGTTAATACATAAACTTTTCCAATGATTCATGAATATCGTTCGTAACGTGATATTTTGTGACACGCAATTTATACAAGGATGAAGTATAACTACAAGGATGAAGCTATGAATATTGGTACTCAATTTTATATATCTAGGTTTCATAATAATTTTTACCGGGATTATTTAGAAAAAAGGTACAAAACCCTTTATATATATATATATATATATATATATATATATGTATATATGTCACACTATATTTTTGTAACATACAATGATATACGAAGAGCAAGATAATCTACGTAGATGTCTGCTAGTGATTATACTTTGCTGATTAGAGCAAGCCAGGTGAAATAGCTGGAATAAATATTGTCAAGTCAACAAAATTATTCTCGATTTGAAACCTATCTAAAGCACAGATATCGTGAACGATATTAAATATAACTTCAAATGAAAGTCATTGATAGGATGAAGATTTGAATACCAAGTTTCCTTATTTTCCATTCACAATTATTGTGAAGATCAATCGTCACGGCAAAAGAATTGTAGATGAGACTTCAGCAAATACGGTTTGCTGGGCCAGTGTTTCTTTAAATGACAATTAACTTATAAAAGATATCTGTTGATAAGAATCGAAAGAGAATGAAAATATATCGGTATGGTTCTATATACGTTATACATCCTTAGATTACGACGATTTAAAGGAATGCAATGGAAACCATGTTTTGATACTTTAGACGAGAGCTTATGTATGCTTGTTACTACTGAGTTCCCATCGTGAGGCTAAATTATCTGGTTATGGGAGGTGAAAAGTTGGTGGCTTATATTAGTTTTTAGCATAGGCACCAGTGGCTAGGAGCGGAGAAAAATGTGTACCAAGAGCAAAATATAATATTAGACAAAAGATACTTTTGATACATATAAATTGAATATACCAGAACGATACACCTATTTAATGTATTTTATTTATTTGTTTTTATTTATTATACAAAATTAGTCTCATCATCTTCACTAGTAATCTAACATTTTAAGAATTTCGAAAAGACAATAAAAAATTAATGTCCGTAGTATCAATTTAAATGTAATGCCGGTTGTAATCATATTGTTTAAAGTGGTTACTTTTTTATTAATATTAAATGCACAGGTTTATGACAGTTTTTAACCGGTAGTGGCAAGAACAAACGACACGTTAGTGCTCTCATTTTCGTTCTATTCTTTTTGAAGTGGTGTTACTGTTGTGAAAAAAAAACAATCAAAGTATCGTAAACATTTATTTCACCATATTTAAAAATTATTATACACAGATATATGCACAAGTATGCATAAGGTATATACATAAGGTATATCAGTATATGCATGAGGTATACCAATTGATTATTTTTATGTACTCTTAGATCAATTTTATAGGAATACCCGTTGTGTTCCTACGTAATTCTTTATTTTCTTCATCACTGGTAAAGAAAATTTACTTTTCTTCAATTTCCTAGAAATTAACCTCCTAAGAAATCTTCATACACAAATCCGTCAACCCACAACTGTAAAGAAGAAATTTATGTTACCTCGTTGTGGTATGAATTATGTACTCATATCAAAACTTAAAGGTTAATCTTGCTATTTTACCCCATGTCCTGCCTTAATGACTGGTGCGAAATGAGCTATCGATGAATGTCTTGTAAATACTAAATACACTTTTTTATCTTTCGAAATTATAAAAAAATTTGGGATTTATGAACAAAACACTACATTTTAAAAGCACTTCTGTTCGTGGTGCCACTCAAATTGATGAAATTAATACAAAAATATAGAAATTAACCTTTTTCTTCAGTTTTTTATAATATATGTTTTCCATCATAACAACGATGTAATAAGTAAATATTTTTCATTAATAAAGTAAAATTTTAAAAAGATTTTAATATTTATTTATTGGAACAATTGTATTTTTATCCTTTAATCAAAATTGTACTTTTTTCACAATATGATAAAAAAAATTGCGTACAAAAGGACAACAATATCGAAAGTAATTTTTCCACTTTTCAAATCTTGCAAAGCTCCAATAACTTGATCGGTAATAATTTTTTATAAAGATATAGAGTCTGTTCAATTTAGAAATTTATAAATGAGATTCAATAGCGAACGGGTTAACGCTTGATCAGAGCAAACATCTACAAATCCAGTATTTGTGAAATTATGAAACTTTAGGGCTACAGTCAAGCGCGGAGCTGATTTATGCGCATTTTTGGTATTTCAAGTGGTTTCGCATTTCGTGCGAGAGACGCTTCAACCGACGTCACAATGCCATACCGAGCTCGAGGGGGCTGGCTTAGGTCTTGTGGTCAGCCGTGACCCAATACGCAGCGACAATGACATTCGGTCGTGCTCGCGTCCACTGGGCACTCGTTCGATATTCAATTGTCATGTTGAATTTTATGTATCGCTTAAACTATTATGATACGTTTGGCAGATAATTCTATATTCTGCGTGGATTAAATTTGTCGTAATCGTAAAGTTCGTAACTAGTTTACGTATTATCAATTGTCATTTATTTTTATTATGCAATATGCATTAAGTTATGATATTTAAGAAGTTAAACATTCTCCTACTATTTCCGGTACAGTTTCAGGTTAAAACTTCATGTTTTTATCGAAATAGAGAAAAATACATCCAATGCTTTGTAACTCGTCTGACTAACTATTGTTTTTTTTTTAAATAATCCAACATAGCAAAAATTAAATATTTGTTCAGCAAAATAATTTAAAAAATACATGTATAGAATATTTTTTAAATTTTTCCGGACAAGAAAATATAATCACGCGGCACCTTCACCATCTTATTTGCAATTCACCACATCATTTAATAACGTCTCTCCTATGTGTAAAATTAGTAATTTCATTAATAAACGTCTCACATTTCCCAGTTATATTTTCGAAATTTTTTAAAGGGCATAAAGTATTTTGAGATTTATCGTGAAAATGGAGTCTCGGACTAATGTTCTTTATTATGTTTAAGTCACTAGATTCCTTTGCTTCAAGAGATATTAAAAAAAAGTAAATGCAAATATTTCAAAATTTCGCAACAAGTATTTGTGTTTGCTCTCTTGAGATTTTGTACCGAGTAAGATCAAATACGACTACATTTAATTTTGCGATTCTATTAGGCCTATTTAGATTATTAAATGTGATTTGATACTAATATTCAACTCGATAAATATTACCAAGGCGTAGTTCAATACTAACGATGAATTTTATTGTTTTTTTCACCCGGAGCTATTTCGTCATGAATCGACTTTTGCCCTTTTTAAGGTTCTGTAGCCGAATGGCAAAAACGGAACTCTTATAATTTCGTCCTGTCCGTACATCACAGCCATTTTACTAGGAGTTTTATACTAGGAGGATTACTGGCACTATATGGTTGAAATTCGAATGGTAGATGTCTTCTATGAAATGCTATATAATGAAATAATAAGGAAAATAATATGAAACGGAATTATGAAAAAAATAATATGAAGGGTGGCACTCCATAACTGAGGGATGAAAAAAAATCCAGTGTAAATATATGCGTAGGTATTGTTAGATAGGTCTTAAAAATGATATGATACAATATTTTTTTAAGTCAATAGTTGGTGAGATTTTAGATTGTTGGTGATGTTTAACTCTTTCAGTCTTAGTGGTTAGTGTCGCTAACCACCTATTTGAGATTTTTTTTTATGAAGATTGCTTGAAGTGAGCGATGATTGCTTGAAGTGTTATTGAACTTTATCCTATGCTTGCTAAATTACAACCATTGGCGGCGTTTTGAATGAATGACAGTTCCATTGGTTCGAAATTAAAAATGTGCCTGTATTCGGTGCGTGAAAAAAAATCTGTAAAAGAGGTAAATAAACGTTTTTTAAAAATGTTTTTGACTCAGTGTATTCTCACAGATATGTTTAATACAAGTTTACTTAAAACAATAAAATATGTTTAATCACTAAAATACTGAATGGGCTATAAATCACTATAATACTGAAGTGGTTAGTAAACTAACTACCGTGACTATCGTGAGTTTATGTACGACATATAGTTATGTAATTACTGTAGTATATTTGTATTTTATAATATGCCGCGCCGACTAGATAAAAGAGAAATTGGAGAGTACTTGCTGGAAGACATACCTTCAGGTAGCGAGAGTATCTGCAGTGATGAGGAGGACCAAGAGGAGGTCGAAGTTTATCCAAATCCTTTAGTGCTAGGTGATTTAATTGGAGAAATTCTAGTAACCGATTCGGACAATAATTTTGAATCAAATGATTACTTTGTCCAGCGTTGCTACTGATTGCAAGAATCCCGTTGTGGTTGATGAGAGCATGATTAAATTTAAAGGCCGAAACTATCTCAAGCAATATATGCCAAAAAAACAATCAAAGTTGGGTTTAAAGTTTGGATGAAGTGTGCACAGTCAGGTTACTCTCTAGATTTTGATGTTTATACTGGCAAAAAGGGTACTAACGTTGAAACTGATCTAGGTGGTAAAGTTGTCAGGAATTGTTGCCCAAATTTGGAAGAGAAGAATCATAAGGTTTATTTTGACAACTACTTCAACAGCTACTCTTTGCAAGTAGATTTGTTTGAAAAAAAATCTTTGCCTGTGGAACGGTGAATTCGAACAGAAATTTTTTACCAACATTGAAAGCAGACAACAGTCTACAAAGAGGAGAACAAGATTATTGGATCAGTGCAAGAAAGTAAGTTTGCTGAAATAGAGGGATAAGAAATCAGTTTTTATTTTGTCAAATTACCATGATCCTAAGAACGTCGGCAAAGTTAATCGCAGAGAGCGTAGCGGGACTAGCGTTGAAGTATCATGTCCAGAAGCAGTAAAAGATTATAACGCAAATATAAATTGACCAATTAAAAGGTTATGCTATTGACAAAAAATCGCAGAAATGGTGGCACAGAATTTTCTATCATTTTCTAGATTTTCTGTAGTTAACGCTTTTTTTAATTTATAAAGAACTGCACTCCTCTTCACGCCCGGATTTAACTACCCTGACTCTAAAAGAATTTAGGCGAAGTGTGTGTCAGGGACTGTTAGCCCCAGTATATATCAAGAACAAAAGGGTTGAATCGGTGGACAGCAACCGTAGCTCTGGGTAGTCTTCTCCAGGTCCTGCTTTTATAAAACGCCACAAGCCAACAGTCCCTGAAGAAATTCGGTTGGAAAGCAATCGCTGTCAACCAGAAAGAGGCACTTCGAGGAGATGCTGCAAATGCAGTACTAAAATATCTCCAGTTCGTACTATATGACAGTCCAGTAAAGACATGTAAAGTCCCTGTTTGCCTGCGCAAAGACAAAACATGTTTCTCAGATTTTCATAAAAAAGTAATTTTATAGTAACCTTTAATTTTAATAAAGAAAATTATAATTTGTCATACTTTTATTTGGTGGTTAGTGTAACTAACCACCTCATTTCTCGAAAGCCTTAAGTCCTATTTTTTTTCTCCTACTCTCTATGATACTTAAGCCATAAATAATGAGAAAACAAAAGTAAATATTTTCATATTATTGTTTATATAAAAGCGTGACTGAAAGAGTTAATATTGTTTGGCGCCACAGAACCCTTCGTGTGCGAGTTCGACTCGCATTTGGCTATTTTTTGTTTTATTGACTGCTTATTCATGTAATAAATAAATAACCAAATGCACGTGGAGAGTGTATACATTTTAGTAGCATTCGATCGCACCAATGATTTAGATGCAAGATGTCTCAATAGCCGATTCCCAGAAAGCTGTAATATTTAATAACAGACTGTACAATTTTATATTAAAAAAGCGACTGATCATTCTCGTCACAATAAGTTATGTCAGCGAAGTAAAAACATAAAGTTTGTCAGGTACTCATTCATTAATTAATTTCATTAGTTTAAAACTCAAAAATATAATTTTCTGCTAACCTTAAGAACTAAGTACAGAAAGGCATCGTTATGCATGTTAGTAAGTGGCAAACTTTAATATCCCAATTAGTATTAAATATTCATGTGATGGTAGACTGTAAATGATTCACTCACTTGAAACAAATTTGTCTATTTTAAAAAAAGTCACCTATTTTAAAAAAAATCTTTCTTGAAAAGTCACGCGTTTACTATAAAATTCCTCGATTCTGAATATACCCGTACTTACTTGGGTACAAATTCAAGTTTCCACTTTATCTTTCACAATATTCATTCGTTCGTTGTGCACTTGATTTTTGGATAACACTGAGGCTATAAGGACAATGCAAACAATGCTGTAGCACTGGTCGCAAGCTTCAGGAAGTGTAGAAATAATTGTTGCGAGGCCTGGTCAGTGTAATAAATATAGACCTAACTTGTTCTAGTTATGATGCTACTATTTCAATATACAATTAAATAAACTGTAAGCACAGTGATACTGCTTGAATTCGACGTGTAGAACGTAAACTATAATTTTGACATGAATACGTCTTTAGATTTGCTTCCATAGTGGGAGACAATTGAGACGTGCCACTATTTTGAGTCGTTTCGCCACCTCACATAATTTCCGTTTAGTATAAATTTTAACTCGGAGAAGCTACGACGCTCGTTTAAGTTTCAATCGACAGCTTCCGTCAATACATATCAATGCGTATATAAACTATTAGTGTGGTTATGCGGTTATGTGTGGTATAATAGTGTGGTATTACTATGGTTGTGGTGAATACATATGGTGTTAAAGTTCAAAATTTAATAAAATCAAAACTTAATAAAATGTCGGTTTACACTAAAAAAGTCAAATCAAGTATAGAAATAATATAGGTTGGAAACAGCTTCTTAAGAGCAATCCAGAGACACATAAAACACCATAAAATATAGTGAACCGGTGCCGGGAACGTAAAAGATATTACCGTTAAGGTACGAGTACGTGAACACCCGTTTCACCGACACAGTCACACCCCGGTTTGTATATGCCATTTCAGACATCACTAGACTAATTTATACAATAACACTCGATTCGAATGCAGCTCATTATCCCCACTCTTGCCACTTTTCTTTAGTTGCAATTTTTGTGACACCTGAATTGACTTATATCCTGCAGCAAATTGTATTATTATCAGGACGAGTATTAATTAGTTCAAGAATATTCACGGTTCATCCAAAGAAGTAAATAAAGTCTTAAAGATGTGTGGTAGTAACAAAACCCATTTACTTAGGAAGTTGTCAAATGTTTAAAAATCATTTGACAACTTCCTTAACGTTCATTCCCACAGCGCGCCAATGAATCAGAGTGAAGTTTGATTGAAGGGCTAGGTCAGACAATTGTTTCGCCATCAACGTTTTTTTAATTCAATTACAAAACCATGTTCAATGGTAGTGGTTATTGATTGTAGCCTGACAGCAATCATGTTAAATCAATCTACGAAACAAAGGTAAAAGCGGTCCCTTTACGTAGACAACTTCCGGGTGGAGGTTTGAAAGGATTTAAGATTCTGCCAGAGACAACAATCTTATTTCCTCGTTCCTCCTGACAATAGAGAAAAATTATGTGAATTTTTCTAAGAGTAATCACGTTTTTATATATTTTATTTACATATGACTTCATAAACATGGTGGATCGAAAACAACACCGCGGTAAAATTAAACAAGATACAAGATACTGACAAAATCTGTTTCGATTTATATATCGTATTTTACATTCATTTTGAATAAAAAAATATTTTGTTTACCTTTTTTTCCTACGTTTGCTCAAAATGTTTGTTTAATCCAAAATTTATTTATTCAGAGTCCAGTAGCAGACTCACAAACTATACTTCATAGAAAGATTGTTTTTATCCTTTAAGATATAATCTCTATAGAGACCATAACAATCAATATTAAACATTTATTACTATTACTAAATATATAGTTTGTATGAAGTGATCCTGGTGCTACGTGGGTGTTATAGGCCTTAACGTCTTAATTCAATAATTTCTCAATCGACGTCAGCTTTAATGAAATTGTTTGACTTGTCAAATAATATTGTACAAGTTTATTGAATGTACTTTTCACACTTACAGCCGATTTTATGACAATCTTACAAATAACAGGCCTACCATGTGAAGGCTTAGTGCATAGTGTGTTAAAATAGCCTATTTATTAAAAATATTTTTAAGGGCCAATTGCAATACCATTTCATTGCTAGTTTTATTTCTACATCTCAATAATTTATGCTTTGTATTATTGTATGCTATGTACGTAATATTCCAATTTATTCTAAATCATGAAAATAACAACCAAAAAATCTAACTCTTCTTACCCGAAACAATATGAATAACTACTAAGTATTATTAATATGGATTAAACTGAACCTCAATTTTATCAGTTAATTTAGAAAATCCATAATATTTAGCAAAATTTTAGCTAAAACTTCTTAGATACTTTCATCGAAAGTTCAATATTCAAAAGTTGTTTTGAGTTTTATCCTTTTTAAATCGATTTTTTTAATGTCTTCCTACGCGGTTTTTGTAGTCTAAGTAGTCTAGAAAAAATATGTGAATTTTTTTAAGAGTAATCACGCTTTTATAAACTTTATTTATAAACTTTATTTATGACTTCATAAATATGGTGGACCGAAAGCAACATCGCGGTCAAATTAAACAAGATGAATTCAACAGGAAAGGATAAAAGTTAAAAAAACTTTTGAATATTAAATTTTTGTATGACAATATCAAAGAGGTTTTAGCTAAAATTTTGCTAAATCTTATTGATTTTCCAAATTAACTAATAAAATTGATTCAGTTTAATCCACATTATTAATACTTAGTAGTTATTCATATTGTTTCGGGTAAGAAGAGTTAGATTTTTTGGTTGTTATTTTCATGATTTAGAATAAATTGGAATACTACGTACACAGCACACAATAATACAAAGCATAAATTATTGAGATGTAGAACTACAAAAACATTAATAAAACTAGCAATGAAATAGTATTGCAATTGGCCCTTAAAATATTTTTAATAAATAGGCTATTTTATCACAATACACTAAGCCTTCACATGGCAGACCTGTTATTTGTAAGATTGTCATAAAATCGGCTGTAAGTGTGAAAAGTACATTCAATAAACTTGTACAATATTATTTGACAAGTCAAACAATTTCATTAAAGCTGACGTCGATTGAGAAATGATTGATTTAAGACGTTAAGGCCTATAACACCCACGTAGCACCAGGATCACTTCATACAAACTATATATTTAGTAATAGTAAATGTTTCATGTTGGTAATAAATGTTTCTGGTCTCTATAGAGATTATATCTTAAAAGATAAAAACAATATTTCTATGAAATCTCGTTTGTGAGCCTGCTACTGGACGCTGGATAAATGAATTTTGGATTAAACATAAATTTTGAGCAAAAGTATTAAAATAGTTTAACGAAATATTTTTTTCATTCAAAATGAATGTAAAATACGATATGAAAATCGGAATAAAGTTTGTCACAATGGTTCCGAAACGATGTTCCAAACTTTTTTTCTACTTTTGCTCATAATTTTGGTTTATTCCAAAATTTATTTATTCAGAGTCCAGTAGCAGGCTCACGAACTAGAGTTCATAGAAATATTGTTTTACTACAGAACCCTTTATGGTTCTGTACACGCATAAAAATTGAAATATGTGAGGTTACTTCGTATTTTTATTAAGTTATAACAATTATTTGTTTTTTTTCACTATGTTAATATATTGCCTTATATATTTTTCTTATGCGTAACAAAAACAATTGGTTGCCTATATCTTATTAGTTTATTAAAGTGAATTGACCAAAATAATTTTGCATTGAAAAACTTACAAAAATAGCGTTAGTGTGATTTTTTTCAGATTTGAAGCAAACTTGATTAAAAACTTAGAAGAATGGGGAAGATCGGGTTGGAAGGAAGTACTACAAAAAGAAGCTTTTCGAATTCAGAAGAATCTCACGAAGAAGAAACCGTATAAAATTAATAATATATTTAGTGTTTTAAAAGATCTCTTTAACGAAACCCAACTGAATGAGATCCGAGACGAACACTCGTTAACACCAAGTTAAATGGAGAGAGGTATGTTTAAAAAAAAATTAAAGATCTTTTTTCTCAAAGGTGTTTTCAATATTATTTTTTAAATGAAAGTTTATTTTGATTATGAACAACAGGTATGACTAAACCCGAGAGAACCGGTTTCCGGGAACTACCTTGCATTTTCGAGACGCAATAAAGAAGAAGACGAGAACAATAAAGAAATTCCTATATAATTAAAAAATAATTAAAACTTTTCATATAATGGCATCGATAGTGGAAAGAATCAACATTTATTCAATATTATTCTTAAACACGATATCGACTAGGACTTTGGCTACGGCTTTATTCTGCGACTGACTTCTGAAACAGTCACATACATAAAATATTGTTCTAAATAAGTTTCGACACTCACCTGTACTGATGTCCAGCACATTTATTATAAGTCAGCTATTTCAAGCTTCTTACCCAATCTCTGCCATTTAAATGAACTACGCCTGTGAAAGTAACAATGGTATAATAGACTTAAACTATTTGCATCATATCTAAGTGTTGAAGCTGCTTATATAATTTTAAATTTCAAAATAGAGTAGAAAGTCCTGAATTTGAAAAATGTTCAAAGGATAATTTTGATTTGAAGAATCTTCGATAATTATTTCTGTTAACTTTATCTTTTTATTATCATAGAGAAATATATCAAGAGTACCGTTAGATATTTCCTTTGTAGATTGAAATCTTATATAATCAGTGAATATATACTATGATTAGAGCAATCATTGCTATATTACCATATTGCTACATTGCAGGATGGTCGATAGATTTAATTTCCGACCTTGAATAATATTAAAGCGCTTTGAAAGTTTTCTGTGAGGAAAAGCATATATTACTTTCTTTGCCTAAGTGAAAGGAAGCATGAAAACTGGGACATTGTTATACTAATCTAAATTATGATCTAAAGTATTGTGCCAAGGTTCAAGGTTCATCCTAATTGAATGAGAAATGTGGCTTCTAAAGCGTCTACAAATTTCTTGAATTTCGTTTCTGAGGACCACGATCAGTAAAGATATAACTAAGTAACTTAACATTTTTTCGATTCGAAATTCAAAGTCGATATCTGCCCAATATATGTACTTCTACAAATTTCACCTAAAAGACTAATGGAAATTGCAAACTAAACATGAATATATTATACGATGGTAACATTTAAGTTTGATTCAATTAACTCGCCAACGCATACAGTACACACACAGCGCATCACCGCGTGTACGAGTTTAGTCCCTTTCTCGTCGACTAAATCGACTATGCAATATGAACAAATCAAGACGTCTAATGAGGTCAGAAGTGAAGAGTTGCGATCTGACCTTCGTTGGCTGATGACATAAAGTTCTACGGTAAAAAGAGAGAATATCGAGTCAGCGCGTGATGAGGCAGAGGTATGTGAAATAATTATCACGTATTTAACTCTATAAATAATTTTTTCAATATATTAGGTATCAGAATTAGAATAAAAATCTTCAACCGAAGGATGGGAATTCATGACGCAAAATCTACTTCCTGAGATGATACTCCATACGAAAACATTCCTCAGCGAAACTATATGAGCAAAGGGTGATAAAAAGGTAAAAATAAGAGTTAGTGTAGTAACCAACGTATAGAAGAGGGTAAGAATAAAACTGTGCTGAATTATCGTTCCATTTTCTATTCTCAACTTGGTAATTTATCAGTTTCAATGATCTAACGGTATATTAGAAGTAGGTATTTTATTTATTCCATAGATGGTGTAATTTTAACCTATAAAAAGACAAATTTTCCCTTCCGAGATTAATGAAACAAAATAAATTTCGTTTTAAGATATTTATTCAAAAATAAATTGAAAAACAGTTACTTAGACTTACAGAAGTACTTAATATAATAATCATACATATAAAAACTTACATGTACTGATTCACTCAGTCAAACCAGAGCTTTGGTTTTGGAGTGCAAAGCAATAGTGTAAATATTTAAGAATATATAAATAAATAACGAATCTAAGCACATGTATTCTATGTATTTATTACAAAAATTTTCTTCGAACTTTCTGTTCTGCAAAATCTTTAATAACTTCCTTCAAATTGACACTGTCACAAACCTCGTGTTCTATTGAAATCATAGCCAATCCAGTTAATCTATTTTGTGTCATGGTGGATCGCAGATAATTTTTAATTATTTTTAATTTGGAGAAACTTCTTTCACCACTAGCAACTGTCGCTGGTAAAGTTAAAAGAATTCTAAGAGGAATACTGTTTTTTGGATCAAATCCTAAATCTGTCATGAATTTTAAAACTTCTTGCGGAGACAAATGACTGTCTAAAATCGTACTAAGGACTGATAACTCCTCTGAAAGTTCTATTGCATTTATATCATATGAATTCTCATGAATTAAAGTAGTCTGGAGGTTCTTACAATTATTTAACAATTCATCTTTTGGCATTTCTCTTATGGCATATACGTTAAACAAAAAAGCAAAATATTTACTATGTTCAGTAATTTGGGAAAACCTTAACTACAAGGAGTTTATAGCTGTGTCTATGATGTGATAAAACACTTCGATTTTATATTTTTGACGCGGATCAAAGATTGGTTCATCATGACCCTCATAACCAAACTGCCTTTTTTCGAACGAATACGATGTTGACGGATATTTTCAAAATCAAAGATCTCGCTATCAATTTCAGTAGCTTTCAAGGCTTTGGCATCTTCAAGAACTTGGTTAAAGTACTCATCTGACCGTGATTTTTCAAAGAAATCTTTGGTATTTTTTATTAATTTAATTACTGAAAGTAACTCAAAATCTTTACTTTGCATTAATTTACTGACAGGATTTATCCGATTTAAAGTTTTATACCAAATTATTACAGAGCATAAGAATTTAAACTGTTTGATTTGATTCAACAGACCCGAAGCTTCGTCTCGTGCAGAGGTATCCATGTCGGTGTTTTGGTAAACAGCAAGTAATGCATCGTAAAGTTGCCCTATTTGACGTCTCAGGGGTTTTAATGCTTCAATTCTACTTTCCCATCTTGTGTCACTAAGTGGTTTTAGTGTTAAACCTTTCATTACATTCATCAAAAGAATTGACCATCTCGACGTTGAAGAGGAAAAGAAAACATATAATTTTTGCACGATATTAAAAAAATGTGTAGCTTCCAGTGAAGACTTTGCCATATCGTTTACCACTAGGTTTAAAGAATGACTACTGCAAGGAACATAAAATGCCCTTGGAATTATGTTTTTTATCCTGGCTTGGACCCCACTTTGAATACCTTTCATATTGGATCCATTATCGTACCCTTGCCCTCTTATGTTCTCTAGAGACAATCCAATTTCTGATAATTGTTCTAAGATAATCTCTGTCAGTTTGAGGCCTGTAGATTTTTCGATAGGTATGAATCCTAAAAAACTCTCATTTATTACAATTTCTGAAGTTCTTGGATTGTGGTCGGTCTGTTTTAAAGAAACATACCTAATTATTAGGGTCATCTGCTCAGTTTTGCTAGCGTCCGGGGTACAATCTAAGATAATATAATAATATTTTGATTTAATTATAGCTTCCAAAATATGCCGTTTAATATTGTCCGATACTGTACTAATAAGCTCATTCTGAATAGTTTGACTTAGGCTTGCTTGTCTCTCTTCTTTCTTTAAAACCCTGCGTACGTGTTCCTGCATAACACGATCAAATTCGGCTAACAACTCTACTAGTTTCAAAAAGTTACCATTGTTATGTTGATATAGATTATCAGAAGTGCCCTGAAAAGCTAAGTTACTTATTCCCAACATTTTGATGACTGAGACAATACGTAACAAGACTTCATTCCAATGGTTTATTTCTGAAATAATTATTCTCTGAGATTCGGCATCTATCGTATGCGACGTCTTGACTCGACGCGAAAGCAAAAACCAAGATCTTCCAGCTTCTAAGTGACTTCGTGATGTCTCGAGAAATTTAAGAGTATCACCTAAATGTTTCCAATCGTTGTAGCCATCTTTAGACATATCGGAAAAAGTTACATTACAAATTTTACACCAAAAACAATACACAACATTTTTTGCTTTAGAATACACAAGCCAGTCTCTTAAAATTTGTTCACCGTTATTAAGCTTTCTCTTGTAATACCTTGAAGTAAACCTTCGTCCTTTGTTATCTTTTGGAAATTCAAATTCATACAGTGGGTTAGGGGAACCTCGATTTACTAAAATATTCTTTCTGCATCTGTTAGTCTATTGGCAACGTTGCTGGATCGGTATCTAAAAGTGACGTGTCTGCTGAAATATTTGTAGTTGCAATTGCAATGGCAGTAGCATCTGTAACAGCACTTGACCCAGAAGCAGAAGGTTCACAAATTATATTCAGCGTATCTTCATCATGTGGTTTAGATGCAGATGCTGCGTCAGTTTCTTGCTGGCGCTCGGGCGAGGACGGTTTTTCAAGTCCACCTTTCGTCAAGAAGGATTCTAATGCCCGTGCTTACTTTTGTCGCTCTACATCTTTTTCGAGCCGTCGTTTTTTGTATTGGTAGCCCGACAATCGTGCTCTACCATCAGACATTCTGTTAAGCAAAAAAATAAAAAGTTGAAAAACTAAAACCCGACTACGGAAAAAATCGGGCTTTGAAAAGTACGAAACAAGCAAATATTCTTTACTGGATTTGGATATTTAGAGGATAACCGTGGTCACCTGCCATCTTGCCCTAGGTTATATAGACCCTCATAGTCGCTCATATTGTAAGGCAAGGTGGTATGCGACCACGGTTTTCCTAGAATATTTGCTTGTTTCGTACTTTTCAAAGCCCGATTTTTTCCATAGTCAGGGTTTTAAAATTTTTATTTTATTTAATTATTTTTCAAACAAAGCCAGGAACAATAGCTAGTAATATATGATATATAGGGGTCAATGTACTCATGTATACGAACAACTTTTACTATGGGACCAACTTCGAAATCGCGAAAAAAAAATCAGCTGTTCCATACATTTTGGTCGACCGGATTGTCATTTTACTATGGAACAGCTGATTTTTTTTCGCTATTTCGAAGTTGGTCCCATAGTAAAAGTTGTTCGTATACATGAGTACAATGACCCCTTAAGCTGACAAGAGTTAATTAAAAGTCAGCCTATATACTCGTATGTCTTAATGAAGCCCTTACATTTGATACCCAACACGGTACATTTCAAAAATAAATTTTATGTTTTATTCACAAATTTTTATCACACTATTTATTTTTATAAACAAGTGTTAAGGTAGTACTTACTTAGTAGTCTCGTCACACATTGCATTCGCATATTTTTATGATTCATTTGTCTGCCACTAACATCCACTTTTCGATTTCAGGACTTTCGAACTTTAACTTTAATTAATTACTTTTATAATCTCGTAAGGTAGATAAAGATACGCGTTAAATTCAATTAATAGAATAGAAAACAACAGAGGTATAAAGAAACTGCAACTGACTAGCGTGAGGGAAAGAAATGTATTTGTATCTTTGAATGTTTATAGATAAGAGGACAGACCTAGGGGAATCCCCCGTTGCATGCAACCAGTGTTGCCAACCCCACGAAACTAAAGGCCTGTACGCACCATCCATCTTGCTGTCCGTCCGCGTCCGCGCGACCGCGCACGGCCGTCATGCCCGATCGTGCTGTGTGCACCATCGTGCAAAGCGTGCACAGCTTGAAGGACGCAGTGTGACCACATTTCATTTTTGTAATCGACTAAAATATGATGTGAAATTTCAGTGATGTCAATAGTAATATATTATATTCTAACAACTTTTGTGTAGGGTGTGTTTTTTTTTGTTTAATCATCTTTAAAATTTTCGCCGGCGACGCCGCGCCGCCCTCAATTTTGCCGCACCGGGCAATTGCCCGGTTTGCCCCCCCCCCCCTAAATCGGGCCCTGCCTACCGGTTTATTAAATCAATGACAATATAAACAATTGGCACTCTAACTATATAAACGTACTAAATATTAATAATATTGATTAAACCAAAATACATAGCCCCAAATAGCACAACGTGCGAACTATGATGAAAGCGATAGAGAGTCAACGTAAACATGTATATAAAATCATTGCTCCTATTGACAACGAGACAAATTGACATTAGTCTTTTAGGAGACCTTAACTTAGGAGACATTAGTCTTTTAAATGACCTTAACTTCAGAGAACCATTTTTAGACTAAATATATAATTTTCGAATGAATAACATGTCTTTACAATATCAAGTCTTATTTTGTACAACTATTTTTGTACTGAACGTTTAAAGTATGCAATAAAGCCCATTACGTAACAAAGGATTCTTTAATCATTTGTCTACAGAGTGCTAATATGGTCAACTGTTGTTGTTGGTATGGAAATAATTTACGGGAAGTGAATAGACTCCTGTCGCGTTTAAAAATAGATATATTCGCATCATTCTATCGCCGCATTATTGTGTTATGTAATTCTCATTAAATAATGAGAAATAATACAAAATATACGACGAAACGTAGGTTTAACTTTTATTATACTCCCTACGATGAAAATTTATGAAATTGACATATAAAGTAACTTATATCATGATATAATATAAAAACTTATATAACTTATAACATGAACATTATAATTATAAACTGAAGCAGCTACGACCATATGCTGAGTAATAATTGTGTATAGAGATATATTATTTAACTTTATTAAATATATTTATATAATATATCATGTTAGTGTAAATATTTTCAATTCGAAATTCGGTTGAACTCGATTTATTTTCTTGTAAACAATTTTTCATACCATGATAGAGGAATTGATTACACATTCATTTTCATAACAAATTTTCATTTTTCATACTATGATAGAGGAATTGATTACACTTCATGCAGAATCAACAAAAAAAAATTGTGGTGCTGAATGCCATATAGTTGTCAACAATATTCCAATGAACAATTTATTATATTTATATCTTATGGATCTCGTTCATCTATACGTGTAATACAATTGTAACAGAGTGAATTTTAAAAAGTTATTAATTTAGTGTAAAGAATGATAAAAGAAGCCGGAGCACCTGTTTTTCAATTTTTTCTCAGTCAATCACGCGATATCTACTGGACGGATTTTGACGAAATTTGGTATGGCAATAGTTTATACATAAGAGCAACATATATGAGAGAAACAATATTTTTTTTTTATTCCGAATCTCACGCAAACGAAGTTGTATTCGTAGCTAGTACAAGAATATGCGTTGTTACTACGAGTACACATTTATTAGTGTTGTGATTCACCAAGTTGATGCGATGTTATTTTATAATATTTATCTGTAGACTGAGCCAGGTAATAAACACACACCATAAACAATAACTCTGAACTAAGTGCGATTCACTTTTGGTACATATTCCTCTTCTTCATAACGATAACCGATTAGTAAATCGAGAATCGAATATCGTACTGTTTGCGATTTTAGAAAATTTGAATTAGTAACTATAGTAGAGTATATATATATATATATATATATATATATATATATATATATATTTATGTGTGTATATATACACACACGTATGTATATTTTGAGAGAGAGTTAACTAAGAATACCTGTTGCATCTGTTGTATAGATGCTCCATCTATAATTTAGCAAATGGTTTGAGTAAGATCGTAATCTTCCGGGAGTGATCGGATGAGAAGTTAAAAACATTATACACTGATAAGTCAACACAGGGCAAGAGAGAGAAGAAAACATATCAAAACTACTTATTCTTAAGGTAGTTGTCGATGAAATTCGCTGAATTCTTGATATATTATTCAAACTATAATTATCCAACTTATTTTAAAATTTGAGAATAATTTACCTTTTGGTATTGGTAAAAATTGCTATCCCAAATAGTACCATTAAAATTTATTATTTTAATTTTACCATTATAGGAAAAGTAGTTATTTCACCACACTTATAGATTGTACAACTAAAATTATAGGAAATGTAGTCATTTGACACTTAATTTTTTTTAAAACGCGTTGTGCGGTTTGTCAAAAAACTAAGTCAATGTAAAATGATGTTATACTAAAATTAAAAAAAATATATATTTACGTTTTAGTTTTGGTAAGAATTGCTCTCATAAATTGTACAACTAAAATTATAGGAAATGTAGTCATTTGACATTTAATTTTTTTTAAAACGCGTCGAGCGGTTTATCAAAAAACTAAGTCAATGTAAAATGACGATATATTAAAATTTTTAAAGAAATTATTTACTGTTTAGTTGTGATAAAAATGGCTCTCAAAAATTAACATTACAGGAAAAGCCAAAAATCATTATTTTACAAACTGTTAAGTTTATGTTATATTAACAGTTTGGAAAAAAAATTATTTTCAATGAAATTTTTTTTAATAATTCTGAATCTTACTGTTACATGACAACTATTTTAGTCCACAATCTATTTCCAAAGTTCCTAATACGAATAAGTAAAATTTTTGAATTGATTACATATTAACTAAAAGAGTCATCTTACCGATGTCTATTATCTAAATAAAGAAGCAAGAAAAGAAGAGCTTACATTTTTTTATATTTACTTACATCACAATACATATAATATGCATACTACAACCATCTTATCAGATAGCCACAATGAATTCGTTACTAGCCAAATACGTAACAACAGGTAATCAAGATCTCTCAAGGACCTACAGTTGATAGTCGCCTTTCGAAAGGTCTATGACTCGCGGTATATTCAAATGCAAAACGTAACTTTCATTTAATTACTTTAATAAAGTACGTGCTAGAGGCATATCCTGTACCAGCTTCAGTGTTTGAGTGTACATTACATAAAACATAGCCGCTAGCATCGATTTGTCGGTATATGTACATTCATAGTTAGATTAAAAGATTTGTTCACATTGCCCGCTTTATGCAACTGAGCGTTGCATGTCGCTTGCGAGCAGTGTGACCAGACGCAACCAAAGTTACTTTTTAAAATTAGAAATGTTTATGGAATTTCGTAATTTCAAACCTCTTATATTCTTTCACCGTGTATTCATCCACCCACACCAACTAAAGAGTGCCAAAAGTTCTTTGTCTTTCGTAATTTTTTAATCTAGCTTTTTACATCCCGTACGTGCCAGTTTGGTGCCATCTAATCTAAGTTACCTGCGACAAATAAGTCTTGCTATAAAATGAGACCCAGGAGAAAAACAAGTGAATTAATTTTGTTGGTACATTTAATGCGAGCGAAGCGATATCATGTTGCAAATATTTCCATCTTGCCGGCGACACCGCGTCCATCTTCGATGCCTGTTGCTGCAAGTACGTTCTGTAATTTTATTTGCTTCCTATGTCTTGTTGATATTATTTGAACCTTCTTCCTTTTAATGATGAGTATGTATTTCACCGCTGCCTAAATATTTATTTTATTAAATTAACAATATATGTGATAAAGCCTCAGGCCTAATTAAGGACTAAACAGAACAAGATTATTACGTTATTTTATTTCACTGTCCGAGTGACTGAATTGAAATAAATTTTACGTTAAAAATTTCTCTCAATTTAGTTTACAATTAAATGAAACTACGTGACGTAGTATTATTTCTACTTCCTTTAAGTTTTTTTACCACGACCTAGGTTTCGTTATATTACAACATCTTCAGGTGGGCTATTAGCAAAGATCTTTTAGCAAAGATCTTTTCTATTAGCAAAGATCTTTGCTAAGAGCCCATCAGAAGATTTTGTAATACAACGAAACCTAGGTCGTGGTAAAGAACTTAAAGAAAGTAGAAATAATACTACATCACGTAGTTTCATTTAATTGTGAATAATGGATTTCTACAAAATTAACGCCAAATATATTCAATATCAATCAATTTAGTTTTCTAAATGCGAAAGAAGCGTTGCATTGAAAAATGTTTACTCAAGTTGACAGGCCGTTCCAAGCTATTATAAATTAATGAGATCCAGAAAAAGATCTTTTAAAAACTTGAATATTAGAATTATCTAAAAATTTTAAAGTTAGAATTATGTATAGAACATTCAAATTTTTCTTTTTTTATATAAAAAAGTTAATAATGGGTTTTCCAAATTTAAAATAATTATTATCTGAAATATTTGACTACATATATTGTAAACTTTATTTTGCAAGTTATTATTAAGCAAAGTTCTAACGTGCCTGAACTTTATCATATATTTATTATAAAAAAAAATCCATTTCATAAAATTAAATAATTCTCTTGCTGATAAAAATTTATATCGATTTATAATAATGGGTCTTGACTAATTCAACGTATGCCAATGGTATAGCGATAGATTATTGTGTAAAACATCCAAGGGATTTGCAAATATTTTTCTACTAAGTTTATTGGTAATTTATTGATCGTAACATAATTATAGTGAACAATATGGTTGTTATATTCCATTAACAATTATTATAAACAAGGTATTAGAGAAAAATTATTACTTAAAAACTTGAATTTTTGTTAAAAAAATTATATTATTAATATTTTATTATGACTTCATTTAACTTAAAACTCCTCTTATTTTTGTTTATTGATTATTTTGGAAACATCTCAATTTAATAGAACTTGGAATTGATAATAGTTTTCTGTAAGTTTAAATTAATAAAAGAAATAAAAAAATTTTCGAAATATTTTGGTTAAAGAATTGCTTAATTTTCGTAAGTTTTTTGTTTACGTCTTATTTCAAACCATTTTGTTTTCGAGAAATATAATCTGGATACATTAATTGTAGGAATGCAAGTTTTAATATCTTTTTAAACGTGTGATCGACGTATCCGTTCAGTGATTAAAAAATTACGTCACTGAACCTAACACGTCAACACTTTACGTTCAGAAATAGCATAGCTATTTTTTTATCAGTACTTATGATCAGAACAAGAGTCACCGTGATACGAGAGATTAGTAGTGAGAGTTATAGCAGCTATAACTAAATAGCACAGATACGTACAATCAACACTGTGTACCAGGAAAACATAATTAATGTGGTTGTGTGTTTACAAAGTGCTTTTTACAGACACCAATTGGGTATTTGACTAATTTTCTTTTATTTCATTAATCATAATTTCAAGGTACAAGCTGATGAAAAGTGAAAAAAAATTGAATAATCTTAAAAATTGACCGAGTTTTAAAAGTTTAAATTTAATCTTTAGACAAGGACGGAAATACTGTGTGGTGAGGTCATTTTTAATACTGCACATTATATTCTAGAAGAGGAAAAGAGACAGGGATATACCCAAACCTATCCGTATCTACAAATTTAGAAGCCTATAACTGGCTTATTTTTAAATAAATTTTTGAATTTTTTTAAATTACAATTGTTTAATTAACTTATATTTCACAATATTGTACGAAAAATATCAAAATTGAGAATGGCTCAACTACCGTATTTTATTGCTGCACAAGTAGGATACAATCCAATTGGCGCAACCTATGCGTGAAACGCTTTGATTTTAATTTAAATATTATTTTATAAATACAAATGAAGTTCGAAGTTAATCCTCTGAAATAGTAATTTCATAAATGGTTGGGTTTGTTAATTGATAAGTATGTTTATTTCGCATTCACATCTAAAGTAATTAACTGACCTCCGTAAACTTGCATACACATAGCCTGTATCATGGAATGAATATAGTACTGTACACATTTATACCGAAATAGAATTTATTTACTTATGGTAATTAAAAAATCACCTCTTCAGGGATAAAATTGTTGGCATAACGTAAGTATTAAACCATTTAGCTACTTCCGGTTCTAAGATCGAATATTTTCACTAGAATATTAACTATAGAACATCAATTAAATAGCACAGATTAAAAATGTCTCCTAAAATACAATTTTTAAATAAATAAAAATAACCTCGAAAATGACTTCAAATTCAAGAGTCAATTGCATTTATGGAATCTGTAATGCATCTATTTGTCTGTCAGTGATTTTTACACAAACCTTTCGACGTGAAAAAAATTGAGCTTAGGGAACAGGACAGTTAGTAATATTAGGTTGGCAACTTTTAAACCCTCAACTTGTTCGACCGATTTCTGGAATATTATAGAAGTTTCTAGAATATTTCTTGTAGAGTGCGGCATTTCAAAGAGTGCGGCATTTCAACTTCTGTTCAGTTAACAATTGAGTAATCGGCGAGTAAAGAACAAATTAAAAACGGGAGTGTTTCAAAGTGAACTTGGAGGATTCTTTCTTTATGAATGTCGTCTAGGGGGAAAAACCAGCGAAGCATCACGCAATATATACAAAAAGAAGGTATACACTCTTACGACATAGACAAGTACTGGTTCCAAAGACGTCAAAGAAGAGAATTTTCACCTTTCCGATGAACCTCATTCAAGCGGCCCCCTATAATTGATTTAGAAAAATTTAAAACCCTTGTTGAAATTCTCAGATTATGTGCGCGTTGTTTGGCACAGCTATTTTCACGCTCTTATACAGCAATGGAAAAACAACTTTTTGCTTTGAGAAAGAAATGGAAATATTCCATATCTCACGTTTGTATTTGATCTATCAGATCAAATACAAACGTGAGATACAAAAAATATTATTAGGCTTTTAAGCCAAAGAATATTCGAACTTGTTCCAAAACCGTCACATGGAGTATCAAATCGAAGTTATTAGAATGAAAAATATAGGAATTCGAATCCCATAATGACAAAATAAAACGTTGTCATAGCACTATGTTTCGTGAAATATTATATAAAATGTTTTTTGGTGTTTTAAGCCAAAGTGTATCCGAACTTTTTTCAAAAACCCTTATGTGGAGTATCTAATCGAAGCTAATAGAATGAAAAATATAGAAATTCAAATCCCATAATGACAAAATAAATGGTTGTCGTAGCACTATATTCCGTGAAATAATATAAAAAATGTTTTTCGGCCTTTTAAGCCAAAGAGCATCCAAACTTGTTCCAAATTGTTGATATATGGAGTATCAAATCGAAACTAATAGAATAAAAAATATAGAAATTCGAATCCCGTAATGACAAACTAAATCGTTGACAAAATAAACTATGCTTCGTGAAATAATACAATAAAAATTAGGACGTGTGTATTAAATTTGCATAAGAAAAGAAATTGTCAATCGCAAACAATATAATAAAATCAAAGGGATAATTTTAAGGGCACCAATCACATGAATTATAGTTGAGCGTTTTTCCAACGGAAATGTCTGGAAAAAACTCCCAAAATACAGATTGTTCCACCGTAACCATGTTTTAGTTACGGTTACATGCAAAAGATTAAACCTAACTGTTAGAATAATTGTTAAAAAAAATATTAAGGATCGAATAACAAACCGCTTTTTGAAATATATTAACAAGAAACTTACATAAAGCACTAAACTCTTTAATTATTGTCATCATTAGGAATCGAGGAGAAATCAAAATTTCAAACTAACCCCATCAATTCAATCTAAACAAAGTGTTTAGGAAAATTAATCAAAAAGTCTTATCCGACACGAGCGGTACTCTGACTGACAGCCTCTCTAAGTAATATCTCACGAAATCCGAATGCAGCAACTAATGATTTCAAATACTTTTTATTATTTCTCTTAATCTCTGAAAATCTTAACTTGTTCCGAAAATTATTTTATTTTCGTGAAACGTATAAGTCACTTTCCGCACACAAAAATGTGTCAATTTTCATAAATACGTTATTACATTCCAACACCCAAATTTTAAATTCATCATCTGACACTATCTGGACCAAAAATGAGCACTACCCAATGGTTGTGCTCATTTTTGCTCATTTTTGGTAAAGCAATTATATTACTTTGCTCGTTATTTATAGTTACAGAAATCTTAAAGTCAGGATAGGTAGCAAGTCGTTATATATAGTTACAGAAATCGAAGTCAGGATAGGTCAGAAGTTTTAATCTTATTTTTGGTTTAAGTTTGGGCACAACAAATGCTGATGCAAAGTAGGATGATTAAAAAACATTATGCAAAACATGCAAAATAAAGGTTATGAAGTATGTAAAGCAAAGATTATGCAAAACATGCAAAAGGTAATATTATGGAATAAAGTTGCTTTGGTTTTCCTGCTTTAATAGGTGGTGGAATTTTATTGTCCGTCTTTTTGTATTCAGAGTTTTGAATAATTTCTCATGAAAACATAGAGATTAGGTTAGGTAATTTTATTGCAACAGCAAGTTTTACAAATAAATTCTAAAAGTAACAAAAACATTCGCAGCTAACTGATTTTTGAAATGACAACGTCTTTTTTATTAATTTATTTAATTTCATTGTTATTTATTACCAATTGTAGGTATTTCCGATTCTAATGATGCGTGTACACATGTAAGTTAATCTGTTTATGGATTCGTAAAAAAACATTTAAATTCCTTAAAAACCATTTACACTGCCGACAAAAGTTTGAGATCACCCTAAAAAAAGTTGGATAATTAGATAAAATTGGAACAAATGAGAGTGTATGAAGGAAAAGGTTTAATTATCAGATTTATTATTCATTGACAAATGAAACACTTAAAAATATTCATAAATCATCAAACACTGACAACAGCCTTTTCATAAAAAAATCCTTCCTTGTATTTATTCACATTTTTCACGAGTATTGGCTTACGAGCAATTTGTCGATTGTTTCTTGGGAAAAATTGTTCCAGCTTTCATGTGCAGCATTCCATATGTCTTGTTGTGGAGAGGGGCATCAATCTCGAACATTTCTATCAAACTCTTTCCATAAAAGTTCGTTCGGGTTGAGATTAGGGCGCAGAGATGGTCATACCATGTTTTTTAATACCACTTTCATCTCTTTTCGTTCTAAATAACCTTCTCATAATTTAGAACTATGTTTTGTGTCATTGTCTTTTATACTCATGTTGGAAAAGGAACCCCTTTCCAATAAATCTTATCCCGGAAGGAACACCATTTTGCTGTAGAATTACTTTACATTGCTCTTATTTCATTAATCCTTCGATTCGGATCAAGTTGTCAGTCCCATTGCCTGATAAACAACCCCAGATAGTAACAGAACCATCGCCGTACTTGACGAATGGCACTACACAATTTGGCATCGTCTTTTCTCCAGCTCTGCGTCCAACATAAATTCACCTTTTTGAACCAAATATTTCAAATTTCGATTCGTCGGTCCAAAAGACTGTTTAAAATCTTTTTTATTCAATCTTAA
Organism: Druceiella hillmani; assembly: GCA_039881145.1. Classification (NCBI taxonomy): domain Eukaryota; kingdom Metazoa; phylum Arthropoda; class Insecta; order Lepidoptera; family Hepialidae; genus Druceiella; species Druceiella hillmani. The sequence goes on from JAYKKI010000011.1 coordinate 39,741,637, forward strand.
TGGACAAGAACCCACTACATCCGTTTTTCGTTATTCTGTGGCCATAACAGAGGTTTTCGGTCAGCAACACGACCAAACAGGTTAGCGTCCAACAATACAGGTTCCGATCGACATTTGTTAACTTTTGCGCGAATTTCTGGCGCTGTTAAGCATCTATTCCGCTTGCTAGTAACGCCGATGAAATTGTCCTTACTAGAAGTAGTCACACTCGGTCATCCTGAACGTGGACGATCTGGACCACTGCTAGTTCCTTTTGTCGAATTATTGTGCGATGATCACAAGTCTTCGATATTTTAAATTGTGCGGCAAATGCATATTCAGATTTGCCTTCATTACATAAAACGACGATAACAGAACACATTTCAGTGCTGATTTCGCATACTTTTCATATTTTGAAGAGGTCTTGACTGTAAGAACTACGAGTGCACTGCCGAGGAGAACTGTTTGTGAATAACTTCATATAAAACAAGTAATCCAAAAGAATGATTCCTAAAACAGAGGCTCAAATAATCATATATTTTGGCTAATGCAAAATAAAAGCAAAATAATTAAAAATAAGGAGGTCATAAAATGTAACAATAGAGACATTGTTACATTTCCCACCTGCATTTTATTACCTACAATTTTAATATATCAAGTCAATTTTAATAGACAAGTGATCTCAAACTTTTGGCTCGCAGTATATATCTGAATACAGTTTTTAAAAAAATAGTATGAATGTCAATATAAACATGGTTACTTAAGGGTGAAAATAAAACTCCTCAATCGTGAAAAGAGATTTATTCCTCACCACTGAGCAATTCCGGTCACTATCTTCTGGCGCTATCATCAGAATTCTGGCTCATAGAGTTTTGTTTCTTTTAACTTATCCTTCATAATTGGAGTCCTTCATAATCAGCGACCGGGGTGTAATGATGACTGGAAATAATCTATAAATCTTTCCGGCTCTTGTGACAAATACTTTAGTCACAAGAGCCGGAAGGCAGTGACAGGAACTCCTCAATGGTTAGGTAAAAATTGATTGAGTTTCGACTCGTTTTGAGTTGTTTTTATATAAGAAAGATGATAAAAAAGTAAACTGGTAGGTAAATGCATACGGGTATGCACAGAGACATGTAATAAATTAGACATTAGTACGTATATAGGTAAGTAAGTATGTATTACAGATATATACAAAGGCATGACGCAACTAGGATATTATTAGGCAGGTAAGTAAGTATTTATAAGTGTACATAATGCCTGAACGATATCAAGTATACAGGTAGAATATGCACAAGTATATAAAAGGCCTGAAGCACTGATTAAGGAACCCAGAAGAAGGAAATATTATTGAAATGTCTGTATGTTTGTATGTAAACATGCATAGGTGCATAGGAACGTATTCATGTTTATTAAATGCCGAAAATGCCGGTTTAAATATCAATAAATTAGGTATTATTGAATTATTCCAGAGTTCGTAATATTCTGGGTAACATAAGACATCACAAGCATTAAAGCAAAAAAATTAATAAAATATTGAAGGTACTTTAAATAAAAACTGGATTAGAGATTGTCTGTGGGTGTTTTGAGATATGCTTGGCAGCGACAAGAAAAATCTTTAACATTTAATAATATTTTCCCAATTTATTTATGTACGGAAATAATATTGTACTGTAAACGTTCCAACTAAGTAGATCCAACCAGTAGTTCCAACTGAGTAGTATTTCTATTATTTTATATATTTCAGTGCGTTTCTTATTAAGTGGTTATTCGAAGACATTTTTTTTAGATTTTCGATAAATATCGATAAAAAGTTAAAGAAAAGAAGGATGCTGGATGATACTTTGGAAATTCATATCCGATAAAGAAGAGGCCGTATCAAAAATATAACTAAACATCTTCGGTTGCATTTTAAAACACTTTTTCAATAACAACCTTAATTTGATGTATGGAATTACTTTCAAAAGAAAAATTCAAAAAATATGAAATATGTTTATATAAAGACTATATATTCGTAAAATTTCATTGTGTAGTCGGTCATAAACTGCAAATGCCACAATTGTGATTTAAAACGAACAAATCGATATCAGGACAAAAAGAAATTAAAAGAGTTCCATATTCGCCACATAGCCGAGAAACTTTCAAAAACTAGTTCTTATCTGATATATCTGTGGCTTCCACGATTCACATCGGTTATGATAGGAATTTAATATAAGTTTTGAATAATTGAGATTTTGTTAACATTTTCATAAATACAAACAATGCACAAACGTGAAATGATTCGACAGACAGTCAATTCTACAATTACGCTTTTACTGTTTGTACAAATATCGAAAGTAAGGAAAGTACTATATATCATTAATTCTAAATACGAATTGCTACTACCATTAGCTGGAGGTATAATTAATGGTCATGTCTTTAGAACTGGCTTGATATCGTGTATGAATAGCGGCCCACCTCTTCCGTACACATAATCAGTGTCGGAATGGAGACAGCGATTGTTATTGCTCTTTTTAACGGGAGAAAAGACGAAGAAAAGAAAATAATGTGAGCAAATGTTAATTGCTCAAGAGAACTGTTGGTTTAAATTAATTATACAATTTATAGCAGTGGCTGCCATCGACTACGGAAAAGTAAATACTTTCATTAAATATATTGTGAAAAATTTTCAATACATTAAGAACAATAAATACGTAAATTAATACACATATCTTATTCATTGATATTAGGTAGGAAAGAAAATGGGGAAGAAAAAAGAACCCCCCGTAAAACCCTCCGAAGAAAATGAAAAGAAAAATCCTCTTCAATATCGTTTTTATATCTTGTGTTTATTGTTTATTCATGTATCAAGTATATATTTGTTGTTGGATGTCTTCAAATACGGATATCTAAATTTAAATATATAGATTTTTTAGAACATTACGCATTCATGTTGTAATGTTCTAAAAAAAATCTCAGACATTTAAATTTATATATCTGGCAGAACCTCTTCTTCATTGGGGGCCTTCTTCAAATACGGATATCTAAATTTAAATATATTAAATTTTTTTAGAACATGACACATTGATGTTGTAATGTTCTAAAAAAAATCACAATATATTAAAATTTAAATACCAGACAAAACCTCTTCTTTTAAGAGTCTTCTTCAAATACGGATATCTATATTTAAATATATTGAGATATTTTAGAACGTTACACACTGTTGTTGTAATGTCCTGAAAAAATCTCAATACATTTAAATTTAGATATCCGTATTTGAAGATGGCTCCCAATGCAGCAGATGTTTTGTCAGTTTTAAACAAACCCGGAAAACATATTTATTTAATTTGTTTTAAATATTCGGTTTTATTTAGAAACTTAAATACTGAGAACAATATGTGAGCTGACATACAAAACTGGTCGTCACGTGTTCCGTCCCAAAATAATTTACATTAACCAATCCATTGTGTCGTTCTATCAGTTATAGATACTGTCCATTCGCAAGAGTAACTTAATATGATTGATATATTATTCACTGTTTTATAGCAATGATATTTAAAGATAAATGCATTTATTTAGATGACGATCATTTATCTAACTTTCACCAGGTCTGTTTAAAAATACAGTGATAGAACTAACATAAAAAATGTATATAAGACGTGAAGATGAAAAAATATTATTAAATACTTATTTCAATATAGAAAAGCTAAATAATCAATACTCAGATTTTGAACTTAACCTCGCGCTTCATTTTATGGGAGTTAGAAAGAAAATACTTTGAAATTATAATTGATCTTATAAATCCTTCAATTAAATTTAATTCACCCCTAATAATTAATTTTTTAAATTACCCCTTTCCCCATGTCTCATGGAGAAAATGAATATTTATTTACCGCTTTTACTATATTAAAATTAACAATAATATTTACTAACAATAATGTCACAGCAAGTAAATATATATATATATATATATATATATATATATATATATATATATATATATATATATATATAGCTTCGTTTTATCGGAGTTAAAAAGTAAATACTTTGAAATAGTTAAGTAATAACCGATGTAATAATTCTCAAGTAACGAAAATAGTTGCGCTCTGCGGCTGATTAAAATTCAATCGTCTCTCACAAAAATGTAAATAATAATATTTTTTCAAAATTATCTGTTTGTTATACAGCTATCAAATGAGGGTTAATTTACATCTTTTTTCAAAATATTTTTCTCAAAGTTATAGTTAAAGTTCATTTTCAGAGGTTTATCCAAACTGAAATTCTATTTCTGAAATACCATTTTCTGTACGTTTTGAATGTGTTGAAAGTTTTTTTTGAGTTATAATTGATTCAAGCTTTCAACACAAATTGTTGTACTGAAAAACAATTCGTGTAAATGCTTAATTCAAATGTTATTTTACTGAAGAAAAATTTGAAATTTGTCTAAAAATGGAATTCAATTGAGAAAAAAATTTATAGAAGACATATATATTTGATTCAAATTAATTATTATAAATTATTATATTATATTTGATATTTATCAATAAAGATTAACAAAATTTAAATAATTTTTTAAATAAAGTCCACGTCTACCACATCCAAATTTTGCAGAAATTGAAAATGTTCGAAAACATATAGAACGCATGGTTATAGTCCCAAGGCATATTATGAGGATTAGGTATCAAAAACTGAACTTTTTTAATAAATTAAGTACAGTACATTATACACACTTACAAACTATTCAATTGAAGATATCAGACCTTTCAGTTTTATTACTAATCTCATAAACATGTTACTACATAATTATCCGCAGAAGTGGATACGTATACAGCAACGTAGTGAGCAACTCCTAAGTCCGAGTACCAAATCATCAGAATAGGAATGACGTTGGAAGAATTCACGACTGTTTCGTCCAGTCCAGTTTGCGTGTGATAAAAAAGAACCGATAACAGAGAAGCGTATTAAATTATTGCACAGCAAAGCCGGTTTCGGCAACGTCAAATGACACACTTTACAATTTATTTATAATCTCAATTTCAAGCTTATGATTCACAAAACTTACGAAAAAACACACAAACGACCACCCGTCCAGATTTCTCTGCTGGTATAATATTTGACATTGCGACTTTTCGAGGAGAATATCGAATTTTGTCACGATCAGTTGTTGGAGTTATTTAATTCTCAGATGCGATACAATGTCTCTTAATAAAAATTTCGATCGGCCAAGAACTTGTTTTCATTTAAAGACTTTATTAGTTGAGACAAATCGATCATAATGACAATCAATATTACCACTATCGATATTGAATTAATATTTTTATTACGGATAACATAAAAACAATTTATCAATCTATTTAAATCGTTACGCCTTATGATATTAGAGCTTATAACAGGAGATGACAATAAAGTTAGAATATATTTTGTACACTATTGAATTGAACTTTGCTAAAAAAACTACATAACGATTTCTTTGAATAAATTTTAATCTAATTCAGTTATGGTTAGTGATGTTTGATCTTTTTTCTCATAATTTTACCATTCTTCAAGTAACGCTATTATGGATTAATTACAATCTTTTACTTATTTCAAATCCTTATTGTTACCAAATATCTCGATTTATCAACGATCTACCTGTTTGTTAATAATAAATTTCTTTATTATCAAGTGAATATTTATACGTACATACGAAAGAGATAACTGTACAATCAGTTCTTTCCAACTGGTGTTAGCTCGGCAGCGAGGTTTGCAGACTAACATATAACATCAGGTAAATTAGATTAACATGGAAGAGCCTCACGTGGTACTGAAAAAATGGAAAATTCATCGTCCAGCAGAGAGCCCTGTTACCTGACCACGCCATACCTGCTCCCGGATGAAAATAATGATAAATAGTTTTCATATACATAAAAAAATTGTCGTTATGGTTTCTGGTCAAAAATTATACACTTCTATTAAGTTATTCATTAAACCTTGTTTAGTTTTGCCTCAATAGTTCAAGTTGTGAAAAGAAAATTCCTTTATAATATAATTTTTAAATAACTGAAGATACAAACATTTCTGTCTTCCGTGAAAATATACATGAAAATTCATTTTCACTAATTAAATTTAATAAATATTCATAGATAATTTTAATGGCAGTCAGATTTAAATTTTCAAGAGAAAAACGATTATAAATCGTATTTACTTCCTTTCTCAATAATACACTCGACTGAGTGACGTAACAATTATATCAATGATTAACAACTTATGAGAAAACTGTTTGTAATCAGTTTAATCTCTTTATGCCAAATAGCAATATTATGCAAAATTTTAAGAACCATCGTCCCAGCTTCATTAGCGGTAACTTCACATAAATGTTTAGGTGGTACCCTAGAACTATAAAAAAATAGTAAAATTAATGTTATATACTTTTTTAACGAATTTCTTATGTTTTTATTTAAAACATGTGTCATGGAGATAGAACACACGTTAAAATATCTATTTACTAAAAAGTGAACGGATTAATATCTGCCGTGTGATTTTATTATTTTGTTGTTTATTTATATGCCTGTATTGAAGTATAATGCGCTATTCTCGCCTTCATCGAGTTACTTTCGTCACACAGTTCCGTGACTCCAGCCAAGATAATTGGTACCTTACCACACGACAAACGTCGTGCTTCAAAAAGCTTCTTCGCTGAAGTAATGACAACTGGCCATCTTTAAATGCTAATTTAAACTTCACGTACTTTCTGAAAATAACATATTTTCAGTTTCTATTAGGAAAACAAGAAATAGAAGAAACTTGAGATACATAACTAAAGGCTTTTTTATTCGATGTCTAAATCGTTTTGTCGTATTTTCAGTATTTATGTCAAACAAATAATAAGTATGTGAGAAGATTTTCTCAAAACAAACAATCGAATTTAACTTTTTGATTATTTACTTAGATCAAATTTTCATTTGTAAACTGGCTACAGTGAAGGCTGACTAAATGGGTGCGAGTATGAATCCGACTTAAATAAGAAAAGAAACTATTGATGCGAGTTAGAAACCTGAATTCCCCAGAATGTAAAGGTCCGACCATATGCCGTATGAGGAAATTGAAGTAAAGTACATACAAAATTAAACTTGTAATACGCATATGGTTAATTGCTGTAAAGGTCACATGTTTGTCACAGTATATGGTCAGCTTCAAAATAAATATAAGTATAAACACCATTAAATAATGTTTTTCCACCCAGCGACGTCAGAAAGCATCTGAATATCGATTCCCGCATTCGGTAAATGTATTAGAAAATGATTACCGGCTGAAAATTTTAAATTTTCGCTCCATATTTTTCGTCTCCCGCCATATTCCCAGCCACGCGGCTGTCGAGCCCAAAAATCTCCCCGAAAACCCGACGGCACCTGCAAACACCGGCGGTGAAAGCCGAAGACCCCCTCCCCGCCGCCAAAAGTGAATGTCGCACATTCCGCGAGCTGCCGCAGCAGCTAATATCGCGAACGCTCGCGAGCCGCGCGCGCTGTCCGTCTGCGTACCTCCTCGCGAACGCACGTCTCAACTAACGTGATTGAAGCGCACAACACGACACTTAAGCCGATCCGCGATAATCCTTTTCGAAATTCCCTAAAAACATACGCGAAACCCTTTCCCCCGGCGTCAAAGTGCTGTTAACCCTTCGACATCTCTAAGTGGACTGCAAAAAAACGAAGCCATACGCGAAGTGACTGCCAGTTTTCGATAGTTTTGAAATAGAATTCTAGTTTTTGTTGGTTGAAGTGGTTGAAGGCGATTTGGGGCGATGTTGTGGCGGTGGAGTGGTTTGTGGGTGGGGTTCGTTTGGGCCGTTGTGGTAGCCGAAGGGGGCAGGCTGCCGAGGACATCAGCGCAAGCTGCCACGCCAAGGACCCTGCCGGCGAGAAATATTACGGTAGCCAGCCGAAACACTGTCAGAAACAGGTGAGTCAAGATTATCACATTTAATCCTTCTAGCTATATAAAATGTTGATAAAACATCGAAATTGCAAGATAATATCGTAGTTTCGAAGGTAACGCTTTGATAATAGATATATTGAGTTTATCTAAAGCATTCTAGTAAGATCATGTATAAAATTCGTTAGGGTAACAAATAATAAGCTAAAAGTTTCTCCATTAAGATGGCATGAGCAGAAGCACAAGAGTCAGTTGAAAGATAATAATGCATAGATCCAAATCTATAGTGCGTTATAAACAATATCTAGGAAGCTGTGTGACGAAATCGAAAGTGTACCGACGTGTATCTAGGATAAATGGTAATCTAGAAGATAAGTGCTAACAACGCTTTAGTAGTAATATGCTACTTTACTACAAGTATAAAATACTTTAACAGTAGAAGTAAAGTTCTAAAAGTGCTCATCTAATAGTAATACACATAATGTGGGTGTTGGATATTAGTAACACTATAAGTGGACTATAAAACATTTATAAATTTTTCATCAATTCAACAAACTGCGTTCCATAGATTGTAAATTTAAATTTGATTTATGTATTATTTTTCGTATCGAAATCGAAAGTGTGTCGACGTGTATCTAGGATAAATGGTAATCTAAAAGATAAGTGCTAACAACGCTTTAGCAGTAATATGCTACTTTACTACAACTATAAAATAATTTAATAGTAGAAGTAAAGTTCTATAAGTGCTCATCTAATAGTAATACACATTATGTAGGTGTTGGATATTAGTAACACTATAAGTGGACTATAAAACATTTGTAAATTTTTCATCAATTCAACAAACTGCGTTCCATAGATTGTAAACTTAAATTTGTTTTATGTATTCTATTTCATCTAAATTCTGGTCATATAGTTCTCATTAAAAACGATGAGGGATGAATTGCAGGATGCCACGGGATGAATTGCCACGTCGTCATTGGAAACAAAATAAACAGCCAAAATATAATATAAATATATATATATATATATATATATATATATATATATATATATATATATATATATATATATATATTTACGAAGATGAACAATTTACCATTATGACAAACGTTTTCTTGTCTAGGTCGGTAATATCCATTTTTCCGCGTCTAGCATTCTGCATAAAGTTCTGTTTCATCTGTGTTTTTCGGCACTAAACTTTGGATTCATTATGTTAATCATAATTAAGTAACTAATAATAAAGACAAAATAATTGTTTCAATAGCAAGTCGTAATAAAAAACCAAAAGGTCTACCAAAAGTTTACTTTACCAAGGACTTTATGTCTTTCACGGTTAAATATTTACCATGAATAAATTACGTTGGAAGTTATAGTTGTAATATATTGGCTTTTGCTCTCAAATAAGCTTTTGAAACGAATGTTATTTATGGCATAACTTTATTCATTTTATTGTTTTAAATCAATATAATTTTATAAAGAACATTTATAAAAAGAAATCGTACTTGAAAGAAATGCTAACAATATCTTTTTTCGTTGTAGTAACGTTAAAATCAGAGACGAAATTGACGATATCAAAACAAAGAATTAAAAATGTAATAATTTATTACTTTAATAAAAAAATGATGACATTGTTGATAATTGAACAAAATATCCATAAACAGATCAATTATTATCGGCTTCACTATATACGTGTACATAAAATACGGTCAACGGACTTGTCGCCACCTCTGTGCATATAAGCCAATCAAATAAACTTGATCCAAACGATTTGTTGTACAGTTAATATAGATATATTTACTTTCGATTTCAAAATCGGTCGTTCGTTCGGTTGATTGATGTTTAAAGCCGCTTTGATGGTCGACTTTCAAAACATATTTGGCGTCCCCTATCCATCAAATTGTCTACGACTCGCAATTGATTTTGAGTGTTACTGTATCTGAAAGGATAGTTCATCAAGGCTGTTTCATTTTCATATGCGAACAATGCAATATATAATAAATACTTTCAAGCTCTGTTAGTATACAGCGATGGCATATGGTTTGATTTTGGCGGACAAGACAATTACACATATCTATAATATTATCACCTTAAACATCATCCATATCAAAAGCTAAGGTTTTTTAAGTATCGCAGTTATATTAAATACGATAATATGTCTATACAGATATAGACATATTGTTTTAATTATAATTATAATACAGAAATCATTTCTCAGAGCATCCTAATTTCTATATTATATAAAAAAATTATATCTAGCTATCACCAAATCCCCGTTTTTCAAGTGTACTTAAAAACAGGGGAACGATTTGCGCAAACTTTTAAATGTCTCGATACGAAAGAACTTACTGATATGAGGTGGTGTGAAAACCATATTAAAAAGTAATTGTATTTTAAATTTGGTTAGTCTATGATCTAGTCATATTAAATTGTTATGAAAAAGGAAAAATTAAGATAATTTCGTAGTTTCAAAACTGTTGCCTTGGTGAAGAATGGAATAAGGTGACAAGGTGATAGTAAGGTGAATAAGCTAAATAAATTCTAGCATATTAAAGGATAAATTTTCATCAATGAAAAATGTATTACCTAATAATAGAAAAAGGACTTAATATTTATATTTCACCCACTTTTTACCCATTTGATGACCATTATCAGTTATCGCTAATCAATCTATCATAGACCGTTACTTTTTGACACAAGATCAATCATTTGAAAAACTGTTCTCAAATTTAATCCAATACTTTGAAAATGATTAAGCAAAGAAACAATCGCAATTTTATTCCGTTTTCACATGAATTATTGTTTTTATTATTTTTTTATCAATTGATAAAAACTTTAAATCATCATGTCCTCTTGGACTTTATTCACTTAGGGTATTTATATTTTCTACGGATATAGATGTTTAACGCCAATCGCTAATTTACGCATTAAGTTTCAAGTTAGCAAGTATTAAGTTTGTACACATTTGTATAGATGTTGAACGCCAATCGCTAATTTACGCATTAAGTTTCAAGTTAGCAAGTATTAAGTTTGTACACATTTGTAAAGATGTTGAACGCCAATCGCTAATTTACGCATTAAGTTTCAAGTTAGCAAGTATTCAGTTTGTACACATTTGAATTAAAAGAAGGATCGATGTTTCATTATTTCTTTGACGAGCTATCTACTTCTAAATAAACTTAGTATGAAAAATTCAACATTGCTTATAAATACTTCAATTAACTTTAATTCACTCCTAACAATTAAGTTTTCAAATTACTCCTTTTCTCATACCTCGTGGAGAAAATTAACTCTTATTTATTTACGATTTTATCGCTTTTCCTGTATTAAAATTAATAATGATAGTTACTAACAATAATGTCACAGCAAGGATATATATATATATATATATATATATATATATATATATATATATATATATAAATATATACATATATATGTATATATATATATATATATATATACACACACACACACACACATATATATATATATATATCGCGTGAAGTAATCAAGTTATATAACATTTACAAAATACTAATAATAAACTATCTTTTGATAAGTCGCGAAAAATAACCAATTTGACAAGAATATATTAATAAATGCGCGTATTGGCAAAGTATTCTGGTTCTCAGGATTTACTTTATGCTACAATATATCACATACAATAACAAAGTTTTCATAAAAGGAAATATAATGAATAGGGATAACAAGAGGAGAGAAATTGTCAGAGCAAACTTTAAGTCTACACAAACCTAAAATTAAAAAAAATACTAAACCTATCAATAAGATAATTCGGCCAGCGACAATAAGAACTAATAATAATAATAGAGTAATAAGAACTTAAGCCATTTTTTTTTCTATGGCACGAAAAATATAGAGAATATTCTTATTTGGAAAAGGTTGTACACTACGTATTGAAATAAAAAAGGAAAACTGTTTATGCGTGTAAGGCGTTTTAAAAAATAAAGTTACTTTATGATATAATCTAAAGTTTTTTGTCGTCGCCAATGTGTATTTATTAACTCTTTTATCAGAAAACGATTAACCACTATTACTACATTAATAACTTTGACATTATCAATATACATAGACAATGAGACTAATCATTTGCGATTTCACACTTATTTTTCTTTTCAATAATTATTTTATTTTAAAATATTGTACATTTCTTTCCGAAATGTAGACCTAAATAAACTACATGAGATCGTAGTTATACTCGAACATAGCCTACCGTGTTATCCTCACTCCTGCTAACTCTACTTTCGCTATATATTTATGTGACGCTTCGTGAACCGCTATACCGTTGGATAAGAAATTTCATTTCTTGCAAATAAAAGCTCGATTATCCCACATCACAGAATAAAAATAAAGTTTTACTCAAAAATATAAAATCTTTTTCTAACGATTGACTTACAAAAACCTCTCGAACTTCTCTGGTGGGGTATATAAAGTTCGAAGCATTCGTTCTTCTGTTCAATTAGAAACTGGGTTTCAACAAGTGTATAACAAACAATACGGGAATTTTACGAAAAAAACTTAGAGTGCTCTTGCTTTATGAAGGAACACGCAATATACACACAAGGTACGTGTACTGTATACATTGTATGTACGGTATATATATATATATATATATATATATATATATATATATATATATATATATATATATATATATGCTATAGGAAGGTACTTTCCAAACAGCCAAGGTTCGAAAGTTTCAAAAATCGCTCATGCTCTTATAATGCGATAGAAAAACTTTATACATGAATAAGAAAGTAGAAATGAACTAATACTAATAAACTGAAATGGCGGGTGTCTTAATTCTTCTTCTTCTAAGGCTGCCTCTCCATCTAATGAAGTTTGGCAGTCAGCTCTGCGTATTTGTTCTTGTCCTAAGTAAGTTCCTAATCCCTGTCTATTCTCGGACGTACCGCGACCATGACTTTCTTCTACGACCGGCTTTCCTTCTCCCAGCAATTTTTCCTATCATTATTAGTTGCAAGAGCTTGTATAAGACTTGCCTGAGTTTGTGCCCCAGATATGCCACTTTACGTTGTTTGGTGGTTTGCCAAGGGCTTGCATTTCTGGCCAACCTGTCGTAAAACCACGTCATAAATGATTTTCTGAGTCCAAGATGTAAAAATTATGCATTTGTAGGCCTAGATTTCAAATGTGTTTATACGTTTCCTGAGATTTTCCTTAATAGTCCAGGTCTCGCATCCATCTAGAAGTCTTAGCCAGATGTAGCACTGGAGAAGATTAATTTGAAAAAACAATTTAAGGCCATGATTGCAGAGTATCTTTTTAATTTTTCCAAAGGTCCCAGTTTCTAGTAAGTCAGTACCGAGATATTTATGTTTATTTACCTGTTCTCGTTATTGACCCGCCACAAATATGCTTGTTGAAGATTGGGATTTAGAGACGGCCATAAACTTTCTCTTCATAATATTCATTCTGAGGTCAGCTTTAACTTTACGTCCATTACACCGATTGACAATCTTCTGTAACTCCGCTTCCGAAGATGCTACGAGAACGATATCATCAACATACCTCAAACTATAGATAAGGCATCCATTGACTTTAACGCCACGGTCTAGTTCTTCTAGAACCTCTGTTATGATTGCTTCCGAATACATGTTTAAAAGAGTTGGTGATAAAATGCAACCTGTCGCATTCCTTTCAACCTTCTCCTTCAATCCAAAATTGCTGAGGAATTCAATTAGACGATTATGTTACACTCTATCGCACGCTTTCTCATAATCTATGAAACATAGAAGGACATCTTGCAACATGTCTCTACATTTTTTCACCAGAACCTGTACTGCGAGTAGAGCCTCTCTCGTGTCCAATTCAATTCGGAATCCAAATGAACTGTCGCTTAGCTGTTCTTTAACACTTTACCCTTAAGCGTTCATAAATTATGGAGAGGATAAGCTTCAAAACTTAACACACAAGGCTAATTATTCGAAACTCTTCACATTTTCTGGCGCTTTTCTTTGTGTGAAGAGTGACAAAAAGAGATTGTGTACAAAATAGATTTTAGCCAGTCCTTAGATATGTGGCTAGTTTTGTAAACGAGCTTGAATAGATTTACTGGAACTGCAATGAATTTTTCATCAAATAGCTTGAAGATCTCTATATGAAAGTCGTCCGGTCCCACGGCTTTAACTTTGCAACATTTTTGTGCGGTACCCACCTAATACTATAACGAGGAAATTTATATTGGTGATTTAGAAAAATCCTCGGTTATCTTTAAACAGAAGTCCATGTTCCAGTTATTTTTATTTTGTGATCTTAAATATATTTCTTTTTATTTTCACCGATATATATATATATATATATATATATATATATATATATATATATATATATATGTATATATATGTATATATATAATTACTGTAATTTACATTTATAGCATATTATTTAGCATACTATTGTCACATGACACATTATTTTCGTAAAAAGTCTGTCATTAATGATTATTGGTAATAATAAACGGTTTTACTTAATCATAACTGCTGACGTTGTGTAAATAACTGTTTCAAGCAATTTAGTTGACTAGTTAAACAGTCTCTCGGATAACCTTCATAATAAGCTAAGAGTCTTATTTCCATAGATTTTGTAATTTATAAATTAAAGTTAGCAAACATTGCGTCAATCGACGCAATATTTGCTAACTTTAGTCCAGTCTTCATTTTTGAAGTTTTAAAATACATTGGGTATCCCAATCATTCATAGTACGACTGGAGCATCCTTATCCCCGCGCGATCATGTCAAGTACATCAGGCTCCTAAAATTAGGTCAAAGAGAAAATTTACAATCGAGATGAGCATCTTAAAGTAATAAAAAAAATCAAATTATAAGTAGTATAATCGTTAAATAATAATTTCTTGTATTGTAGTCAGCTACTGTATATAACATAAACAAAATTATTTATATTATAATCAGATTTATACTTTACCAGAATAGATGTGTTTTAGAAAATGCTTTGAAAATGGTGGAAAATGTATAATTTTCTCGACTGAGGAATGGCGTGACGTTATACATTTAAAAGACAGTTTAAAGTTGAGCGAGTTTAATAGAAAAAAAAGCAAAACAAGATTGGTTTTCAGCCAATCATGATGACAAAACATTTTTCTGCTGATTAGATCGGACAACTGTTAAAGATTGTAACAATAGTAGTAAAAAAAACAAACCAACAAACGAAAATAAACAAAACTATTCGATTTCTGGTATGAGAATTAAGTTGTTGACATCATTAGCCAAGTTAGATGAAAAAACAATTTAAAAAATCCAAGTAATAGGAGTTGCTTTGCATATTAATTAGAAGCGATTAATTTGATATTTCCTCATACCTTATAATGAGAAAATCAAATGACATTATGTTTTTAAATAAAGCTAAATTAAACCATTTCGTATGTATTTATATTTAATTTATAAGTATTTTAAATAAATTATAAACCGGAAATAATAAGAATTGGGAAGCTGTTATTTTATGAAAAAAATAACTTAAGAGCTTGCGTCCGAGTTACGATGTACAATTTTGACTCTCATAATATCATAATACAGTGTTTTCACCTGTTTGCTGAATCTGTATTTAATCAATGCGTTTTTTGCATCACTGATTTTTTAAGTGATTATGAGTTTGTTTTAATTATTATACAAGTTACATAGTAAAAATAAGGGGACATATATTAATATATTTATTGTTATATTACTAATATATTTACTGTTAATAATAACATTGAATGAAGAAACGCAATGCCGAGACTGTCCGATAACTTAGCAAAAGCTCATGTGTATGACGACAATGCAAAACATATGGCCACAATAACATGTCCTAAAATCAGATTTCGCTACAAAAGATTTTACTACAACGTTTCACTCTTTTAGATACTCCTCGTCCGGTTATTTTTAATTTTAAACTTGTCAATTATCCTTTAATTTTCCGTTACAAAGTTGTTATAACAAAGACTTCATCCAATTTATGCGTCATGTTTTACCAATGAAACGTTTGTAGACTGAAATAAAAAAAAACACACATACCATTTAGTTATGCGTATTCACGGCCATTTGCAAATAACGATATAACGAACAAATGACAAACGACAACATAAACAAACAACAACATAAAAATAGCAAAAAATTACAGACAGTCTCTCAAAACCTCTTTTAATTTTACGTCCCATAGACATATAACCCATGTAAGTCCACTCATGCGGCTCTCCATTGGAGCAGACCTGATCAGCGATTTCGTAATGCAAGAGAAGGTCGAAAATCGTATCGCGCCTGGAACGCGTTCGGCAGCATGTCACACGTTCGATCGATCGTAAAGTTCAATTCAAGCGGCTAAGTTTCTAAACCGAACCTCGCCAGCGTTCTTTTTTGTCACTAAATCAGCGCGTACAAGCGAGTGAATAAATTGACTCAAAAACCGGCCGGTTTGTTAGGCAACCGCCAGCAGCAATTGCAGTTAAACATAAATTAAGGTTAATACGAGTATTAAGCAGTAACAACCGTTGTTAACTGCTGCCGTTAATTAGGTAACAATTAGCGGTACCTACCTACGGCGTCGTTCTAGCGCAGCCATACAGAGATGTGTTGGTTAAATTGGAACATAGACAAAATGCAACTATTTTAGTAATGGTTGTCTCTACTAAGATGGGAAAGCTTGTTTTGATATAATTTCATAATACAATTGCTACAAGGTTACTGCCCTAGTATCAAAATGTAACTTATACACGCTATGATCTAGTGGTATACGAGTTTGATTTGTGATCGGAGAGACAGATTGAAACCCATATTTTATAATTAATTGCGGACATTTTATTTTGATTAATCAATTTTTACGTTACCATAAGGACTGCAGGTAAGGCAATAATGACTAATTCAACGTTTAATCTCTCACATAAAAATATTGATAAATATATTTTTTGCATTCTTATATATATATATATATATATATATATATATATATATATATATATATATGTGTGTGTGTGTGTGTGTGTAGCATATAAAGAATGAAAATAAAATTGATATATTTAAAATAATAGAATTTTTTGAAATACCGGATAAATCTTCGCTAATCACAAAATTTAACTGTATATAAATATAGCGTCCATTATACCCATATATTAAAATACGTTGGCAAGTACTAAATATGCTCACAACGTGTACTTCACCGCGATGTTATTCATTTAAGTTTACTTATGCTTGCTTTATTACAAACATGTATGAAAATATATGTTTGTAATTTGAAAAATTATATGTATATCAATACAACAGTTACAATACAGTTTTAGATAAACATTATATAATCCTAAATAAAGCAAAATTATTTGCTGAAGCAAGATATTACCTGTTGGATTTGTATTTTATTTATAGATTAACTTTGTTCCGCAGCTTCTTTCAAGTATTTTTTACGATTAAGGCTTGATTCTCACTATAGAACCGCTCTCGATACGCTCTCGGTAAAATATTTTTACATAAGAAACAATGAGTATATTTTCACTATAGCTGTCACTCAGGTTTCGATCACATAACACTCTGATACCATACATCTCAACGAATATTTTTTAGGACCAAGATCGGACTTACCGCGACTTTTCGTTCTATTTTGTCGTTTATTAAATGGCGATACACTACGAAATAGACTATTCGCCTTCAATTTTTTGCATTTGCAAATATGGATGCATCCATATCCTTCTTTTCTCTTTTTTTTCCATTTTTCTACTTTTTCATAATCTTCGTCCAAAAGAGCTAATTCTTCTGTGGAATTGAATCAAGAACCATATCTACGATTGATTAAATAATAAACATTCAAATATGATTTTCAACGAATTCTATGCGAGTGAAACCACGAATAAGCCTTTATATAACACCATTATACAAACTACATAGTTGCTAATTGTATATATATATATATATATATATATATATATATATATATATAATATGTGTGTGTATGTGTGTGTGTATGTATATGTATATATCTAACATGTATAGCAATTTGTTGCAAATTTATTAAGTAACAAATAAACTAAGAATAAAAAACACTCACTGGCGTTGTCCGATCTTTTTCAAACTGCGGCACTACCTTACGTAAATACAATTAACCCCTTGGTGGGGAGGAATGTAACATTGAGATTTTTGCTGGGAAATAGAAAGTATGAAAAAATTTAAGGAAATCAATTGAAATTTGTAGGAGGCTATAAAGAACATACACACACATTAAATTTTATATACAAAAACTTGTTTAGGTTAAAATGGAATAACATTTTAGTACGCTATTTATATTTAGTTACTCACTTCACTTCACTTTATCAAATGATCGCCTAATTTAATTGTCATAAACTTTATTTCATTACTCATTTTACCTTTTGATTTCACTCTAAACGCACAGTGAATAGCTTTAGTAGGTTTACTGTATAATCAAAAGTTTTACCTCGTGTAACCTCCGGGCCTGCCTATAAGACATTTATGGTTACAATCGTAAATCAAATTGAATTGCGGGTATAGTCGTGAGGAGCGATGTTCGCCGATTATTCTGTCTATAATCGACCGCTCATGTCGGAGATGTCTAGCGATTGCCTTCACTGATACTTTGCACGATGTTACAAATCACAAAGTCAAATTTATCCGTTTCAAGTATGCTATTGTTCCAACAAGGAGCTTCCGTACATCTATAACGCACTCAGTATCTACAGATTTGACTTTTGTTCATAATCTACAGTAACACTTATTAATAGCACTTGCATAGACAAGTGAAATAATATTATTTTAACACACTATCACTATAATTGGCAGACCCCGAGATTGTAAACTTTTCAAGAACTAGCCTAATTCTAAGACTGCCTTAGGCTAATTGTCGGAAATTTGGCATATCCGCCATTGGATAAGAGGTCACCAATTTAACTGGTAATGGCGGTCAATCTACTTGTCTCAATATCTTTACGCTACTCCCGTAAATTCAATTTTAATTATATCATAACTTGTTCCAACACAATCTTGTCGTATAGCGTAGAATGGCATAGAAATTTTTATTACTTTTTTTTTACTTAATCTTATCTCTTCTCTGCCTGCTTCGAAAAAACCTGCCATATATATTTTTCAAAGATGCAATATGTACTCAATTTAATCAGCTTTTACACTTGCTTTCATTAATTACATTGAGTGTAACTCGTTTATTAACGAAATTTTTAGGAAGCTAAAAAGATTTGTATTTATCGAATATTTTTTATTAATCAAATATATCGTACATATTTTTATATAAAAAAAACGAGTGTGCTTTAGACCACACGACTAAAGTAAAACTTCAAATTCACAAAATATGAACTTTAAAATGAATTAATATTTTATTCACTTTAAACGTAGAATATTTAATGTATTGAACAAAATAATAATTTATAAAATTGTTCAAGAACGAAATGAAATTACAAAATAATCAGAAAATCACCATTCGCGTAACACTAGCAAACTCGCATATATTTATATATATATACATATATATATATATATATATATATATATATGTATGTTTATATATATATATATATATATATATACATATTTCATGCACTGGCTATGAGAGGAAGAGGGAAAGAAAATGTGCTCGCGCACTGCTCTCTCTTGCTCCTACAGTGTGATACAGACAATAGGCTTGCACTGTGTCTTAGATATACGAAACGTAACTGGCTATGAGAGAAAGAGAGAAAGAAAATGTGTGCTCGCACCTCTCTCTCTTGTCCCTACAATAATATACGAAACGTAACTCTCTCTCTGATTCCCAAGTCAAGCGTGCGTAAAGAAGTTTTACTTCAATAAATGTTTCGGTATGCATCCATAGAAGTCAAATACTTATATTTAAAAACCCTTATTTAACTAAACAATAATTAACATGTAAATGCATGGAACACTTATGGTTGCAGCGGATATTGTAGTCTATCTCATAAATTCCTCACATCAACAATTGAAACTGTTACAATTGTTACAAAAACTATTCGATAGCTAATAATCTAGGATTCCCAACAACTAAATAAGCGCATTAATTTCCACCTCCATAAAGTTACGACTTTACGAAACAATAACGAAAAAATGAACTCATTTCACATCACTAGGACAGTCGTCAGCGTAACAGCCGTGGCTTATCTAGATCGATACAATCAAGTGATCATTTACATTAAAGTCACACGGACCTCTTTAGGCTCATGCTTTTATTGTCTAAGAAGTCGTAAACATTATTTCAACGTCAGTGTCGTGCGTTTTGTCTTATAACATGTCTTATTGCACAGTGCAGAATAATCTTAAATGCCAAACTGTGGTTTGGTATATGGCCACGCCCGCTACGTACGCACGCAAGCTATTATGAGTTTTACAAATACTACATAATTAAAAACTCTCCAGGAATATTCTGTTTCACAAAGGAAACTCAGTTACAATAGTAGATAGAAATTGCGTTTTGTAGGATAATGATATTGGTTATATAATAAAGGTTGAAAAAGAATTGTACGTGTACGATGTACGATGTCAGTTTCATCTTATTTATGAACGTATCATAAATAAGATGCAACTGACATCTGGCAGCCGTTGCATGATGCAACAAAAATCAACAGGATGAAGTTGCTCACTAAACATGAGTGTAGTGACTGATATTATATACTCATGATAGTTACTGAGGTATTTGTAATTATAATAACGCTCCAGTCCTTTTATTTCTTTATTTCCATTAATTATTTGCGTGCTAAATAAAGTCATTCTTGTATTATACGAATTTTTGCTTGTATTATGCACAATTTTTTTAAATTTCTTTGTAATTTTGTTAGTTAGATATTACATAGAATAAAATCCATTAGAAACATTTTTTCCGCCATAAAAAAATTCTACGCTTTCATAGACATTTAATCTAATGTTCAGTCTAGCAGAAGATAAAATGAATATCCATACATTTATTGATAATTAAACACACATAAATGAAAAATATTTTAACATAATGACAAAAAATTATATTACCGTCGAGTATATTTTCAACTTAAGACAAAGGAGGCTCCATAATATCTCCAGCTATTACATCTACTACAAGGTTAGATTCTTCCAATGAATTCTATACCCCATTGTGCATATTCTTCCTATCTGATGTCACACGCCGTTAGTACAGTCCTACATATAATAGAAATTGCTTGTCGTGATCGATACAATTAAGAAATAGATTAAACCAAAGTCACACACAAGTAATGCGACTTCCTCCTTAAAAACTAAAGTCCGTGGCGCGTGCGACTGTCGTGTGTAAGCCGACCGGGCATTACCTTCGCCGATAACTTTTATTAAATAGATAAACGTTGCGTCACGACTGTGTCGTAAGCGTTACGTTGAGGCGATAATCTGATTGTATCTCTCGTTTGTTGAATGCGTGCTCGGCATCGTGGGCGAGGTAGGGATGTGCCATTTCCCACGTAGAGAGGGTGCACGACTTCCTGTTTAGATAGCATGTTCTGGATTTAATTTTGAGGGTCCCATAAATAAACGAAAAGATCCTAAAATTATACGCACCATTTATTTGATTTCATACTATATTTATAAAATTGTGCGTACTGTGAAATTTTACACTAACGAATTACTTTACGAATTGTTTTACAATTTTATATTCTTAGAATACGGTTCTCTGTCGTTCCCCGTAGTCTACATTGAACTATCAATACTATTCAACTATCTTTAACTTCAAAGATTTTTTAGCTCTAACGTAGTTATTAATGAGTGTCATACTCAATTTATTTTGAATTTGAAAATTGTAACAGCACTATCGTGTGGTGTTATAATACATATTATTTGAAAAATGAAGATCAGTTTAAAGGAACGAGTTCTGGTATGGAAACTACTGGAAAGATTTTTATTTATAACTTTTCATGTACTTTTCCTAAACGGAATATTCGTGAACTCATTTTGAATTTTATTCTGAGTTTTATTTTTACTTTTAAACCAACACAGTAGCCGTAATAATATTGTCGTAAAGAAGTAATATGTATTTACAACAACGTACAACTGCATTTTAATATACTATAATATGTCAATTATAGAGATGACATATTTTATACGTGTGTTTATTTTAAGTTGACGGTTAATATAAAATTAATTAAGTAATGAAATAAACACTCAAATTTCAGGTAAATGTTCTGAAAATTATTTATAACTACTCGAAATTCCGAAGAAAGCTTGAAATTCTAAATTTCTGAGAGTTGTTCAATATGTACACATGATTTAATTTGCTTTTGAACAAAGATATTCAATATTTTTGAGATAAGTAATTTTTGAGATAAGATAATCGCTCAGTCGTTTTCTAAAATGAAATTCAATTTTGCTTGAAATTGAAATAAATATTTATTTAGATACGACATTTTAAGTTATAATCGGGAAACAATTCACTGGGCATGAATATTATGGACTTTATATTCACATAGTTTGTAATAATTAGTGTCCGATAATGTAAAACTAAAATCTATTGAAAGTTTGAATATAACTCTTTTGTAGATTGGTGTGGATATTAAAAAACAAATGATAAATATAAACATTTTTAATCCAGGAGTTTCTAAATAAAAGTTTCATATAATATCAGTACATTTAGTTACTTTTAACAAATGTCTACAAAAAATTCAAAATCCACACTGTTCCAACGATCATTTCATTATACGTGTAAATAAAAAAAATGTTAATTGAGTTTGCAAAATTAATTAAACTTTCAATGAAACCTCAGCACTTAACGATTAGTTAAATTGGCGAAATTTATGATCCGCTTAATTTAATAACAACTTAAGAGAATATAACAATGCTAATATGCAAATAAATTACAATAATCCGAGATCCTTTGAAGATTACAATAAACTGAATTTTCCGAGAATTCTCTCGAGAAACCATTATATATGCTTTTATACACTCGTATTTGGATTACTTCAATAATGATAACTGATAATTAATTTATGTATTCGTAACGAATTATTATGTATTATGTTGAAAGGAAGAATAACAGCCATGGTGTGCTAAATGATGTGCTATTCATATTCTTTCTACCCTCGAATTTTTATCTCTTATTAAAACTCTTGCCAAGTTAATATATATGTTATCATTAAAATGCACTAATACCAAGCTATATCCAAATTGATTATTTTCCTAATTTGATATTTGGTCAGTATCCATAAATCACATTTGTGGGACCAGATTATAGATTATGGCCAAACGTTAAATTTTGATCAAACTACGGTCCGATTGTTATAATGTTACATTAATTGCAAAAGAATTAAATTATGCAGAGAAATGGTTTCAGATTTCCTATAATTAGGTAAAAATAATCCAAATTATAACTCGCATAAATGAAATGCCGATATTTTAATATAAATGCTTTTTAGGGGTCACTTTTACGTGCACAATTTCTGACTGACTCACCTAACCTTTTTCTTTTCTTCATCTATTATATGAAAAAAAATTAAATTACCCAATGACCATTTTTCGATTGGTCTTCAATCAATTGATTCATTTCATGATAAAATTATCGTAACAATTTTTACTATAATTAATTATCATAACGATTAATAGCAATTCTGAGAAAAAATACTAGTTTTTAGTTTAGAACAAGGTATTTTAATTTGTTTTATTCATCTATACTCTTTGGAGATAAATTGGGTAGTTTAATAGTCAAATAAAAGGGATAAAAATTGTTGTGAAGGTTTTTATTCCACTTGAACCTACATGATAATAGCTATCAATGGATGAAACAATACTTTAAAGTCACACTATAAAACTTTTTTCATAATTAAAATTTGAGTGAAAGAAATTAGTATTCTTTTTACACGTACTTTAGTTTTGTTGAAGTTATACTTCTTTAGGCGCTTTATGAAAAAATGATGAGAGTTTAATTTTAAGATTCGTCACACAAAAGTTACAGTATGAAGTTGTAGCGGTTGCAGTCTCGAAACAAAAGCTATTGGCACCATCATCGCCTCTGTTCACTGTTTTCATATTCATAGTATTTATCCACATGTTTCTAGTGTCTACATTCACACACGTGTTTTAGTTTCATATAAGTGCGATTTATATATGTGCTGATAAATTATATTCAGTATTGATTTAAATTCAATATTTTGATTAATATATTTACTATTCGTAAATATTAGTGAAAAAATTGTGTTTATAGACTTTTTCAAATGCTCCAATATAATTGAGGTTATCTATCCGTAAGTATTATTTAATGATGCCAAAGAAGTATAACTTCTCACGCGCGTACATAAGTACACGCACCCTTTTTTTTATTAATAACATATAAAAAAACCTGTTAAACTTTACATTCTATTATGCCTAAACAATTGTTTTCAAACTATATTTTATATTTAATTTCAATATATTGTTGAGTGTAAGATTAAAATAGGTTATACAAGTATATTTTTCCTTCTAACACATTTGCACAGGGTTGCTTCCTCTCATCATTCTGAACCTAATATGTTGATGGCAAATATGGAAGAACTTAACTATTTTAGAGATGATCGTTTCCAAAATTTGAAAGTTTTAAAAAATTTCAACACAATTTTTTACTACAAAACCTCTTCAATATATTCAATATATATAATTTTTTACCACAAAACATCTTCAATACATTCAATATATCAAACCTTACTACATCCAGGAAAGTAAAAGTTTAAAAACTCTAAGAAAATCCTTTTCCAAAATTATATATTTTCAATAAGATCAGCTGACTATTCGCAGAATGATGACATTACATTTTTCCGTAACTATTATTTTCTTTATATAGCTGTAAATTGTCAAGTTGTTCGGAAAAGAAAAAGTAAAGAAAATGAGTTCATTAAGAAAATTCGTTTCTCTTTATTATTCATAAAAATCGGCCAACTCACCCTGTGAAAATACGTTGTACCCTGTATAATGTGAAGTATAATAGTGAAGTATATCATAACACTGTCAGACTAATCACATGCTCAATGAATGTTCCTTTAACCTATTATAAAAATAACTAATAAATTACATTAACCTATTCGTCAGATTTTAATCAACCATAAAAATATAAACGTATCGACTAATCGATTAATAATAGATTACAGCTAATTTATATTCCCAATGCTTGAATATCTGATGTTATTATATAATAATATTTAATTGATATTACAATACCGGATAAAATCAACATTTATGGCATAATCATAGGCGACCGGCATCTACCGATACAAACACTCAAACCGTAAATAGAAGAGCACCGTTTGTGCTTATATGTATTTTCTTTTATATTTTAACTCAGTTTTTTCTGTTAGGTTAAATTTTCCTTTGCTGTTTACCAAGTCCAATTTCTGCTGAGCCGACGTAGTTTAGATACTAAGATAATCTAAAGATAACGAAAATAGAAATGTTTTAGTTAGTTGTAAAAATTATAAAACATACGTACCTTAGGATAGTGTCATCAGAGATGAAAACAATATGTTTAACATATACAATAAAATTATCTCTTGCCATAGTTAAAATTGTAATTGAGAATACAGAATCGAGTGTAGTATTTCAAGTGAGGCGCAAATTAATCTAACTTCCTTTCCTCTAGGACCACTTCCAAGCGCAGAAACCAGTTTCGAATTGTGATTATTTGAAGATTTTCATTTATAGATGTCTCGTTAAGTTCTGCCGAATCGAATTATATAAAAACAAACAAGATATAATTAATAAGATTCCACGAGGGTCGTAAACCACTCTTTACAAAAATGAAAGTCTAAGAATTAACCAAACTCGTATCTGTAATATAAAACCTAAATGTCAGCATGTAGTCAAACATACGTACATACATACCTTAATTCGATAGAAACTGCCGATGAACATCTGTAAATAAGTTCCGAACATCGGTATAAAAGTTATGTTATTGTTAAAATAACATTATGACGTTGATTTATGATTAGTTGATATGATTGTCTCATATTATTAATTAACTTTCTCGTTTATTATTAAATTATGGTGATTAAATTGCTGTCAGGAGATCGTCTTTAAGTTCGTACTACACGCAGGAGATAGACCGTGTAATTCGGACTGACATTTGCATACGTTTTGTTTACTGTTATTAAATATCTGTCATGTTATAATATTTTATTGCATTTGGTATTATGTTACATGTAACCGTGAAGTTTTTAGTAGTATGGTAACAAACTCAATAAAGAAATATGGGAAAAAGTTTTGGGTTAGAGAGCTCGTTTAAATTGCTTAGATTTAAAAAAAAACTGTCCTGTCCATGTCAAACCACGCGCTAGTTTGGGTTCCGTAATA
This sequence comes from Druceiella hillmani, assembly GCA_039881145.1. Lineage (NCBI taxonomy): Eukaryota > Metazoa > Arthropoda > Insecta > Lepidoptera > Hepialidae > Druceiella > Druceiella hillmani. The sequence continues at coordinate 39,767,806 of JAYKKI010000011.1, forward strand.
ATTTTATAAAATATGAAACTATATATGTTTTTTTTTAATTCTTCTTGCTCTTACGTGCCCATAAAAGTCTATGGTAGCTGTTTAGGGATCCTAATCCCCGACAGTTCGACCTGCTAACGCTATTCGACTTCTGTATTTGAAAAGAATTATGTATTGCCAAACATATTTTAATAATAAACCTTACATACACTAGAAATTGTTTTTTCCGTGTAACTAAAGAAGTTGGATTACTTGAAATAATTTCATTTGAAAATCATCATTGAAACATATTTTCGAGATTTTTTTCCAGATTTATTCATAATCTTGTTTGGAAATGGAAGAAAAGGTTAAACATTGCAGAAAAATCTGAAGCTTAATGTTAAAAAATGAAAAGTGGTAAAAGAAATCTAAACTTATTCATTGGGCTCTTTATCTGAAGCTGTATTTGCACAAATTTATGCACGTAAACTGCTTATAATACGAGTGTGTGACAGACGGACATACACACATAGACATGACGAAATTATAAGGGTTCCGTGACTAGGGAATGTTAAAAAGAGGAGATTCGCAGATAGTTAATGATAAAATATAGAGTATATTTTATCATTACGCAGATGGATAATGATAAAAATAGGGTATATTTTATCATTAAGTAGATGGATAATGATAAAAAATAGGGTATACTCGTATTTTATCCTAAACCAGATGGATAATGATAAAATATGGAGTATATTTTATCATTAAGTAGATGGATAATGATAAAAATAGGGTATATTTTGCCATTAAGCAAATGGATATTGATACATCATTAAGCATATTTTATCATTAAGCAGATGGATAATGTTAAAATATAGGGTATATTTTGCCATCTACGCTCTTAAATTATTTGCACATTGATTTTATTTTGGTGCTTCAATTTTCTATTTAAATGACAAAGAAAATATCCAATATTTTTAGATTATAATTTCTTTTTTTTTTTAAACCTAATGATAGATATAATATTTTGTCTAGAAATCTCTTCCAAAGAAGAGGACTTAGGAAACACAAAGAATTAAATGATTAATTAAAAAATTAAATGTAAGTTTATCAGAAGAGAACAAGTTTATCAAAATTTATTTACTTTTTTAAACCCTCTCCTACTGCTAACACCTTCTCGCACGTATCCAGAATTTGGTGTCGAGGAGGATCCCAAAATCCATTCCCACATATATAGATACGAAAATTGAATTGAAATTGAAAAAAAACAAGTACCTATAAAGGATTTGGATTTAGGTATTTTTCCTCCTTCTGTTCTTCGTTTTTTGTTTGTGAATTGCTTTTCAAGAATTCTTAAAATCCTTATGTGGTGTGCAAATTCGAAAAGTTTCAGAAAAAGTTTGTATCCCTTTGACTAGACCTCTCTCTCATACCTTTAAATAGGTGCTTGATTACAGTAGTTTCACAATACACGAGGTCTATTTAACAGAAATAATATGTGGATAACCACAGTGGATTTTAGCGAAAGTGAATGGCAACCATTTTGTATTTTAATTCAAAAAAACGGTAAAGGCATTTGCATAAATTATTATCAATTTTAATACTTTGAAGTCCGCTCTAAAACTATGTTTTCAAATCCTTCATGAAAATAATTAAAACTTAGAAATTTGTCGTAATAGAGAATCCAAATGTCTTTAGAACTATAGTTTTATGTAAACAATTCAATGCGTATAGTTCTCGTGTATAAGAATTTAAATTAACTCGTAAGTAACACTGACATTAAGAACTCTACTTAACATAGTCAAACTAAGAAATAAGTGTCTATTTATTTGAAATTATACCCATTACAACTAACCTTATGTTTCAACAGTGCTACAATACGTAATGGCCAACTTTCATCTCGCAGTTGGGTTTCAGTAACAACCCATTCGTCGCTTCCATCATTAAAGAGAACAACACTGTTAACATCAAATTAAAATAATAAAAGTTAATTAATTCGATGGTTTAAATAGATTAATTAAAGTTAAAATGATGTTGTGTCAACTTTAGTTATGCTGACGTATAGTTTTCTTAGACTAGTGTAGTTGTTTAAGATGTGACTTTTCTTGTTCTTATGTTCCCCAATAGTATGAAGTAAATTTTAAATAAATAGATTATCCTTAGATGTAGTTACTGTATCAAAGTTCAGAAAAATTACTTCAGAAAAATTATACTTCAAGGCTTTCTCAAAAACAGAACGCTCGAAACAGAAACGCTCGATTGGTCAAGTTCGATGTTCACCTTTCCGTCTGTTCATAAGCGTACATCTGATCGTTGACAAAATATGAATTCTACTAATAAATCTACCAAGCACTACGCGATTCCGTATACGCTTAGGCGTATATGAACATTTAAAGGTTTCCAATGTAAATGTATTGCCTTTTATATCAGTCACGAATCATAAAAATAATCATAAAAATAAAAGCATTATTTTTCGAGAAGCAAATTTTGCTAGCTCTTAATAAATTTTAAACCTTGCACTTTTCAGTAATTCAAACGAAAAATGAATAAAAAAATAGGTTACTTCATATGTCCTCTCTAAAATTTCTATATAAGTACTTTTGAGTAAATAAATTAGACTATTCAAATATCGCATATATCAGATTTAAGGTTAATAAACTATAGCACTATACAAAATATCGCATCAGTTTCTACTTGGGAGATCTTATAAGAGTTAATTTTTTTTGTAATCCCGAAATTAATTAAAATTGAGTAACAAATGATTTCTTCTTTATAAAAATCTATAAAATATTAAACGTCGCTAACTTTAGAAACATTGAAAATGAGCAAGTATACTCATTGTAAGCACACAAACTACTTTAAACGTTTGCATTCAAAGTTATGCTAGATAACAACATGTTTTAAAATTTTGAAACAATTAAATACAGCTTTATATTTGTATAAACAAATTATTCATGAAAAAAAAACAACAAAAACTTTTTGCTGAAATTGTTAATTAAGTTTGAAAACACAAGTTAAGAAGTTGTTCCACAAATTAATTTCACAGAGAACAGTAGTTGTATTATTGTTCAGGATTTAAATTAATGCCCGAGTTACTAAATTACAATGAAATCACTTCCCGAAATTTGGAATTAGACTAAAAAATATGTGATCGAAAGTAATTAAAAATAGCATATTAAAAAAAAACAATTTTTCTTCTATTGCCAAAAATAAAAACCCTTTTTTAATAACTTTTATAATCAATTTGTTATCGTACATATTGACTCTCCCAAATTTTGTATGTGAATTATTAGTTGTACACTTTTTTGAACTATTTCAATATTGTTTATTAAAACGTATTCTTACGCTCAAATAGATCGATCCTAGAATCGACAGTTGGCCAAATTTCCGTACATACACACATACACACTCACACACACATACGTATATATACCATATACTGTTTTTTTTATAATAACACTCAAAAGCTCGTCTTAACAATTTTTTGTACGAAATCCTGTTATATTTTTTGAACTTTATCTGCAAATAATTTATGAAACGATCTGCGTACCTAGCAAAAGAACCTAGACAAAAAAAACACAACATAAACTAAAATTGTAATTTTTCGTATTATCTAAACACAATAAAATTAAAATATTAGTTTATTTTCTGTTTGTTTACAAAACATGAGTCATCTTGCGGTACTCCTTTTAAAACAATAATATTACCATTTATTGCCAATGTTTGTAATCAAAATATGACTTATTGAACTGAACGAAAACGAGGAAATTAATAACGATACCGTTGTATTTATAATTGTTGTTTATTACTCTGTATCATAACAAAAATCAAGAAGCAATTTCTTAAAATTCGACCGAAACATCCAAGCTTTTTAAGCTACGGAAGTAAAAGTAATAGACAAATCGTTACTTACATATGAAAAATTTTTATTTGGAAAATTAATTAATTCATAATAAAATGCAATGAAAAGTACATTCTGAATAATTATTTTTTAAGTCACTTAAAGTATTGTAACACAAAATTTAATTAAATCGTTGCTTAAATATGTAAAATGTTTATTTAGAAAATTAATTGATTCATAATAAAATACAACGAAAAGTAGATTCTGAATAATCATTATTTATGACACTTAAAATATTGTAACACAAAATTTAATTAATAAAAAAGTCTTATTGTAAAAATATGAAGAAAGTTTTGAAAATTACAATTGACGAAAATAAAAGTAGCAATACTATGAGTATTTTAAAAGGCTGCTCCGACGAAACCATCCGTTATTGGGTTAAAAAAGACCAATGTCTTATTTATATTTAATGTGGTAATTGAAAAATATAAAACAAAGAAATGTCGCCCAACATTTATAAGAAGAGATAATAAACTTTGGCTCCCAGGAAGCTTTAACTGTTGGTTTAACTTCGGATGTTTATTTACAATTGGACAAGAAGCTCTAGTGCGAGGACAATAAACTGGCGTCAACATGACACCGGCACCGGCAGCAGAAAACCCCATCGGATATCGGCAAAACGAAGCTCGGAGACCGCCTTACGCAACAGTTATTTAATTAGGCGCACCATTATCGGCACGGGTGCCCAGCGAGTGTTTATGTAAGAAAAAAGTAGTTAAAAAACCCGTTCGCCGTCGCAGGCAGTACCGACCGCTTAAAATGTATAACATTATTGACAGCGCTTGCGTAACGACGGATACGAGTCGGCGAGCGGCCCGTCCGCTCTCGGCCAGTCCAGTTTCGCTGGCCCTAGGCGCGTATCAATATTTGAATGTACAGTTTTACTGTTACCGACGTATCCTGCTTAGGCTAAGGCCACCGTCACACTGACGATCGCGCTGACTGCTGAAAATGCTTGTTGGATTTGAAGAAAGGCTCGTAAATTTGTTTTGTCAGTTTGTTTGACAGCGCGTAAAATTTCGAACTATGTTAATAAAATATATATAAGGATACGTTTTACGAACTTGAAAATATTAAAAATTAATATTTACAAATGCCCTTGTGTTGACAATAAATTCAAAAGATAGTAAAATTAGGTAGCCCAAAAAAAGTGTAGATGTTCTTAAGCTTTTCCCAAATGTATATTTTTTATATTTTATATGAATAAGCCTTCCATTTTCTATTCTAAATACGTATAGCGCAGATCTGTAAGCACATTTTAAATCTACGCTTGTGAAAGTAGCTGGCACTTTACGGATTAACCACATTCGTTAAGAAATTATTTTTATTTAAACCTAGAACTTTAGATACATGTGCTTACGTATGTAATGAATACTTTATATCATATGTCATAATTCATTATCAACTTAATGTACAATGATGGTTAAATTTTCACCTAATGCAAATTAAAATAGTTTAATACATTTCGATTTAAATTTAATATTTTTATTAAATCTTTTCAACAACGTAATATTAGAAAATTAAAAATTTACCAAACATCTGTAACAAGGGTTCTCCACTAATATAACTGGGTACGTGTTCTTAATATACCTTTGTAACGAAATTATAAAATGCATTTGTAACTATATTCATTTGTTGCGTCAAATATACCGGTGCCTCTTATACATTTCAAAATAGTCTTACTTAACACGTACACAATCCAAACTCCACCATATAATATATTTTTTAATAATTAAATAATTGCAAGTAAATTAATACTACCACAGCAAATAGCTTAAATGCCACCCCTATGAAGTATAGCATGATAAAGCTAGTTGCACTCGGTATTACGAAATGAAAATATTGTACTCGCTCCTATGCAGCCTCTATTTACAAAGGAAGTTGAGAATGAAGTGATTACGTATCACCATTTATTAGTTACAAGTCAGTTAGTATTTATTGTAAAAGCTGTTGTTTATTTACTATCTATGACTCACTTCATGAACAAGAACATAAAGTGACATCGCACACAACGCCGACCTAATTAAAAACATTTCTCGCTTAACACGAACAAAAATATAACGGCTCATTTTGATTTCCTATGAATGAAGTTATCAACATATCGGTAAAGGTAATAAACATATCTTGAGGTATAAAAACTTTACGCCATTTTTATTATAATTCGATATGTAAGTATTACCATATAAATACTTGCATTCTTTTCATGTATATTTCTTACAAATGCATTATCTTATATATAACTCTGATCAAATAACAAAGCCAGGTATCTTGTGTGATTTTTGAAAGTATGTAAACAAATATTAAATCTTTAATAAAGATTAACGTATAACGCACAAGGTAAATATATCCAAGAATGTACCTTAGATTGAAACCGCAAAACACTAAAAAGTCAACTGAAATGATTGACAGATACGTCGGTTTAACTTGTTTTATGTATGCAGATGGTGTATTATGTAAAACGCCTTGTAGCATTTAAACTTTGCATAATACATAATCAAGTTAGTACACCTGTAATCACATAGGCAGAATCACTTGTTTACATAATTTTAATTTAAACATAATTCTTATATTAAATACAGACACAAATTCGAAAAAAAATTTAAACTAAAAAATAAAATCGACTTCTGTTTTTAGAGTGGTTTTGGAGAAAGGAGAAACGGTCTTAATGCTGCATGCGATGGATAATTTTTTTTTAAATTTATTTTACACTCACATAAGCAAAAAAAATCTTACAAGTATTTTTTGCAACGTATTTTTGAAAATTACCGATAATTATATACTCTGCCGTAAATCAAAAATGACGTTTTAGACAACGTTATAAATATCAATTCACACAAATAAAAAAGAAACAGTAACACATCTAAATATGATAGTCCATCTAAATCAAAATAATCTGTTTACACAGCCCTATTGCCCACAAACACATATTTAGTGCATCGTATAAATATTACGAGTAATTTAATTGTAACTAACAAATGGTGATACGTAATCACTTCATTCTCAACTTCCACTGTTAATAGGGGCTGCGTAGGAGCGAACTTACCTTCATTGGGGGTGGCATTTAAGCTATTTGCCGTGGTACTATTAATTAATTTGCAATTATTTAATTACAAAAATCTTTTATATGGCGAGGTTTGAATTGTATACGCGTTAATGGCCTTGGTCACTAATAACAAAATATTATTAAAGGTAAGAATATTTTCAAATGTATAAGAGGTGCCGGTATATTCAAAGCGATAAATGCATATAGTTACAAACGCATTAAATCGTTTCATTACAAAGTCATACTAAGAACACATACCCAGTAAAATTAGTGTAGAACCCGTGTTACAGGTGTTTTATAAATTTTTAATTTTCTAACATTACGATGTTGAAAAGATTTAATAAAAATATTAAATTGAAATAGAAATATATTAAACTATTTAAATTTTTCACCAGATGAATATTTAATCATCATTGTACATTAAATTAATAATTAATTATGACGATGTAGAATATTCATTATATATGTAAGTACATGTATCTAAAGTTCTAGCTTTAAATAAAAATAATTTCTTAACGAATGTGGTTAATCCATAAAGTGAGTAATTAGTCAATATTTAAATCATTATATTTAATATGTTTTTGCAAGATAATATGGCGTTAATGCATTAACCCTTTTACCGACGCCACTAATAATTAATATCTTATTTTATTAGCGAATCGAATTCTCGATTATTTTAGTTTAAATGATTTATCTTTGTGCAATTAAGACTGGAATTTCTTTTAAGATTTATTGTGTCAACCAGGCTAACTAAACATCTTTCGTGTTACATAAATTCGGTTGCAATTGGCAAATTTATTTCAAGCAAAAGTTAAAATCGGCAACCATTATGACTACCATATCTATTATCTATCATACATATGTTACTAAAAGTTACAATCATTCATCTATTCGTTTGTATATGCATATGTTTATTAGACTATGACAACCCATTCCAAAAGTCCATCATCGAAACTTTTTTATCGATATAAAGGCATTGTTATGTACATGTTCGTTTGAAATAAAAATTAAGTAATTACTTTATAATTTGGCTAAATTTAACTTCACGTATTCTCTCACACATTACGTCTCACGATTGTTTCACGCTACCACCAGTAGCGATCCGGGCCGAGTAGAAAATTTAATAATGATAAAAATAATACCCGTATGTGTATTCTGAAGCGTAACTTTGAGAATTGCAATCTGTCGATTATGTTGGAAATGTTATGTATTTCCAAATTCATAATGATGCCGTGCCACATTCAAATGGCAGCATTCTTCCATGAGGCTCGGCACTGATGCCGTGAACAGATCGAACCTTTCATCCGCACACACGTCGATGGAGATTAATGAGCTGCCGAGTGTTGTCAAATGAGTTATGTCAATCCTTTTGTGCTAAGGTAATTGGAATAATTTGTTTTGTGAGTAAGAGATCGGTTTGTGTAATGCGTACGAAGAAAAGGGGCTACATCAACCGGTGGACGTTAGTAAGTATTAACTGAGCTCTTACCAAATTGGGGATTTATTGAAAGAATTTTTATTAGGAAATCGAAGAAATACGATGACGTAATGAATCTACACACGTAGCTCGATTGCGCGTTTTAATTATTGTCTTATTGATTTGTCTTGTAATTATTGACATGTCTTGATCACTCAGAAGTGAGGTAATTGTAGAAAAGGCTAAAAGCGGAAGAATTAAATTGAACTTAAAGTACGGAAAAAGCTAATTATTTTTTTTCATTGTATATGAGAAATACAATGATTTCTCATCCATATTTTATAATATTCCAAGTTAACGTTTCTATGAAAATTTGTACGGGAGTACCTATTTCTCGAGAGCATTTTAGAAAATGCCGCCGTTCTTTATTTTCCACAATTCGTCAATAATTTTCAACGTTTTATTCTTTTTTCTGTGATGATATTTACGCTAGATGAGCTAGTACAGAAAGTAAAAAATTATACACAATTATTCGAAATTATAATTTTGTTTATTTGACTTATACGCAATTGCAGCCCACTCTTCGTTATGTTAGTCACGCAATCAATGTTTTTATATTATATATCTGGTCCTTGCCCGAAAGGCAAGCGTGGAACGGACGCGGGCAACTTCACGCACGCGTATTTTTAGTTGCATAAGCATACCTGCCTGCACGCGTACTGGAAACAACATACTGCTCTCAATTACTACTTAGTTCGACAATTTAGTAGGATATTAGCTTTGCGAGCTTTTGCTTTTTCTAAGTTTAAATGATTTTCCCTTACTGTAAACGAAAATATGATAAATTAATGCAAGCAGCTGAATGTGCTGAATATGCTAATACGTTTATTAATACGTTTATTATTGTAACCTTATATTACTGAAATTATACGACGTAGTCGCGTGAAACGTTGTCCCAATCTCTAAGGGATTTTGAGCAAAAAACTACATAAATTTGTATGCACATATATATATATATATATATATATATATATATATATATACACATATATATATACATATATATATATATATATATATATATATAGTTTTTTTTCTTGTTTGATCTTCTTTTAATCGAGACTGATCTTCTTTTTTTCCTTGGTGAAAGATAGAAGCGATCAAAACGCCCGCTTTTATCTATTCTAATACGATGTATTGTCTTTGTAGTACGATCTAGAGAAAAATAAATATGTGTGATGGTTGTGACAAATGCGTTAGGCTAGGCCCCTGGTAAGTGATAAACCCCATACAATTATCATCCCTAACGTAAGTCACTATTGATTCCATGAATCGTTATTTCTGTGAATCCTCTCTGTAAAGGATAAGGATAATTACTCTCAGATAATTCCAACTGAGGGAGATTTTTAATTTTTTTTTAGAATGAGGCATAAATCAAAATAAACCGAACTATGTTTGCCATGGCTGCATATTGACCAACAACACGTTGATAAATTTTCATCATTTTCATCTATGTTATTGTAAATAATTAAATCTTTAAAAACGTGATTTGAGAAACGCTGCCACAATATGCAATCAGTTCAATGTTTATATTACTTCAGGTATTATAGATGCTCAATAAATTTCACAATTAATGATACCAAAAATAACTAAAAAAAGTCTTAGAAAAACTACAATAGAAGAAGTGAACCGAAGGTTATTTTTAAAAGTACATTAATTATTGTATAATTTTTGCTCTGTTGTCAACGAGGAAATACTTGTTTTCCCGATTCTAATAATAAAAAAATAGATATATTTTCAAATCGTATACTTTGCTTTCCATGATATAATTGCTACCAATTCATTATTTATTAAAACTAAAACAAAAATCAGAGATAGGTTACATCTGTAAATGGAATTAGTTTTTTTTATTTATCTTTTTTTACTATATTTAAGCAGACTTATGTGCATATTATAGGATTATAAGTCATTTAGTACTCATTACTATTCGCCCTACGGCCAAGATCGGAACAAGATTCTTTGAAATGATTCTGCTGATATCACTATTAGAAACATAGAAAAAACTTTGCAAGATTTTTGAAAAAAAATTACGAAATATGTGATCTTATTTCGGAAACCACTGTACTGAAAAATTATGATAAAAATTGTGGTGGATATTACAAGAGAATCGATATAAAAAATCAATATTTTTACAAGAAAATTTGAAGAACCACTTTTATCCGGGGCGTATCTCGCATAGATTTTCAAAGAAAACAGTGAGATTTACCAGTAGATTTTGAGCTTTCCACACACGTAAGCAATAGATTTAAACTACACGGTACGCTATCTATTGAGATGTACTACATTATCTATAAAAGTAATAAAATTGTAACATAGTGAATTCTGTATATGCAATTTTTTTTTTAAAAGATTTATTGATTTAGCATATAGAATGATAATAAAACATATAAAACCTGTTTTTAGAATTTTTGTCTGTCTGTGTGTTAATTTGTTCGTCAATCACGCGAAATATTCTGAATAGATAATATGGTATATATGGTAATAGTTTATACTCTCTACCAACATATAGTATGCTTTTTATCTGGATATTATAAATTTTCATACCGAAGTCCACGTGAACGAAGTTGCGTCGGCACAGCTAGTATATAAATAAAAATACCAAACTTCATCCTACAATACTTATACTATTTCACGGATTAAAAATAACTCGTAAGTTAACTTGTGCCACAAACTATATCCAAAGCTTTCATAAAACTTTGTCGAGGCGCGACTGAGCTACAAACATTAAACACATTTTACACCGTATTGGCTTTCTCCACGAATAAAAGCCACAGGATCGTAAGTCGAAATCGTAAAATGGCATAACATTTTCTATTCACAAATGGAAAGACATATTACGGGATAGTAATGGTGCTTATTACAATATAAATAAGCGTTAGTAGAGTCGTTATATACAATAAACCTATTTAACTCCCACAATGTTCGATCATAAGAAGGAAATCAAAGGTTAATATTTTTTTTGCTGAAAGTATTATTTTCTGGTATAAAATGAAGAACGTGTTACATTTACAGAGAAGACTTCTTACTATAACAAGTAGATATCGTCTTTTTCCGCTTTTAACTTGTTTTACCCTATATTGTAACCTACTTAGTCATTTTTATTTTAATACGTACTTCAATTTTTACATTACACCTCAAGAAGTGAAAATGTTGTTTGAAACGAATATAGTTTCAAAATATGTTTTAATATGCCCTTATATTAGTTTTAATATGCCCTTATATAGTCAGATAGGAACCGTTTTTATGCCTTTAGTAGCAATCCGTTGCTTGATTGCAGAGTTATTACTTAATAAACAAAAAAAATACAACATTCATTCACACAAACATTCATAATATTAGAGTAATTAATAATAAATGCGCAGTATCTTCTTACTGTGTACTATTATCGAATGTTTGTTATTTACCTAATGGTTTCTTGGTTTTAGGATCAAGCCTGAAATCCTTGACACAGAATTCGATTTACGATTAGCCAATTTCATTTTATTCAAAATTTTAAAAAAAATACAAAAAAATATATACCCACGTATAGTTCTATTTCATACACGTTCACATTGAAATATTATTTTAGCTACATGGTGAGTTAATATAATCTAGACTAATTGAAAACGCCACAGGGTAATGGAAGTATGAGTGTTATTAATATCGAGATAGTGAATAATTTTAAATAGAAATGAAATCAAAAAAGCCTTAGGCGAGAATTAAGCTGCAAATCATCACTTTCTTTTTTTTTATTTGTTAATTATTTCGAACGTATTCAGAAATATTTCTTTTAGAATACAGATAAGATTTATTTGATGCAAGTATATTTCTTGCTGCAAATCAATTTTATTTATCTATATGTTACAACAGCGATCGAATGCAATTATCATTTTTCATTGAATGTTTTTAATTTAAATAAAATGTTGTCATATTAAAAATAAACATTAAAGATTAGTTTTGTGAGAAGAATTCTAATTCTTGTGAAAAGAATGCGGAAATAAAAGTGAAATTTATATGATAAGTTTTGTTTACCTTTTCAAGCCGAAAATATTACTTTGAATAAAAAGTCCTCAATATTTTGTAAACTTCCAATCTGATGATGAAAATGGTTAACAGAACATCTAATAAGAATACTGAAAATTATAAATAAATAAACTGAAAAGTTACTGGCTTAAAAAAATTGATATCTTCTAGAATAACATAAAATAGAAAAAGGAGTTTATCTAGATATTCATTGTTATTTGTAAGAATATCTAAATGTCGACAAAATAACGATTGTTTGAAAAAAAAACGGATTACTTACTTTTCGCGTCCAAATTACACGATGTCTCTCATTTACTCCTTAAAGATTTGTTCAGGATCGTCCTATATTGTTGGAGACCTGGCGTTTCTGTACAAAAGTTATCTGTACTTTTTCGGGAGCATTAACTAATTTACGGGATTCATTCTGCACTTGGAAACTCCTGTGCGAAATCGGTTCAGCGTCCTCCATGATTGGGATAATCGAACATGTATTTCAGCCTTCCATTTCTCTAGTCATTGAGCTTCCCAATGCCCTTACAGGAAGTCGATTATAGATGGAATAATATAAGGTGAATGAAGTATAACACATATATTCCTGTGGCTAGTTGATTACCAGTCATTGGATGCCTTGGATACGTATGTTGTTTCGTTCTTTCTGTTTCTTCAGTAACTTTCAAAATAAGCAAAAATATATGCTTCTATTTCAGACTTAGAATAAGTCAAACAAACGACATCAATCCTGAATGGCCTCTTTCTTTGAACCAAACTGTGCAAATATGTTTTTACATTAATGGTAAAGTGCAATTAAATTGCGCTATATTTAAATATAATTTGCCTCATTCCCCGATATTGTTAATTCCGTTACGGATATTACATTTCAGAAATGAATGTTTCAATTTTTGTTATTATGTATTCACATTGTTTGTAAATTTTAAACTAACTCGGACGTCGTTATAAAACATAAGAGACGTGCTCTTGTGTGTTATATCGTATAACCATTTGGAAAAATGTGATGCAAAGTACTATTAAAAAAATATTCTACATTAAGAAAATTTGTAATGTAGAAACTTTTCTATAAAAAATGCAATACAATAATTTTGCCAAACATTAAACCACAATATCCACTTGCTTTTCGGAACGAGCAAAAAAATAGATGTTACAAGTCTTAGTAAGAGCCGATTTAATTTTGTGCCGGTGTAATTGCAGTTATTAAATATTATCAATTAACGATCCTTAATAACCAGATTTAGACGAGTAATCTTAGGTTAGAGTAGTTATTAGGCGATAACAATAAATGCATAGAAATTTATTGTTTTCAAGAAAATATAGGGGGAAACATATTCAGATAACACCGCTTTTCCTAATTAACTTTTCATTATATATTCTTTAAGGGTGGTTTTTAAAGATATTAAAATCAGAGTATCCTTAAATCGGAATATTAACGTACTAAGATTAAGTTATCTCCAAACTCTGCTTCTAAACAACAATTTCTATAAACGTGCAGAATATAGATAGTATCGTTGTATAACACAAAACAGCCTCACTCAATTATACGACGTTAAATTATTTTATCTGCACTTTAAGATCTAATTGCCTACTGTAAGGCTAAGAACTTTTAAGGTCATCCAGCAAGTTATGTTCAGCGTATGTATACGTCCGTCACTAAGGTATAAATAGAAATCTACTAAAATATTTCTATCAAAACATTGCTAGTGTATTTCTTAAAAATATATCAATAATACGACATGTCATGTCAAAAAAATGACAACACATGTGACGTTTTAATAACTTAATTAAATCTACTTATTATTTATAAACGAACTAATTTCGGTAAAGTGCATTGCATTTAGACTTATGCATAAAAAGTGGGTAATTCTCTAAAGAGTGTTACCCACTTTTATTTCATATATATATATATATATATATATATATATATATATATATATATAATATATATACATATATATATATATATATATATTCCACAAAATATTGTAAGCGGAAACAGAACTAGAGAATATGAAGGCATAATTTAAACACCCCTTTGTATGTTCGGCGATTTTTGACAGTTTTTGAGTTATACACTTTTTTGTGCTTTTTTAGCCAAAATCATAGATTGAAGACAAAATATTTCTTTGTGACATCAATACCTGCCATGGAAACTTGATTTTTTAATTTTTGTCTGACTGGTCTGGCCTATTCAAGATAAAAATAGTTACATGCATACGTCTTAATATAGCGTCATAAAGTTAACAAAAAATTTGATATTGAAAACTTTATATTATTTTTTTTAGAAACTATTTAGAAATACATTACTATTAACTAGGAAGCAACAATACTGTACAGAGCTTAAGTAAAACATAGAGGTGGGGCTAGGTCCGGGTTACCTGACCACTGTAATATTTTAAGAGTTCATAATAAAATGGACCCATCAACAAGTCTCAAAGAAAAGTAGAATGTCGAACCGGAGTAAAAAATCTGGGACGGATCACTACAGATAACACTCGCATCACAAAATTTCAATAATTGAAACCTGAAAATTATGAGAGAAGATTTTTCAGAAAACCCTGAGGAATCAAGAGGAAAATAAAAACTTCCAATTTAACTATTGAATATATTTGGCGTTAATTTTGTAGAAATTCATTATTTCAATTTTTCCAATTCCAATTTAACGTTATGAACCCGATTTTCAATTTTAAAAATAATATGTGTGTGTATATATATATTTAAATATATATATATATACATATATATATATATACACACACACACATATATATATATATATATATATATATATATATATATATATATATGTAAAAATAGAAATTTGTCATCATCCATCATTTGGCGACCAATTTTAAAATTTTAGAAAAAATTATTGGCGTTCCGATTTTTATCCTGAATGAATGAAATTTTGAAATTCTACCATATTAAGCTGTTTCAAAAAAGCTGAATATAACGAAAAAATGGCCACAACACCTGACGTCAAATCATTTTTAATATGGAAATCTGAAACTATGTTGATTCTCAAACACCTTTAAATAGTTAATGACGGTAGTAAGTACTAAATAAATTAATTTTGATGCGTTGATTTTAATTGTGCAACGAATCAACTTGCAATGGCTTTGATTTTATTTGGTACAGACTATAAAGAAGTTAAAAGCTGGCGTCATTGGATGAATACGTCTAAAGTTTTGCTAATTTGAAAATAACCAATCTACTAAAACCATGATATTTTGATTCCAGTTAATGACTTTTGAACGACGATTATTTCTAAACCTATTTGACTAGAGAATAACTACTTTTATTATCCATATTTAACTAGAGGATAACCAGTTCTATTATTAAACCAATTTGATACAATTGTTTCACCAAATTTTGCCTTAAAAATTGTGTTAGCGAATAATTACCAAACGCCTTAATTAATTATTGTAAATATATTTTATTGTGTTAACCTATTTAATTTAAAATTATTTGATATTATTCATTTGCTAAAGCTTTTAAAATATAACAGTGAATTTAACCATTGTTTTTTGTATTCAAAATTTTATTTATAAATTAACATTGTTAATTTACATTTTATATTATAGTATTACATATATTAGTATACATTTTACATCAATATTGAAATAAATATATTATAATCAAGCGATTTAAATTAAATAAATAATTTCATATTAAATGAAGTAATAAAATTATAAATGTAAGAGCTATTTTATAACATTAAAGTAGTGAATGAAATTAATTGCTAAAAGTTGTTTTGCATAATGACGAAAGTTATCATCGCCAATCGGCACTTTTAAATAAAATTTTGAAAATATTTTAAAATAATTAAAACCGCCGACACCCTCAGAAAAGTCTCATATTCATATGAAAAATATTAGACAAGATTAGACAATTGGTGGATAAAAACGGTGGCCAATCAGAATATTTAATGTAATGGATACAATAATCAGACATTGATAAAGACTATAATATTTTTAAAGCTGCTACGGTTAGCGGAAATGAACCTAATTTGTTTCACTAACAATGTCTAATCCGTTTCCACGATTACGGTTGGCCGTAAACAGAAATAGTTATTAGCATACTGGTTAAACAATATTTTTTCTATGAATAATTAATTATCGATTTCTCAGACCTTTACGGCTTCGTCTACCGTCAAAGCGTTGTTGATAATGAAAACAGTACGTGTAAAAAATCACGCCTTCGAAGTGAAACTTCTTTATTTTCCACTTAATATAAACTAATTTATTCACGTCAAGTTTGCTTTGTCAGTGGTACTGGGTAAATAACACGAATAACATTTTAATAACAATTATTTTGTGGATTCAACGTAACTCAATTTTTGTACACGTAATCTTCAAACGCCTTTTAAAAAAATCACTGCAAAATATATTCCTTGACACTCAACTGTTACCAATGGTAAAGGTGCAATAATTTTTAAAAAAATCGTTTATTTTATTATGACTATTAAGTGAATTCATAGATATTCAAATTACATTTTGTCAAATTGTACTAATATAAGTAAACACGTCAATTAATAGGTTTTTCATATTATTTCAACACATGTCACGCAATTAAATGAAACTAAGTGATGTAGTATTATTTCTACTTTCTTTAAATTCTTTACCGCGACCTAGGTTTCGTTGTATTACAACATCTTTAGGCGGGCTATTAGCAAAGATCTTTGCTACATCACGTAGTTTCATTTAATTGTGAATAATGAATTAATTCAAAATTAACGCCAAATATATTCAATATTTCAACACATGTGCTAATATAAGTTATCATATCAACAAAAAGGTTATTCATGTTAGTTTTTCGAGTTATTCATTTAATCACACTATTGTTTGCTTCTTGAATGATGTTGGCGGATATTCGCTTTCTTCGTCCCTTTCTAATACTGACATTTGTGTTATTTCAGTTACGGTTACACACAGAACGTATTAATAATACTTGGTAATTTTGTGTTTTATTTACAGTTACTTCCCACAACGAAAAGATCAATAAAATAGTTTCCGAACCATAAATGTATATTTTCCGAACCATAATGTACGTAAATGTATATTCTGAAGTATATACTGAAGTATATAATAATAAAATACCTCCATACATTATTTTACTTTAGCGACATAATGGTTTAAACTATTAACGTAAAAATCGATAAACTTTGACTAGTTTTATTTAATTGGTTATTGCACATTACCCACTTTTAAAAATGATCAAATACCCTATGCCTCTGGTCATTATAAGCTATACGACGCGATGGTTGCATGTATTTAAACAAAGAAAACTTTTCACCGTATGAAATTAGTATGTTGATCTCATACCATATGAGTGCAAATTTTATGATGTGCAAGAAAATAAAAAAAGTAAAAACTAAATTAACTCAGAAGAATAGTTTATTTTTTTAAGATAAACTATATTTATGAATGAAACATTTCCAAATTGACAACGAAAGTTTAAGAGAGCTTTACGCAATATAAAATCGCAAAAACCATTGACGTCAGACACGCATTTAATATATTGTCCAATTTCTATTAGCATTGTTAATTAAAAAGTTAACGAACCCGACGTCGGCCTCTTTTACACAATTACAAATGACTTCAATATTAAGTTCGATAGCTCCGGGCAATAAGCACACAATCAATCAATCACTCAGTTTATTGCGCACTGTAACAACAGCTGGTCAGCGATTTGACCAAGCATTTTAAAATTGGTTTTTTATACGCACTTTGGATGGTTAAAAAAATTAAGTATCTTTTCATATATTACTTACGTGAAAGAGGATTTCAATGTATAAGAAGGAAAATGAGAACAAATATAATAATGGTGTTATAAAGAGCATAGCTTTTTGAGGCAACTCTTCAGGACACAGAGGGAGGACTTCGTATATCAGGACATAATTTATAAAATCGATTGGAAATGAGTATTAAAATCAACATAGACAAAATTATGAAAAAATATAACTTCGAAATGTATGCAATGAAAAATGTTCCAGGAATTTATCTTTGAGCTGTATTTGATCTTCTATAGTCTCCGAAAGATACATCTAAATTGTGAAATGAAATGTAGTAGTTTAAAACATCGCATATCAAATGAGCCGTATCAAAAGTAGGTTTACAATCGCAATTATATGTATCAACGTAAATAACATATCAATTTCTCCAAATCCATAACAGTGTAAAGTCGAAATTCAATCCAAAGCGAGTTGCCACCTCGAACCTCTAGTAACACGTATCTTGCCCGTACACGCACTAGTGCGGGTATTATGAGATAAGACGAATTATAAATTTCACGGCCCACGATGTGAAATTGAAATCAAATCAGCCTCCCTGCGTGGACTTACGTCGCAGTAATTGTATTTTGAGCAATGACAGTAAAATAAGCTGTGCGCAATCTTGATAGTTATTACACTTCTTGTAGGTGGCCCACTTACATCGAGTTAGGGGTGTGTAATCTTTGACTTGAATCGATTTTTTAAATCGTAAATTTTTAAAAGCATATTGCAGATTTTTTAAAGCATATTGCGCGCACGAAGAAGTGTGACATCTGACATAGTTTAAGTTTATACGGAATAGGAGTGCTGAAAGCTAAAATTTATATATAATATATGTTACAAGTACATTAAATTATATATAACAAATACATTAAAAGATTTATTGTTTACGTTCATACTGTCAACGTCAAACACATAATAGTCTCTAGAAAAAAAATACCACAGAGTAGACATTGTCGCCAAAGAATTTTAAAATGTCAGATTGACCGAATTAGTTTCGAGCTGTGATTTTTTTGTCATTTCAAATGTTCCTTTTTCAATAATCTGTGGAGTATCTGTATGTCAAGGTAAAAAAACGTTTATTTTATATTTTGGGTAATAGATGTCTGTGTTATCAATGTTTTATTTTAAATTTCATAGGTATTGCAGAAAATTAAGGCAAACAACACACGCTAATGACGTATTTGGACACGCTCTCAACTGACGTATTAGAACAAAAATCAAGAAAATTATGTGCAATGGTTATAGCAACGTCAGAAAATTAATGAATTACGGTCGAATTTCGACCACTGAGCGACCACTAATAACAATTATTGTGGCATAAAAACATTGCTAAACAAAAATTCGAAAATATTTATAATAAATTATTAGCAAATTTTTGTTCACCACTGGAAACATTGATAAGTGGTCCTAAGGTTGTATGATTAATTTTATTCCATTTGTTTGTTTAAATGCTTACGTTTAGTTTGTCTGTGGTTTTAATTTTCTTTAGAAGAATTATTAGATATCTGGAATCTGTTAGAATCTATTAGAAGCCACGAGTCTAGGATCTGTTAGAAGCCATGTGTTGATTCAACCAACAATATTAATGGTTTGAATCGATTCAAACATTTAATAAAATTCGATTAAAAAATTTACATACAAAAAACGCTGACGGGAAGTGAAAATTATAAAAAAAAATCAATGTCACATGATATTACCAAGCAGCCTCCAATTCAAGTAATGGATTTAATGAACTCGTCCTTTTAAATTGATACCGACGCACGTGAAGATGTTTTAATTCAATAATCGATTTAGCGAAAGATCAAATTGAACCGGATACTTTTGCTTTATGTGTATCGTTTATTGAGTCGTTGTTTTTACCAAACAAATCAATTAAGGATTGTTATATTGAGCTTTGGTTGTGTAATTTGATTCTATACGTGTTATTATATAATTACGTGGAGGGGTCTCGGTGGACGTGAGTGGTCGCAATAAAGGTGGTGAATTAATAAAAATGTTGCAAAAGTTTCTTAAAATATTCTATGATTTTTGATAATGCTTTGATATGTTTAGTATAAATTTAGAATTACTGAAACTTTAAACAGTCTATACTTATGGTAGTAGTAGGTCTTAGGGACCGAGCTGGTTGTGTTGCAACTTATAGTTATTTTTCACATTTTTTTGTCTCAGAAATAGCTCAGAATATTGTTGAAGAGTCTAACCTCTACGCTGTTAAAAAAATATGCAAAAGCCATTGAGTCTTACAGAAACTGAACTAAGACAGTTTATATCAATATTGACATACGCGTTTTTATACGATATACCAATGTTCGCTCTATTAGGGCGTGCAAAAAATTCGTGTGTCTCAAATTATGCTTACCACTATATCCTTCATGCCACTATATTTATTTCTACCATCGCTGTAGGACATGGGGTACACATTTTGTTAGCTACGTTTGTTCAGGTGTTTGTAGTTACCTTTGTATTGGTCGAGAATCAAACAACTTTTCGAGGTATTCTCTCATTTCTCCGCTGAACGAGGTGGCGTTGATGTTTATATCATCATATTAATTTATTTTGTTGATATAATTTAATCTAAAATATCAATAGAACCGAGCATTTTGCGCATCACCATAACAGCTAAACTGTCATTATTCGTTCCGTATCTAGCCAGTTCCCACCTGACATCACTGACCGCGATCTAGACGATTATATCATAACCGACGGCGAAAACGGGTCAATAGCAGCTCGGCTCAACTAGTTTAATTATTATATAACAACATAATAACGGCATTGTTGTGTTCCGCGGCGGTTTCAAAGCCAAATCCTCCACGGGCGCAGCTTAAAGAGGCGATTAACCAATTCGCGACGTCTGTTAATGCGGCGGCTAAGTCTAATCGTCAGATATAAAAAAAATTAAGCAACTGTTTGAGCAGAGCAGAAGTGAAAGTTTGGGAATCTATTATCGGTTAATCACGGGATTATGGAGTTTGAAGCAATGGGTTTTGGATTGATCATTGACGAGTGTAATCTATGATTACATTAGGCCAGTCGTGGAATTAATTATATGTGGCTTTGATCTTTCGTGAGCAGATTTTTGTTTTGGTTTGATTCGCGCCATACTTTGTTTTGGTATTCGCCTGAGCAGCTAACACGTAGCATTGCTATCTCGTTTTAGGTAGGGCTGCTAATAATTTACTTTATTCTATTTTTTTTATTTTGTTAACTATGTTCACGCTCCAAGAGTAGCGACATGGTCAACTTAATATTTATAAAGATCTATTACCCAGTTTTATTGGGATACAAAATAGACTAAATCTTATATTTGTTACTGGTAGATAAGATAAATTTTTCATTAAAATACTGGCTGGGTATTTCCTATTCTTTTGTATTCAATAAAAGAAGACATCAAATATACAAGAAATCTATGCATAACTCATAGATTATATGTTGCTTATAAACATTCCACGTATCATTAAAGCAGGAAAGTTAGGAAAAGTTAAAAAAAATTATGTATTTTTTTTCATTACGTAATTTAGTTACTTTATCTTGATAGCTTCTTGAAATATGGTCACTGATAAAATTTTCATCAAAATCGCATATATTTGCATAACATAGAATAAAGGACCAAATCAATACTATTATCAGTTCTTATTCATCAATTGATAATGAAACGATAAGATGGTACTATCTATATACAAAGTATAAAATATAGAGACAATTTTTACAAAATTTCGACCTACATATTCGTTTCTATATTCCTCAATTGTCGATGACTTTTTCTGCAAGTACATAGCTTTGTTCAATTTAAACAGGCTATTCATTGTATAAGACAAGTCAGTCTAGTATATAGCACATTTAGTGTCAAAAAGTAAAACTCTGTACATTTCCAACACTCTCAGTGCTACAAATTATTCAAGTATGTACATATGAACTTGCAAAAAAGGTTAATCGACAATTGAGGAATATAGAAAGAATATATCGGTGGAAATTTTCTTAAAATTTTCTCAACGACCGTTGAATAAAATTTTCTTGTCCGCAATAAATGATGTAAAAATTTATAAACCTATCTCCAGGGTATACAAATTCATTTTCAAACTTTATGACTTTTTATTTATTAAAATCATTAAGTTTGAAAATTAATTATTATTATCATTTATGGCAAAATGATTACTTCAAAAGAAAAATAGAAAAGAAAGCTTATTAAATTGTATTTTTTATACTTTCCAAATTTCCAAGCCGTCTTCAATTTATTTTTTCTTCATACGAGGTAATAGTTACATAAAGGTATCATCACACTTAAAAGCTACAATTATTACCGTCAAACCCAAGAAAATTAAATGTTCTTATTTTTTTCTGAATATTAATTATCGAATTGTTCTCTAAATGATTGGACAGAGTTCAAGAGCAATTTTTCGTCCACAACAAAGCATTCCAGTACTTGAACGACCGTCGGAATGATGTCGAAACGGACGGCCTGTCGACTTTCATTACCGACAGCACACGACACAAGCACTGTTAATGATATAATCGGTTTAAGTTCCACGTTTCTAATTTCATTCTCCGAGGAACAAAGCGACACGCGAGTCCGCTTCCATCCGTAATCACTTCCAGTACGAAAGTCTGGTCCATTCATCATGGCAGCGCGCTCCACAGGGGCGAACTTCACTGTTTGTATTCGATAACAATCGTCGGTTGCCCACAATGGCTGCTTGCAATTCTCTAATTAGCATAGTTAATTAATTATTTATGTTGTTCACGTCGTGGCACAAAAGGTGCTTATTGAGCGTTGCTTCATCGATCGTTTAGCAACCTGAATATTCAGCAGTCGGTCGCGCCTTTAATTAGAAACTATAGAACGAACCTTTTGCCAAATATTCTTTTTGCGAAACGTTGACTTCAGCATTCAAGGGGTTAATTGAGAGCCTATATCTTGAGCAATATTCAAAATGTAATTTCGTGTGTTTTAGACTATAATAGACAGCTTGATGTTTATGCGTATTTATTAGACACTTCCCGCTAATTTAAAAACGCAGTTATGGATTTATAAGGAAAATTGGAAAGAAGTGATGCGCTTTAATAATATCTTGTGATTAATACAACACTAATGTAACAAGTGACTGCTTCTATACGAAATGCTAATTAGACTTAAATACGGTTTTCTGATTCGGTAAAAGTAGAAAGTTATGATATAACATTTGGATTTGACAGTTCGAATTTAAATGAAAACCCAGTCAGTACTAGTTGTCATAAAGACTTTAAAATGATTAAATAAACAAATATGCGAAAAAATTAAAAAATTGAAACAAATTAAATAATATTTTAACATAAACAAAATGTTAACATCATGTGTAATGTTTCTGTTACTGAGTTTTGCTCGGCGCACGGTCGCAATAGAATCAAACAAAAATAGTTGAAATTACACAATCACAATTCTAACTATGCTTAAATAAATGAATCGAAGCACACTTTTCACTTTCACGGAAAACTCGTGTGGCATTATGACACAGGCTTAAGAATAATTTTACTATTTGCCCGTAATTAAGAAATAAAATAACTTTATGCGAAGGTGACAATGTGCCAACGTATATTGGCTTAGCGAATTCTTGGTGAAAATACATCGTGTTTGAAATTACAAATCACTTAAAACTTTTAGTGAATAAACGACTAAATTTTGTTAACTGATTTTTGTTGTACGGTTAAGAAACACCATCTGGTATATAAGGATTCTTTTAATGTCGAAAGGTCAAATCCATAGTGTCTATTTAATTTAAATAGAAGATAACATAATGTAAGATAACTAGCTATTCTAACATTTAATGTCAACTATTGAGATTGATTTCAAATAAGAAAATGTTAGATTTTTCATATTAAATATTGAAACTTAAATACTTCATTTATAACAAAGTATTCACAGTTCATAATTCAATATTCTTAATGATCATACGAACGTCTATTGTCTCTAGTTACTCTCAAAAACCCTTTAATGTCCCAAGTTGACAAACCATTCCTGTATCGTATATTTTAGAAAACTATGTTCCAAAGGAACGTATACTAATATTACGAATTCAAAGTATATACAAGCACTGCCATCTTTTACAAGCTTCGTCTGCATCGCTTTCCACATAGGGCCATAGTTCTATTTCCACTTTGTGACTTATCACTCATTTACAATGATGTAGTATCAGCAATATATTATAAAGTAAAACAAACAGAACTATCCCTTCTCCCTCAATCGTTTTGGTCTCTAGCATATGATGTCTAACAAATTATTGTAACGCGACACCGTTAAGAAAAGATGCGGTTTGTTCGCCAATTACGAGATCAAAACAGCAAACGACTAAACAGCGATGAGTTTTTCTACGAAATTACGATTTGACATCGACCGAAAATATATCTTTTTCGCAACTCACCATCTTCGCACTGAGTCAACCAGATTTACCTGTCGGTCCAGTCGAGGGAACTGGATACTTTCAAACAAAATTTTATTAATAGAATACGAGTATAACCAGATGAAAAAATGACATCTCCAAATTAGGTTCAACAGACGTGTAATGTCTTCGGTTGGTAGTGTTCACCGCAAGTATATTTCAGAATATCTCGCGTCTACTCTCGAGTGTATAGATGTCAGCCTAAATGAATCGAATTATATAAGATATTCGAACTTACCAGTTTTTTTACTCGCCTCGTTCAGTTTGCGACAGCGTGCATGTTTATCGAGGTTCACTTTTAATAAGCAATGGATCTTGCAATTTCTGAGATATATTTATTGTTCTAGTGAAAAGTTTGACATTTACAATGGAACACGTTTTTTATGCTCAATGAAATGGAGCGTACAGTGTGTTACATTCATTATATACATATTCTCAGTGGAGAAATATTTATGTTCAGCAGAGGAACGTATCGCCTAACATCTTTGAAAATCATGATAAATGGTTATACGAAGTTTTCAATCAGGAATAATGTAAACGATATGTTATAAATCTTTGAAGTGGAGCGGACAGTTTGTTGCATTCATTATATACATATTTTCAATGAAGAAACATTTTTGTTCAGCAGGGAAACGTATGTCTTAATATCTTTGAAAATCATGATAAATGGTTATACTGAGTTTTCAATCAGCAATAATGTAAACAATATGTTATAAATCTTTGAAGTGGAGCGTACAGTTTGTTGCATTCATTATATACATATTTTCAGTGAAGAAATATTTATGTTCAGCAGAGGAACGTATCGCCTAATATCTTTGAAAATCATGATAAATGGTTATACTAAGTTTTCAATCAGGAATAATGTAAACGTATATTATAAATCTTTGAAGTGGAGCGGACAGTTTGTTGCATTCATTATATACATATTTTCAATGAAGAAACATTTTTGTTCAGCAGGGAAACGTATGTCTTAATATCTTTGAAAATCATGATAAATGGTTATACTGAGTTTTCAATCAGCAATAATGTAAACAATATGTTATAAATCTTTGAAGTGGAGTGTACAGTTTGTTGCATTCATTATATACATATTTTCAATGAAGAAACATTTTTGTTCAGCAGGGAAACGTATCGTCTAATATCTTTGAAAATCATGATAAATGGTTATACTGAATTTTCAATATGCAATAATGTAAACGATATGTTATAAATCTTTGAAGTGGAGCGTACAGTTTGTTACATTCATCATATACATATTTTCAGTGAAGAAACGTGTGTTCAGCAGGAAAACGTATCGTCTAATATCTTTGAAAATCATGATAAATGGTTATACTGAATTTTCAATCAGCAATGATGTAAACGATATGTTATAAAACTTATTATTTGAATATAATCGGCAGTTATAGTGTATATCTTTATATATCTTTCTTTTATATCGTTATATTCTTTTTTTTATTCTCTTTATATATATTTTATTCTTTTTATCGTACATTCTGAATTTATATTCAGAATGTATGATGTAAAAAGAATATAAAACAACTGAGAAGTATATTCAAAAAATGTATATTGCATGTTCATTATCTTGATCTTCGGGTTCATTCACTTTTAAGAGTGTGTAAGTAAGGCGAAAGATATTATTTATTTATTTACACAGTTTAATATATACAATTAATCCATATGGCTAACTTATTTCTATGAGAGCAATATCTTACAACCAACCAGAATACCAGTCCAGTCCCACTCGACGAGCAGGAATCATACCCGGGTCTACGTGACCTTGTGATTGACACCACATACCACGGTGAAGACAATTAATAGCATAACAATTATTTACTTGTATGCGCGTAAAATATCGACGCGAATAAATACAGAATCTTTTAAGAAAAAGAGTCGACCTGATATTTTTGTACATAACAAAATTTCTTGGTATGTAAAAATACTACTTCAATGAAGTACTTCTACTTCCTTTCGAAGAATCCAGTAGCCACGTCACTTGAAGATCTTAGTAGTCACTTGAATATCGTAAAGCATTATAGGTAGCTTAACTGCCCACGTTTACATGTTTCACTACCTTCACGTGTACATACACGTATCAGCAACATGTCGCAACAGTCAGTTTAACCCACCTGATTACCGAAAGTTATTACGTAAAAAAAAATAAACTTAAATCCAAGTACTGCCTATGTTGTCAAAACTATCTATGTTATAAAACGTTTTTCAAGAAAAAAATATATGCAGAAAATACAATTAATATATCCATATTAACTTATCATAGTGAGTTGTAACAATAAAATATTGCACTTTTCATACGATATTTTGTGGGCTCTTCCAAAAACCTTATTGTTGGATACCTTTAAAAGAAAATATTTGGAATAATATTACATGAAAATAGCATACCTTTCCCAGTTCCGCTCCAATGCTCAGTAATAAGATTCTCTATCTCTCTCTCACACTCTCTTTTCTCTCTCTTTCTCTCTCTCTCTCTCTCTCTCTGTTCGTCTGTGTCTCCATAGTCGATTGTATTCTTCATTTACTTGTTTAGTATCCAGTTTTAAACGCTTTTACTTTTTATTTTCACCAGGTATTCCTTTCCGCGGAAAAGAATGTCTGGTGAAAGCTGGTAGAAGTCCTCCACGATACCTTTACTTTTCCGTCTATTAATTAAGTTCTTTTCCATCTACTTTTCTTCCTACTCTTAGTACCTAAACACTTTCCGGATTTTCACGTATAATTAATTAAGGAAGGTTATAACTATTCGAAGAACTTATTTTAATATGGTTGAAAGGTAATTTCGTAATCTCTTTCGAATCATCTACTTTTCTTTCCAATTTCATTAAAAAGAGGCGAATTTATAAAAAAACACATGATTATTGCAACAATGTGCCATAATCGTTACGTGGATTGCACGGAAAACCTTAGGCACAAAAACAAGAATGCGAGACACCCGAAAATGTTTCGGAGAAAGCACAAACACGTTTCTCCCAAGATAAACAAAAAGATGAGCGTACTGCGCCGTATCGGCATCGTGTCATCTCTCGAGACGCCATCGCTGAGATGTTGCTGTAAGAAATTCGTCATAATCTCTTCATCGCGGCCCGTGATACTGAGTCAGCGGTTTAGTGAAGATGGACAAGGCAATCGAAAATGTTACCAAGATATCAAAAGCAACGCCGTATATCTCAGTAAATGGGGTCAACTGGTAATGACGGTCACGCTTCGAAGTTCTACCGTACCTTATAAGCTTTCAATTCGTAATTTATCTACACGAGTCTCACCTTAACCTTTTTCAATAATTTTGTTACCTTTAGAAAATATTACTATAAATTATAAAATATAATATTATTTGTAACTAGAGAAGCGTTAAACGAATTTTGATTGTTATTTTTATATATGTCTTAATTCCTCAAATATAGTAGATTTGAATAAATTTTCTCTCCACTAAGAAATATAATGATTGTACAATGATTATTTTAAATTCATACATAAGTATATTCATACATATATTTTGTGCGCGCTTTTATGACTTCAGATCGAGAGAGAAGATTCTGACCATACAAGACACGCCCCATTAGAAGGATCTGCCATTTGTCGATTGTGCAAAATACAACTTAACTTAATGATGCTTGAAAACTCCATGTACATCGTTTTAAAACTCGCTGAAAATTTAAAATATATATAAGTGTCTTTAGAAAAGTAAGTTTTTCCTTCTGTATTTTTTTAACTTAAAGAATTACATGAAAATACTTGGGCACTCTCCAACGAAAACACCAAAAGAGACCTCTCTGTACTCCACATATATATCAATTCTCATAAAACCTACTCAACTCGGATCTCGCACGACTCACATGAGCATTAGGTACTGTAATGACACAAAACGTTTCGAAGCAGTATCCGACATAAGAATGCTCTGCTTCTCGAGTTATATTTGAACATTAAACTAATGTTATGTGTGCCAGGCACTATACGCGCAACATACTGCGCATGTGGTTACCTTCATTGTTATGTGTAATGCTGAGTCTTATTTACGTTTAATGTGGTAATTTGATAGTTAAACTGTTTCATAATTGACACTTTTTTTTACTTTTAACGTAAGCATTTTTCTTTTAGGACAGACCTTCTTTATAATATATTTTCATAAGGGCTTGACCAACTTCTGTTTTAGATGCAAGTGAAGTTAAATTAGTTTAACGTTATCTACGAATTGCGTAACAAAATTATTTTTCGTTTACAGAAAAAATCTCCGAAAATATTAATTGATTTTTTGATAAAAAAATATGGGAACACAAAGTTTTTAAATGAATATATTCTTTTCTTCTTTTCCTTTAAAAAGCTGATCAAAACTATGTATTGAAAATAGTTTCATACCTAAGCCTTAACTATTATATCCTTAACTATTGATGCACTGGTTTTTAAAATCTAATTAGAAACTAATATTTAGGGCCCGAATGTATATTTCCTAAAATTTCAATATCTGTACGAAATAAAATTTGATATAATATGGTGTCTAAGTACAAATATATTTTTCATATTTTTACTTCAATGTTCAAAAATTTAGTTGCCTAAAAATGTATATTATGGTATTGTTAGTAAATATTACAATATCTATTCCCCGGGAAGGAATGGGTTGGCTTTATTTTGGAACGAGCTATACTAAAAAATGTAACAACATATAAAAATAGGGGTAATAAAATGTATGACAACATTCAACAGCCTGTAAAAATACGTATAACAATGTAACATACAAGATGAAAAATAATTTGATTCAAATTTGAAGAAAAATTTAGAAACACAGGACTGAAACGTGCTTCCGCTACTGCTCACCTACTAATAGGTCCTTATGTATAATTTAATATTATGATCCTTCACAGGGATTTTACTCACATTAGGCCGTTTCTGTTCATTAAACAAACCTTAATAATACTTTCAAGGATCGTGGCCCGGTTCTCGTGAAATCCGGAAGAATCCAAATAGGGTCTCAAGTAGGGAAAGATTTCGAATAGGAAACATCCGAAAAGGATAAGCCACAAAAGGATAGGAGATAAGGAGTAGGATAAGATATAACAAGAAAAAGGTGAGAAACAGAATAGAACATGGGAGATATAATAGCATAAAGTATTAAATAACATAAGGAAAAAACTGGATTCCACATAAAATCCACGTACCTGAAAAATTCAAAATAAATTTAAAATGTGTGCATGGAATCAAGTAATTTTGCGACTTACTTATTACTGGATAGATCTTATCCGACTGACAATAAGTCGGAAAACAATTGATTCCTAAATCGATTCCTTCCGTCAAACTGAATGGGACTGTTATCTTATTACTTCCAAGACATGTTGCTCTGTGAAATCGTTGAATCCGGCAAGAACGGAAAAAAAACTAAATTTTAAAAACGATTGTTTGTTTACGTTATCTTAATTATTATATCAATTCCATAAATTTGGTACCCAATTGAGCAGCGACCGACACTCACAAATTATGATGATATTTTCCGAAGACAAAAATAACTCAAAGAAGCAAATTCTGAGGTCATCTTGATTGTTTAGGTCGTCCCAAGTAATAATTATATTTGTACTTCTCCACAATATTCGGAAGCGACGCCGAATAAATTATTTCGTTTAAATAAAAAATACCAAATTCGACATACGCAATACTGGCCTTATAACAAGTTTTTATTAGCTTTACTTGTTTACAAATATTTTATAGTTCAAAAAAAATTAAAAGACACGCTTTTGTAGCAAAATTTACAAAAAAAATGTTAAAAATAATCTTTAAATTTAACGATTTTGGTCAAGAGCGAAAGAATGTCTCACGACCCAGTACAACTTAATTTTTTTGAATAAGCTTAAAATAAGAATTAAGTAATTGAGGAAAAAATTAACTTTAATGCGATAAAAAGTGTGCGGAGCTTGACTTCAGTTGTAAATTTTTTTATCGCTAGCTATTCATAAAGATAGAGTCATAATAAAACCGTAACCCGAGAGCTTTTTTACATTAAAGTTAATTTTTCCTTACTTTATTCTTATTTTAAGCTTATACAGAAAATTAAGTTATACCGAGTTATGAGACATCCTTTCGCTCTTGCCCAAAATCTTTATATTTAAAGATTATTTTTAAATGTTTTTATTAATAATGCTACAAAAGTGTATTATTTAGTTTTTCTTGAAACTATAATTTTTATCAATGTTATTATCTTAGCTATTATAGGATAGTTACAAAATTAGATTTCCTGTGGCGAACTGAAGAAAACGGGAGAGGTAGTTAATTAAATGTCAATGAATGAGTTACATATACTTATATATTAGAGCTTTGTTAACGTTGATATATTTCTTATTTTTAAAATATCATTATAACCTTATTAATATCTTCTAGTTTCCCAGTAGATTGCCATTAGCCGCAAACGTCATTTTCAATTCATAATGCTTTGATAAAAGATTACATATTTATTTCTATAATTTTTAGAGTTATTAGATATGAATCCTTTATAAAGTATAATTACAAAAAAGGTGTTTTTCTTAATTAGATTCATTTTAAATAAATATTTAATAAAAAAATTTCAAGTTAATTCTAATATTATCATTTGAAACATTTTTCACACTGCCTTGATTTTTCGTTGTCCCATCCCATTTTATATCTCGAATTTATTCAAATTAATTTTTTTTTATTTGGCCATCTTTTTATATTTATTATCGATCTTCCTAAAACGACCTTCCCAACCGCAGTACGGGCATCAAAAGGACAAACATAAGACCAATAATGTCTGGCGCTGAATGCTCAAAGACGATATTTTGTAAATTAATGAGTGACACTGTATTGATATACGGTTTTAACAAGAGGTAAATGGCTATTCTGAAATCTGTATAAATTCAAATTTATATGATAGGTTGAATAAATGTCATTGGTAATATACGTAATTGCCTGTCTTTCCATTACAGAATTACCTGCACCAAAAGCTACACACCTCTTACTTTCTCATACAAAAATATGTATAAAAATTCCTCTGCACTTTACAGAAATTATTTATATCTATTATCGTTTATCACTAGTACACTTGTATCATAGTGCCTTACAGAAGTTATTAGATTTCATTATTTTTCGATAAAAAAACAATAAATTTTACTTTCCTTTAAGTATATGTCTATATTCAATTTAATTATAATAATTGCAGTGTATTCTGTTCAAATATGAAGATTATAAGTGAGAAGTTACATTGTTGTACAAATTTTTTTAATAACAATATATAATTAAGAATAAAACGGTTAATTTAAATTCCTTCGAACAGTTGTTACGAAAGACGTATTATGTAATGTTTTACGTCTTAGAGCAAGGAAAAATAGGTTATGATAATAGCAAAGAAGAATATAATGAATCACAATATTAAACCATTCGAGGAGTTGCATTCTAGTTTCATAACAGAACTCTGCCTTCTCACAGGCATCACATCTTTGCTACTCGACCAAACATAATAACTTAGTCTAGAATCTTTCAATCCAACCTTGATTGAAACAGAATGTGATTGCTGCAAATCGTTGATTGACTGCAAATTGTTGTTGATCGCAAATCTTTTATATGCTGTGTATTTGTTGGATTCTGCATAAGCTGGATGGCCATATTCGTTAGTTTTTAGACAATTTTGAGTTACCGTTTTGCAATTTGGTGATACATACATAGCTTCGTTCTTATTACAAAGAAAGTATATTGAATTTTAGAAGTTTGTAGATATTATATGTTTTTTAATACACAGAAATTATATAGAATTCTTTTTCGTTCGGGGGAGACTCGGACCCGTATTTGTCTGATTATGTGCATAATACATATAATCATACGTGCAATATTTACTTGCTACAGTAACAGTATTTTCTATATTTCTATACTTAACTTCGTTCATATTATCTATTTTTATCACAAAGAAATTATGTTGAATTAAAAAAGTTTGTAGATATTATATGTTTTTTTAATACACAAAAATTATGTAGAATTCTTTTTAGTTAGGGAGAGACTTGGATCAGTATTTGTCTGATTATGTGCATAGTATATATAATCATACGTGCAATATTTACTAGCTACAGTAACAGTATTTTCTATATTTGTATACATAACTTCGTTCATATTATCTATTTTTATCACAAATAAATTATTTTGAATTGAAAAAGTTTGTAGATATTATATGTTTTGCAATACCCAGAAATTATGTACAATTATTTTTAGTTCGGATGGATTCGGATCCGTATTTGTCTGATTATGTGCATAGTACATATAATCATACAAGCATATATTTACTAGCTACAGTAACAGTATTTTCTTTACTAAAAGACGTAATTTTGCATAACGTTCAATCGATAGATATTTTTATTAAGAATAGCCAATAACTGAGACATCTAAATTAGAATTAAAACTTACATGATATAAAAGGCAACGACCGACTTTTAGGGCATTACATAAATATAAAGATGTAACGCACTGAAATTCGGTCATTGCGCAATACGTTACCGAAATCCTACAGAATTAATCAAATCCTTGCTGTATTATTTACTCAATATATAAAAACAACATAAGAGAAGTAGGAAAAATGTTTAATTAATTACGTAAACCGGCATCGCCGTAAAAAAATGGTCTGTGAATTTACGAACACACCTCAATATTACTCATAATTATTCATGGATTCGTTAATTTAAATACTGATAATGTTTCATCTCGAACTCGCGGCTTTGATTAAATAGTCAATAATTGTATCCATTCACTTGATTTTGTGTCGATATACATATATAATTATGTAAAGCTCGCACGTTTGGAATTAGTTCCGACTTAAATTAGTATTTTAAATTAATATTGCGAAAATTAAATTAATATATTACATTTTCTATATTATATACTTACGTACGTGTAGATAATATTAATTTATTTATATCTTAATTTACCAATTCAGAGACGTAACTGAACATTTTTTGTGTATATTTGTGCAACGGTAAATTTTTTGTGTATATTTGTGTAACGGTTCCCGCTCGTCATCCATTTAGAGAATAAATAAATGGAAGTAAATTATAGTTTCAATTTCCATTTTCAGCTCAATAGCTTGTCAGTTTATAGAAACTCTTCCTATTTTTCCGATCCTGCAATGGTCCATTCAATTGTTTGAACTATATCTTCATTGGTCATTGTAAAGACCCACGGAAAACGGATATCTTTTTGTATCACTAACTGAAACTTATTTTTGTCATTGTCCTATTAATTAAATTTTATTAATAATCATTCCAAACAAACAAGTTTCATTAGACAGTAAGTAATTACATACATCCAAATTATTATTACCGAAGCCAAATATTTTAAGTATACTCAATCTAACGTAACCTCCTTTTAACAATACGTTTTAACATTATTTTAATAAATATTTAATCGGAGTTCATTTTGTGTTGCAATTTCGATCTTAAACGATTGTTCTCCCTGTAACTGAACTTTAATTGTCAAACAACGCTTTCTAAGCGCAAGGCGAACAAATCACTGTTGCAAATAACGATAATTGGCAGACCTCGATTATATCATGAACTCCACGCCATTTCTGACAAATCGTATGTCTCACTCGCATTATATGACTGGATTGTAACATGAAGTAATAATACGAGGCAGCAGGCACAGAGACTTCCAATTAAATATTGCATTGTATACGGTGAGATGAAAGAAGTTTACAGTGCTTCCATTAATCTTAAGACATTATTGACTTGTGACCTCTGACTTTTGCCTGACAGTGTTCTTTACATTAAAATGTTATATGCTACTTAGGAATTTGAAAGCATTATATTTATTTCAAGATAAAAAATGCGGTTGCTATCTAGTCGATTCAGCGATTTTTAAGTATATCATGCGTGAAATGACAATCTCTTACTGACCATATTTTATATCTATATTTATTCTCTAACGATTTTCTTCCGAGGTGAGGTAAACAGAGCCGACGGAGACCTTTTACAAAGTCTCACTCTTGTCACTTTTCACTAAAGTTTCATAACGACCCTGCTTTTGCTAAATTCTGCATGATGAGTGATGGCCAGACTTTCGTTTATCACTACTACGGTAATCGTATTCGGTACTTTTTTATTTAAAATATTTGGTAGACTATCGCCTGCCACATATTTTATAGACGAAAGTCTACGACATATTTAAAGAAAAAGTACCGAGTACTATTATTGTTATAATAGTAGTATTACGATAGAAAAATAATTTTTTTAAGTAAAATTATGATATTAATTGTCCGAGAAATACCTAGGTTTAGTGAGATTCCAACTACTTTCCATGTGACTACGGTACAAATAACACATTTTTCTACGCATATCTCGATGAAAATACAACAGAATTATTCCAATTTCACTTATAAAATTTAAGACTTTCCATTCAGTAGGAAACTTAAGACTTCCACGATTTTATGTAGACAAATATGAACACGTAAACGTCGAATTAAAAGCTAAGATATATGTTATATTAGTAAAATAGACTATAGATTAATAAAATAGGCTATATATTAGAAATAACTACTTATCGCGTTATGTAAATGATTTTCCTATCTATTGAAAAATTATGTAGATTCTTTTAAATGTATCTGCAAATATTATATATATATATATATATATATATATATATATATATATATATATATATATATATATCACTTTATGTTTAAAAATCTTTTTAAACCAATTTACTAAATTGTGAGTAATCGGGACCGCTTTAGTTTACATGCAGAACAATAATTTACAAAAACAAAGTTACTTTCCCGTAACTAATGACATATTCTGAGTAAAATAATAACTATTTAACATTATTAAAGAAGTTAGTTATAATATCGATAAGGTCGCCGAGAAATGCATTTCTTTTATTTATCTAACTACTACGTTCAAAGTTGAAATCATCAACGAGTAATCAATCACTTCCGATCGATTCCGGAAGCGGCCCATTTCCACACTTGCGCAATTTCTTTAACCGCAACGTTTTAAATAAAAAAAAAATATTTGGAAAACTTTAAAAAACGCCTTGCGGTTGACCACAAATCGCCCGCCACCGTAACTCTGTTTGGACACCGTAATTTCGTGTGACGTCACCAGTCGTATTCCATTATTGTAATGGCGTTATAGATATTTTTATAATAATATATTTCCGCATTTCGCCTCGACGTGCGAATAATGGCGTCTTTGATAGCATCTTCTTAACATAAATTCCTATACTTAATTTTACATTCGAGATGAAAATTTGAATTTGAAAAAATACATCATAATACTAAGAACATAATGCTTTAATGAGTAATGTTTATAGAGCGATAGGCATTTTAAGAACAATATATAAAGTTTATTACGTTTGAAAGAATTATGTGTAAGTTACATAATAATAAACCTTTTCTTATTTTATTTGATATCAAATAATATAAAAATAGTATATCATTATGTAATTGTGCACTGTTCATTTTATTTGATACTCATATCCTGAAAGGCTGAGCTCTAACTAAGGTTGATATCGAAATGAATACGTCATAATACTAGGACCATAATGCTTTAATGAGCAATGTTTATAGAGCGATATACATTTTAAAAAGAATATCGTAAAATTTATTACGTTCAAAATAATTAATGACAGTTACATAATAATAAACCATTCCTTATTTTATTTGATACTCATAGCATGACAGGCTGAGCTCTAAGGTTGGTATTGAAATTAATACATCATAATACTAGGAACATAATGCTTTAATGAGCAATGTTTACAGAGCGATAGGTATTTTAAAAAGAATGTCGTAAAATTTGTTACGTTCGAAAGAATTATGTGACATTTACATAATAATAAACCTTTTCTTATTTTATTTGATATTAAATAATATAAAAATATTATATCATTATGTAATTGTGCACTGTTCATTTTATTTGATACTCATATCATAAAATGCTGAACTCTAACTAAGGCCGATACGCACGAAGACAAAAAGTGCATTGCCTCTTAAGAAAATAGGTTTCACGTTTGAAATAATATTTTAACCGAAGTTCGGATAATTGAAAAAATAGGTCAAACAAACTCGGTTTTTATGATATTAGGTTAGATATATAATGTAAAAAATTTTATTCTAAATGTCAGTCAGGTTAATTTTTGTGAATATTATTGTCATTCTCATCAAATTACATTTTAATTACTTGATTGTGACTTTAGATAAAGATATAAAATGTTTTTAAAAATGACTTTAAAAAAAGTACGGATAAGAAAATGTTAGTTTAATATAACTGATTTATATATAAAAATATCTCGTGAAAAGAATCGAAAATCACATTCATTTTGGTGGTCACAATCGCATAATTTAATTTCCATTAAATTGAGTCAGAAACGAGTCAAAAACTTTCGATGGCAAATACAAAAGCTGTATTTAGCTCATCAAAGCTTCAAAAGCCATTAGAGGTTTAAATTAATAGTATATGTCATACATATCCCTGTGTCCAAAATTTAAGTAAAAATTAAATATATAATCAATTGCAATGAAATTCAAGCACGTTTAAGCCATAAAACGAAACCAAAAAAGGTTAGACGCAATAAAGGTTGAGCCCATCCGCAAAAGCTACAACAAAGGCAACTCTTCGTGCATGCGTTACATTACACGTTGCGTTCGCACGCACATAAAAGAAGCGCTTCGCACACGGGTGTCAATTTTAATGAATTAATTTTCAACTTATCTTTATACTATATGCACATATGACGGGAAAGCGGAGATCCAATGAACGGTGTACGATGCATTTGTATTGGAACACGTGTTATGTTACAATATAAACGCATCGCTTTAGCCACAACAACATTTTCCATTTTCATGTTTCCTTTTTTTTCTAATTTTCTTTTAAGTATTCCTAAAGTCACTGATATTTCTATACATAACCTAAATGTCTAACGCTCTGTTTAAATATTATTAATTTGTTGCTAAGTAATTCAACAGATTCCTAAGGCACAAATTTAATATGGTTTTAGAATATGTTAGGTATATTGAAAAATTCGATTGTTGTTTTTAAAAGTAAGAAAACTCTTTCGAGTTTCTGTTGCGCTGTTTTTAATTGTAGATACAGCAAAGAAATTCAATATACCTGTATCCGCATTACTAGACGCAATTTCGAATCCAGAACGATTTACTGTTAAATTCATGCTAGTATATCTCCACATTGCCTTTATTCCATTCATTGTGGGATCTGTTTCTTTTTTCGAAAGACCTTTAAAGTAAATATACCTATATATTCATGGAGTACCCATATATCCAAAAAAACTCCTATCAAATAACATGTTTTTAACTTTTTTTATATAATGAATAACTAATACATCAAAGATTATTTTCTGTCTAACAACAAAATAATTTGCAATATTTTCTTCTTCGAAGCTTTTAGTGTATCTTCGTTATCTACAGTTTGAGAGACCGACAGAAATTATTCTTCTTTTAATGTCCCAAAATTAATGTGTTTATTTAAATGTATTATATAATGATCTAATTTTTCTACTATTAACATTCTCAAGATATTATAAGGGAATATTTCTTATAGCGATCAATTAAAAATAATACTTAATTAAAAATTAATTTAAAATAATACGTTAATTATAAAACTATTTAATAAAAATGTTTTCCTTATCTAATCTTAAGCAAAATAAATTAATTAAAGCATTCCATTATAGAACGCTCGAGTGAATCAATGAGCTCCAGCTCATGATGCACTCGATGATCAATGCATATAGGGTCTGGCATAGTAGATACATAAACATTTAATCTAAAATTATGTAAAATAACGATAATTCCTCCGCTGGTATAAATATAACTCATTTAATGAATAAAGTGTCATGCTACACCGTGAGCGTGCATCCCACATCATCTTCGCGTCACGCACGCAACCGTCACGACGCTACGCTTGACTACACAAAGCTCTACATGACAAATATCACCCTACCACATATCTTGAAACTCCAAACGCATTTTTTCTAACAATCATAGTTAAATTGACGTGGGTTGTCTAAGATTACAGAAATTAAAAATTAATTAGTTCTGAACGAAAAAGTTTTAGATTGTGGTTAATTTAGAGTAAATTAGATGTGCCCACGACTTTATTCGCGTGTAATTAGACAATTTTTTTCTTATATGGTGCTTCTGGGTATATGCTATTACCATACCAAATTTCCCCAAAATTTGTCCAGTTGGTTTTGCTTGATACCTACTCAAATGAATATACAGACAGACAAAAATTCAAAAAAAAATGTTTGGCTTCTGTTATCATTCTACAAGCTAAATCAATCACTTTTTTAAATATTTTCAATGTACAGAATTCACTCTGTTACAATTTTATTATATGTATAGATGTATAGATAAAGCGAAGTGACATATGGATTTGGTAACTGCTATACGTCTATTCACATATTTTTAAGTTAACCGTAACCGAAAATTAAGTAAAAAACCGGTTTTAATACATTCTAAATTTGTAACCATAGATAACATTCGCCAGTTTTTTATTGATATGAATTTTAAGAATATTTTAAAAAATAATGATACAATATATAATTAACTTATGTAAAAGTTAAATTTAGCGAATGACGTATTACCAAGTGCTAAACAGATTCTTCACACAGCCAGACTAATTAACTTAGAGTGTGAGTCGGAATCTGCCGGAATACATTTTTAAATCTCGTTTTGAAAGCTGCTTTTTGGGACTTAGGTTATTTATAATTAGCTATTGTATTATTTATCTGCAGCTTCAGTCGCATCTTTAAACTTATTTAGACTATACGTATTATACTTTTTACCTTAATTCGTCAATTATTTTTAATCTAATTTGATAGAATTAGTTTAATTAATTTAGTGCTTCTAGAAATATAGGGTTTAATCTACATATTCATAATATAGAAATCTCTATTTCTTTAAATTATTTATAGATTCGCGTATCGTGAATATGGATAATACCACCTAATTATACAGCCTGGCCATGAAGATTCTTTCAATAGTTTAATCTTATGAGATAATAAACAAAAACCTGTCAAGCACAAGTGGATCTCGCAGTAACATTTAAGCATTTATAAACATTTAATAGTACATAATACTCCTATGAAACTATTTACAAAATTTTAATTTTTAAAACGACAATATATTGCTAATTGATTCGTTAAAGGGGCATACTTAAAAAATATTTTTAACTGCAAATCATTTTAGGATTTTTTCCTTTACTTGTATAGTGAGACTTGGCTACATGCCAAATTTCATGATTCTAGGTCAACAAGAAGTGTCCTATAGGTTTTGATTCTTTTGCGAGTGCCAAAAAATGCGGCTTAAATGGCTATATTTTTACGTTTTTTTTATTGCGTTGACTTAGAAGCTTGATTTTTTACAACTTCAAGGAACCATAGACCTAAGCATTTCATATTAATTTGAACTTGATACCTGAGAAAAAGGGTCTTGACAGGCGTACAGACAACCAAGTGATCCTGTAAGGGTTCCCTTTTTCCTTTTGAGATATGGAATCCTAAAAGCAAACTAATCCGTAAAAATTCAGAAAAAATTTCGTGGTTTCTATGCTGCTTAATCGAAATTTAAAACCAAATTTCAAATGAAACTTAATACAAATTTTTCTTACGTTTTTTCAATTTATAAACAGAATAATTTGAAATAATACTACACGAAAAAAACAATGAGGTCTAATAACATATATTTCGTTATTTCCTCTACAAAACGTGTATTTGGCCAGAATCGAAATAAAGCTATTAATGTTGGTATAGAAAGTAGTCTTACTTTCAACCTTTAGATCAATCTCAATCTACGAGTTTAACACTTTCAGTGATAAAAGTATCTTACTCCATCATCATCTCTGGGAGTATTGAGTGTTAAACTTTAGTTAAAATATACATATATTAAAATTATAAGTGAGTGAATTTTGCACATACTAAATATTTTAAAAAAAAAAATTCATTTCACGTATAGAATAGATAAAAGAAACCAGAAAAAAATGTGTACAATTTTTGTCTGTATATTAATTTGAGCGGGTATCACGTAAAATCTACTAGACGGATTTTTTTTGAAATTTGGTATGGTAATAGCATATACTCAGAAACAACATATGAGAGAAAAAAAATTGTTTTTCCTAATTAGACGCTAACGAAAGCTCGGCTAGTATTTAATATTGCTCTTTATAAGCATCACACACATAAAAAATATTAAAGAACGAACTTGACGAATTTTATCGAACTTTGAGAAGATAATTTCAATGATAAGTCCTTCGGCCCGCGCATCCTGATTGTGAACGCGCCTCGTAGCGCAACGAACTCGCACGCTGACCCAGTAAAGTGAAGAGCAAACTGGGCCTGTCACTTTCGTTAGTATCTCACTACAAAACATATTCAAATGCCTCATTCATAACGCGCCACCTACGTGAGAAAAAGATTTCGTTTTGTTCACACTATAACACAGTACAACAATCAGTTCTTGTCTCATATGTAATTACATTCTTACAATTCCACGTATATTCTTTAGATGACAGTCGAAATTCCAACACGTGAACGTTCATACTTATGTACGTAAATATGTACATGAATGGAATTATATTTTTACAATTCCATATTTATCTATTTACATGTCAACGTTTCCTCCATCACTTAATGGTTCATTCTTCAAACTCTACGTTTGTGAGACTTACGAGAGCGTCCGTGTGGTTGTGTGTCGGCGTCATCTAGATTATTCAACTATACGCAGAGCGAAATGGGTAATTATAGACTGAAAGTGAATGGTGCTTTAGATGATGTGTTTATTCATATTCAAATTTAATGGCACTCTTCTTTTCTGTCACCGTGGGATTGTTTTGTTTATTAATAAGTCTCCTATTGTTAAGTGTGTAATGTTTATATGATTATTTAATGACGAGTATATTTCTATCGGTAGGCGGAGAAATTACTTAATTAACTTTTACCGTGTCTTTACTCAGTTTTTTAGCGAAGTGATATAGTGATATGCTCGTTAATCTTCTACTATTTTAATGTATCTTTAAAATAAAAAAATATTGTAATTTTAAGTGAATGATTTTTTTTCAAAAAAATCATAACATTATAATAACAGCTACTTCTGTCTGGAGCGATACAGAATTAAGACTAAACAGTTTATTATTTAGTAGATATAATAGTCTATATATAACAAACATTTATTCTCGTTAACGGACGAACGATTTTTTAAATTAAATTTCTATCAATCTTTGGTGACAAAGCAAGTTATATACTATAATATCAATTTTACATTTTATAATATCATATAAGGTTACACGACTACTTTGTATAATATCGTATAAACTTTGAAGAATTGAGAAATGAAACATAATACAAATAACTCAATGTGTTCTAATTTTTTTCATCTAATACAATAATAAAGCTGGTTCCTCTGTATTTTGCATCATTTAACTAATGTTCACCACCTTCTCTGCATTTATTACCTCTGCTCTGCTTGTAGAAACCGTAGCGTGGTAATATATAAATGTATATATGTATATATATATATATATATATATATATATATATATATACCTTCCTCAACGTATAAGCTTACCAAACGAAAAGAGTTTGAATGGGTTGTGTTGTTCCAAACATTAACGCGAACAAATAAGCAAAAACTGACAAACTTTTCTGCTTTATATTTTAGTAAAAATTAATCCAAATTAACCTTTAGTGAAAAAATTAGGTAGTCTCTAGTATTATAAAATTAGGTAGTCTCTTAGGTATCTCTAGTATCATCACATGTAAAAGTTATCGTAAAAAGAAATTAATATAATGTTCCGAAAAGAACAATTTGAACCCAGTTGGAACATATTTTTTTCAAATTTGAAATAGTAACTTGTGGTCGTGACACACAAAAATTATTCGAGTATTCTGTTTTATAAACGTAGAATAAAAATTGGAATTAAATCATATTGTGCTTAACGGCGACAAATAAGTTTCATTTTGATATATCATATCGTTTAGGAAAAATGTTTTTTTTTTTAAATTTTTCTACTGAACTCTCTAAGCTCAAGTTTTATACATGTTTTTAAATTATATTACTTTTTCCACTTTTCGCTTTTTTTTCTTATCGACTTCAGTATATTTCTCCATAGTCTCTAGTAATAAATACATTCTTAACAACCATAATTGTTCAGGATAATGAAGTTTTTTCAATTTAAACTTCTATTGGTTATGGTATAAACCATACAATGAAAATTACATTGAAGATCCGTTTGCAATATGTTAAGATACAAAGTAATGTATAAGTGCGAACGCCTAATGTTTCAACTTAATTTTTCAGAAATTTGATATAAGCAAATTTGACGAAATTATTAACGTTAATTAATTACATTAATAATAATTATCCTACTTTAGCATTTGATTAAAACTTTCGTTAAAAATTTGTATTAACTTGTATATACAATTTCAGGAGTAGTAAACAATTATTTATAAATGCTTGTTTTAACTTGCACTTGCTTATTTTTTAAGATATTTATTTGAACATTTTTCTTTTTATTTTCCCTAATTAATTTATTTTCTAAGCTAATAAGGTGAGAAGTTTTAACATTATCTATATTCGCTATTCACTACGGTTAGTAGGAAACATTGGTGAAATATTAACTTTATAACCTACGACGTCTCTAATATTCCCTAAAACAAACTTAAAATAAGAACTTGTGGGCGTCATTAAACTATCTCGTGGTTTTGTTAATGAATAAAAAGATATCTACACAAAACCTCTTCAAATCACCTCAATAAACGCGTGTTTACTCGTAAGCGATCAAATTTCAAATAAGTATCATTATAAAACAAACTCGAAATCGACGTGTTTACACACATCAATAATCAATAACATCGCCGCGCTCAGACGTTCAAAATCGTAAAATATAACGTAATGTAACGCAATAAATACGATAACGATTATGAAATAGCTTAATTACGATCCGATCACTTTTACTTTCCGCCAAGTACAGTCAGAATGAATAATAAATAGCGAAATACATTTCGAACTATACTTTGAATTAATGTTTCACATTCGTGTTTATTGTTTATTTGCTTAAATTTATTTACATCTACTTAACAATGATAAAAGGTTTTATTAACCCATTCGAATTTACTGGCGTGAAACGTATTTAAATAATAGTAAATATGTAAAATATAGAAACTATTTGTAGAATATAATAACATTTTAGAATGCACAGTCAAAGAGATACGTAAAAATGTGTTTTCATCAGCACTTTGTACGCATCGGAAGGTAGATGAAAATAAAAGTTTCCTCAAAAGTTGTCGTATTAATTTATTAAAAAAATTTAAATAGTTTTTTTTAAATAAAGGGGAATTTATTGGGATTCCGAAAAAATGTAGAAGGACGTGAAAAAGTAAGAAGTTCCCTGCGAAAGAGCCCTAAAATATGATGAATCTAGAAAAGTTTATTCTAGAAACAAATTTAGTATTAACTTTTGTACTACTTACAATTTTC
The DNA here is from genome assembly GCA_039881145.1 of Druceiella hillmani. Lineage (NCBI taxonomy): Eukaryota > Metazoa > Arthropoda > Insecta > Lepidoptera > Hepialidae > Druceiella > Druceiella hillmani. The sequence continues at coordinate 39,811,853 of JAYKKI010000011.1, forward strand.
TCCATAATTTAATTAGTTACTAATGAAAAATGAGTACGATTTTAATAATGAAAAGTTAAGCTGTTAGTGAAAATAATAGAAAAGTATTTTTATTTACTACATATATATTATTAAGAATTAATATTGATTAGTAATTGTGATAATCTTTTTAGGTAAAATAACTTAAATTATTTACATATAAATTTTAAACTTCTTTAAAGATGTGTTTTTATTTTAAGACAAAAAAATTGAAAATTCAACGTGAAATTAATGACATGATATGTGATACAAAATAATTTATGGGATAATTTATTTATCTTTCAAGTTATTTCTTCCTTCGTTTATTCGTCTGTTGACTACATTCAAATACAATGTTATATAATCTGTATAAGTTAAGATTATACAATTTTAAGTAAACAATAATAACAAAGAGATACCTGTCTCTTCCTCTGCCACTTTTAAGCGTGTTTAACGTTATATAATCGGTTTATAATAAGAAATTAAATAACCAGATTAATCAAACTTGATATATTTGTCTAGTTTTATCCAATAACTTTAAAGCTTTTAATCCACACACTTTTCTTTTCACACACTTTATTTTAGAAACTGGGTGATAAATTCTCGCGCATTTGTGTACAAAAAATAAAACAAACGCGTTCAGATAAAATAAAGAATTACAAAATAAACATATGTAAAATAAAAGAATAAACAATAAATTATTTATGTAAAATAACATTTTAATATGGTATAATTATAAATACGTTTTATCACAGAACAGGTTCTAGAGATAGAGTAACGAGTACAAATTTTAAACACATCCTTGCAAAAATTAAGTTTAAAGACTAGCCATAGTGAAGTTTAAGAGTTTTACTACGTTCTCATAAGAATAAAGAGAACCATAAAAAATTAGATAAAGTAGAATATATGTGCACGTACGAGATTCAAACGCCCATATTCATAATTCATATTCATAATTCAAAACATTGCTCGAACTTAACACCAATTTATATGTTTAAAAATACATGAATATATATATCACGCTCTGGGTCACTTAACAAGTTTGATTGATTAACATAATTTCGCCTCAAACTGATAGCGCAAACGACTGTACAAAACCCGACCCGCAACTTTGCGAGCGACATTCGTTTTAAACGTCCGAAGTCTTGTCCAATTAAACATTGCAAGGCGTCGGGTGCGACGTGTGCACGAACTTTTATTCCGACGTTCGATCGCGGCTCTTAACGATATTGTCGCTTCATTTCTTTCACTGAAGTCGTTACATGTGTCACACGTCACTTAGACTGACAATATTCAAATGACGAAGTCAGGACGACACGTAGTCGAAAAACTAGTCGAGTTAGCAATTGGGTAACGACATGACGTTGCGCTATCAACATAAGAAGTTATCAATATAGTTTTAAATTTGTGTTATATTTAAAAAAAAATGTGCACAGTACATTCTCTGAAAACGTCTTAAAGAAAAGCCAATATCATGCAGTATTTCCACGCAATCCGAAGTTGCTTAACATCGAGGTGCTTTACATCTATCTTTTGTCTGGTCGATAAATGTTGCCTAATATCAATCGACCAGACAAAAAAATCGGTGTGCATTGTATTATAATTTATGCAAACATACTAAGCGAATTTTGTGCCTGTTATAAGAAGACAGAGTTTGTATGACTTCGTTTGACACGGAATTTTATGTTATGATTTTTATTTTGTATTGTACTTTTAAAAAGTTCCCATTCAATAAAGGATCTCTCTATTAAGAAAAAAATTAGTTCCGTACAGTTACGGATAATTCTTACAACTGTATCTCTATAATCATATAATCTAAACTAACTACGATCATATTTTTCAGGTTCATACCCTTATCTATATTTCTCATCATCTCTACATTCACTTACAACTCCAGATTTGTTTTATTAAATCTAGTGAGTTTTCGTTTATTTTCAAAATACTTAGTCTTAATAAATATAGTACACTCATTTTTACGAAAAATAACGACTAAATAGTTGATATTGAAGATATGTAGAGTAAAAAAACTTGTTAAGTACGAGTATAACTCGCACTGCGGATGTTCCATACACATCTAAGCACTTATGAACATTTAAAGGTACATATTATTTTACCACGTTTTTATTAGCTCGTTTTCTTGTCTGTTTGTTGTGGACAAATTTTACAAACGGTTTTATACTAACTTCCCGTTCAGCTATAGACTTGAAACTTTAAACATAGCTCAGAACTGGATGACAATGCAGCATTAACTCGCCATCTTGTCTGTCTGTTTGTAATAAAGACATAATAATGCCTACGCGACTATTCTAACTTACTTGTGACTTACTGTAACTTGTGTCACAATGAAACTACGTCATTATAGTGTATTTTGAAATAAAAGAAACGTTATACAACGCGAAAAGGCATATAACAATCATTTACATAACATTTTTTTTAATTTACCTCGTTTTTAAATTGGCCTAAAAATTTAAAATAATTTCTCCTTGCCCCATAAATATTTATAACCCGATACAGTTTTATAACCCCATACATATTGTCCTGGTAATTCGTGATTGTGATTTTTTAATAGCTATGAAACTACTTGCAAAATCGAAAACGAAAAACGTACGGCGGAAGTTTGCCTAAGTCACTAACAATTTTATTGCACCACAAATGATATGACCTGCAGTGTGAGTTTTCTCAGCGATAGCTACTCCCTACACCCCTTACTATTATATATTGCATGCATATTTATTAAACTATATACAAATATTAATTTTTCACAACGTAAATATATTGCCTAATACGTCTTTCACAGGCGTAAAACCATCGTGCATATTTGAAAGATTATGAGACCTAGGAAATCGCCATAGTTTCCTTGTAATCTCCTAGTCAGATTTTACCAACCCTATTTTTTTCATGTGAAACATTTAATGACGCGTTTGGATGAGAATTAAAAGGTTTTGACAGCACGTTGCGAGTCGCGATAAGCCATTCGGCCAGCTTCACGCTTGTCGGCTCTTTCCTACTTAATTGGGTCAGCTTAGCGTCTTGTCGGCTAACAGTATTAAAAAATTAAAAATAGATTGTTTTCGTATTTTCAATAGATTTTCCATGAAAATAAAATAATAAAATTATATTAATAACTTGTTAACGAATTAATTGGAAACGAAAAACTATCTGAATATTTGTTTTTTCGTTCAATTCGTTAAAATATAAAAAAATTACATGTTTCACATCTACCAGCGTCCCATGACGGCTCACAATTTTTTTTATGATTTATAGATCAGTTGTTTCAGAAATAGTGCTAGGATAGTAGATGCTCTATTTTCTCATATATTTTAGAATATCTAATTTAAAACAATGAAAATATTTTCCGGTGGTGAATAATTAAAAAGAAATAGTTTTGAGTACTTTATTTACCCCCTCTTTAAAATACATATGTGAATATCATTAAAAATTAGCTAGTTCAAAATATGTAGGTGAAAAGATTTACTAAGACTGACAGACAAGTGAGTGATCTCATAAGGGTTCCGTTTATCCTTTTGCAGTAAAGAACCTTAAAAAGAAGCAAAAATAATTATTATTATTATTTGCGATATGTAATAATTTTCTTATCTACACATATAATAAAATTGTAAAAGAGTGAATTTTGTAAATTAAAAATATGTTTAATAAAGTGATGGATTTAGCGTATCAGAAAAGTGATTGATTTAGCGTATCAGAAAAGTGATTGATTTAGCGTATCAGAAAAGTGATTGATTTAGCGTATCAGAAAAGTGATTGATTTAGCGTATCAGAAAAGTGATTGATTTAACGAAACCAGAAAAACTTTTTTAATATTTTAGTCTGTCTGCATGTTAATTTGAGCGGGTATCATGCAAAATCTACTGGATGGATTTTGATAAAATTTGGTATGGTGTTATTATATATACCCAAGAGCAAGATATAACTAAAAACACGCAAATGAAATCGTAGGCAGTTAGTAATATAATAAACCGAGATATTATCCTGAGGAAATCAAGTTTTACACGTTTACAAACTTGTTTAAATCATTACTTCATAGTATCACATTGACCATTAGTCGTATTTGGACAAGTTTTTCTCCGATTTATTTATTGAGTAAAATCTTATATTTACTAGTATCAGACAGGTTTTTTGAAAAATTTATCTCTCTCCAAAACTTTAACCTGTCTAATAGAGAATGGGGTGGAAGCGGAAGGGGCGTCTCATTATTATCATAGCATCTATTAACATACCAAGGAAAATATTATATAGTTTTCAAAATATATAACAATGTCTGAGAATATTAAAATTATTTAAAATGTATGCTATGTCGATTCTTGTATAATAACATAAGCTGGAAAACTGGCTTTATGTGGGCAGCGCCATTCATGCAGAAAAGAATAACCCCTGGACCGGTTACACAATGTTAAGCAAGCAACATTGTGAAACATCAATCAATAAACGATAAACTAAAAGAATAAACGACCAAACTAATCAGGCAATATAATCACCGCCGATCTGTCGGACACGAGGTCAAGGAAATCTCGTGCGAATATCTTTTCATCGTCAACTAGTTAGATTTCTATAAAAAAAATTATTGATCAAAACCCATTATGTTTCAATACGGCCGTAAGCGCTAATGAATGGATAATGGCCCACATTTGTAGGTGTGGTATTAAATAATTGTGAGTTACCAGCGTATATTTATGGAAAGTGGGTTCCGATAACTAAATAGATAAAACTGATAACGTATTGTTATAGTTTGATGATTTTATTTTGGCGATAAAATGAAGACATAACTTTCCCGTTCAAACTGTAACATGTCTTTACAGTCATCATATTTTAGAGCGCTCGGGCTTCGTAACAGTTTATTGAATTTCCATATTAAATTGTAATTCGTAACAGTTTATTAACATATTTCATTAATGTATCCTAATAATAAAAATCCATAAAACCGAAACATCAAAATTGTTGTACATATTACAATAACAATATAAACATAAACAAAGTAAAATACAAAAAAATACAAACTTAAAGCTAAAGTTTTAGAACATTTTACTTTCTTAATGAGCTTAATATACGTTTTTCACACCACCTTTATAAGTCACCAGCGCATGAAACTTCTTGAATGTTCTTCACTATAAATATTGATAATTAAACGCAGCAATCGTGATTTTCGATTCCATTATATGATGTTATGCACTTATACGCGACTGAATTTTTCATAAAACTTTTTAAAGGTATTTCAGTCTTAAGACAGACATATAATTTTTGGCCAAGTATTTACATAGGTATATTAATAACGACATTAAAAAGTCTTCATTCCTTCGCTATAATATAATAATACGTTGTCATCCTTGTCGCTTAATTCTTTTAGTGCTAACCATTATGGTAATAAATAGCATTTGAAGCACACTTGCAGCTAACTACTAATTTCTGCATACGAACAAACGTTTCTAAACTTAGAATTAAGATGCAGCTACTATTAAAAAGACAACTTCTACAGTTGAAAAAAGACATCAACATGTAACGACCTGCCATTTAAATACATCATCCGGTCAGCATACCGCAGAGCAATGAAAATAACTACTCACTTTCTAAATATTACCTTGATTTCTTTGTGAATGCGCCATTTACCTTTTTTGGCAGAGCTCGTAATTATAAGATACCTCACATAGGTAGATGTGCCTCCGTTTAGAACGACCAAGCGTAGAGCTACAATACTTTAAGCGATTTGAATTGAAGATAAAAGTACTTTCATACAGTTGCCATATAAAGCTAATGAGGTATATAAAAACTTTCGCACCTATGTAAACGGTACCTGCTTCAATTTGGTATCGCTTATTTTTTAAAATAATCAATTAATTTATTAATTGAATTCTGGCTAGGTTTATGTTATGAGCGTGCTTTAGGTATATTCATGTTTGGGGCTTATGAGTTATGAGCGTGCTTTCGGTATATTCATGTTCAGGGCTTTTGAACTTTGGTACGGTACTTTCGCACGCAAACATAAAATTGCAATGATGCCTGAAAATTATTTTTTTTTGTTTTTCTTAATTTTTTACTGAATTTCAATGGTGAAAATGGGAGATTTGATTTTTCTGGCTAATCGCCACTACTACTAAATCGGAGGTGAGTTGAAAGTTTCTTAAATTTGTCTGCCATTTTATTTAATACCATCGACGGAAATTAACGGAGTTAAACAGTGCAACATTCTCTTTCAGTTGCCGTAAATCGAGTGTTCAATGTAATTTTTACGAATAATTTCGTTGTCCGTCTGTTGGTCTGTCAAGATACTTTTTCTCAGGAACGCGTGGAGGTATCAAGTTGAAAACAATTCAAATATTTAGGTCTAAGGTTCCTTGGGGCTGTGAAAAAAATAAGCTTCTAAGTCAAGGCAATTAAGAAGAATCCTAAAAATACAGCCATTTATGACGCATATTTTGACACTCGCAAATAAGTCAAAACGTTTAGGTTACTGTATCCTGTAGACCTAACATAATGAAATTTGGCAAGAAACAAGGTGAAGGAAAAAAATCTTTAAAAATCGTTAAAAAAAAGTTAATTTATAGTTACATCACATAAACAATATATTTTTTTTAATATGCGCCTGTGAAAAATATATATTTAGAAGGCGATAATATTTTCGTTCTTAAAATTAAAATAGTTTGATAGAAATATCATATACGATTAAATGTTTATAAATGCCTTAACCTGTAACTGAACCCTCGTAGTACGAGTTCCATTGGTGCTTGACAGGTTTTTTATATAAGTTTTTTTTATATTGCAGTCGTATTGAGCTAATTACTCAGGTGATCAAATTGCTAGTGCTGTTAGTTCTTATTCTATTATATAAAGTCGTTACTCATCCACGTACTAGAATTTCAACGGAATTAAGATTGAGCGTTAATTTTAACTTGAATATAGATTATATTAACAAAATTTCCTTTCGTAAAATTCAATACGAATACGTACGATCATTATCTGTTTATTTTCAAGTCGACATGTCGTAAACACTATTTAGCAGCTTAATATCCCGGGGCTAATTTGTTTTTTACGACATCTACGTGTCAATTTGAACATTCATCGGCGAGTTTTTATTCTCTCTCGCCTTGTTTGTACTTATTTACATATCGTGTATGTAAGTGGGAAAAGTATAGAGCAAATCTCACACGAATGCGTACTTAAATATATTATATTACTATATGTACCTCAGGCTATTTGCTATTGATACGAGCGAAATCGTCATAATTAATTGTGATGTCACGGAAGCCGTATTTTAGCGGGGTTATGTATCGGGTGGGAGTAATCAGCTTCTTTGCCATTTCTCCACATAACTACAGTTTCTCCCATATTATAACATGTTACGCATTTGGTCATATATTTACAAATTCGCTTTTGTTAAAAAAGTAATAAATATTGAATATATTTGGCGTTAATTTTGTAGAAATTCATTATTCACAATTAAATGAAACTACGTGATGTAGTATTATTTCTATTTTCTTTAAGTTCTTTACCACGACCTAGGTTCTTCAGGTTGACTAATTAAGGTAAAGTAATAAAATTAAATAATTCCGAATTCAAAAGAGATTGTTAGGATATTTCTTTCTTTTCAAAGTACCTGGGAGCTACGTTACACAGCCTACGAAGATTATTTGTAGTATTACTATAACCAGAACGTTATCAGTATGAACAACCTACGACTATCGCAGTCGTGAAGAAAAAGGAAGAAAGAAAATTATTTTTCCCTATTCAAAAGAGTTAGGGTCAAATGAGAGCTGTAATAAAGGAGCCGAATTTATTGATTACGTGTTGCAATCTATATATCATATGTGCTAAATACTAAATTTTATTAAAATGCAAAATCAAATATAACGTTTCATATAAATAAGTTACGACTCTCCGTAACTTCCAAAAATTAATATTTGATATGGCAGAAACTGTTGCACACGCATCAAATTCGGAATATGAAAAAAAAATTCTCTCATATGTTGCTTTTGGTACTAAACTATTATCATACCAAATTTCATTAAAATCCTCTCTCAATTTTGTGCGATTGACACATAAAATAACATAGAGACAGAGACAAAAATTCTAAAAAAAGGTTTTCCGGCTCCTATTATCATTGTATCTGTTAAATCAATCTTTTTTTATAATATTTTCCATCTACAAAATTTACACTGTTACAATGATTTTATATGTTTAGATTACATATATTTATTTTAAATATAATTATACAGTACGAAAAACACGTTGAAATGTCTTTTGCAAAGCTTCAGTCCATATTTCCTGATGTGAAAATTCCAATTCAATAGCAAACTAAGTATAGCAAGAAAAGCAATGATGGTTTCATTTTACATTTCACCCTTGAACTCTCATTCAATCTTAATGTGAAAAGCGTCGAAATAATTTTGTAGACGTTTTTTGATCACAGATCATTAGCAACGATCTAAATAACGAAACAACTGTGAGAGAAGAGAACATGGAAATTCAAAAGAAGAGGAAAATATTTAACAAGTGCAGATATTTCCTTACATATATCGAAGAAATAAAATAACACCAGAGTATGAAAATACTTTGTGGTTTGAAATAATTTATCCCAATAATTTAATTTATGACCATACGTACCAATCTAAACATAAAAGGAGAAGATTACGTAAAGGAAGAAAAAAGAGGGTCACAAAGAGTCACTCAAAAACAAATGAAAATTACTATAAAGAAAAATTAATCCATCGATTACAATCATAAAGTATTGAATGTAATTTTTCTTTTTTTCCAGGTGAGAAACTACTGAACAATCAAAATCGACTTCAGGTCGGTCATTCCAGACCTATATGTACGTTCAGATCAGTCAGGTCGAAACCATACGTTGTATCCAAAGTAGGGCTTCCATTACTTCGTTGGACTCTTTTTTTGTAAGGTAAGTCCGATAACAAGAAACTGCCTGTTTAATTAGGTCTTTGTTCAATGAGATATCATTCGTCATTTTATAGACGCTTTAATACGTCCTTCATTGTGCTTGTATTTAACCAAAAATGCTATTTATTATTAAGTTTAATTAATTTTCTAAAATTTCTCCTTCAATATTAAATTATAAGAGACACCACAAAATATGCTATTCATGTATAATCATGGCCATAAAATTTATTTTATATTGGTCCATAGAAATAGTCCTTTTCCATATTGAAACCTCTCTATTCTGTATTTCTGTACCTTATATCTTGTATCTCTGCTCCAGTTGCAAACTTATATGCAATATTACCTATCATTCTATTTATGTACGCTCAAATTAATAAATATATAATCATATCGATTTATAAACACATTCAATCATATTTGGATATTTACATTTTATAGAATTAAGCATCTTTACTATTCTCTCACAGAACAATAAAATCAATTCTACCACAGCACTATTTACTTCATTTTTATAAAAAACAAAACAAAACTTGTCTTATACAACATATTTTTAAAAATATTAAAAATTTTAAACCAATATACAAGATTTATTGCTCGATTAAATTCTTCAAACCAATGTACCACGATAAATTAGTGACGAGTATATATTAGGAAATATTTGTAATAAATTATGTATAATACATTTATAATAAATTGAGTACAGTTATAGTTAGCGACATACTAACGTATGAAGTATACATTGTCTACAAATGGAAGCGACAGGATTACTAAATACAATTTTATTATTTCCACATTAAAAATATCGGATTGGTTTATTTAATAATTTTTATGTAATTTTTTTCTAAATCTAACTTAATCCAAATTATTTTTTGTAATAAATTACCTACTATAACAGAGGAAATGTATATCACTAATTTTAAAGAAAAAATTAATTGCCTGTGTGCATAAATATGATTGTAATTTTAGAACAAATAAATCAAGGAAAAAGAAACGAAGGTATGGCTAGATGCCATAGAAATTTTCAAGAAAATTAATACAATTAATTTAAAAGTAAATTCCCAGTATTAAAGTAGTAAATTAACGGTTCTAAAAGTATGACAGAGCATTCAACAATTCGGTGTCGTTTATTTCAAAGACAATTTTCCATATGACAGATGAATTATTGCATAATATTACACTATCTGTTATATTTACACTACTTTCTATATATTTTGCCACACCCAAGCCACTTTGAGGCATACACTCGTACATTTTATAGATACAATAAATTTTAATGTCGATATCAGATTTTAAATTAATGGTTTATTAGTTTTTTTTTTCATTATGTGTCTTTAAATACACCATACGGCCATCCCACCTATCTCAACACTTTGCAATCTCCACCGAGCTATTGATATATTTTATGTTTTAATTATTATTTTTAATGTGGCAATAAATAACTATAAAATGAACTATTCAAGCATCAAAGAACCGCGTAAGTCTCAGCGCGGATGCTGAAGGCGTTACGCTTTCATTAAAAAATAATTAATAATTTGTTAAGTTAATGTAACGGAGTAAAAAGGCAATGAGTTTATCGGAGCGTATATTATTTAAGTCCGTGGATAGTTAACATATGTAACTGCGTCGTAGAAATAGAAATATGTGAATAGGTGAAGTCATTTTCAAGTTAATGTGATATTTGAATTATTGATAAATATTTGTTTGATGTTCGTTTTCATATAGCATTTATAACTACGTAAAACGATCAGGAATAATAAAAAATAAGAGCCTTTTCTTTAAGATCGAAGTGTTAAAGAAAACCGACTTTGAAATCAATACACTTTAACTAATAGTTAATGTGAGAATAAAGTGAGAATTTAAGAAATGTTTTAATTTAATCTTGAAATTTTCTACGGGAAAAATTCCGTGATACACTATTAATACGCATACTCGTAACTCTCGATAATTTTGTATCAAATACCTTAAAATATTATTTTAATCTATACAATTATTATTTGCATAAACCGTATAACTTGGATCAACTGTTATCCTTTGTGGCATATCTCACTTACCATCTTAAGGCACGTAATAAAAGTTTTATTAATAACAAGATATATTGCAGCTTGTTAAGCTTATTGTAATATTATACCCCATAGACTATTTGATCATTAAAAATAAGCTTTTCAAACTCTATGCTAATCATCAATTTATAATAAACCACTTCCACAATTATAATATCAGTTACTTTCTGCTGGGGCGAAATAGTGTTTTTTTTCTAGTACTTTAATTTGTATTCCATTTTATTTATTAAAATTCATTCCACGTCGTTTTTCTTAATATTTAATTAACGCAGGCCTTAATAATATCAAGGTATATTACATCTTTTATGTCCACCGCCACATTGAATTTTATAACTCCTTCCATTTTCAATTTACATAATTAAAATTATTTCAATAGATTAAGGAAAATCATTCTACATGTACATGTTTTACCATTTCTTTATACTCAAACTATATTATTTCAGGATACTTCAAACAAATGTCAAAAAATTATTTAAAACAAAATCGAGTCTTACAGGAAACTTAATCACATTCTTCTGCATATAATAACTGAAAGTTCATATGTTATAAAAGCATCCTTTTTGGCTAAAGGATAGTTTAATAAAATCTTAAATTTTGCGTAAGAAATTGTTATCTATTACTTAACACAATGTAAGCTTTGCTCATATTTTTCACTTAAACCTATCCATAAAGCTCTTTCACAATATCTCATAAATTTCTAATCGGCACGAATTTATTAGAATAAATTATCATTTACAAACACGAACAAGACAATCTAACAAAAAGCTGTCGCACGCAATAATATAGCAGACATTAAACACTTCAAACATATAATTATGTAATTATAAGTTATAAAAAATCAATTTCGATAACTCGCTCCATAGCAGCATGTCAACCCTTTGAGGACGAATGAACACCCGTTAATAGTTAAAATTTGAAAGCAAGTTTTAAATAGTTCAAATGTGCAAGTTTTTACCATATTCTTTGTCATATTTGCACGTAGAAAAAAGAGATTTCCGTAGCTATTTAACGATACTTATTATATACTAACATGTATGAACAAAAGTTTTGTATATAAGCGCTAACATAAACATTTCGCTAACGCGATGTAACTCATTATCGATACGTAGATTTCATTGAAATTTAATATTCAAAATTTAAATTAAACTACAGACGTTAGATGACATTTTTATTACTCATTTACTTTATAAAAAATGTATTTTTGAAGAAAATCCTTAAATAATATTAACATTTATGTATTAACATTTATATATCTTACAAATAATCAGAAAATGTCATTTCAAAACAAGCGATTTCTACGTACTTAATTTTTAATTACATAAATATAAAAAAATATGTCTTCTGGTTTCAAAGGGTTAATCCGTACACGAGACTTTTTTGAATAAATGAATAATATTTAACAAGTAATCACTTTGCAATGTATATCAGCAATTAATTAAATTAATTATTTCAATGATAAACGAATAACCGTATCGGTGTTTATGGCAATAATATGGAAGGTTGGTGAACTTGGTGAAAAAGAAAAAAAGTTGGTGTCAAACTTGGTGAAAGTTTGATGAACGTTCCATATTTAACACCAGGCTAAACTGGAACTTACACTTATTTATCTTCGACTTTACGCTTAAAGAGGCTTTTACGGATTTGGGATATTATTTCATCGGCTTTGATTGTAACGAATTTTTTTTTAATGATGTGAATACGAATGATCAACAGAATTACATTCTAATGCAAAACGAAAAATTATTTACTTATTTATTTCAGACATTAACGTACACTTAATATATACACTTGGTGGATTTACTGCTACATGAGCAATCTTTCCAGTCAACCACGTTAATTAAATATGAATATTTTGTAACGTGGAAGTCTGTAAAAAGTATCATTAAAAAAAAACAAAACTAATTCAAATATTAACAACAAACGATCAAAAAATATCATAACAGATAAGTAAGCAAAACCGAACTAAATACAAAAATATAAGAAATAAAGCAAGAAAAGAAAAAATTGTTATTTATATATCGTGACATTTTTGGGAACAAGGAAAGGAAAACAAAATGGAATTAGGAAGGGTGTTACTAAGGGATTATGAGAGGAAAAGCTTTTTCAAACCGTCTTTGAATACAATTATAGATGGCGAGCTTCAGATTGACATTTTTTTCTGTAGCCGAATCCAATCTATACCATAGACTTTATAGCTTGGACAACGAAGAAATTTTCATAAAAGTACTTCGCTTCAATATATTCCCGTGCAGATTATTATAAGCAGTCGACGCTAAATGGCAACGTTAATAAAACATCACACTTTTCCGACTGACGTAACGCTTTTCCGACTGACGTAACGCTGACAGTGTGCATTTCAAATATTTAACAGAATCGATAAATTAAGATCTAATATTGAGATTTGAGATATTTGTATAAAAAATGAATATTTCGCTAATTTCAATATTAGACAAACTTTTCAAAAATCAGATAATCAAACTATGCATTTAATGATTACAGTTTTTGTACAAACTAAACGAATGGCTCGCTTGCCTGATTTCGGATTGCTTCTTTTGTTTAATGGTGCTTGGTGTCACGTATATTTCTGTACATGCCGCCAAGCATTATTCAAGAAAACAAGTAATCCATAAAACTTTTTTGAATTTGAACCGGATAAATTTGAAGCAGATTAGTTTGCTAAAATATTATAGAAGGCATGCACGTGTAGTAAAAACTTTGCTACAGCATTGCTGTCCTTTACTGTTCCTTAACAGTTCTGATTTGTGTGTTGTGTTATTGTTATTATTTTGAGGAGACATTTTTTTTCTATTTTTTCTAAATACTATTAGTGTATATTTTAAAACAAGTATCAACTAATTGATTAATTATAACAAAAGCTAATCTCATAGAAAACTTGATAACAGTGTTTTGCATAGAAATTCTGAAACAAATATAAAACTATATATTATAAAAGTATATTTTATAACTGAACGTTTGCTTTAGTTACTTTAATGGATCAGTTTTGATATTAAAAATAAAATATTTATTATAAGAATTTGTCACGACGACAATTATCTGATAATATGAAAAATAAGTAACTTATGTTAACAATAATTTGTGTATTTGCACATGATTTTTTCTCCTTTTTTAAACTTTTCGCGTTGGTTTACATTCCTTGTATCGTATATCACTTATAAATATCATATACAACAAAAAAAAAATCTTGGAAATTTTATGTAGTCGATTTTATTTATCGTTTGTCTATGTTAAAAATAGGAAAATTAAAATTATTTATTTTTATGGTTAAACATTTAAAAAAACGACATCTCTTATGGGATTACTCGGGTGAGTACGTTTTTTAATTATTTACTTAAATCTTTATTTTGTACACCCACCATTTCAATATTCTTAAGGAGCTCTGTCAATTTCGTGTTCCCTGCGCCGTATTCAAGTCTCAAACTTATTTCAATAGAGCTTAAGAAATCAAACGTATACAGATGCAAGCGTGTTGTTCGTGTGTTGTGATTATAAATGAGCACATAGCGGACTTGTTTAACAACGGCAAGTGTTATGTGTTGCGATTATGTATGAGCCACGCCGACTCACCGCTATGTATGTAATTACGTTTACATAATTAAGTAAATAATTGGGTTGATCTCGTGTCGTCTCGATGTTTGTGAAATCGGTTGAGTAAAGATCGTTTGTTAGTAGTTTTGATTGTTTTCATTGAGCAAACTATTAGAATGTGGAAAGGCGAAGGCGTGAAGGATAAAATACTTACTGAATGTATTAGGAATAAAAAACAGATAATCTTATTTACTATTTTTACACATTACAAAAATTGCCTTGGAGCTAATGTGATGTTCACATGTCCCACCGAATGGGTAGATATAAACCCTATTGGATAGATCTTTTAAAATTACATTTATGCTGTATTCACCATCACTCAGCTCCACAAATAAAGGCTATACCTTCATAAAGTGTTTCAGTGTTATACATCGAATATACTCACTTGATTTTGAAGCTGTATTGCCTATAAAAGTATTTTTTAAATTATATATTTATTAAATTTAACAAATTTTGGCATAAGATAATTCTTTATAAAGATAATTGAACCAAGTACTTTGACTTCCTGTTCGCAGGGTTCGACATTATCAATATAAATATGCCTCGTGATAATTATAATGATAATTATCAAACAAGTATGTATCAATGGATCCTTATTTAACTGGTATTATCTATCAACTTTTACGTTAGAAGCAAGTAGTTTAGTTAAACTATACACATTTAACAACCAAGATAATATTTTATTTATTTTGACCTTACGCAATTAAAAATTTATACCACAAAACTTTCAAAGAAAAATAATCAAACTTAATATTAATTAATAAAATTAATGAATGGAAATCATCCTCATCCTCCTCAATTGCATCAACTGTTGGAGAATTTTGTGAATCTGAAGATTTCGACTTCAAAACAAAACTTAAATCTGGTTTAAGATTCTAATCAAAAATGACTGACAGTTTGACAGATACGAAATACGACACGGGGAAATACACGCCACAAATGTTAAGTGGGGCGTGGATTAATTCCAACTATTACTAAAAAATTGGAGAGTGGCAAATTAAATATTTTCAATTATATTTGTCAAGATAATTATCGCTTGGAACCCCACTTGTTTGTAATAAAATATAGTGTTATACAATGTAAATAAATATAATAACATTAACACAATAAATATAATAACATAACTAAGATGCTTATAGACAATCGTTTGAAACAAAATAATTTTGAGCTATCCTCAAACTTAGAGTACGGACCCGTATTATCAATATATATATATATATATATATATATATATATATATATATATATATATATATATATATATATATATATATATATATATATATATATATAAAGTTTATGGTTATTTCTCTTAAATGGAAGCATTGATTAAAACTGAACCATTGTAACCATATCTGACAATGCACTCCAATCAGCACAATTTTCTCTTTAACAGTTTTCTTTCACAACGAATTGCGCTGTGCATTATTCTTCACTCGAAGGAATGCAACGTGTGCAGTCACCGGTACATCTCCTCAATATAGAACAATCTGCAAGTTTCCCCTATGGAAAACAACTGTTACGACACGCAACAACGTGGTAGTCATGCAGCATAGGCTATTTATCGGGGTTCGATTATGACTCTAACATTTCATCAAAGCGACGGAGCAAGACGAGCAGTTGCATGCATGCCTATTGTGCATTACGCTGATTGATGTATTCGCTCCATAATCCACACGCACGTGTTGTTTAGTTGACCGATTGATTACGTCGCCCCTTGCGTGGTTGATTATGTTTAATTGATTACTTTATCTCTACTTTCCAACCGCATTAGATTGATTAATATTTCTTTTGTTTGCGTGTCCGCAGTATATTAAATTATATAATCTTACCCGGTTAAAACTATTCTTGTTGCAACAAAGCATACTCATTTTTAGATATACATAAAGTAAATCTAAAAATAAGAATATTAAAGAAGTGATACATCACCTCAAAGTCGATTTATATCCTCGTTCAGATGCAAAAAAATATGCAACTTTTTCTAATAATCGTTAATATTTGTTTAGATAAATATGTAGATTATACTCTGTTTTGCATTACATACCTACTACCAATAGCTATTACAACTAACTATGGAAATAATTTAAACAGACTATGAAAAAATTTAAATTTCAACTTCTTTCTTTCACTATTACTCTGTTTAATCACAAGAAGTATTCAAATTTGAGCACATCCGCTCGAATGTTTTTGTCTGAAAGAATAAGGAGGATTTAATTTGAAAAATAAAAGCAAAATATTTCAATTTAAATCGTGTTTCTTCTCTTGTAAACTGACGAGTTAAAAAGGTGGTTATAAGAATGGATATTCGTTATCGTTAAATGTAAATGACAAAATATATTTGCTACTCAGTCGTGTGAAAGCTACTAAATCGAAGGACCCGAAACTTGATCACCCGAACAATTTATGAAAATTGATTTTTAAGCTTTTGCCTGTAAGAATAAAAAATATACGAACATAAACAAATTGAATACATAGCACGATATACGTGCTATTTATTCAGTTTGTTTCAATTAACTTCGTTGACTTACTCACTACGAGTTGGTAACGCGGAAGTTACTAAGTACGGTGTTAAAGCTTGTATAAACCTGCTTTGATATCATAATAGCTTATGCTATCCAACTAAATGCATATAATCGACGTAACTCTACAGACAAAAAAGTTCGGAAAATCACATTTCAATTATATTTACTGATATGTTATTCCTCTAATTTCAATAGAGACGACGCTGGATAGTTCAACCAATTACACATAAGAGAAGTGGAAAAAAGAAAGGATTAACTAATGTTTTACGATATTTTTTCTTCGTTATTAAATGATGTGCAAATTTGTGCAAACTTCAGAATTTCGTATACAATTTTGTAATTAAGTAAATTCTATGCACAACATGTGTTTTCGTAAATTTAACGTAAAGAACACACAATGCAATCTATGTGTATAATAATATTCATACTAGAGACACAACTTGACTGAGTAATTTAAGTACCAACGCTCAAATGTAGCGCAATATGCTATTTCAGCTTTGTAGCGCACTGCGCTATATTACGCCTGACTAAGCGCCGTACGCTATCCCACCAATGCAACGGTCGACTTTAAGCTAGTACGCTTTTTAAGCTATTGCAGTGCAATGCGCAAACTAACGCCCGACTATAGCGCAGTACGCTATCCCAACGACCGAATTTAAGGCAATACACCTTTTAAGCTATTGTAGCGCGGTATGCTAACTAACGCTCCATATTAACTTATTACGCTATGTCAACCCTCACTTCCATTATATATTTGCTTTCTGAATCGATGTACGTACTATACTACTTTTGTACTGTTTAATTAAGTGTCAAAAACGTATACGAAAAATCGTTTGCTCCTCCCTCAAAATAGCTAAATATAGTTCTGATGTCGGTTTTAGTTAAAAATTGTGTAACATTATAAATATGTTCTAGCCCGCATTATATACGAACCCTGGCTTGAATATTACTGACGGTTCGAAAGCTTATATTCAATTTGCCTGCAGCGGCTGCGTAACACAATGATGTTACACAAAACATATTTATTATAAAAAACCATTATGTGCTTAAAATTGAAACGTAAAAATTTGCAAAAACAATTTATAAAAAGTCCGTTCGTAGTTAATCACTTCAATTTTAGAGTGATAAAAGATTCGATCATTTAGGATGGTGAATGGGCTAAGCGGTCTTGCTAAACTTTTATATAATCACCAGCAAAAACGACTGCAAGTCTAAAGGTTAGCGGTGCTAGAAAAAAGTTAAATTAGCAGAGGCATTAGCTTATTTAGAAAATTGAGCAAAATTCTTTTTCAAATAAAACTTACCACACTTAACAATATGTTTCAAAACTTGGAGCTGTAACAACATACACATTAAAGTTAAGGTTTTTTGTTTTTTTTAACAAAGAAAAGCATTTTTTCAAATTTTAGTTTTATTATTATGAAAGAAAAATCGCGTATTTTTTTATTACTCTCAATATTTTATATAATCACAATACCACCTTTTAACAATGCATAACGAGATTTTAAGTCAACTTTTTTCACGATTTTTCACAACTAATAATATAATTATTTATTATTAACCCCTATTCTTTTTGAGAAATACTCGCGTTATAAAAGCTGAAAGATACTGTGTTTAAACCTTATGAACGTAATCAAAACACATATTTAAGTAATGAGGTATTCGTGATATAAGGACATTATTAAAATTGAAGTCATATGTAGATTACACATAATGTATGAATTTCAAGAAAATATAAAATAAAAACAAATTGGGAAACAACACTTCTCCAAATCGAATGATGCGATTTCAATAGAATTATACTTCTTCATGTTTTATTATTATAATACCTATTAAATCGGCATTCTTTCGCTAGTTCCGAAAATATATGGCGCTTGGTTTTTGGTAATTTTTGGGATTGTTTTGTTTTTGCTACGCAATTGTGGTTAGTCGCGTAACAAAAACAAACTCAACTCGTTATTGCCATACGTAATTTAATAACTTAAAATGGAATTTTTGAAATTCATCTAAAACAGAAAAAATATATTTAGATGTTTTATTATATTTAGACATTCTTCATGAAACTCATCTTACTTGTGTATCAAATTTAGCTACATTAGTCCTATTTTTTCCAGTTCCAGTTTATTTCAGGTTTATTATTTTTTTGCAACAAAGAAATTATTTTTTGTTGCTACAAAAGGGTTTGTGGATTCTACGTATAATCAGCCTACTGTTTCTCCAAAAAAGAACAAGGAGAAGACATTTTATATACACAAATAAGACACAAATATACACAAATAAGACAAGATCATATCAGTACCGAAGAGATTAGTCATCATCTATGTAATGCCAAACAAAAGGGAGTCTACCAAAGATTCGTATCGATATCCAAGCAAAAGGTGACACTATATATCATTAACCTGAGCTACCTCATTAGAAGGTTGCGTAAATTTTTGTTTGTAACAGAAATAAGAAGTGGAACGTGATGAAGTTGAACATTGTGTTTATTTTTACTTTTTCCATATGTAACGAATATTGACATTACTTTCAAAGCACGCTCATTGACATAAATAGAAACATATATTATATGCGGTAAGTACAGTCTCAAACATGACATACAAGTATTAACTTAATGACGGATACGCTGAATATGTCGAAAGTATCACTTTCCGGCAACTGTACGTTTTGTATCAAGAACAATGTGCGTGTTGTAACTGGCTTAATATATATTTTGTACAAATTACTTTGTCGACAAATCTTGCATTACAGCTAAATTTTGCCGGACGACCTAAATTAACGTTTCTAAGAATGTACACACGGTGAAGTGATGGTTTATGTTCGAGTTACTAGTTTTTCATTATGGGACTTTAATAATATCGAAAAAAAATCATTTAACTTATCGATATTTTTACATATAAAAAAAGCCTTTCCCACCTATTCATGTATTCTGAATCATGAGGTGAATTCAAAGGATTCACTATATTTCTTTTGCATTATTAGATGTTTTTCTTTTAATGAAAATTTACATTTATAGTCAAAATAAGTAATAATAATAAATCAGTTTTTGTAATAAATACGATTTTGTTGTAATTTATACACTTTTTACAGTGATGAAAATGTTAACGGGCACTAATAAGACTTTATTACAAAACAATAAACACATCAATCTGCATTCGGATGACGCTGGGTATGACTACGGACACCTTATTTATTAACTTTCGCTTAAATTAATTTGCTTAATAGAAATTTACGAAATTCTCAATGTCGGCAAACATAATGAAGTGTTAGAATTGGACGTCTCATATGTCCACGGATATGACAATGCGAACTGGCAATTGACATATCTCGCACATAGCGCTAGTGTTTTTTATATATTCACAACATACAGATATACATCAAACATTACCTAATTAATTTATGCTGTTAAAATGAGTAATATTCAATCGAGAGCTGTATAATGATTGAACCTTAGGATTATGAATAATATAACTTGAAAAGCCATGTTATTCACAACCCTTAGTGTTTTCCCGACTCCCAAAATTTTAATAAATAACAATTTTATTCCAAAATCCTTTTCAAAAATAACTTGTACATAAATTAACCTGCTAAAACAACCTCTATATCACGTGTTAATATCTCCGCTATATCTAATATAAATATATAATAAATTTAGATTTATTCCATGTACCGTAGTATGTTACGTAGAATAAATTTGTTGTAACAATAGGCCAGTAGTGAGAGTTTTCAATATAACATTTTTTGCGACACAGAAATTATTTGTGATATCAACACATCACACCGTAGTTTTTTATTTTTCTGATCATGCCAATGCAGTTTCATTTTATGTTTTGTCAGTTATTGCCAGTGTGAATAATATTCGCGGGAATATTTTTTCAAAATATTTTGGCGTGAAGTAATCAGAGCGTCCGTTTAATGTACAAATCCATCTCATACAAAATAAAATTATTTTTTACGTACCCAACTCTGCGATGGTCCGTTTAAATATTATCGATTTACGCGTTATGTTTACACATAAAATATTAAGCTCTTTTTAGTTAATTTAAACTATAGCGTATACATTTTTGATTTATAACATTAAGTTTTACAGAATCTTTTGATAGCGTGGATTTCATATTTTCGTGCATAAAATGAACACATCACAGCAGACTATAAAAATGTTTTTTTAATGACATAACCGCAAAAATGCTAAATGGTTTTGTATAAAATTACATTTATAAATATGAAGGTAACTTCATACACTCGCCAAAGGAAACAAGAAGCCGATTATGGGGTCCCCAATACCAAATCTTTTTTTAATAAGCTAATGCCACATGAGTGCCTTAGTTAACAGATAATTATTTTTTGTCTCATTCGTCACTAAGACCTTTTTCATCTCTCACAATACTCCCCATTGATTTTGTGACCCCGTTTGGTAACTATTACACATAAATATTTACTTTACGTTAAGGTATCAAATAAATAAATTCAAATCGTTCACAATGCAAACATATCTGCACGTTTACGTTTATCACTTAACGTTACGTTAACTACATGTTTTATATTTCGATTTAACCAATCATTCTTCACTCGTGCATTCAATCCTTTAAAACCTTCGCACGTTACAAAGCATTCAAATTCAATCTAATTTAACTAAGGTGATCCAATATATAAATCAGTCCCCGTAATTTTCGTTTCATTTTTATATTTCGTATTTCCACTATTACACAATATAAAAAAGTCATTTCTAACACATATATGTTTGAAAGTCAAAACTGTGTCAGACTGTGTCAGCAAGCTATTATGTTTAGACTTTTATGTTACGTCAACTAGAAAGGTCGTAATTTGAGACATAAATATAAATCGGTAATATAATATCATAGTTTCGCATTGCAAAATGCAATTTGGGTACCAACTCTAAGTTGAATTTGCAAGTCGGATATAAAAGTGAACTGCTCATACCTACGAAACACATGCGCTATTGGCGAGATCTGTTTGGTTACAATGTGGTTATTGTGTTGGTGCAATTCTTAGATCGAATTATCTACGTTACATTGTTAACTTTCCTTGATGCAACATTTGAAAAAAAATAACTGATTTGTACTTTATATTCTATACATCATGGAATAGTAACGTTTCATAACATATACATCTATTAACATTTTTTATACATCAGGGAATATGTAATGACAAATCGCCATTAAATTTCTAACTTCAGGGTTATTTTGAATTACGAGATGCTACTATACATAAGAAAAAACAACACTATTTACTCTCTATAATATTACTATATATATATATATATATATATATATATATATATATATATATATATATATATGTATATATATATATATATATATATATATATATATATATATTACTATATATATTACTATTATTATTTCACACCAAATTCTGAGAATGTAGCTACGTACGAAATGTAGATATTAAAAAAATTACTATGAGGATGCAAATGAAGGAATTTAAACGTATTAGAAAAACGACTTAAAACGTCTTTCTAAACTTTCATTTTATGTAACATGCAATTGCGATAAGAAAAAAATTGATACTGAATATCAATTTTACCACAACTACTAAACAAAAAAAAACAAAAAATTTTGTTTTAGCCATTATTTCACAGTTTGGAAAGTAACATTATTTAAATATGTTTAATTTATTCCACTATGATTAAAAAAAAACAAAAAAATGTTCACAATTAGAAATAACATTAAATGAACTTAATTCAATCAACCAAACTATAATTCATTAAAAATTATACGTATCGTAATAAAATGCAATCAATTGATAATTGAAAGTTATACATTAAGGTTCAGAATATACGCATGTGAAGTAAAAGCAAAGCTGCTTCACACTAATTTTATACCTGTACACTAATAATACACTAATTATATACAGTATAATTAACGTTTAATATATTTTTAAAACAAAAAGGAAAGGAAGGCTATTAAAGAAGTAAAGTAACAAGAACATTAAAGTTAGGACTTCCCCTTCTTAAGCGCTACGGCCTGTTGCAGGTCAAGGCCATCGAGGTGAGCTTCTTCCGTGTTATTCGACCAGACGCGATGAGCCACAATCGATTGACGCCTAACACTTTTAGGCCATTTTCAATATCATCAATTCTTCTATCGTAACCTTTCCTACCTTTGAGGGTGAAAACCCAAATTTCAAAGATTTTAATTTTTGCCCTGGAATCGTATTAGCATATATTTCATGTCCAAGCCATCAAATGCGACAGGATTTAATTACTTTGACCATATTAGTTTGTTTAAACAATTTGTTGTAAAAAATATTTCGGTGTAGCATTTTTCAATGAAAAACTTTTCATCGTGGCCAGGATTTATCTCTAGAACGAGGAACTGAGAAAAATTGTTTTCGAGAAATATAAATAATAATAACAAATTGTTCAAATGTTCATTTGAACAATTGATTCTAACAACTTTTATTCCACAGTTTATTAATACATACAGTGTAACACTCATAAATAGTTGATATTTACATTTGGAGACAAAGAAGATGTTTATACCTCGTTCCCGCAGATTTCGAAAAATGGTCGCAGCTAAAGTTGAAAACCGGGACTTGCCGTAATTTCACTCAAGATAATTTATCTGTCTGCCTTTTTTGTTTGCCGTTCAAAGCCAAAGATACTTACAATACATCATGCTATTTTTCATAACTATCTATTATGATAAAACGTTCGAAATTATCCATGTGCTGTCAATGCTGATTAACTATTAAAATTACAAACGCGCCTGTAACACAATGCTTGATATTGCCTATTGCTCGACGACGCTCTAATTCCATAATTCGCATGGGAAAATCGCTAGCAATTCTATCGCTCATTTAGTACTATATGTAACTCTTGTAATAGATTTTTTATTGCCTGCATATGAACGTTATTACTCTTAGATACTTTGAAATATACAGGACGCTTTTTATATCAATCAACAGTTAACAATGTGTGAGCTGTTTTCTTTGACAGTTGAGATATTTTGTAACTATGCAATGTTTGCGAACGATCAGTAGTTGTTTTTAAACATTTATATGCTTATATGATTAGCTTGGTATTGGTTAAAATCCAAAACCACTAGCAAGGACTGATTCATTTGCGCTGTTATGCTTTGAAATATGTAATAATTTGGAAACTGATCTTTCTTCGCCTTCGTGACTTTCGGTCTTCTTGTATTGCTTTCTGCTTACGTAAAAGTTAAAGTTAAAGTTGAAAATGCTACAAGTGCTGTATTTGAATCAAAGTACAAACATTATGATTATATGTATCTATGTAACAATTTCTTTATACTTTGTTTTTATTTGAACAATTTTAATGTTAATTGATACGCGGATTGCTTGTATGATTATGTAACAAATTGTGAATATATTTGGCGTTAATTTTGTAAAAATTCATTATAATTTAATTTTTCACATCTAAATGAAAATACGTAATGTAATATTTTTTCTACTTTATTTAAATTCTTTACCACGACGTAGGTTTCGTTGTATGACAACATCTTCAGGTGGACCGTTTGTAAAATTGAAATAATGTGATATGGTTTAATAATACAATATAATATGGTTTCATGGCAATCAAATAGATTGTCTGCGGTCTTTGTTAGTATTCGCTGCTCAAGTTTCTTTTTCTATATTATCTTTTGTTAAATACTGTTTATTAATAGAATTATAATAAAACTCCCTCTCTTTCGCGCTTTGGGTGTATTCGGTACTTAAATTCCACATTTTTAACGAAGACGTTAATTTATTAATTAATATATCATGTTTATCATATTATTATTTAATTTTTCTTCTTTATACTTCCGTATTCAATATTTAATTTCCGACATACACGGTACGATTATAGGGTAATTGTGGCAAGTTTTCTCTTCTAGTATGTGAACTTAAGAACACCCAATATTTTTTACAGTCACGCGCTGTTCTTACTATTCTTCGCACTATTCTTTTTTTTTACAGTCACTTTTTTACAGGCACGTTGTCTATGACATTAGAAGTTTTCTCATTTTCTTTACGTTTTTCTTTTATCTCACTTAACGCAATGTGATACTCCAAAATTACACTATTTTACTAAGTAATTAATACTGAATGAATTAATATATTTATACGTTTTGAATACGAGTTGTGTTTGGGCAACATCTTGTGCAATGCAGCCTTTTTAAGCGTTGCAAGTATTTTCCTCTGAGCTCATATCAAATTCCTTCACTCTAATAAATATCCTTTTGAATCTAGGTCAGCATTACTATATTTTCACAATTATTTCACATTGATCTCGATTTTCACGTTGTTCTTTTCTGTGTCCCGGCACATATTATCTTTGGTTTTTAAGCTGTTTTATTACCTTTTCGCTTTCTTTAAAAGTAGTACCCTAAAAGTATTACTTTAAAAATAGTAGTGACCTTTCATGTCACGAAATGCTTAGGGAAATAGGTCTTTTTAAATACACTATAATAACTTTAAGAAAACTTTCGAGAGTGTAAATGTGGTTGAAATTATTCTGCACTACGTTGAATTGTATTCCAATGACAGGTTACTGTTCAAATCGTGAAAAAATATTGTTTTAAATAATTCTCATTTAGTAGATAATAAACTTTGTAATTATTTCTCAAACTAAAAAATAAACCCTCTTTAAATAAATTCTCTTTTTGGGGTTTTTTTAAATTAACATTTTGTAAATAGTTTAATATGAATATAACGTACCATTAATTCTTTATAAAAACCTAAATGTGTACGGAACCCTCGTGGTGCGAGTTCCACTTGTGCTTGACAGGTTTTTTAATTCAATACAAGTATTAAAATCATATTAGGTAGACCTTTAATGACATTGAATAACACTTGTGGTTCGTTTATATTTTTTTCATTTATCACCGACGTCATCACATTAAAGTTATTACCTGCATATTCGGGCGGAAAATTGACTTATTACTTACATCGTATAAAAATCTTAATTTGAGTCAAAGTTAATATACTATGATTATATTATTATCTTTATATTATTATAAATAAGAAATTAACAATTTCTTTCTATTGTACTGACTTATTTCCAATACTATAGAATTCCATTTCAAAATCAATATTCATTTACACGTTTTATGAGGTACAGCAGGCACATCATGTACCTCATAGGCGTGTTACAGTTTTGAATTATAATTACGTAATTAAAATTATGTTTAATTCATCAAGATCAGGGGCAATTACTAAGTGTTTTCTTCGTTACTGTAATATCCAAATCTTCCCACATCATTTTTGCAATATTAACCTTTTAATTTGTACTTTTGTTTATATAGTATATATATGTTTATTCCGTTTATATTTCAAGACTATCGAATACGATAGTATAAACTCAATGTCAGGATATACTTTAGAAAATACTCTAATATTCATATCTTCACCACCAACTAGGTGACACCCCGTACCTTTTCACGCTACAGATATTATAACTTGTTCAAACAGTTATTACGTATGTACAGTTATTACGTGTGTCCTTGCCTTATTGTGTAAGTAATAAAATTGCTTTAAATTCCAGTTAGATTGCGTTGATCTGTTGAGAACTACGCTTTCAATCGCAAGATAATTAGGTACAAAGTACCTCGCTTGCTTTAGCATCAACGTTCTATCGACAAGTGGAACATGTGGTCGCAGATACTTTAATCAACTTCGAAAAGAAGGAGGTTACTAGTACTCCAGTCTGTTTATTTACCATTTTTGATAAATACAACCTAGGAATTAATAAATTATGTGCGTTCAATCTGCGTACAGTTATAATTTTGTCAGCATTTTAACATAAATTAAATGTGTTTCATTAACATTAAAAGTCCGAACATGTGTGTTAGTCCTAACGATTGTAAAGAAGCATCTTTCGTATTATATCCTTCAGAAGCAGGTTTTTCTGAATATTTTCATGTACCGTATAAACACATATTGATAATATATTATTTCCACAATTTAGCCCTCCGTTATTGCTACTTATGCCACAGCAGTGGAAAACGGTATAGAAATACACGTATAATAAGAAATACATATAATTTTAACGGTAATCGTGTTACTGTCTAGTAACACGATTACGGCTAAAATTATCCCTGCAACTCTTTAAGTAGTTCAGGAGCGTTATTTCCATCTATAAACTGTAACCTGTAACTTTAATTTTGTCTAAATAGATTTTTAGCAATCTCATCTAATGCCTCGAGCAGTTTTGGGCCATTGGGACGAACAAAAATGTTAGTGTATTAAAAGTAGATTAAACTTCCATCTAATATTACTCTCAGATGCTTTAAAACACAAAAACACTATGTAATCGTGTTTCGTCATTCATTTTTGTGCAACGATTACTATATTCATCTTGCTAATAATTCAACTATTTCACACAATATTTAAAACCAATCAACTCGTTCGTGACATAATGCATAAAGCCACAATAATGCAATACGATCAATGTATAATCATTTAAATTTGTTCTCTTATATAAGTAATGCTACATCACTAAGTAATATACTATTCAAACCTAGTATACGTACCTTATAAGGAATCTGATCAACTCCAATCTCCAAAACCAAGCACAGATCCAATCCAAATTTCAAATACAATTTCTATAAAAGGAAACCTGACTTATAAAAATTCACGAGTAATCTCGACATTAAAGTAAATAAAGTCTCTTACAACCAATGCCCTCACCCTACAAGGATCGCAGTAGTATTGATCTAACTAGTAGTGTACCAGTAGTAAAAAATATGAATAATAATATTATAGTATCACGCATTTTTATGTAACAACATCACGCAAACCCTTTTTACCAATAAATCTGGTATTTTTGTACTCCTCTCTGAAAATTACCTGTTAAACTGTAAATGATAGGATACATTCAAATAGTCACATTTTAATCTTATGGGATAACATCAGCTAGGTCTGTGACATAGTTTGACTTATACGAACTTGAAAAACCACTTTTTTGATGAACTTTCAGATAGAATTGAGCTTTCGATAATATTACACATTCACTATGAAACATGATAAGAAATGTAGCCTAGTGACGAGTAGATTTACTTATTTCAGTGTCAAATTACAGTTAGGATCTGCTACGAAAAGAAAAATATGTTTGAAGTCTGACTAAAATTTTAATATCAGTTACTGGTCGGTTAACTGGTCTCTCTGTTTATAAGATTAACTCATATTTGATATATTTCTTAAATTAGTCCTCTAATTATTTAGTTGCAATAGCGGAAAGTCAATGATTTCATTTATTCACGATTTAATTTATCATGACTCCTGGACAACTCATTTTAATAGAACTACTTTTTATTCTGACCGTTTTACTTAAGACACGATAAAAATAAATAAAACATATATATCGTTCTATATCTAAGTAAAACTCGATTAAATAAACTGTGCAATAAGATAATTGTCGAATGAATTATCTTAAAATAATAACTTCACAATTCAGTTAAATTAATGAGAAATCTACAGAATGAATATATTTTTTTCCTGTGCACTCATTGTTCTGTAATTATTAATTTTTAACCAAAAAAGGAATGAATACAAGCCATATTCTTTTTTAATTAAAATTATCTTCCATTAATCGTACCAGAGTGAAGGGTATGTGACTAATTATTTATATTTCAGAAATCAAAACTTCAAGCTGGAGAGGAGTGAAAAAAAAATTACGCCTTAAAAATGTCCGAATTAGAAAAGTTTCAATTTAACGTTTAGCCAAGAACATCACTATTGAATTTTCATGTCATTTTTAATAAGGTTCATTTTATTTTAGGAAAACGAATGAAACCGGGCGATAATTCGACTCGAATATTGTAATTTTAATGGCAGGTACCACTAAAGTTAAAAATTCATGACTCGCTTATTTTCTAATTAATTTTTATAATTTTTTCGCATTATTAATCCATATTTTCAAAACCTTTTACTAAAAATGGTGAAGTACTACCCTTTACACTAACGTCGATTGCAAGAAACGATCGCAACATTCGTAATTTAATTTGTTTATGTAAATTATTAAAAATAACCGTCACTAATGGCAATCACTCACTATGGAATAAACTAGTCATAAATCTATCAATTTCTAATTATGAAATTAAACTAGTAGTTATAGCTTAATAATTGCCGTTTTATAAAATCAACCTAATTTTATCAAGTCATTTAAATAAAAGCTGCTCATTTTTTTAAACGGACTATTTATTTTATTACCTTGAAATAAATTTCTTATTTGATCTATAAAAAAAACTGCTGTTTCTATCACAGTTAAGAATCGTAGCAAATGTAATAGCTTTTAAATACAAACAATTACTTATTTAAGTTTCATTTGGAAATGGTAAAACAGATATCAAATGCAAATTACATTCCTAAAAATACATTATAAGCCCGTAGTTGCAATAGAGTAATTATTATATATATTTAACGATATTTTCTGCTTAAATGATATTTATTTTTATTGGTGCATTTAAGTTGGATTACTCTACTTTATAATGAAATTAAGTTTAAGTATATTATTCTTGCTGTGCTATTGACCAGGTAGTCATTTCGTGTGGTGTTATCGTGAACTGCGAACAAAAAAATTTGAGATGAGTCCGAATGAGCTCGGAAGCTGTATGTAAGAAGTTTGTAAGTAAGGTAGAAACTTTTGCACCAATGAAGCACTTGGCGTTCTTTATGTAGTTTTAGGGTTTTTTGAAGAAACATAGATTGAGTTGAAAGTAAATTATGCTGTGATATATGAAGAGTTCTGACAAGTTTCAGTATTCAGATTTCCCATTTCCGAATCGAACAAAGCACCGTTTATGATTTTTTCCGCCTAGAGCGCTGGCATTTTCCAAAGTTTTAATTTCTGTCTTTGGCTATCTCTTATAGATCAGATCGATATTTTTACGACGTATGTATGTGAAAACTAGTTTGTAACATATTTATAGAAGCCCGACAGGGTGACGTGTTGTTATTTCAATTACAGAAAACAAGGCGGCTCGTTTCTTATTAGCTGATTTTTCACGAAAATTAAGAAATCCTAAAGGATACCAAGTTTTTTCGGGAAAGCTATTGCAGGAAAAACTCGAAACCTCCAAACAAAAATAGTTGTAGGTGGCATTCGTATATCTTTTTTGCTGATAACGCCCTTGAAAGTGTATATGCTAAAACCATAAAACCATAAAATAAAACCATATAAAATATAAAAATATGTATATGCTATACAAAATAAGATTTTTCAATATTGATTTTCTCGCGTGGGCCTCTCGCAAAGAGCGCTTATGATATATAGACTACAAATTTCAATTATTTCACACTGTAATTAAATAGAACCAGCGAACATAGGAAAACTAGTGTGTCTACATGCCTTTTGCATTTCCTTATGCTCCCCGAAAGGTTTATATCGACAAAATTTTAACAACGGTCTGTTTATTACTACAAGCTTTAACACTATCTTCAAACATGAAATATTTAGAAAAAAAGGCGTGGAAATAGTATCAATAATACAAAAAGTTAAGGCTAAAATTCGAAATATATTTTGTAAATGAAGACACAGTTCGTGATAGTTTTGTTTAAGATAATATAAATTTTTCGCCCATTACTTCTGACTGGATTAAATAATATTACGAAATAACATTACTGTTTTATTTACTTACCTCAGAATCGTTTTCGTTGACATCCAAAATCACCACTGTGAATTTTGGGGTAGATACCCTCGATCCCCAATAAATTCGGAAAAATCAAAAGACCGTAATGTTAATTTATAAATTTAGCCTTCGGATGCACCAATCTAATGGATACTTGTTCTTCACATAATTCCTTCTTTTCTTTTCGTACCTTACTTGGAAAAGGGGTATTTTTTCATTTACACTTAAAAAATTAAGATTTGACTCTAGCATGTGTGACCCACATTAAAATGGCTGAGCAATCATAGAATAATATATCTCCAACACTCCGTAAAAGTTTATCTCCAACCTCCAACTATTCTCATACTTATTCTATTCACATATACAATCTCCAATTCCCAATGAATATACCCATACCCAGCGTTAACAAGGTCGACTCTCGCGGCGACCCAAGGCCGTAACACCGGTGTGCTGCCTACAATACTATTATTAATTATGTAACTCGATCATGCCAACATATTTGTTTAAAAGCTTTTCTGCATACAGCAAGTTGCCGAAAAAAAACATTACCTTAGTCATATCGAAATCATTAGCATATGATTTCAAATATTAGGCGGACAGATAAAAAATATTTTCTGTCACAGTTTCTAATTTCAGAATGATCCCGAGGCTCTAAAAAAACTCTCTTATCATTAAACTATATTTTTATCCGTTATAGCAAATAAAGAATCTTTAATGACTATCATTCTTACCTAAAATAAAGCCAATGTTATATCTATTCCTAACCACATACTGTTGTCTGATAACATTGTGATTTCGCGTTTCAAGATCGCGACATATTTGCTTTACATATTTAACACATGTGTCATACACACTTTCGATTAATCAACAATTTCGTCTCTTTTAACCACCAAAAGACTGTCGATGAACCGAATATAAATAAATATGGAATCAATAGTAAAAATGGAACCAATGAATCGAATATTAATATGATATATTTCTATTCTTCTACTATTTTTCTTATCAACCGAACTATATAATAAAATTTACAATATTGCATTGTGGGGCAATGCAATTCTTACAATTTCTTTCAAAAATGTATCTAGTTCTTTCAAAGAATGCTGTAACAATTTAGCTTATTAATAATATGTAATATATAAGATAAAAAGAAATTTTCCAAGAAATTATACGAAAAAATATTGTGTCAATTATACAAAAAAAATATTGTGTTTTTTCTAGTACTGCCGATCGTTAAAAAAATATTACCAATACTATTACAGTCCTGTATTTTTAATAAATAAATGAAATATTGATGCAACAACAGTATTATTCGCTCGACGCATTATTCGGTATATATTTTATTTTCCGACGCATTAACGGAATTCATAGACTTAGCACAATGTATCCTACCTTTCTTTTAAGTAATATTTTATTTAGCGGTCCTTTTTTTGCTACTGGCTGCTAGTTAAAAAAGATTAATTATTTTTCAGTAAACCTATCTCCATTAAAGATTGAGATCTATACTTCATCAACACATAGCCAACGACTGTGTTGACACATGAATAGATTTTGTTGAATATATTTCATATATGGCTTAATGACAAACTAAAATTTATCTCGGCCTGGTCTCTCGACAACCTGCGCAGCGTGAAAACCTGTTCGCAATAAAGTTCTATTCAATAGTAGCCAAGCTCCCTGCCAAGTAATTGGAGTTTCAACAAATTCAATCGAGAGCGAAAAGTAGGGATGCCCTTTCTATATCGGTTATTAAATGGCACAAATCATTAATATCGATGTTATTCACATAAAAGAAAAATATTATTCAGCACACTCCTTTTAAAGGAGGTAACGAATAAATGTGATATTAATTTTTAAGCCTACAAAAACAGGACAAAATTGAGAATTTTTAAATACAAAAATTATTTACGGCAACATAATGATGAATGTTTTCAATTGGATAACAATATAGTTAACACTAAACAATTAAATGAAACTACGCGATGTAGTATTATTTCTACTTTCTTTAAGTTCTTTACCACGACCTAGGTTTCGTTGTATTACATCTTCAGGTCGGTTATTAGCAAACATTACACTAAAGCCACTATATTATTTAGGTATTAACTTGTTTATAAAATGAAAAATAATTAATATTTGATTTTATCTTTACTATTCTTGTTTCATCTTTATCGATTATATTTATTTAGGAACTCAGCAAACAGCCATCGTTAATCGGGCCCACTTATGCATACATATATTAAGACAAAAAAACAAGTTTAAACCTTAAATATATTAATAATCCTGTTGGATATTGGATAAAAATGATATGATTTTGATGATACGGTATAAAATGACGTAGGTATTTATGAACGTAGACGTACTAAACATAAATTGTTTACTCTTTTATGGATCTCATGTTTGATGTTTATTTATTATAAGTAGTATTTTATAAGAAATACGGTAGTTGACTCATTCTAAATTTTGATATTTTTCGTACAATATTGTGAAATATAAGTTAATTAAAAACCAGTCTTGAAAAAAATTCAAAGTTGATTGAAAAATAAGCCAGTTGTAGGCTTCTAAATTTGAAGATACGGATAGAGTTGAGTATATCCCTGTCTCTTTGCCTCTCGTAGAATATAATGTGCAATATTAAATATGACCTCACAACACAGTATTGCCGTCCTTCTCTAAAGGTTAAATTTAAACTTTTATAACTCGGTCAAATTTTAAGATTATTAAAAAAAATTTTCACTCTTCATCAGCTTGTATCTTGAAATTATGATTAATGAAATAAAAAAAAATTAGTCGAATACCCAATTCTTAGACTTATCTTTATCTAAAAAAACATAATTTAATAAAGATCGAAAAATACAAAATCATTTTACAAAGGGAGTAATGATTTTGACAAAGCATGAACCATTCATAACAGTTTTCATCACAACAATTTTTAATATATTTTTAGCGGCCTAAATTTTTGGCCTCACCCATAATTGACTACGATTTCAATGCAGAAAAATAAACACTATTTGTTAGAAATCATTGAATTATTTAAATATTAAATTAGTTGTATTTCCGTTTCGCATCATTTAAAAATAAATTAAAAATAAATTTTATTGGTTATATGGCAATCCTATGGTGTGAAAGTATGAAATTATTGTATGAAAGGTCTCTTTTCCAACAAATTATTTTTACAAATATTTTCTACATGAGTTTCACAGTTGTCGTATACGAGTATTGTAGTTATATTATCACAAAATTAGTTTTTTATGATACAAATCAATTTTGTCCGCTGTCATATAAAAAGTGCGCCTTTTTGTCGGTGTCCTTTCAGGCTGAAGTATTAATAGCAATTAGAAAATAGGCTTCTTGGTTCTATAGAACGATATATATATATATATATATATATATATATATATATATATATAACAATGTGTATTTTAATAATATCTTAAAATTTGTTTTTTTTCAATGCTGCACGTATGAATAAAAAAATATTCGTTCTCAAAACTGTGGTATTTACCGCAATGAGATATGTTGCATTTAATGTTCATTTATTACCTGTGTTCCAAGAATGGATACAAGAATATGGATTCAGACCATTGCCGATATGTAATGCCGTCGTCGAAGAACGAGGACACATGCGAGGACTTACGTTTTTTGTTTTTAATTCTAATATTATCTAACATTAATAAAACTTTATATGTAGATTAATATTTCTATCTTTATTAATATTTACGTAAAAAAGTGATTGATTTGGCGTATAAATTTATAATAAAAGCCAGAAAAACTTTTTTTATTATTTTCGTCCCTGTGTATGTTAATTTGTACGGATTTTGATGAAGTTTGGTGTGGTAATAGTATATACAAGCAACATGTAAAAGAAAAAAAAACAAAACCATTTGTTTTTTCCTAATTATACGCGAATGAAGTCGTGTAGGCACAGTTGGTAATATAATAATTGTTCACATCCATTCCGTTCACCGTGGTCGAGGCGCTTTTCAAGTTTTGAAATTTCCCTTTCAAACGCAATTCGCAATTTTTTTTGAACCCTCATTTCCTTTTCTTGGGTCTGTATGAATTTTATCAATTCAATGAAATATTATTGGCAGGATATTGTTACATTGCTTCTACACTATTATATTGCTTATATCTAGTTTCTATTACGCGTTTTCTCAATGTAGATTTGTAAAATACATATACAGGGGCACATAACTTTAAAATAGGCATGTAGATATTTTAAGACATAATTTTAAAATATGTACATATATTAACAAGTTCAATTTTATAACGACGCGAAAAAATTTACGATACTTGAAAAATTTAATAACCTTTTATCGCAATTATTCTCACTAATGAGGCTTTGTGGTCTTTGGTTTAAATTGAAAAAATCATTATAATTTAAAAAGGGTTTTAATTGTAAAAGGACGCTTTTATAAAGTTAACCTAAAAAACAAGTATAACATCATTCTTGAGTTTATTTTTTAAGTCACTAGATATTTCTCTAAAAGTTTTAATGGCTTTTTATTATTATAATATATATATATATATATATATATATATATATATATATATATATAAATATATATATATATATATATATATATTTCCTAATAAGTTATTAGCAGAATTATAACAAACCGTATTAATCAGAATTAGATTTTTTGAGTTTACCTTTTTTTGAGTTTTATCTAGAAATTTTAGAGAAGGCAAATGAAGTAATCGATTTTTTTAATTTGATGTTTTATGTTTGGTATAAATTAAACGAAAAAGATGTAAGTATTTAGTTGTAAGTTGTAATATACTAATAATACTAATAATAAGACTATTCTGATCGTTTATCGGAATTTTCAGAATGTTATATTACTGTAATTCGAGAGATATTGCTGAAAATATTCACAAAATCCGAAACCGAAAAACCTTACTACAAGGTTAGCTAAAGTTTGGTGAAAATTAAAAATCTCACAGCTTTTGAGAAAGTCACGATACTTTTAAGTATATACTAAGCAATATATTTGCACGCGAAAAAAGTGATATAAATATTTTTAAATAGTTTAATAGAAATGCTAGGGACATTTATTTATGTAAGTACTTTAATGTATACAATTATTACATATGGCGTACTTATTGCTATGAAAGCAATCTCCTACAACCAACGTAAACATCAGTCCAGCCCCGCTCGCCCGCCGTACGCCTTGTGATCCCCCCTATACACCACTGTGACGACATAAAAACATCACGTTGACAACATTATATATTGAAATAAAAAAAAGGTTTCATAAATTTATGGCGTAACTTTTTCAATTTAGCGTTAATCCTAAATTTTACACTCTCTTTTAACGAATTCTTAATTTTATTTTTAGATATATTACGTTTCGTTACTATCTGTCTTTTTAACGGGTCAAATTGTTTAACGTAACTGTAGTACTTTCTACAATACTTCCAACAATTTTAAACTACTTCTTGCTTTATCGACGTTCTAAATCATTCTTAAATGGGAAACGTCAATATGTTAAGTCACCATTTCAATCAGATTTGTCAGTTTGGTATTGTTAGAATATATTTATTATTGTGTAGTGTACATGTTATGTATTATCCAACAAAAAACTATCGACACAAATGAGAGAGAAGATTGAAAAGTAAACGTTTTTAAATCAAGGTATTATCGACGCGGTACATCAAAGATAATTTAGATACATGCAAAATAAATGGGTCAATAAGACAGACATACTGAAAGTATCTTTGCAAAAATAAACATTAACACAATCATCGTAAACCCAAAGACTTAATTTTATCTAGATAATTTAAAATTAATTTCAACAATACGATATTTCACTTATTAATTTTGACATTTACCTGTTATAATCTATGAACGATTAAACCGGCGTTACTGTTATGAAGATAATCTTTTGTAAATGAGGATTAAAACTACGAAACTACAATGAAATCGAACTTTTCTAAATGAGGATTAAGACTACGAAACTACAATAAAGTCGAACTTTTGTAAACGAGGATTAAAACTACGAAATTACAATGAAGTCGCACTTTTGTAAATGAGGATAAAGGAGGTAAAGCCATTAAAACTACGAAACTACGATAAAGTCGAACTTTTATGAATGAGGATTGGAACTACGAAACTACGATGAAGTCGAGCTTGTAATGAGATTAGTTCGTTTTTTTAATACCAAATTATCTAATATTCTAAATACATTGTTATGAATGTATATTTTTACTTACAACTATCCCTCACATAAAACGGAGTCACTTTAAAAATAGGATACACCTGCCACTCCTTTAGCAAGTACACCTTCCCAAAGTAATAATATAAGAGAGACCAATTTACAATAACATAAGTTTCCAAATTGTAACTCTTGAAGATATCACAAATTTGGTTAAATTTCACAAAACTTTACATACTACATTCGCTTATAGAAGAAACAAACCGGTTGAAAAAACTGACACCGTCTATCCAATATTACCCGCACTATTATCTATTACAAAGAAAAAAAACGATTTGTAGGAAATTAGCGCCATCTATTTAAAAGTAGGTAAATTTTATTGAAAAGGATGCAATAGCGGCATAGTTCTACTTTGAAAGTTGCGGCACAATTAATGCCGAGCAACTTTCGATTCTTTTTATTACCTTGACCAAAGTGATTACCCCGTTTTAAAACTAATTTCTATGTAAATAACATCATATTATTGGCCAGTAACTCTTTTTTTGTTTATATATCAGTGATGTCGATGTTTCAATAACTCAGTATACAGCGTACGTCTCTAGTTAAGCGACCGCTAGTACCGATTAAAACTAGTGCATTTTGTGCTCGCAACGAGCGGACGCTGACCGATTAGGCGTG
This sequence comes from Druceiella hillmani, assembly GCA_039881145.1. NCBI lineage: Eukaryota > Metazoa > Arthropoda > Insecta > Lepidoptera > Hepialidae > Druceiella > Druceiella hillmani. The sequence continues at coordinate 39,849,388 of JAYKKI010000011.1, forward strand.
GTCGCCTAGCCGGCCGAGCTTAATGGCTCCTTGCATTCACAACAGATACACGATCGGAAGGTTCCACTCAGTTGGCTTGTGCAACAGCTCAACATCTGCGTATCGATCACCAGTTGTATGTGATTAGTAGAGAACTGTAAATCTGTCTCTTGTTGCGCCATATATACCGTACGCTTTCGCTATCACTGTAGCCCTTAAAAAAATAAGTATCTGAATCATTTGCAAACAGGTCAGATAATGACGCAAATCAATAACATGTATGTAATACATGCATATAAAACAGCACAAAATACTCGTGACAAATATGTAATAATTGAATACCTTGATTGCAATTTCCGCATCCAAAAAGGTCACATCGTGTTATCTGCTAAAGAGCGCCAAAAATTAATCTATTCCATAATTAAGTACTGCATTCTACAGAATTTTAAATAATTTTATAAATGTATATTTATTATTCAATTTTCATTAGTACACACATTTTCATCTCGATTTTGCAACCTTTTACAATCAATGTGAACATGATCTTCGCAAATAAAACCTATAAAATATGAAATTCACGTCTAACCACCCTTACTCTGCAGCAATATGTACAATAAAATTGGTATGAAACCAAAATTTCTAATAGTAACTAAATTTATATCAGCATCCTTAACTCAATCAGTCATAAATTACATTTTATCTGTATCGTCCATCGTGATTGATCACAACGGTTCTTATTAGTTTTATCTAATCTATCTTTATCTAATCACAAACTATAAAAAGTAACCTACTTTCGTTGAAAAACTTTACCTCGGTCTGGGTGGTTCCCTTTTATTTAAATAGTTTTAAACATGTGTTGAAAATTGTGAGTTATTCACAACACGTGAAGTCAAAAGGGGTTAAAAAGGTAACCCCTTTAAACTTCACTGCTACGTACTCAGCCCACAAAAGTGATGTTCGTGGGGTGATGGATATTGTATCGCCATAAATGTACTTGTAAATAAAACATGACCTTTGATATACACTACCCACTAAAACCTGTAACATATGATATGAGATTATACAAAGCACAGAAATCCAGTATCTTTTTTACTATAATCTCTACCGCAATTCAAAATTTCCATAATACTTTAAATCTTTGAAATCCACCTGTTACTTGGTATTTTCTAAGCCATCAGTTAGTTAGAATAAAAAAGAGTATACTACAAAAACACGGTACGCGTTTCCTTTAAAGTTGCCGTTGATCGAAATTAAGTCATCATACGAGCAAGGCCATTAGAAAATGAAACAAAAATCTCAATCTATTCGCTTAGAGGAGTTACTTTGACACATCGTATAACTTACAAGATGATACAACCTAATGGCTCTAATTTTTCTCAACTGCAATTTTCTTCCTATGGACAATTATCTGGGCGAATATTAGAATGTTTTTAAATTGTCTTAAGATCCTGCAAAAAATATTAATTTACATTTAAATATCCTTTAATAATGCAGCTGCTTAAATATAAATTATCACTGCAGAGTTGCAGTAATAAAGCACAACAATTTTTAAAATTTTGCTTCTGAACGTATATGTATAAACACGTCTGACATAATAGTCTAGCACTCCAATAAACTCCTCTTCTACGATCTTCCTGCTTCTACGATGTACGTCTTAATTTATTCCACATACAATTTTGTGGAGAATCTAACTCTAGCGATAAATGCCCCCTATCTATCTATATCAAATCTTGTTTTATTAAACTAAAATAAAATTCTGATGACTATCACTGAAAAATAATGAGATTTTATAACAAAATTGAAGTATAGTAGTAGCCACACGTTCCCGGACTAATTACGTTTAGAGATATTCTTAAAAAAGGAGGAAATTATAAATATTTCTCGCAGCTTCATCAGTAATGATGGACAAAGTCTACAAAAATAATTAAAAATTTATACTCCATAAATCAATCATTTATACTCCATAAATCAATCATTTATACTCCATAAATGATTTGGAAAAAAAAGGAATTATTTTTAAGAAGAAAAACAACAATGATGCAGCTTCAGTAAGCCATGTGCAATATGTTATCCGAAATAAAACAAAACCATTTATCTTCCTGGTTTAAACAAAATAAAATAAAACAAAACCATTTATTTTATGATTAGTTTTTAATCATAAAATTAAGTATTCCAACTTAGGCATCGAAAATAACTCTAAAAAAATTACCACTTAATGAAAACAAAAACTTCACTAGGTAGTACTAAAAATATATTTTGTTCTAAAAAGAACTAAGCAGAGACGAATTAAATTAAATTGGACACGGAGCGTGATTATAGATAAAGTGTTCTTACCATAAGTCATTTAATGTCATAATGAAATCGAATTATATCGTGCCGAGACCATTTTGAAAAATAATTTTAACTATCCAAAACATTCCGTTAGTTAACTTTAACTTTATTACCTTTCGGATATTACAATAGTAAAAGCATTTTGTTTAATTACAGTAAAGGTTTGACTGTTGTGTCAATTTTATTCGCTTTTCGTTCGTACCTTCACTGTCATACAGGGCCAATTAGTTTTACGATGTGCAATTGGGCGGGCATTATGGAAATTTAATTGCTTTCAAATTGTTACATTACCAGTATGTACAAGATTTCCTTTATTTGAATACTTGCTAGTTGGGAAACAAAACGTACAAAGGTTAAGTAAAACCGAAAAGATGTTTGAATATTTAATACGAGCAGAAATTATGACAGATTTGTAGTAATTTGCTTATCGATAATGCTCCTTATATGCGTATCAAACTTATGTTATACTTATGTTATATGATTTACTTACTGATTAACTTATGTTATATGATTTATTAGGGAAATAATACCACAATCCACTTGAAGCATAGCTGCGGTGACCTCTTTTAAAATTCATTGTCCTGCTCATATTTTGTAAGGAATATGTTGTCAGAAAAAGGATTTTTTACAAATTTTGTAAAAAGACATAATAATTTGAAGCATGTTACGAAGTCAAGTCTGAGCCATACAATAATTTATTATCCGTATGATTGCACGATCTGCGTACCTAAATGTGGAAACACTTTGAAGTCCGCAATTCTATATCATCCCACATTTTTTTTTTACTTTTTACGCCTTTCAACATATTGAAACAAATTATTGTTAAAAGCAAATGCACTCTCATCATTAGCACAAACGGATGTGTGACATTTCTTTTTAATATATTATTTATTTATAATGAACTTTAATAATAATAACAATAGAAAACGATAATATAATTGAATGATAATGATAAAAGTCTTCTAATAAGGCATTTTTCATTATAAGCAATTATTTATTAAAGATGCTTTTGTTGAGTCTAATTTCTCAGAAATTAAAAAAAAAACAAGAAAATCAATTACTTATTTATTGTTGTATTGTATACTTTTTGTGCTTCGATTTTATTTTCCCCATGTATAAAGATAGAATGATTTTGTATTATAAACAATAATTTTATATTGCAAAATTTTATATACATGATAATGAGAGACAAGTGAATTTAGGGTATGTATTATACAGTCACCAGTAACAATGTTTTTTTGCCTTGACTTGTCGCTTGAACTTGTTATTTGTTTTATATATAGCCGTGACAATCGAAAATTCTAATGTTATTTATGATATCTAATCCTTACTGGCACATGTTAGATAAAACGTTGCGTTATTTTTTTAGCATAATTGCTTTTGTATGTATTTATTTTGTTATTGACATGAAAATAATACGTAACATAATACCATATTCTTAAGCTTTATTATCGTCTAAATACTTATGGTATCTCCTGATTTATCTGATTTGTTTTCTTTAATACAGAACTTTATACAAGCTCGTTGATTAAAACTTAACTATTTTGAGTGTATGAAACTTTCATAATTATATTTTAAGTAAAAGCCTAATCTTACTATATGCCACTAGACCTCCTACCCAGTTTACTACCAGCAACCTAAATTTTAGATGGGCGTATTTTAGAAAATTATTTCCATTATCGAATGTTCAAGTAATTATAGAATACATCAGCACAAAATTACATGAGATCAATGCGTCATCACTGACACTAGTAATTGGATAATAATTATAATAATTTTATGGGCAGCATAAATAAATAAAAATAAAACGTTTGAGGAGAACTCATAATTAATCTCAAAAGAAATCAGCAAAGGAAATTATGAAATTTATTCATTTATTTATTTATCCAGTTTAATGTATCTAATTGGTACATATGGCGGACTTATTGTTACGAGAGCAATGTTTTACAGTCAACCATAATACCAGTCCAGCCCCGCTCGGTGAACGGCCCGACCGTTTACAGAGATCACCGGTATCAAACCCGGTTTCCCGCGGTGTTCCTCAGCGTCATAGGTCTTGTAATCAACCCAAAACCACCCCAACCGCGATGACGAAAACGACATTCTATTACTTTTAAAATTTAGTTAATAATATTTTTTATATAATAAGCATTTAGCGACTATTACATTAATGTCTGAATATTATTGTTCCAGGTAATCCATCGAATATGACTACATAAGCGAACGATTGATTAGAAAAGTTAGCAATCGTGAGTAAATAATTTTATTTTAATAGAATGAATCTACTGTGCCCAAGGATATCTTATCTAATTAAAAAAACAGGATCCTACGCAAAAGGGTATGCTACGCAAAAAGAAAAAAATTGATCTTACGTAATCAACAATTTTAATCCTGTGACGAAAATGTGGCTCGATTTTGAACAAAATGTCAATTTCTGTAATTCTCAAGAATAATTTGACATTATAAAAGACAAACTTTTCCCTGCTGTAATCGATATTATTAAAATGTAAACAGAAAGCGATATACATTATATCTCGTCTCGCTTCCCGAGTTCAGGGTACGCTATAAGTTCATTTGTATCCGCGCCACTTGTCCCCTGTCACATAAACAAGTAAATGCTCGTGACCACATCACAATCAGCAATCACCAGCTCCGTCAACCTGACACCCGGACAGCGGCGCTTGTTGTGTCATACCACGGGCACTCGTATATCATCATTAGTATGTTTTGTATAATACATAATGTTAATGTATACGACACAGCAGCGAATGTGGTCCAAATACATAATGTATATTTACGTTTGTTGTCACCATTGTCTAGCACCGAGTTGTCGGTCGAATTAAACTGAAAGGCGTCCGATATTTAAAGTGTGTGATCTTGTTTAGTCAAGGTCGCCGCGACTGGTAGTGTCCAAGTGGGCGGGGGCACTCGACTGCGGAATCCAACTCAGTCGTTATGTTGTGGGGCAATTTTTTCTTCTCGGTATAAATCAATGTCTGTGTACTGTATGTTGCATGATGCTCAAATTCTATATACGCTGACAGCAAGACTTTTGAAACTGCCCCAGGTGCTCTAGTAAGACGAGCATGGCATAATAACTTCTGCCATGCTTAATGAAAACATAATGAACCTTAGAAAAGTATTACATTTATATTAAAAATTACGTAAGAAAAAGAAAAAAAAATTTCAAATAAATCTGCACCCGGTAAAACCCGGAAAGGTCATGGCAGTTAAGCTAGACATATATTTTTGATGTCACATGTTTGACGCGATTAGCAACAATTATATATTTTAGTGAACGATTGACAAAATCATAGCCATAAAATAATAATTAGCAAAATATTAAGAGAGCCTAGACGCATGAACCCTAACTTAAATGTTAGCTAAAGTAATTAATAACATTTTCGGTTTAATACACTATCTGCTGACGTTATGTAAACGACGCGAATTGCGAGACGTCGAAATGTCGAATAAGAATTATAAAACTTAGCAAAGTCTATATATGAAACGTTGCTAAACGATCGTTCCTCTTCAGATAGACAGACAATCAACGGAATCATTCAAATGCATATGCTGTTTGTTAAATGAAAATGAATTTTCAAGTCCATAGGACGAAACAAAACGTCGAAATGTCGAATAAGAATTAAAATAAAAGTGCGTACAATCCCTATATGAATCGTCGCTAAACGATCGTTCCTGTTCAGCTAGATAGATAATCAACGGAATCATCCAAATGCATATGCTGTTTGTCAGATGAAAATTAAATTTCAAGTCCACAGGAAATAATTAATATTTGTATTCATACGTGTTTATATTATTATAAATATATACACAGTAATAAACAATATCAATATTTTGTTACTAAACATGTCAGCTTTTTCTATTGCGATAGATGTAGAAAAATAAAATAGATGGATTCCTTCATCTCGAAAGCAGAAACATGTTTCAATGTTTTTTTTCAGCTTTTTTGCTGTTAACAACATTGCATAGTTTCATGCCTATCAAACAGTTGAATTAAATCCCTCATCCATATTTAATACATAAATATTCAACTTAACATTTAAGTCAGTTCGTAATTTTTTATTATGACGTCAACAAGGAAGGCGTTGCGAGAAACGTAAGAACGTGATTCAGAATCGAATTCGCTCTTGAAGTACATTGTGTTCACTAAATGTAAACCCGATTGCATTTCGGCTAAATTAGTTTAGTTGGCGGCAAAAAAACTGGTCTCACTTCTGACATTCGGAAATCACATGGTTACTCTATCGACGTGATATAATTAATATCGAATATATGTACATAAAAACATAAAAAAATATTTACTTATAAAGATCTTTTGGATACATGACATTTCGACTTTAATTTTGAATATAAAAAGAGTAAGATTATTTTTATCAATAACTAGATTAGAAGTAAACATTTGTTGTTTATAAAAGTAAAGTCTTTGTTAAACAAAAAATCAATAAATTATAATTACATGTAACTGTTAAAGGATTAATAGCTAAATAATTAATCGCCAAGAATTTAAGTGATCCCTGATTCAATTCTGCCTTTTCCATCATGTTTGTTCATCTGGAGATGTCAGTCAAACAATAATGCATCACACTTGCAAATGAAAACCATCAACGAGCGAAGGCATACAAAACCCGTCACCGTTGGAATCCAGTGAATATGTTGATAAATAACTTTTTTCAGATTCCAATCTCATTCCAATAGTTAGCTTGTTGACGTAGAGAGTAATATCAAAAGAATATTACTTAGTTTTAATGTTTCATAGGTCAAGTATTATATTGTAGCACTATTAAGCCTGTTAAAGGTGTTAAGTAATTTATATTGTAGCACTATCAAGCCTGTTAAATGTGTTAAGTAATTTATATTGTAGCACTATTAAGCCTGTTAAAGGTGTTAAGTAATTTATATTGTAGCACTATTAAGCCGATTAACAATAAATACAAACAAAAAAGATTACAATTTGTGATAGATTTTCATCTTTAATAAATTTTTATTCATAAGGAATTGTTAATATTGATGGATAATAAGCCATAGCTACAAAATTAGGGATCGCATTTCCGTAATACACGATGTATCACTAGTAATTTAAGATTTTTGCAATTATTTATTCTTCCTCCTGAGCCTGCACTAAGGCGCGTTTAAAAAAAATCGTGTTATATCTAACTGAATAGCAGAGATACGATGTCAAAGAGAAGCAGAAACCTTGATAGTGCCGCTTTCTAAATAACTACCAGAGTCAATAAGGGATTGCAAATCGGCAAACAGTTAGAAATCGCGGCCAAAGTACCGTCTTCATTAAATGGTTTGCTTCAGCTTATTGCTCTTATAGACCTTGTCGTATAAAATGTCACTCACTATTCCACGTGTCGATTAGGAAATTTTAATATCGTCCGAAATCGCATGCGACACTTGGCATTTTGTCTAATAAATATAGGTTTGATTTAAAAACGTCTCATTATTCATAACAGAATATATAGCAACTTCCATATATTTAACATTCGTTAGATATTTAATGTCAAAAATTTATCAAAGAGTCAAGAAAGAACATATAGTCGAGTTTGTCAATATAATAAATAAATACAACTATATTAAATATATAATTGGGTAATGATTTTACCTAATAATGTCCAGATCTCAATTCTGGACATTCACTTTTGATGACGCCATTTTGCTGGCCTTATTGGTTTCGTAACATTATTAAATTTGTAGCATCGTCAGAATGTGTGCAGTGGAAAAAAGAAAAGAGCATAATTTAATCGTAAACGTTTCGAAGTGTAAGTGTGAAAAATTAAAACATCATTCAATGATCATCCAAAATATTTATATATACATATACGCTTGAATAACAAGGCAAACGTGAATATAAGGGACTTTTCTAACTGTATTAATATGAAATGTCAAATCAAAATCAAACAAGCAATTTGATGATTAAATTCGATGTTACCATATTTTTATCTGAACATTTATATTTTTTATTAAACAAAGAAAATTCAATTTTAAATATGGATCTTCTTAATAATTCTGAAGGTTTTTTTATGGCAAAACATAATTTCAACTCCATAGTCGCGGTCTGAAATATGTACAATTTTATCATTCTAAGCTCTCAATATATTATTTACTTACAAGGATAATGAAACCTAAACGCCCTAGCGTGTCTTGTATTCGTTAATAAGGAATCGATGATATTCGTTGATTTCCAATTGCTGGACAGCTTTGCGGCCCTGACATTTGATCTGAATCGCACTACCGTTGGCAGCACCAACTATGTGACGCCTACTATTAAACGACCGTAGCCGACAAAGGTAGGACTCAATAAACAGGTGTCAGAGCATGCAAACACGCATTATTACCTCCTGTTGTTATCACAAGGACTGGTTTGACTAGAAAGACAGACCACTTTGCACACAAATAGTAATGTCCTAGTTTATGTGATGTTGACTTTATCAGTCTCCATTACGTAAATCGGATTTGTAAAATCTGACTGATGAAACAAGCATTTAAATTTCTGAACATATTATTCAGTTTATATTATAAGTCCTGCCTTTTTATGAATATAGGTAATGATTCATAATATATAAAACAAGCTTTTGCCCGCAACTTAGCTTAAAGCTAATGAATTTACATGAAAGTTTTAAGCTCTGGCGATATGCGAACAATAAATGGGAAATTCACATCGGGGCATATAGTAATATGTTGTAGTACAAAATCTTTATTATTTGAATAAAAAAGTGAGTTTTATCCCACAGGCATTTTGCTATTTCCCGAGTTATATTTCCCTATGTATACGTTAATTTGAATCATTAACTATAATTATATAGAGTGTCATATAAAATCCAAGTCTTTAAGAATGATTGACTAACACATTCAAGAATTTTTCTTGGTATTAGTATTTCACGCAAGCGAAACCACGGGTAATGCCATCTAAATTACTCCATAACACGAACTATATACGAGTATGAATCCAACTTTTGGTGCGATTCGTTGCTGGGCTGCAAAATTATTATTAGGTAACAAACAAAATCGTATTAGTTAATTGTTATTATTATATTAGTTAATTATTATTATTAACGTGAAAAGTTGAAGTGTTACAATTTGCATTCAATATGCCTCCATAAATCTGTCTTTCTTACTATCGTTTACCATCTGATGTATTGAAGTCGTATTAGTTAATTATTATTATTAATTATTATATTAGTTAATTATTATTATTAACGTGAAAAGTTGAAGTGTTACAATTTGCATTCAATATGCCTCCATAAATCTGTCTTTCTTACTATCGTTTACCATCTGATGTATTGAAGTCGTATTAGTTAATTATTATTATTAACGTGAAAAGTTGAAGTGTTACAATTTGCATTCAATATGCCTCCATAAATCTGTCTTTCTTACTATCGTTTACCATCTGATGTATTGAAATCGTATTAGTTAATTATTATTATTAATTATTATATTAGTTAATTATTATTATTAACGTGAAAAGTTGAAGTGTTACAACTTGCATTCAGTATGCCTCCATAAATATGTCTTTCTTACTATCGTTTACCATCTGATGTAATGAAATCGTACTAGTTAATTATTATTATTAACGTGAAAAGTTGAAGTGTTACAATTTGCATTCAATATGCCTCCATAAATCTGTCTTTCTTACTATCGTTTACCATCGGATGTATTGAAATCGTATTAGTTAATTATTATTTAGGATTTATAGACAATATTTTTTATTATAAATGAACTAAAACATTTTTAAGATTTTTTTAAACAATTCAATAGAATAGGGTAAAAATTATTTGTTTACTTAAAAGATAAAATAATTACGAAAGAACCTTGCTAATTGCCCACTTGAAGATGTTGTCATACAACGAAATCTAGGTCGTGGTTAAGAATTTAAATAAAATAGAAATAATACTACATCACGTAGTTTCATTTAGTCACACCAATTTTATAAATATTTTACATATTAACAATTACAAACTAGAGGGTACTATGATTGTAAGGGGAAGTGATTTTAGCGCATTAAGCTTTTCAACCAATTCTAAAAGTTAAATTCAATTTAAATTTAAAAGCTTGAAAATTTAAAAATTTATCGAAATTCTGTTTCAATTTGACCCTATTGTTAAATCCCTCATACTTCCAAAGTGGACAACGATAATAATATCGCCGTGGAAAAACTTAATGATACCGTAACAGTTAAGTAATCAACAGTTGACAAACAACGCGGATAGACGAAAAGTTGGAACGCAATATTTAACAACGAATTTCACATCGTTACTGCAAAGATTCAACCCACGTACACAATCTGAGCCCAGAGTAACATCGGTCATAATTCGTATTGACATCAGGCAAATCATAATCAAACGGCAGACCCATTTAAAGGCAATTTTGCCTATAAACAAAGTGTCCCAGAAACGGGCAATGAAATATTTAATCAAACCAATACGAGTCTACTAATATTATGTAAATTTATTTCTTTATGGTACCACGTAATAGTTATCTCGAATGGCTTTTAATTTCGTGTTAGGCTACGTGTAGACTAGAGGGAAGTGGCAGAAATTATTTTAAATTTTATACTTTTAGTTAATCTTGTTTTTTGTGATACAAACAATATTTTAAATTATATTGCCAATTAATTGAATTTCAGACCAAATGTCTCAGTGTGATCAGTATCACAATGACTTGTTGTCTCACTGAACAACAAGTGATTGTGATACTGATCTATTTGTTTCAAGATGGTACATGTTTGTTTTTACAATTTTTCATGTATTATGTAACTATATTGGATGTGTTAGTAAACATAGTAACATTTTATTAATAATGAAAATAATTCTTACATTAAAAATATTAATATCTACCTAGAAACATTGATATCGATTCCAATAAAAAAATTGTACAGCATTAAAAAATATTGCTATCAGCAAAGTACAATAAAATAACGAATTTGTTACTCATAAAATCTTCAATTGTATTTCATTAACTTTCAGAATAAGGGTTTTTTCAATATCTACGTCACTTGAAACCCAATTACCTTTGGCTGTGGGTAACGCATAAGCAATGTTTTGCAATACATAAATTCTAAAGTGTTAGGCGAACGACAGCTCAACAAGAAATGATGTATTATTTACTATAATGTCCACTTCAGTAAGGATAAAAGCTAAAACCTAAATATAATATGGATGTGTATGCTAGTGACGAAACCTCTCAAACCGTAAACATACGGGGCCGAATTCTACTCTCTTCTTGTTCGAATCTCCTCTAATCGAATCTTTTCTCGTTCCTACTACCTATTTCAAAAGTTAATTAATATTATGCTGTTTGCTAATATCACATTGACATCAAGGTGTAACTATGAGAAAAAAATACAGGTAAGATTAGACTTTTAAGTTTAATAAATGCTGATAACTAGAGTTAAGACCTATGCGAGACCTATGGGGGCAAAGTACTAGAGTCTGGATCACATTTACAATCTGAAATACGAAATACATTTAAATTTCTCACTACTACCACCATTTAGGGTCAACCTAAAACTGAAAATACCTGAAATTTGTATTTAGTGAGTCACAGTTTTTTTTTATCAGTGCTGCCTTTTAGAGTTCACATTTACCTGCGTGTCTAAATATCACTGTGTATTGGTTTTAGACAAGCTAATTCACATTGTGAAGGCAAAAAAGCTTAAAAGCAAAGTTCAATAATTACACATGAAATAAAACGTTTAATAAATCAACAAGAGTTTCCTAGTCTAAAGGCCGCTTTATTTGCCACATCGTGTTAGGTAAAGTGCGTCGGCGCGATCATCAAATTAACATTGAAATGTACATCGTCTTTATGGGATTAAACTTATCGGCGATCATGTAATAATATACATACTCCAAATATGAGAGAGCCAATGCGTTTTCTAATGAATACATTACGCGCGTCACACGCAGGCACAAATATTGCGAAAGGAAAAAAGAAAGCGGACATGTGTAAACTTGAACTGCAAGTTAAATTGTTTTTTTTCATATTTTCGCAAGAAAAAATTAAATGATAAGAACACCAAGAGTTGGACCACTTTAGGAAATAATAAAATCTTTCTAAGGATTTAATCCCGTCCTTAATTGAAATACTTTTTTTAGAAAGTGAAATACAATCAAAGTAAAATTACGTTAAGCGTTAATATTTTTGAAATTAGACCAATTGCAGACTTAGATTTAAAAAAGATTCATTTTAGCACTCCTACTTAACGTTAAATATGCATGGGTATTATTAAATAAATTGCCTAAATACAGTCGTATATATGTCCTATTATCATTTTGGTTTCGTTATGATTCCTGTTTGATCCTATATTACATTTAGTCAATTTTGTAATAACACTTTGTAAGTGAATTTACCAATTTAGCGAACACAATTATAATTATTAACAAAGACTGTATCAAAGCTTTAATTCACAACACCGATAGTGTTATAAAAGCAATTTAATGAATTAGAAGCATTGAAGCAATATCCTGCCAATAAAGTTCCATTGAATCGGTAATAGTTATACAAAAGCCAATAAAAGGAAATAAAGGCGCGTACAAACAATTAAGAATTGAAATAATAATTTTAAAAGTCGATTACAAAAAATGCCGCGACAGCGGTGAATGGAGCGGAGGTGAACAATTGCATTATGAGTTAGATTAGACAATTACAGACAGATGAACGTGTAGATAAACTTATTTACACAATAAATATACAAATAATTATTTGTACAAGTAAGGTCAAAGCAAGAAAATATTTAGGTATAAAAAACATCAAACTATAACTTTGCTATTTCGCAATCCATCGTCGTTTAAAAGCCTCTCCTCGCAATGAAGCCCTCCATAGGTGCCGATCTATGGAGGGCCTTTTATGTGAAACATAGAAATGAAAAATGAAAAATGTACGCATCACACAGCTGTAGTAACTTTAAATTCAAATTCAATGTTTTCTGTCTGTAGTCCCAAAAAATCGATCATCAGTAAATTCAATAAATAATAATTGTTAAAAGAACAAGAAATATATTTTCTTAGCGTTTCGTAAATGAACGGGTCCTTACAGGAACATTTTATTGCCCGTCTGTCTGTCTGTTAAGACCTTCTTCTCAGGGTCTTCCAAAGGTATCATGTTAAAATTAATATAAAATACTAATCTCTGATGGTTACTAAGTTTTACGATAATGTGATACAACGATAAGAAACCCAGGTATGGGTCTACTTGCACTTTAACCGTCTCTTATTTTCATTAGTTGAAAAGTTTTAGTATATAATGTCTCAAAAACGAAACCCATATGTACATATAACGAAACCCATATGTACATATAACGAGAATGAACGAGAAAAAATCGCTATCAGACGTTCTACACCGTGATACACTATTTGTGCGGTACTAGATAAAAGTGAAGTTAACACCACCTGTCTGTCTATCGCTTAATCATTTCGTTTGGCACTTGAGAAATTCCAATTCACGTGAGATTGTCGACGTTGAGTAATTGTCTATTTTTTTTGCATAGAAAGTATATAAAATCGCTCGCGATACGAATTCTTGTGAATATCGGCGCCGTGTTGCGGAATCGGGCCACGTAGTTGCGTCGGCGAATAGTGTGGCACAGTTATATCGGTCTCGTTGGAAAGCCGGATGGTGGCGTTGCGATAAAATTTTCATTGCATTGTTGTTTAGTAGCTGATTGCACCGGATAAACAGTTGCATTTCGTACGCAGCATCTGTTGTGTGCGTAATGCATTCGCGTAACGCTCCAACTTTTTTACGCACCTTACAGTCCTAGAGAGCGATATTAAAGTTTACGTAAAGTTTCTTTGTAACATGCTTAACAAAGCTGCATAACTTTTGAAAATATAGAACACGATGAGAATAAGTTTGTTTCGATGTACCGTGGTACTGTCGAACATTCGACTTGCATTACTGGTACTAACGAAAGCCAGGCAATTAATTTTTTTAAGGCTTTCCCCATATAAAGCCCACCTAAAAATTACGCGAAGGTTTGCACCTTATCATGGAACTAGAAATAAATGTACAATAAAAATCTATAGATTTCTTAAACGTTTCAATTCCTCAAGTTTTTTTTTTCATGGGGTCTTATTAGGCTTTCCTTGACAGATCCATATCCAGCTTTTATCATGTGTGTTCACCAAATTCGTAATTATATAATGAGAATCCTATTAACGTATCCAAAGACCGTATATTATTTCTATGATTTAAACAATAATCATTTTAAGCATACAACTATTCTAAATCAAACAAATAAAAAAAATCCTCTTATCGTAAAGCACAAAGTGAATGCTTTTGAAAACGAAAGCTGATATAATAAAGAGTATTTGGAGGCGATTACTCGTACAGACATATGCCTCACGTTTGTCCCCGTAAAGGATTCAATCCCTGAGGCGTCTTTTACCTCACTATATACGCGGCACGTCGCTGTTCTTGTCCCCTGTGGACTTGTGTGCGAAAGGCCGACTGAGCTTTATCAACAAACGCTTATTATTTGTTTTACATTATTATAATGAGTTTCGAAGCCTACACTTTTGGCTGAAATAAAAAATGCCCTCGTGGAGATCCTGGACAATTTAGTTATTATTCATTTATACTCATTTCCCCTTTCTATCCTGTAATGAATACTTATATTTATACTTATTTTTTTAATTATATATTTATACTTATTTTTGAACTGAGCAAACTCTTCACAATGAAACCATATATATTTCCAAACAATATTATAGAGTTTTCTATCAGCAGATAATAAATAGAAGAAGATAGGTCATATATCTGCGACCAGGTGCCGGTAATAGATAACTTTGTTAAATTATATTAGAAGTGAATTTTGTTTAATTTGAGAAAATATTAACTAACATTGAAATGATTCTATTATTGTTCTATATTCTAATGATTATTCCTAATAAATTCATCGTGCCACGAGAGACCAGTTTTATGATATATTCCTATTCGTTATAAATTGTTTAAGATTTATACGAAATTTATTGTTTACTAGTTGTGCCCCCCGATTTCACTCGTGTAATTTAGAATGAGATTTTTTTCTCTCTCATGTGTTGCTCTTATTTATAAACTATTATTATACCAAATTTTATTAAAATCCGTCCAGTATATTTTGCGTGATTGACGCATAAAATAAAATACAGGATGATACAAATTCTAAAAAAATATTTACTATGACCCCTCTTAAAATATTTTCCCTGTACAGAATTTCATCTGTTAACATTTTATTATTTGTATCGATCATAATACCATAAATATTAGTCTTTTGTAGAATAAAATTAAAATTTCATTAAGACATTTTTGACTTAAATTACACAAAACAAGAATTGAAATATATAACAAACACATAAGCGTGGTGGAATAATTATCACGTTTATTTTAATTTAATTTTTTTACTTATTACTAAAATTATTTACTTTTATTTAAAACGTATCCATAAATAATAATTTAAGTCAGAGGAGACGTAGAAAATCTAGATAAGAACAGTTGGTTATTTGAAAATAAGAAGAATGGATTAGTTTTCAGAAAATATACCAAAGTCCATAAGCAGACTATTCATTAAACCTGCTAAAGATTCTGTCAATTATTTAAGATATTATATACCATAATTAAGGTTGCGTGTGAGGAAACTTGTATCCGTCACAAATCTCCAACAATGTGATGCACGACTCGTTTTCAGGAAAATTATATTTTTTCAAGTCAAAAATATAACCGATGTACTAGTTTAATATGTTTACTTGATATTGTGTGGCATTAAAAAAACGTCTGGTCTTGAAGAGGTATGAACGCGCACTCGTATAGTAAACTACCGTGTTTTTATATTCCACTCTATATACATACATACATAGGTAAATTAATTGATTTTATTACCTAAATACTTTTATAATCTAACTGTCAGAATGTATATTACAGATGTCTCAATCAAGATATATAGAACTGGTTTTATAACTCTTAATTGAATCGTACCTGTCTTTGTTATTGGATTAGTTTGATGTATCGGTGTGTTGTTGACAACGGTTTCGGACGGCGGATCCACTTGCTCTCACGTGCTGTAATATCGCAAACACTTTCGCCGACTAATTGTCACGACAATGGCATATAAGATATAAGATGACAGCCATTATACCATCGGGTCGTTTTCCCACTATGGCATAATTAGATACAATTATAGAGAGTAATACTTCGTGAATTTCAAACATTCTCTCTGATTATTATACTTGTTATTGCGTTAAAAAAAAACTTTCTTAATTTTTTAAATCTCATCTTTCCGCGATTTGTGAAGTGATGCACTACTTTCATCGACACTCTTCACGCCAATGTTTATATCGTTTTATGGTTATTTAAGACCTAAGTAAATGTTAGGGTTAATTATATACATCCGCCTTAACACAGATTTAAGAAATCCATAGTTTTGTACCGACTACAAGCCGCCGCAAAATTTAAATTGAAATTACAAAATATTACCTACAATACGGAAAATGGCAAAACGCCCTAAAGTCAAAATCGGCACGATCTAGAGTTGGGTCATTCTTGATCTTGACGGTAATAATAAACTACAATATTAAAACTAGTTGACTATTAACTAACCGCATATTATGTAATATCTGTGATATCTATATCTATTTAGAATATTTATTCCAACATGCAATTCTAATTCTATATATAAACTTTACGGTACGTTCAGCCTTCAGTATGACTTTTATCCTTTCAGCGTATGCAATTCTTTACACATACGTATACTCCTCTGCTCTTAAACATTAGACCTATTTATATAAAAAATCATATTAAATCAATTATTTTGATAACTGTAATATTACACACCTGTCGAGACATGTCATATTTCGTAAGTGATTAAGCGAAGTAAGCTGTAAACAAATGCAACTTACAACAATTTGCCATCTCTGCGAAACCTATCATTAAAATTCGGTAAGCCAATCTACAGCATTTTTTATATATTTAAGTAATGTTATGTATCCTTGTATATACATAACATTACTTAATTACTGGAATACAATTTAATTACTGGAATACAATTTACTTAATTTAATAAAATTACTGGAATACAATTTACTTACTTATCTCTGTATTTATTTCAAACTGCATGATAAATCTACAGTTTAGACGAAGGCACTAGATATGAATTAAAAATAAAACAAATTCTGTAATAATAACACATACAGAATGCTTAGAATTAATCAAGTTAGAATTAGAACTAGAGTTAGAGTTAGAATTAGAGTTGTCAACAGCCAAGTAACTTGGAACTGCTCCTCTAAAACGATCGATGGAAAGGAAAAAAAACGTCGAATCTGAGGCCGCTTGTAACCTAACCCTAATTAACGTGCATAAAAGCAGGAGAGCGTAGTAAGATTATCGGATATAAAGTTTTATTACAGCTTTTAAGGCTCATTTTAGTACCGGTCTATTTTTAAAGGTAGAAGAATCCTAGAAAGTACTAGAACATACATTTTTATTACACAAGTCTAATAGCATTTTACGTGACTTTTTCTTTGGTCTTATTAAACTACATTTTTAGTATGCTGGTAAATATTGATGAAGTAGACCCTAACTTTTCACGGATGTTTGAGCACGTTTTTTTTAACACAGGGTATATCAGTTTATAGAATTAATTGAAAAAAGAAACTTAAACACTTGTCCAAAGAAAAAACCAGAGTAACCGTTTATTGTCTAGACTGGACCGTAAAACGTTTTATTGAATGCTTCAATCTATTCATTTTACCTCACTTGCGACACCACACAGTGTCTATCGCGAGTGCGACAGCAGCAATCGACAATTGCGATAGATACACTTTTCGTCGACATTGCCAGTTCGACCAACAATTCAATTAAAAGCCACATTATTTCGTTATGACTACATTCATCGGAACCGAGCCGGACATTTTAATTAAGTGGAGAGTGAATCGGCAAAGCGAGAAATGTGATCGTGTGGGAATTTCGCTGCCCTCGGGCAAGAGGCTGGGACGACGTTGTCCATTGTCGTAGAATTCGCTGATTCATGGTGGTAGCAAGGATTGTTGAAGTATAAAGTTTTGATTTTCGATAGTTGAATCCCTTTTATGGTAGAATAAAGATCTAACTAAATTATTGAGATGCTATTTACGCTATAGCACTATTTAGTTTTAATAATTGATTAGATGCCATTTTACGCTTTAGCACTACTTAGTTTTAATAATTAATGAGATACCATTTTACGCTATAGCACTACTTTGTTTTAATAATTGATGAGATACTATTTTACGTTATAGCACTACTTAGTTTTAAGAATTGATGAGTTGCTATTTTACGCTATAGCACTACTTAGTTTTAATAATTGATGAGATGCCATTTTACGCTATAACACTACTTAGTTTTAATAATTGATGAGATGCCATTTTACGCTATAGCACTACTTTGTTTTAACAATTGTCGATTAAACAATTTTTATTCCCGGCCGTTCGTCGAACGGGGCTGGACGGGTGTTATGGTTGGTTGTAAGAGATTGCTCTCGTAGCAATAAGTCCGCCATATGTATTAATTAAATGTATTCAAGTAAATAAATACAATGTGTTTATAAAATACCGATACCTTAGAAATATTTATACTTTATTATGAATGATTTATCTGTGTCCAATTTAATTATACATTTATTCATTGTAAATTCCATGTGAAATTATTATTAGTATTATATGACAAAAATTTTACACGCACGACAAAAACTTTACAATCATTACTCACTACTTTGGAAGCTACCTGGACATTGCTATCTATTTTTTTCATTTAAAAAAAAAATATTTAAAGCAGTTTAGTTTAACGTAATTTGAATTTATTTTAATTACAATGTCATTAATATGTATATTATTGCAACTAAACTGGTTCTATCATAAACATTGCTTTTTTAGAATAGATAGATAAATTTAATGATAGTTCCAATGCCAGAACGTCATGTGTCGACGAAATGATTAATAAGTAATTCCCCGTAGCTTACACGTAAATTACTTCATAATTATCAACGGAAATATTTTTTACCTTTTAAAAAACCTTAATCATTGAATTATTGTACAATCAACTCATTTGGAAAACACTAGATTTCAAAAATAAACTTTCTGACTTTACTGAAGGGTCACGCGTCGCTTGAAACCTTGTACTGAATAAGATGTTCTATTTATATGTTAACAACATCAAATCGTTTCATTCCTAGTAGAGATAAACAAAAATAATAGACACCGCATGTCAGCTATGAGCTGTGCGAACTTGTACGCCTATTAGGAATATTTTACTTAATCCCTTTTTATTTCGTATTGTATCTAATTCAAATAATAAAAGCTTGACTCCAAGCTAAGTGCTTACCTATATAATTATAAAAATAATTACTGACTTAATACAGGAGTTACAATGACATTGTTTCGAATGCCGAGGTTGCAATTTCATATTACAAAATTATCCTAAAAAAGATGGTCCGTAAACGGAAAAAAATATTACGAAACCTTAGCACACTATAAGTGTACTCACATATAACAAAAATAATTGCAGCGATAATTCTCAAGCGCACTCAGGCACGTGTTAGGTACCAAAATTGAACCATTGTTTTCGGATTCTAAGAGAGAAACAATAAATAGTAAAAGATCATATCAAACCTAATTCATTATCAAACTCACTCTCACGCCCGTCGAAACAAATAAAAAAAACACCAAAATTATTCACCATTTCCGACTAAAAAAATGCCTGATGCGATAACTATCGCTGGTTGGTTCACACGAGTCGCTCCTTCACATGCATTGTTAAGAAAATAATTCGTCATATCAGAATCTAAGGAAACATCCGTTTCTCGTAAATGCGAGATAAAAGGCTATTAAGAGAAAACAATCACTTCTAACTTCATTGGCTTATAAATTTTGACTTTGAACGCATCGTTGCAAATAGTCTTGAGCTGTTTTAGTGGTGTTAGCAAAACGTATACTCTTAAGAAAACGCGTGGTGTACTACGAACAAATACTTTCTCGTTTCTATTTTCGAATATTGTTTGCTTCTTGCTATAAACCAGATGTGCCACTACGATTGACGAAATTGTGTAGCTAGAGGCAACTGCCATAATCAATTTTCGAGGTTATTTTATACTTACGTTATTACTTAATCATCCTTACTCACTGGACTATAAGAACTGTTTCTTTACACCGTAGTCTAACTATTGAAGTAAAAATGTTACAGCTTACATGAAAGGCTATAAAACACATTTCTTAATATTACTATTATAATAGCAAATGATTTCATAGTTATGACGTATCGTCTCTATGGAAAAAAGCTACCAAAAAATGTGGATTTTCCATATTTTATTAAGGTTTGGAAGATAATATTTAGACTAAGTTTTCGCAAATTTTCTAAGTTGTCGTAAACGAGTAATGCATATTCACAACACATCAAAGCGAAGATACTGTACTTGTGATGATAGCAACACTTCTATTTTTCTGATGTGGCTGATTATCTTAATGAAACTTATTTAAATATATATAGAATCAAAGTACCTAATAGAATCTGCTTACGCTGCAATTATTTGAAAATTATATGACATTCATTAGAAAGATTGAGAAACTCGAATACTTTGTTACTTATTTATTCGCTATAAGAATCATTAATTAGGTGTAGTTAGTTGATATAGCTAATAAAACAAAAAACGTATAAAAATAAAAATAAAAAAAACGTAGGTAACCCGTGAGAAATACTATCCAAATATATATGTTATCACGAACTTTAATAATAATATTTAAATGCATTACGTTTAATAACATTTCAATTCTATACTCCACTATTTTCACTTTAATTTTTCTTTTAAATCAAGGTAATAAAAATGTATCCAAATTTAATCTGCTGTCTCGGAACTAATAGGAATTTGTCTTACCCTGCCGGTTGCCAAACAAAGATGATCGTGGATGATATTTAAAATTATTCTAATGGACGCTTTCATCATTTCTGTAAGCTGGTTCTTTTCTAGGCGAATTTATTTCAGTAATAGTTTTTTATATTTAGATTACATTATTAGATATCCTTACTTAAAAAGAAATTTAATTGCAGCAAGAAATTAAATGTAACTGATTATATCGTTTAGACTGACTCTTGTACTTAGATTATCCACCTACTTTCATCGTCCCTTTGAATTCGTGGATTTTTCGTCCTCATGTATAAGCGTAGATGGAAAAAATGGACCTGGAACTGGTCATTCGGTGCTTCGTTGCCACTACTTACAAAGCCTAGGAGAAATGACCTAACCTTCTTTAAGTAAGAAATTTGTTCATATTTCCGTATTATGAGTGACTATATTTATTTATTGTAAATTCCATACCCAAGTTACAGATTTACGCAAAGTATTGGACACGTGTAAGAACATAAATAACAAATTGTTAAATTCAAGCAAATAAAACAGGAACATAGAGTAATTCGAATAAATACAATTCTATCTTGTGATTACTCCTAAATGATTAAGCAATTCCATAACCCCATTCCTAAAGCAGTCAATAAAGCAGAAATATATCTAGAATAGGTGCATCAAACAATGAAAGTTAATGAAAAATAAGTGAACACTATAGGATATTCGTGTGCCCTCTAGGTAGGCGAAATAAACTATCACGTCATCCTCACATAAAGCAATCAGGAACATTAAGTGCTACTAAACTCAAGGTAGGCGGATATATTATGCATGTTAGAACTTCAAGCATGCTAGAAAACGCTTTTTTTATAAATTAAATTGACCTCCTTGGCTTCCATATGTAATAATATAATCTCATTTGATGACATCGTTCACGAATCGATACGTCACTACTTTCTGTAATAAAAACTTGCCAGAACATTTATCGATTTAAATTGTTATATCATACCTCCAAAACTCCGTCTGTTTCTTTAATGCCATATTAAGAAAATAATAACAATTTTTCTTCGGGGGTTAATATAAACTTTAGTTTTAATCCTTTTTTAAAGATATTAAATGCAACCACTACGTTTTATAAAGAAAAACTATGGCAAGTACATTAATGGTAACATATAACTCCATCATAAACTCTATCATAAAATCGAAATCCGCAATTCGGCTCCGGTCCCAAACCCACGCGCCCCCAAAACGATCGATTTCTATTTCGACGCCCAAAACGAGACAACTAAACTTCGACAATTACGACGAAACTTTACAAGTTCGACAATTACCTACCCACAGCGACATAAGAGTTTCACAAACGAATTATGAACTCTTGTCCGGGAGGCCTCTACTTTCTAGACACCATCCACTTTATGGCTAAGAATTCGCTTAATGCGAAGAACTAATGCCTTAAAGCAAATCAAACGCAAGTCGAATCTTACCCGCAGGCCAGAGTGTATAAAATCATTTGCGTATTCAATAGATATTAAAAATTGAACCTCGAGGGATTCTTCTAATATGTATTAAAAGCTGCAAAAGATACACTTGGTCTACCTTAAGTACTTGGCGTACAATTCTGTATTGAGGAAATTACTGGATGTTCCTTAAGATTGTTTAATTAGATAGCAAATAACTCCAATATGAAGTTCTTTTCTCGTTCCTAATTACTAAACACATTTTTCATAGAGGGAGAAAATTTACTCGTTTATGATATTAATAATTATAACATACGCTCCATTGAAATAAAAATAATATTACATCTCGATAACCTAAATTCTAACCGTTCAGTCGTTCACATAAATTACCGTTAAGTTTATTGAAAACCTCTGAATGCAATTGCTTATTTATGAATACATGTGATCATTATTATTATATACATATGAGCATCTAAATTTATTAACATATACACATTGAGTACTGTAATCTGTTAAATTATTATTTTTTTTATTTTCGATAGGTTACACCACTAATGCCGTAAAAACCTAATGTTTACACAAAGATATTATACGTAGCTGCATTATATTCCTATTTTTTGTCTTCTATGGACATTATTCAAATTTATTATTTCTGGAAAACAACAATAAACATAAATTTTCTTGGAAATATATATCTATATCTCTTTTTGGATAATTGGCAAAAAAGCCTTATCCGAATAAATATTAACGAATACACAATTAAGGCACAAAAAAGTAACGTGCAATGGTCTACATCCCAACCATAATAATTAAAATTCTGCTCTCTCCGTAATAAAAAAATCTTTTATTTCATCATCCATTGATATTTTATAGATTATGATTGTAAATATTGTATCATATGGAAAGTCTTATAAGAGAGTATTCAATGAAAGTGAAGCTGCAATCTCATGGGATGACAGTTCACCAGCAAAAAAAATTATCTTCAATATTACACAACTAAACAATCGATAAATTTCTTTGTTGCGTTCGGCAATTAATTCATTGGCCTAATCTCAGCACGCAAATGAATAGCTTGTGACACGGATTCAGGGCAATCTCTTCATAATTAAAGCGAAATTGATAGATGATTACTGTCCGAATTCACAGTCATCGGGCGGCTGTCGTTTGATAGAAGCTGACCATTGCTATGTAATGACTGTAATGTGCCTCCAAGCTAAACTGGTCGCATTGTAGTTATCTACCAATGAAATATTATAAACAGTACATTTACTAATGCGAGTATTAAAGATGCGACCACATCTGGAGAATGAAACATCGTCAGTTTGTCGTAAAATATGTCGCACTTTACATAAGAGCTACTGATAGTTCTGTTAATAAAAGAAAGTCTTGATGTTTTAAAGTTTTTTTCAAAAATTACATATATAATATTCGCATACTGATATGATTAACTACTGCATATACTAAATGTTATCAGTAGAATTCATAACAGTTGGTATAACAGCATGCACATAAATACTATAAAGTGTCTATTTTACACTATGATAAGAGTTAACTTGATAATTTGATAAGAATTTAACTTCTTCTTATTTTTAATGTAATAAAATATTAAGTTCATTTTAGCATACAAATCAAAGTCACATTAATTTATATTTCTTTTAAAGTTCGAATCTTCTCCAGTAATAAAATAAGATGTAACTACATCGCTCTTAACGATAAATACACAAATATAATTGTTTTCAGACAGAGGGAAAGATTGAGTTAAGGCGAATATATTTATGTCCGCTAAGCCTTCCCTTATCAAAACTTTACTGTCTTCAAAGCTACTATCTCCATAAACATATTTACTTAGAATAAATTTGGTTCTCATTTCAAACTACACTCCGATTTTCGAGCAAAAGCCTCTCTCTCTGTCTGCCTATTAATATTAGTTACACAAATTAATAACGGAACTGTTTTAAGAAGTTCCACGTTTTGTCAAAGAACTTTTTTTCATCCATCACCTATACAATTAAATCGTCTTGCAGAATACATTGTTGGTGGTCATACTCATCAAAAAATAAATAAAATAAAAACCTGAAATATTATCAAAGGAATAAACATATTGATTTAGTTCTGAAACTCTGTTATCCGCTTTTACAATCAAACCTAGTGTCAAAACAAATTTACCGCATTTCAAACCCCAGCTACGTGATTAAGTCAATCAACTGCAAATTATCCAGTCGCCATATGCGCATAACGTCTTATTAAAAATAATAATTTGGTTGATTAAATTATTATATCTGACATAAGTTGAAATCTATTTCAAAAACGAGAAATTCTGCCAATCGATCGCCGCAGCGCCCAATCATTAACCGCACCTAGGATAACAAAATTGCTGCAATTATAATCCTGATATTTTTATTTTCTTCGTTATTATCAGTTCACAGGGCGTCGTTTGAATTCCATCTCATAGAGCGTACTGTCTCGGTATATCAGATTATTTACCTATAGTCGCATTCACTTCAGCACAACATAAGGTATGCGCGAAAACTTGTATCATGTTCACCATATGGTGCCAGATTGTTTAGCAATTGTGGTTTACGTGCTATAATATAAAGTTGCTGGTCGCAATTTGATGTCCTATTGCAACCAATTATATATCAAGGTAACATATATTGTTCGAATATGTTACTAGTTGAACGTCTAGCGGACATTGATGAATGCAGAACAATATTTATTTATTAATGATAACGTTCAATCGCAAAAGACATCATTACAAGAAAAATCAATTTATAGACATAAAAATGAACGTATTTCTTTCAATAATTTTAAGCTTTTATGGAATACTGCGCATACTTTCCTAGGAAACAGATTTTTAATCACCCTAGCTTAGTGATGCAAGTAGTACTCTAATTGTGACCAAGACGGCAACGAGTTAAAATTTCACACAAAAAAATCTAAAATAAAATTTTAAATTTCAGTTTAAAATTAAAATGAAAATTAAAATCTATTCACCGCCTTGTTATAATTTCTACGCCAAAAAATGGTAGTCCTCAACAATTATGTTCTGTGGAAAAAATTGGAATTCAAATATTTTCGTATCGTTATCTATTGATTATAGAAACAATTATGCAGGATAAGAAATAATCTACAGGGTTATTTAAATACCCGAGGATCTCAATACGTTAATTATTTTCAAATTCATTTAGGCCTATCTCCAAATATCTCATCGATATATTTCTGCTGTAAACGCCAGTATATTTTTAATCTAACATTATTACAACAATAAATATTTTTTTTGCTGCTCAATTGTCAAGAAAATAACGTGAAATTGGTTAGAACGCGATTGTAACGCCCACCGCATTAGACGGTAGACCTCATTAGCGTTAAGCGCGCAGTAACCAGATGTGGACTGGCCTTATATTGGAGTCGTTTTCACATGTCACTCCCCGATCGAGATAATATTAATACGGCCGTCCAATCGCACCGGCATCCGCTGCAGTGAAAGGAGATCGCCGAAGCAGTCGGCTAGACGGCCATTGATATATCTCACTTGCTTCAGACGTTGCGTTTTTGGTCTACGTACGAGATTGAACGCTTACAGAATACTCGGCAAGATTTGCGAGTGCGCAACATATATATGTACGTATTTACGTGCATACGTACTACATAGGAACGTATACGTAGCCATAACGTAACGCTCCGCAGTTACTTTTCTTTTTGTTTGAGGCAAAAACGTCGTGTGTTGGTACAGAGTCGGGTGTGTAGGGTTTATCTATTTAAACCATCGAGCCGTTTCGATTGTTGGTAATTGGAATTAAGAGGTGATTCGATAAAAATAATAAATTGCGCTTTGAGATAATGAATTGCTGTTGTCTTTCGCTTTGTCTTGTTTTGCGAAGTCATCGCAGCTACGCGGTGCGCGTGTGTAAGCGTGGAGTGATTGAGAATTGGTTGTTAGTTATTTATCGATTCATTCGCATGCTTGTTCAGAACCAGCTGATTCTGGTAGAGTGGGTTGATAGTGAACTAATAATAAGACAGCACGAAACAATAGACGACGTAAAGGACGCGGTAATATGAAAATAAGCATGCCAATAATATGTATATATGCAATGAGGGCCGAGTACCCTTGGTATTAGATTTCGAATAGATATTTATTAATTTGTAAATAAATATTTTTTTAATTCTACTTACTTTTAATAGCTTGGTTGAAAGATTAATATCATCTACTTGTCAGTACCATGTTTTTTTTTATAAACAGAAGAAATGTGCAAAAAAATAATGTTCTGATCGATTAAATAATATATTATCTCTGACTACTCCATCAAACATAACAACATCCTAGGTGTGCCGAAGTTGTATGAATTGTACCTATTGCAGGAAGACAAAACTTTATCAATTTTTCTTAGGACAAACTTTACACATTGGTAACATATATAAAACCGTTATAGCAGAAAAATTTGCAAAGTAAGGTACTCTGGATGTAAGCTAGAAAATATAATGAAGTTTTGCAGCAAACCTGGATTGAAGACATTACCACCAAGGAATCAAAATTGTACAGTCGCAGCTACGTTTGTGAGGACTAGTATGCTTATATAATAATACTTAAATGAAAAACTAAGTCGATAATATTTTGAATATATTTGGCATTAATTTTTATAGAAATTCATTGTTCACAATTAAATGAAACTACGTGATGTAGTATTATTTCTACTTTCTTTAATTTCTTTACCACGACCTAGGTTTCATTGTATTACGACATCTAAGATATCTAGATCTTTGCTAATATCCCACCTGAAGATGTTGTAATACAACGAAACCTAGGTCATGGTAAAGAAATTAAAGAAAGTAAAAATAATACTACATCACGTAGTTTCATTTAATTGTGATCGATAATATTTGTTTCTCAGATAGAGTTGAAAAAATTATTATGTCTTTGACATAAACAGCAAATATATTTACGAAGCTTTTTATGAAATTGTAGGTAGTGCTTCTGGTCCTGCGAAAGTTTTCGGAATGTTATTTTTTCATTATGTTTCTTAATCTTATTTACTGGCGATTGTTTCAGCAGAAGTGTCAGCTGAAACTATTATTAGTGTAACATCAGTTTTTTTTACTGTTATGTTAGAAGTTTCCAACTAACTGTTATAGGCATCGGCATTTTGTATTTTTTAAACTTTACCGATTATTAAGCTGAATGCAAAATACATCGAAATTAATCATGATGCAATAAAACTGAAAAGGTAATAAGTTATCGGTTCTAACATTATTGAAAACGCTGATCAGCAGGATTAGCAAGATGACTTAGTACCACATTGACTTGAAAATGAAATATAGGTTTCATTAATCGCTCCTTATTTTTGTGGATGGTGTCACATTTAGTACAAAATATAACTTCACATTTACGACTTAATTTAGCATTGTCGTAATTACAAGAAAATTTTCAGTTTATTAAGGAAGCTAAATTTTGCTGACCGCTTCGCTGGCTTGAATTTTCGTTTAAGACAGCGAAATATCTATCTGTCCCAATATTACTCTCGTAACGCCCTTTTTAGGTAATATTTATCGTTTTACCAAGTTCAATAAAATCACACATTTTGTCCTAGCGAGACACGCATACAATAAATTTAATATGTACTTACACAATCTATTAACAATACTTATTATTGATTATTAAAATGCTTAGTTTTATCCAGAAGGCGTTATGCCATGTCACCAGTTTCACGAAAACCTATCCATCCGTTTAGGCGAAATTGAGCAACAAGCATGGAAGCACGCTTCCCTGGTTTTAGCATTTCAAACGAACAAAATTGTGAGTAATAACATGCATGTGACGATTGTGCATGACTGTCATTTGACAATTTATGTCGTTTCAGAGTTTTTAATTAACAAACAAACTTTCGGATTTTTATAGAGATCTGTTATATTTTGAATTGAATGTTTTCGTATTTATTGTATTAGAAACAGCTAATAAAGAAGTTTAATTTAATACACACGTTGAAAATTTAAAATTAACATCAAATTTTTCACCAGTAAAATTTTACATTAATTGGGTCGGTTACGAATTCGGCAAAGTTGCTGACCTATAAATTCCAATCGAGTGATTCAAAGTAATCGATATTAGTTTAATAACTTTTTCATATCGAAATTCAACCATTAATACTGCTAGTAGTATTTTCTCATCAAAAGAATTATTACAATTTTAACTAAAGGCAAATTAGCAAATAACTGGTGATCGTTCATTTAAAAAAATAACTGATGATCACGCACGTTCACGGTCACTCTTAACGACTATACACGAAATCGAATCCGCTATGGCCTATGAATGTAAAGGTTTCATTTTGTTATAATATAATCCGTTTTTTATGGTCAGAAGTCACGTAAAATTGAACCAGTTTAAGTAACGCGTACTAAATGGCCCGGAAACATAAACCCAAACTTCGTAGAATAATGGTGGGTGGTCGCGGATGGACGTACCACTTGATTAGGATACTAAATACTGATGTCGCTTATATACTTACATGTTTAGAATATCTGAATTATTGTTTATAGTAATTATATACAAGAACACGTTATTTGAGGAAAAGTTCGCTTATACAAACGAACTTCAAAATTGATGAAAAGAAAACATGTCGCATTATATAAAGAAAAATTGTCGAAATATAAGAAGTTATCAACATTTATTCAACCATTGGATTTAATTCGAATAAATGCATGCAAATTTTGTAAATAACTATACTTTTACTATCTTTTTATATGGAAAATAAAAATTTTTTAAAGTTATTATTTTCCAAAATACTCCCATACCTAATGATACCATTATATCCTAAAAAAGTATGTTAAAATATTATTTAGAAAATAAGCAAAATTTTACAGAGTATTAACATTTATGACGACCTACATCAGAATTGTTTCATGTGTGATTAGCATACAAAGAAAATAATGGTACAGTGTGCAGGCGGACTTGAATTTTGCGCACTTTGGTAAAACTATCATCAAAATAACTCAAGTAAATCTGTAATCGGTCCAATAATCATATAACCGCAAACTCAGTGGTGCCATTCATTTTATTAGTGAGAGATAAAATTATCTAAAAACGTAAAAAGGCGAGCGGAAACAACAAAACATGACTACGTAGAGACAATCAACTGCACTGTGGCACCTAAAATCTTTTCCTGCTTTAGTTGAGACATCCAGTAAATCGCGCAACAATATTGTTGCGAACGGTAAGTTCGGAATATAATTTTTTTTAACAAAAATAATTCCGCATTGAGACGTATGCTGTCAAGAGCTGCAATATTTTTTTTTAAGATTTTCTTCATAATTTACTTATTATTATCCCCATACATGCAACATTTTTAAAGCTCTAAATAAATTATATGAATGGCATCACTGATTCAAAATGGACGAATGGTGATATATGGAATGAATAAAATTAAGATTTACAAATAAGAAATTATCAAAAACATGTGGCGGTGATGATAAAGACGAATAAATTAGAACATTGTCAAAAATGTGATCTAAGGATATGTTACAATACTCAATTGTTTAAGTACAAAAGCAGTACCAAAAGAATAAACCTCTAGTTCTTATGCTGACTTTATATAAAAAATTTCTTTAAGGAATATAGCAGTTTAAAATGTATCAATCTGAAAAACTGAGCGTGGCAAGTAAAATATATAAAATAACTTTAATTAATCGAGTCAATAGAAGTATTAATAAGATGCTGTCAAATAAACAATCGAATTACATTTTAACAAAGAGAGGGACGCAAAGACTAGGTACTCTCTTTTTAGCACTCTCTTTTTAGCTGCTTAAAAAGCTCTGCTGATAAGTGCTTGTCGATATCTGTAGAAAAAATCATAGAAAACGTTATGAAAAATAAAAATAGGTAATGTAGTAATGAAGTAAGTTGATGAGATTGCTTATTTATTAAGTTAATTTTGAAGTAGTGAAATGCGCTCTTAGAAATTATTGAAGAACAAAATAATATACACAATGTCGAGTTAATGTCAACAATTTCGTCTAATATAATGCAAAAGAAGAAAGAAAGTTAATTGAATGGTTTTGAAACGAAGTAATTTTGCAAAAAAAATTCATTCGAAAATATTCTACGTCTTATTTAATATTGTTACGGAACAAATTACGTGACAAAATAAAACATGCAGATTCAACGAGAAGGCGATGTTGAAAGAAGTGTCATTTCGAAGATAAAGAAGGGAATGTTGCATATTGCAATATTACAGTGGTATGTTTTAATATATTTATCGATATTTAATTGTGCTAGACAAATATCGTTTCTTTTCTATTGCGAAAACCAAAGCAGTTAATATACCGTGGTAAATAGTCTGCCAAAAGGACCATACGAATAGATCTAGAAATAATCAAAGTTTAAAATATATATTTGTGTGCTTGTACACGTACTTAACGGATTAGACTTAAAGAATTGGACATTAGTTCTAATAAATCTATAACTAAGTATTACCTACAGACGCACCTTACCTTTTTTTTATCCTCATTTCCTATAAAAGACACCTTGTTGAAGATAGTTTCCCAACACGCGATTGGAAATTTCCTCCAACTCCTCTGAAATTTTCACCAGCAACTTTTAAACTATTTATTTGCAGTAAGCTTATGAGTTAATCAATCGTTAATCTCTCTCCCTCTGATCAATCCTCCATCCATGACTAAATTACTTGAATTCAACTTAATGACTTTTGAATAAGAAAACATTATTGTAAAATAAATAATTTAATGAATTTTAGAGATGATTATCTTAAGTACGGCTATTTTCGTGATTAGCAGTGATATCAACTCTTTTATACATACTATCATAAGTTTTCGACGTTTTCTAGGCGTATACAGCATCAATATTAATATTAATATATACACATACACTGTGTAATTTAATGAACAATTTGAAATCCCTACACTATGCAAATATATTTAAGTTGTTCATATGCGATTATTTCCACGTCTAGAATTGTATTTAAAACTTAATGCTAATGTTTTTTTATGCACGCGTTTTTATCTGAAACCGTATGAACTTATTTTTAACGTACGTAGTCCTATTCAAGGACTCTTTATCAATCAGCATTTGTATTGTTTTAAATTACGAGAAAATGGTTTGGTCCTTTTTTATTTTACGTCAGTACTTACACTAAAATAAATCGAACACTTTTCAATATTTGTATTGTATTACTTTGCCAATTGCCCACCTGTAGAATGTCATATAACAAAATCTAGGTCGTGGTAAAGAATTTAAATAAAGTAGAAATAATACTCCATCACGAAGTTTCATTTATGTGTGAATAATGAATTTCTACAAAATTAACGCCAACTATATTCAATATATTGTGTTATATGCAGCTATCTTTAAAAACTGTTGCAAATAGTACAATCTTATGGATGCGAACCATATTTACCAAATTGAATTTAAGGAATCTGGTACACAGTACAATTATAGTAATGGATTAAAATTGAATGCTTTAATTGTGAATCAAATCTAAAGGAAATTATTTTTTTTTCTATTACACACAAAGACAAAAGTAAGTGGTATCAAACTAATGCAAGATATTGCAGGCACATTCGGTAATATTTCGTTTCAAACACCGAACCTATTTCAAAATAACTATGTTTTATAGCACCAAAGCAATTTATTAATAATTTAAGAACCAAAGCACTTTATTAATAATGAACTTTGTTTTTTTATCTAAAGTAATATTTTAGGGACGAAAAGTTTTTTCTTTGATTATAATGATTTCATGTAAAAACTGTTCCTCTGAATAATGTGAAACTTCAATTTTCGTACTGCCTATGATTTTCCTGCTCATGTGGTTTATATAAAATTTGTAAATT
The DNA here is from genome assembly GCA_039881145.1 of Druceiella hillmani. Lineage (NCBI taxonomy): Eukaryota > Metazoa > Arthropoda > Insecta > Lepidoptera > Hepialidae > Druceiella > Druceiella hillmani. The sequence goes on from JAYKKI010000011.1 coordinate 39,881,860, forward strand.
TAAAAATTGGGCTGGGCACCTAAATATATAAACCTAAGTATTTTTAGCTTAAGCCGATAAATTACTGAAGGTAATGTACGAAATACACGGAGGCAATAAAAAATTCTGAAAAGTTCCACATGTTTCTATCTATTCCAGGTAATCTATAATACAATATGACTTTTTATGTTAAGGTTGAGAGTGAAAACATATTGCTGTATTTACGAAATATTATTACATCAAATATTTGGAAATTAATTTACTTAGTGAACAGTTTTAAATTCATTTATTAAACTTTTCCACAATTCAATTCTATTTTTAACGTAAAATGTGAAAATTAAATAAAATGTTCATTTCATTTAGACTTTCATTGAAGTTTTTTTTAAGATGTATTAATATAAACATAATAGCTTTTTTTTAAGTTGTATTTATAACACGTAAATCCATTTTACGAATAAGTTACATTTTTCAGGCGCTAGGAAAACATAAAGTTACTTATTACAGCAAAACAAAAATATTTTTAGCCTCCTTCATCTAAAGTGCACATGCTTCAAATATATAAGAAATTTGTAAACATGTTTAAGTTATTTCCATTAATTTATGAGGTTTTATAGTCAAAGACTATTACGGTGAATGACCAATAGCTCAATGCTAAAAGTAAATTGAAATTTATAAGTTATTTAACCTAATACAGAAGATAAAATTCATAACAAACTTGGAAAAAGAAGTCTTAATCTCAAGACTGACCTGTTTTCATCGAATTCTATTTTAATACAAAAAATGTGGTGTAAAGTTAATAATCTAGATATTGGTTCAATCTTTTTGAAGATAATGATTTAGAATATAGCAAAACTAAGATTTCAATGAATCGTTTAGAAAAAAAAACTCATTGGTATTATTGTATTAGATTCGAACATATCATGAAACACATTTAAACGCAATGTTTATGTCTTTATAAGTATTAATGATTTTACCATTCTTCTCATCTCCATAAGATTTTAGATTTATATCTAAAATGCAGTTTACGTTTCCAACTAATAACTATTCAACTCATATCACAGTTAGAATAAAATATAACCAGAAGTCCAAAAGAACAAGTGAATGTTGCTTTTTTAGATGGATAGTTCTTTGAGATCGATTTGAGCACGTATCGATTCGAATCGGCAATCTTAAAAGGCTATCCGGAGCAGTACCGACTGCGGTAATTATGTGCAATGTGCAATTAGAGAAGCGAGCACGCAATTCACTGTTCGAATCTTTATATGAAACGTCAAATCCACCTTTTACGGTCTGTGTTTACATATTCTAGTTACTATAAGGGCGTTGTGCACCTGTGTCATTGAGAAATGTTGTCTTTGTGGTGACTTACCTTCAATTATTTTGCCCTACTTGAGATATTAGTATTGTTGCATCTAAATTGAGCGTTACTTTGCTACCTAGTATACTTAAGTAACTAGTGGTACCTAGTACCTAGATGCATGCCGCTTTGGTAGAATCTAATGTTATTTGTGGGATAATTGAATATTATGACGATTAAAATATATCTTATTTTATTGATAGCTAATATTTATTATATTTTAAATTATTAAAATACACTTTATCTAAAATAGAGAAAGTAACTGATAACTTTTGTGAGGCTTAATAAGCACATTGCTTTTGAAATGTCTTATTAGCTTTACTTCAGTGATAATAATTAAGTTTGTTGTAAGCTTGTATTTCTACGAAAATATTAGGTAAATTTTAACATTCAGCATAATTTGCCTTAATTTATTCAGTACAATTAGCATTTCAAAAGATCTCGAATCCTTTCAAGCATTTTTCAGGGATCTTCACATATGGAATCTAATTACTCTACTTTATTATCTATTACTAAGACTCAGGTGTATAAATAGAAAATATACTTCACCCTTCGATTGTCGATACATTTATTGGTTAGCTTTAAAAGTGTGTGGTCGAAAAACTGCTGACAGGATATTTCATCCCACGATGCGTAATATGAATAAAATTATGATACATATAAATATATAAAAAGGTTTTTTTTTGCACCAAAATATAATAAAGTGCAGAGGACAAGAGATCTAGATAACGACGGTCACTTAGAATTTACCTCTAATAATAGCACCGGGCCTAGGTTTCATACAATCATAATCGGCAAACGTCAAATGACAAATAAAAAACATGAAAATTTAAAATTTTAACAATAATAATAATTTGCGGATAAAATGTACAAAAATACAAAAAAAACAGAATGTACAGAAATTTTTTTGGAAACAGAGACAGGGATAATAATAAATTCAATTACCAATCTTAAATTTAAATGATGCGAAACGTCATCCGCAAAAAGGTGTCTAGCTCGGCTTGTGTGGTTATGCTTTAAGTGTCACCGACTTAGCCGGTTTACAGATGGCACACGTTGATATATATATATATATATATATATATATATATATATATATATATGTATATATATATATATATATATATATATACATATATATATATATATATATATATATATTTACACATACATGTATATAAACGTACATACACAAACATATATACCTGCATACATACATACGTACTCATTTACAAGAATATGAATAATAATACATGAGACATGTTTGGATACAATAAAACGCGCAATTAATATGCAGACTATTATATAGACATACGCAAATATAGCGCTTACGCAAATGTAGCTTATAAGTTCAATACGAATACATACAGTCTGCTATACGTCAAATACGTATCTAAATACAGGTACTAAATAAATATATAAAAACATACACACATTATTACCTATGGAGAAGACATAACACAAAGAAAATAAAAAATAATGTCTGTCTATATGTTTTGAATGTACCCATCGATGCAGACATTTTCAGGGGCAGAGGAAGGTCTTTCTACTGTTATGAGTACTATTTATACTTATGAGTACTCAAACCCAAAGATTTTTGAGAAATTCATAATATTTTTACACTTAAGAAAGACGTAGTAAGCAATAGATTTTCATACTTCATTATAAATGTATTCTGTACCCTTATAGGAAATAGAAGACACTTCTCATCACCGTAATCATTAATCATGACGGATATACAAATGACCTACAGTTAATTTCCGGTATTGCATTATTAGTGACATTGGAAACGGATGTCAGATACGAATATTTTACAAACAATTTTTAAATACGAAAATAGTTATAAACGTTATATTTGTAGAAAAATCATGTTACCTATTTTGTTAGGTAAATTTATTTGTCTGTACGAGCAGGCTGTCTCCCGTGTGAGCCACTAAAGTAAATCTCTTTTTCATTAATCCCCATACATGATTTTATATGAATTATTCAATATTTGTTACCATTTAAATCATATTCTTCGAAGTACCTTTCACTGGCTTGCTATAAAAATTAATTAGCTTAACTATAAAATATATGATAACAATTTAATGAAGAACGTCAGATAGTATATTAGATCTAAATAAGGAGAACGGGTGTAATATAAAGGCAAGTATAATGGAATAAAGACAGATAAAATTGTTTGATGCGATTTTCGAATTAGTCTATTTGTTAAATTTCTCCGACCTAATCAATGCACTTTTGTCTCGAACTTGCACGCTTCTTTCTTTCACTTACTGTGCAAGTGCAATAAAAATTAATAGCTTATAAATAACGAGGAATAATAAATACTTACGAGCAACCGATTCCCGGCGCTGAAGCACTAAATCTTTTCTCTACGAGCCCATTTCACAAAAATAACTCGTTGCTCGCAAACTGCTAAAACCTTGCATTAAAGGCACTTGTCGATGCAGCTGTTGCAGCGTTATTGATTTTATTAATCCACATTATAAGTGCCCAGAGCTGGTTTGTTAATATGCATTCATGCCTCGGCGCGGGCGCGCTTATTACACAATTAAATGTTGAATTATTTATTCAGACTTTCGCATCTAAAATAATGAATTTTACTCAACCAGATGTTTGAATATAAATCAATATGTTCAAAAGACTTATTAGTTCACCCTCATTTATCTATCGATTAATGTCTGCAGCCAATTTAAGCAACATAAATAATTTCAGGTGTTATTAAATTGTTATTGTATTAATGTTCATTAAAATGGAGCTTAATTTTCATAAATACACGACAGTCTTAATAAAAGTTAGACAAAAAATGTCTTTAGACCAATTTGACTTTATAAGAAACAAATAATAAGCCAATGAATTTCGCTTACGAAATCGTATTAACATTATACTATTCATCTACTGTATCTACGTATTTAGAGGTATTACACCAAAAGGTTGATACATGTACATATCAAATATTGTTTTAAAACTTATTGCATGCTTAATAATAAAGTGACTTAAAAAATTAAAATTTGCGAAATCATTATAGTCAATTCATCACTAAAAAAAACATTCCTTGAAATGTATTATTCAATATTTACATTAAAAGAAATTATTTTACCTTAAAAACCTTATATACGTTTATTTTAGTATATTTTCAGTTTGTCTGCTAATTGTAACTTAAAATCGTGTTTTGAATTAAGTCACTGTATCATTTCTTAAGCGCGCGTGTGTGCATTTACAACGCAACACGCACACATACACACAAATATATATATATATATATATATATATATATATATATATATATATATATATATTTAATATAAGAAATATATTATTTTTAATATTCTAACGCTATGAAAGACTCAAGCAGTTATAATATATATGAATATTTATAATGTAAGAGAAAAAACCGAAGTTTACGCCATAAAGTCCACTTTCAAATAATCTGCCGTTTAATTATGAAGTACCTTACAAATATTCTGCTCAAGTAAATGAGTACAGTAGATAATTCTCGTCGAGAGTTTTAAGAGAAAATGTAAAACAAGTTGGGTTCGGCGAACGGCAATATCAGATATTTTGTAATACTGAAGGCGTAATTTGTAAGTCAGTAGATTGGTCCAGAAAGTTGTTCACGCAACGACAAATGATAGCTTTGGTTTAAGCAGTTAACATTCCCGTTAACGCACGATATGCAGTTGTTATTAAAATAACCATTAGCTGCGTGTTTAGTAAAATAAGATAATTGTTGTCGCCAATTTTTTTTTTTCAAAATAATGAGACCGATAATGCTAATAGCGGACTGCATTTGCATAATGCACTAAATTGGCGGAATTGGATTTGCATTAGTTAGCTTACTTTTAAGACTAAATTTCAATTACCGTTTTCGAGTGCTCGCTTAAAGTGTATGCATGAAAACAAAAAAAACCAAAATATTTTTATGAAATTTAACACGAATATGTGTAGACATAATTATAAAATATTTATATATATATATATATATATATATATATATATATATATATATATATATATTAAATACGTATCTACAAGTGGAGTCTACTTTGAAATAAATTCCTACGAGGTATAAAAATTATAAAAACATTTTTATATTCACTGTATTCAAAACAGGATTTCGATTTTTTTTTAAATTAATTGGTCGAATTAATAATAGTCTGATGCTTACTTTACAGATTTTTGTTATACTATGTTTATAATATAAAAAAAACATTTTTATAGAAATCAATCAAAATTTAAATTAATTTAAATAAATATCAGTTTCAATACTTGTTTGAAATCATAATTTATCTGTGACACTTATTTAAGTTCTTTTTACATTTTTCTTAATTCTGACCAATAAACAAGATTATTATTGACCGTTTCGAGCGACTAAACTAGCATACATACAGTTAATATGAACAATGTCAGGCATGATAAGTGATAATTACGCCGTATCTACCTGTCATTATTAGGCCACCTCTAACCGCGATATTTTTTTGTTAAAGGCGTGTGAATTCTCTTGCGGTACGCTGATTATGTTAGCGTATGTACTTGACACTTTTTGATCTTGACCGAAATTATGTTGAAAATGCAATGTTTTTATCAGCGACTTTACTATTGACCTTTTATTCAAACAATAGTTAAAATACCTTTAAACTAACTCAATGAAAGGTTCTTTAATATAGAAATTTTCCAGATTAAAAAAGGACAGGAAAGGTTATAGTTTCTAGAATTCTTATAACTTCGTTATGGTTATCCGTTCAACCGTTTGTCAGATTAACTCATAATAACGTCTGTAGATTCGTGACAGTACAGGGTGTCCTATCTTTGTAGTTACGTTGCTCTAAATGCAAGTTCATGCTTTAAATGTACACGGTATTATACATATATGAAAAAAAAAGTTTCTTTACCGTCATGGAGGTTCATTGAATGTTATTCAAAACAATTTTCTTATCATTTTCATCACTTTAATTCTATCCATTAATATAAATAGAATTAAAGTGATGAAAAAATAAAACATATATATATATATATATATATATATATATATATATATATATATTATCATTCATCCCGTATTCTTTGATTAGAAAATCCAAAAATAATATCACGAATATTTAGAAGATATTGATGTTGCCAAAATAAAGAAACGTTTTTTAATTTAGCAAGATTCTCTTCACTGTGTTTTCGAAAATAGAAAAATCTTACATTTGAAATATGAATAATTACAGGTATTTAAATAATTTTTAAAAATTAAGACTTGAAAAAAGGGGTTTAAGATAAATTTAAAATTTTGCAACACTGTTAAATACCCTTATATAAAAGTAAAAAAAAAGAAATTAATTTAATTAACTACAAAACCAAACTTTACTACCACCCCCACACACTTCCCCAGTTTCACAATAACAACAACCGTTGAACGGTCGTTACGATTAAAACAAAACTGGGTTAAAACTAGTTAAAACAGACTGTTATGATTAAACAGTAAAACAAAATTAAAAAACGGCCTTCGTAGACAGAAGTCAATTAAGAAATCACTTTTTTAATTGTCCACTAAAAATATAAAAAATTATAAAGAAAATATTTAATATTAGTATATTTTGCAACATAGGCAGGCCCAATTGTAATAACTTCGTTCGTTGCATCGTTAAATTTAAATAAATCCACATAGACCTCGACTTCTGCTAATAATTTTTATTAGTCCACACTTGCCAAAGAAATTTAAAATCTTTTTTTATAATATAATAACATAACTAAATTAAACTGATGGTACTAAAATCAAAAAGCTTACATTAATGGGTCAATATTTCGATGAACAACACAAATGATTAATTACAAAAAGTGATTCAAGTGACGAACGATTCATTAAAACAAAAGATAAATGCCCAATCAATAAATAAAATAATCGCTATTTAAAGTCTGAAATTTCCGAACTTGATATGGAAAAATTATTTCTAACCTAATTAAATATATATATATATATATATATATATATATATATATATATATATATATATATATATACTTTTTCTAATCGCCATATTTATCGCCACTTCTATAGTATTTAAATATTTATATTGAAAAATGCAATTTGGTAAAGGGCCAACTTAAAATGTATTTCGAAGCAGTCGATTCTATCTGTCCCTGGGTGACGCGGCCCCGGAACGCGGTCACCTTGCCACGCCACCGTGCCCCGCGTCTCCCGCGACGCTCGCCACGCGCCCGTCAAACTCGGAGACTGTATGCCAAGCACACACGTGCTCTGCTTTAGAGGGATGTAGTCTGTAACAGTCCCGTCGACTTCGAGTTTTTTTTTCCATAAGGGATCGTCAAGAACTATCTACATTTCCATTTAAGACCTATAATAACACTAAAAAGTTATTCTATGATAGAAAACGTACATATCCTTACTGAACGCACGTTTCTTATTGACAACACTAATACAGATACAATTTTTTTAAAATAACTTATGAAGCTTTTATTTTTATAGTACTTTGAAAATGTATAAGAAAAAAAAATGTATATGTATATGTATATGTATATATATATATATATATATATATATATATATGTGTAACATAAATGTAACAGAGTGAATTCTGTACATTGAAATTGTTTAAAAAAAGTAATTGATTTAGCATATAGAAAGATAATAGAAGCCAGAAAAACATTTGTGTCTGCCTGTCTGTATCTTAATTTGAGCGGGTATCACGCAAAATCTACTAGAGGGATTTTGATGAAATTTATATATGGTAATAGTAAATATTCAAGAGCAACATATAAGAGAAAAACAAAATTTCCTAAGAACACGCGAACGAAGTTGTGGGCAACGCTAGTCTTATTTAAAACTTTACTTTGTTATTTTTCAAATTCTTTTGTTTTTCAAATATTTTATATTTTATAAGGCTGATAAAAAGTAGAGCACTTATATTTTATGTTAATTCAGAACTTCAGCTACGTAATAGATTGATATACCCCAAAATTATTACTGGCCCAATAATTTAAGAGAAAAATCTAAAATAAATATAAAAATAAAATAAACCACATGTTCAGAGGATATCTGTTACACGTTTAGAATCCATTATTTATGTGGACCCATTACACTATCTTGAGTATTTAAAACTACTTAAATATCGTATAATTATAAATCGCATTAAATATGCACGGGAGATCCACGACTCTTTAACGTAAACTAAAAGACACATAAATAAAAAACAAATATATTTAATATAACAGAATTAAAAATTTACAATATTCTCCAAACGAATTCCTATAATTATTCTGCATAAATGCCGACAGCTATGGACCGAACATCTGGAGGCTATTTATCTTTAAAACATTCCACTTAAAATAACTAATTCCAAAACGTTAAGCTGTAAATTTTTGATCTAAAATTTGGAGGACATTTTTTTTTATTATATGTGCGTATTTTATTCTGTCAAGTATCACACTGTAATTAATTGCCAAAATCCATTTGATTGATGACTTAAGAGCCACGTCGTATATTTATAGAATAGCGGTGTCGTATTCAGTGCTGGTATTTTTAATAGGTTCATATTAGCTTCACTTGTATGCATAGTATTTCTTTCTATTCAATTTTCCCGCACTTGAAGTCAGAATTATTTAAAATTTTGCACACATATCAAGACCCGATACCTGTAGGTACAGTAATTAAAAAAATTAAATTGTGATAAAAAAAACATAAACTATCCTTTTTTAGTCTTAAAAGAAACATTTTAAATATTTTTTTTCAGATTTTGTTTCGAGACTAAAAAATATAATTGTATTAAAAAAAAGTTTTTTTAGTCTTAAGCAAAAATTTTAAATTGCAAAGATTTTGTTTTAAGACTAAAAAAAATTAAATTATATTTAAAAAGAACATGCTTACGTAGCAATATGAATAAAAAATAAAAAATAACCTTTAAATGTAAAGATTTTGGTCAAGAGGGAAAAGATGCCTCACAACTCGGTATAAATTAATTTTTTGAACAAGCTTAAAATAAGACTAAAGTGATTGACAAACCAATTAATTTTAATGTTAAAAATGCGTGGGGTGCTTGATATCAGTTTTTGTAAATAACATTCCATGCTTTTTTTTCATTGAAGTAAATTTTTTTGTCAGTCACTTTATTGTTATTTTAAGTTTATTCAAAAAATTAGGTTCTACCGAGTTACGAGGCATCATTTCGCTTTTGACCAAAATCTTTATATCTAAAGAATTTTTGTTATATTTTTAGTTCATATTGCTACGTAAATATTATTTAGTTTTTTTAAACTATAACTTTATTAAAATTTAAATTTACGCTTCAAGCTAAGGGATTTTCAAAAATAAATAGACATTGAACTTGATTCAATTAATAATTCTAATTAAAGTTTTTGAGAAATTTACATGGTGATAAAATGCAACCAGACTATGCGTATTGAAAATACCAAATAGACATGAGAAAAATATTAAAATAAAGAAAAACTAAATTAAAAAATATTGATATTTATATTGCATACAATGAAATTCATCGATTTAAGGAAATATAATGATATTGAAAGGAAAACCTACGTTTTCTCAACGTCGTTGAATCAATTCTAATTTTTAAATTTCGGTACACTACTTAAGTTTCAAAGTTACCTATCTAAAAGAAATAAATTTTCGAATCTTGTCCATTAGACAGTCACCATAATACGCTTATCGACAATGGAAAGATCAAGAAACTTCGGCATATTTAACATTTATAAATATCTCAGGAAAAATTTGGGAATTTATCGAAATTTCTGAGTTACTTGTCTAATTATTTAACTTCATAATTTCAATTATAAAATTCTCTTATAAATTCTTAAAGATTATCTTTTATTTTTTAGTTCATGTTACTAAATAAAATTATGCTACATTTTGTATAATTTTATTTTTTTTGATCTTAAAACAAAATCTTAAATTTAATTTTTTTGCTTAAAGACTAAAAAAAAGGGTTTTTCAATTTTTTTTCTACTACAATATATATAATTAATAAACCGTAAGTACTGTACCCCGTAAAGTATAACATTTCACCACTAGTCAGCAACACTAGACGCAGAGGGACGAGGCACCGCAGAATCGAGACCACTACCATTACGATTGACATGACAACAGGTATTGACGCAATATGATCTTAATAATGTTGGTCTTGGCATTTTCAAGTCCGAATCATAATTTAGATTGTGCACGTTCGAAATAAAGTTCGTCAATATAAAGAGCAACGTAAATAACGGTCTACCCATACGCATAACATGTGGACTTCGCAATGATAATTATTCGTTACGATTCCCAAAATTGTTTATTCGATTAAAAAAATATTAAGTAATCACTTTAATCGATTCGTATAAATTAATTCTGCAACCTTTCAAGCAAAGTCTACTGGCTCGTTATTTACAAATTAATAGAAAAGATCAATCATCAGAATATAGAAATCCACTTTGAGGTTATATAATATTGACATTCTGTTATTTATGCAAAATTTTTATTTCGGTTTAATTATTACGTGAAATGTAAACGTGCGTATATATATATACATATGTATGTATGTATATATATATATATATATATATATATATATATATATATATATATATATATATATATATATATGTACTATACATTATACTTCTGACGGATATTCAATGTCTTTATTACCTCATTTTAATTACGCGAAAATGACTACGGTATGTTGCTCGTTCGATTTTATTTATGAATGCTAATTGAGTTGCCACCCTTTTATGACATTTATGTTTTAATATTCGCATATTCGTCACAATAGTGTTGACACAATTTGGTTTTTAATTTCGATTTTTCGAGGCAAATTCAATCTATATATTCATTTAAGGAAAATTCAATTTATATGCGATATATTTATTTCATTGCTATTTTAACAGACAACATCTTAAAGGGACGTTATCGGCTTTAAAGGTAAGTATGTTACAGAAATGCTGTGGCCTAGTATTAAAAAATAAAATTTACGTTAGGTCCCTAAAATATGTATTTCTTAAATATTCATAAATCACCTGCTAGAATGACGGAAAACGAAGCGGCGGAAAAAAAACCACAAGGTCCCATCTAACATTAGTTGGCGACCTTAGAACGAGTGGATTAGCATGTCGCATTCTAATATTGTAACTACTTAAATTTATATAGGCTGAATAAAAATCACGTGACAGTGGCACGTGAAAGAAAATAAACACGATACTGAGAGTCTTACCTTATCAATACAAACAGAAAAAAACACCTTTGTGTTAAAAATATGTCGAACATAACGTTAAATTACAAAATTAAAATCTCTTATATACGAGATGTATGTAAGAGATTTTAATTTTAATGTTAGGCATAATATTATAGAAAATAAGGCGTAAGACGTAGACGAAAACTAAAGAAAATAACTAACTTCTTTATAAACCCAATTCAACGCTCTTCCGAATCTTATTCTTTTCTGCTGTCTAACCAATTTCGCTTATCATTTTAAATTACGTTAATAGGTATACGTATTCATACACATGTACATATACATTGATATGAATAATAACAATTTAAAATAAAATAGATCCCTCCTCTTGAGTTATATTAAAATAATGTATATGAAATTATAACTTTATTTCAGTAAAACTGCACTTAGTATAATTTCAACATTCGTTTGTATCACACAGACCAAGTTTTTACCATGTTGACGAAATGTGCTCTAATTTCATGAGCGTTGTTAAACGTTACAAATTTCAATTAACTTCTTTAAGTTTAATTAAATCAATCGGTCTTAATATTGCCAAGATAGAATAAAAGAAGTTTCTTTGTACTATCCGTGAATATTTTTTTTAAATGACTTATCATTATCAATACTACTTTAAAGAAAATATTAGTGTTTTGAAAATCGGTATGGACCCAAATAATAAAAATTTCTCAACTTAAAAAATTAGGAACTCAAAAATAATTGACACGAAGAACTTGTGACAACTTAATTGTTCGACGTCAAAAAAATAGTTTTTTCTTTAAATATATCTTTAATAATGTGGCCAAAATGTTTGTTTAAATACGTTTATAATATTTTTTTCATAAAAAAATTTAATAGCATTAACAATCTCCATCAATGAGATGAATATTAAAAAAAATTATCCCCATCATGAACCAAAAATGTTCTACAGACGCATACATAGTCAGAGAACGTCATACTAAAACCGTTTTTCTTTACATTTTGAACGTACTATATTACAAACCTAAGCTTATATTTGATACATTAGTAACAGTATCAGAAGCATTCTATTTTCTTCTCAATATGAAAGTAACAAAATTATTGTGTATGTAATATAAATAGTAACAAAATTATTGTGTATATAATATAAATAGTAACAAAATTATTGTGTATGTAATATAAATAGTAACAAAATTATTGTGTATGTAATATAAATAGTAACAAAATTATTGTGTATGTAATATAAATAGTAACAAAATTATTGTGTATGTAATATAAATAGTAACAAAATTATTGTGTATATAATATAAATAGTAACAAAATTATTGTGTATGTAATATAAATAGTAACAAAATTATTGTGTATGTAATATAAATAGTAACAAAATTATTGTGTATGTAATATAAATAGTAACAAAATGATTGTGTATGTAATATAAATAGTAACAAAATTATTGTGTATGTAATATAAATAGTAACAAAATTATTGTGTATGTAATATAAATAGTAACAAAATTATTGTGTATGTAATATAAATAGTAACAAAATTATTGTGTATGTAATATAAATAGTAACAAAATTATTGTGTATGTAATATAAATAGTAACAAAATTATTGTGTATGTAATATAAATAGTAACAAAATTATTGTGTATGTAATATAAATAGTAACAAAATTATTGTGTATGTAATATAAATAGTAATAAAATTATTGTGTATGTAATATAAATAGTAACAAAATTATTGTGTATGTAATATAAATAGTAACAAAATTATTGTGTATGTAATATAAATAGTAACAAAATTATTGTGTATGTAATATAAATAGTAACAAAATTATTGTGTATGTAATATAAATAGTAACAAAATTATTGTGTATATAATATAAATAGTAACAAAATTATTGTGTATGTAATATAAATAGTAACAAAATTATTGTGTAACTAATACTTATTTTTTAATAACAAGTACACTCAAGAAAGAACTTTTTGAATGTACTCGTTATTAAAAAATAATGTATTAAAAAATAAATATACGAAAAGACTGAGGGCTTAAAAGGAACATATTCGAAAATAATCTAAGTATTTTCGAATATGTGCTAGTACTTATAAATAGAAATATTCAAATTTTATTTCCATATGTATGGGAATTTTCATCTTACAGTGCAATTAAGGAGATTTTCCAAACGAAACTAACATTAAAAATTCCTTAAAATTACATATTTCTTTTTGGGATATAATTTGTGTGACTCGTTTTACAAAGGATTCAATATTTTAACTATATTTTTATGACTTTTTATTCTTATGATTCAGTATTTATTTTTTGTTTCAGTACCCGTTAGATTCAGTATTTTATATTAGAAAAAAAGTCGATCTCTTTCGATTTGACGTTTAAAAAAAATTCGATCTCTCCACATTATCTAATTTGACAAATACTTTTACCAGATTTGAAAAGATCTTTGAAATAATTTTAATATTATATTAAATTCTTGAAGTCGAACAACGTAAACTAGATAACTTACTTGTTAATTCTAAACCAAACGATAAGTTTACACAGGCGTCACAACTCATCAAGTTAGTATAGTTTGGGATACATATTTCCTAAATTTGGTTCTATATCGAATCTGAACAACATCAAGTTATGCTATTTAATTTTTTAATCATAATGTCAAATCGAGATAAGGTATTATACTGTCATAAACATAACTTTTGTAATCTGAGTAAATTTTCAACATGTTCCCTCTTCAATCAGGGATTTAGTGATTGCATCACGAGTCTGTGAAAACTATACATATTTATCTTTGTTATGTTTTAGATTATATAATTTGTGCATATTCCTCTTCAATCAGGGATTTAGTGATTGTATCACGAGTCTGTAAAGACCATACATATACATCTTTGTTATGTTTTAGATGATATAATTTGTGTATATTCCTCTTCAATCAGGCATTTAGTGATTGTATCGCGAGTCTGTAAAGACTATACATATACTCTTTATTATGTTTTATATATAATCTTTGTTATGTTTTAGATTATATAATTTGTGCATATTCCTCTTCAATCAGGGATTTAGTGATTGTATCACGAGTCTGTAAAGACCATACATATACATCTTTGTTATGTTTTAGATGATATAATTTGTGTATATTCCTCTTCAATCAGGCATTTAGTGATTGTATCGCGAGTCTGCAAAGACTATACATATACTCTTTATTATGTTTTATATATAATCTTTGTTATGTTTTAGATTATATAATTTGTGCATATTCCTCTTCAATCAGGGATTTAGTGATCGTATCACGAATCTGTAAAGACTACATATACATCTTTGTTATGTTTTAGATGATATAATTTGTGTATATTCCTCTTCAATCAGGCATTTAGTGATCGTATCGCGAGTCTGTAAAGACTATACATATACTCTTTGTTATGTTTTATATATAATCTTTGTTATGTTTTAGATTATATAATTTGTGCATATTCCTCTTCAATCAGGGATTTAGTGATTGTATTTCGAGTCTGTAAAGACTATACATATACATCTTTGTTATGTTTTATATGATATAAGTTGTGTGTATTCCTCTTCAATCAGGCATTTTGTGATTGTATCGCGAGTCTGTAAAGACTAGACATACACTCTTTGTTATGTTTTAAATATAATCTTTGTTATGTTTTAGATGATATAATTTGTGCATATTCCTCTTCAATCAGGGATTTAGTGATTGTATCACGAGTCTGTAAAAACTGTACATATACATCTTTGTTATGTGTTAGATGATATCATTTGTGTATATTCACATCATTTATTGTCTATAGAGATAAGAGGAAGCGTGGTAAAAAAAGTTATGAATAGTTTAAAGCGATTGGCGAAAGGCTAATAAAATTAACATGGATCTGATAAAATAGTTTTCGGAAATATTTTACTTGGCATTGTATTAATAAGACATAAAGTAATTTTATGGCTAGATTGTGATACAAATTCTGTATTTGGTGTTATATTTATTAGAACAACTTTCAAAATAAAATTAAGATTGCGAATAATCTTTCAAAATTTTGGCAACATAGTGTATAGAAGACGTTTAATTTCTTTAGCACTTTATGTAACGAAATGATATCATAGGAATAATTAATTAACGATCAAAAAAATTTAAGCAACAGAAGTTTTTCCCAATATGTATAAAAATCTGACGTTGATGATTAATTTTCTATTACCATCGCCAACTTCTAGAAAAGATACAAGTAACCATACCTAGATATTTCTAAAAAGTTTCGACTTTTAAAAGTTAATATTCTCAACGAAAAGATATTCCTTACTTTCTGAGAAATAATATTAAATAACTGTCTAGCTTAAATCTTAAATTATAAAACTTTTTTTGGTTTCTGAACTCTTAAAAGGATCTCGTACAGATTTCGAGCATTAATTCTTCATGTGAAACCATTCCACGACCATTCAAATAAACATGGGTTATAAGATGAATAACCACTTTACATAACAGTTACCGCTGACCGCGATTGTGTAAACGCAAGCCACTAAATTCGGAATGGCGAAGTTACAGTTAACCATAAACTCATTTTAAAAAGTTCATTCTCGGTTACTTAATAAATTTTGCACAATTTTCTTTGTTTCCTTTTGGGCTTTGAATGACTTAACGGTCAAAGTTTTAATTGTCCTCGTGCACAGTACGTTTGATGCCATTATATCAGTAATTATACGTATTGATAAATTTATTTCTTTTATGCCACGATTATGCCACGACTATGCAGGTGTTTTTTTCCAAGACATATTTTATTAATAACCTTATTTCGAACGCAATTTCTAAATATTTCTTTTTTATTCTTTTTTACGAACTCCCTTGATGCTAAATTTAAAATTGGTCTAAAATTTGCTCATATAAATGGTGTTGAGACTGAAGTCAATAAATAATTTAGATATAAACAGAATGAATGACGACTTAACATTATTATACATATTTTATTAAACGTTAAATGTATTAATGATTAAGTGTTGTACCGACGATAATTTCGTGGCAAGTGTTTCTATGAAATTATACAACTTTACTTTCCTTAGTTTCAGAAATTGTAAATTTATTAAACATTTTGAACATGATGATAAATCAAATACTCTCATACATCAATTGAAGAAATTCTTGCGTATAAATAACAAACACATCGAACAACTGTAGAGTAAAAAATAATTAATTTATAGGCGATATCTTATGCTTGCACAGATTAAACTTATGCTATTACTCAAACGTTATTTACATGTAATTTACATATTACTAAAATAATTCATTAATTACTTATATTGAATATATTTGGCGTTAACTTTGTAGAAATTCATTATTCACAATTAAATGAAACTACGTGATGTAGTATTACTTCTACTTTCTTTAAGTTATATTCAATTTGGAAATACGTGAAATTAAAGGAAGTAGAAGTAATACTACATCACGTAGTTTCTTTTAATTGTCATCAAATACTGTTTAACGCCATCTACCTACGTGTGTTTCTCCCACTATCTTATTTTCTTTTGTATATTTTCAATGACCACTCACACTATACTCTTTAAAAATTTATGGAATATCTGTTTACATTTTTCTATACTATTAATTACATATTTATTTATGTTATTGAATCATATTATAATTTAGGCCGAACAACGAAAGCCAACTATTATTTTTCTGTCGTTTCGAAACCTCACGTTCTCTCCCGCCATTTACGTTTATTTCAGATTCTCAAACTAAACATGATTTCCTTCTCTTAGATCAAATTATCGACCACGAACATCCTATTATTAAAATAATTATGGGTTTCTAGAGCATCGCCATAACAGTCACGTATATCCAAATTTAATATTCAAATGAAACGTAAACTCGCATCCTTGACGCCAAACTAAGACCCATGATACTCCCACCATCACGTAACGCCTTCTTAATCGCAAATACCCTGAAACCAATTTTTATTACCGATGTTTAGGTATCTTAATGTATTTGACCTTAAAATTTATCATAGTTAGACATCTACACAAGCGACCCTATAATAGAATCACATTTTCCTTCATTACATCTACTACACACACCGTAAACGTAGATTATTACGTGCAAAATAGATAAAACACGACCGATTAGATTTGATTTATGAAATTAAATAACCGTGGATATTAGCTGATACAATAATAATTACGTTCGCGTTTAGGCTGCTATAAATTACGTGAGCTTCCGGCTTCGTTGTGTGCCATTCATTGGTATAAACAATAAGACTGAAACAGCTAGAGCTTAGGTTTGTAGCATTCAACCTCCAATAGTGAGTGCGGCACTATCGGTATATATCAGGTTTGATGGCACGAGCAAGTACGAAATGGTTATTATTGAAAGGAATTGGTGATGGATTATCTTTATTGGGATATCCATCATAAAAAAATAGGTGAAAGAGGAAATTTTAGTTATTAATTTGTAATAAATTTCCCTTATTCTTCTGTGTTTGAAGCTCTCTATTTTAGGTTCAATTATTATATTGTAATACACTCGTACTATTAAGGTTCCAAAAATATATGCTTTATAAGTCAATGTCGTAGTCAAAAAGTAAACTACAATTCAAAGAAATACTACAGTTAAGGCTGTCAAGATTCCTGAAACCCTTGTGGTATGTCTCAATTTGTATCATATTATGAGACAATAAAATTCTATTTTTGCAGTTTTTTAGCATCATTAAATATCACATAATTTATA
This sequence comes from Druceiella hillmani, assembly GCA_039881145.1. Taxonomy (NCBI): domain Eukaryota; kingdom Metazoa; phylum Arthropoda; class Insecta; order Lepidoptera; family Hepialidae; genus Druceiella; species Druceiella hillmani. Next base: position 39,900,105 of record JAYKKI010000011.1, read on the forward strand.
TCTGTTTCAAAATTGAAATCGAAACGAAAAGTAATTAAATTGATTAAAAATTAGTTCAAGGTTAATCGTGCATCCAAAAACTCTCTACTCTATATTCATTTAAAATTGTTATTCAAACTATTTAAAAAGACGAGATTTTTACTGGCCACAAATACTTTTAATATCCACGCCGCTACTATATAGCCTTATAAACATGACATTTAACATGAATTGATATTTGATTCATTCAGAAGTTCTTCAAATCAAATTAAATGATTTGATAGCGGTCTTCAATATGAAATTTACATAATTATGCATACCATTGTTTCTATTGACTTTTTTCAATCAAAATTCTTGCGTAGTTGTATTATGATTTATTATAACATATTGACGATTTAAAAGGTCAACAATTTAGATTATATTCCATTTAAAACATATGCGTTTTAGTCAATTTAACAGTATATTGGTGTTATTAAAAAGCAATCGTTTTATCTGTATAATTATAGAACTATTTCTTATGGTTTAAATAAATATCAATCGTTGTTTCAGTAATTATGAAAAAAACTCTGTTATTCTAGTTACGAAAATTTTAATAGTAATAAAAATATGAAGTAAAATTACAGCGTGGCAGTATAAAATGAAACTTGGTACATGTACTGAAAGAAACTCGCAAGGAAATTCTTCTTCAAAATGATAGAATAAAATCGAACGAAGGACTAAAAATAGACGGGAATTAAAAAGAAACTGGACACGTATCTACGTATCAAAAATATCACGCTATCTTTACAATGATTTATCTATGATTTTCTGTATCTAACATCAAATTACCCACTTTTTAAATTTTTTTATGTGTAATTTAATCTCAAAATTTTTCGGATATTTTAAACTACGGCAATTCCATTGATTCGTTTCGTGCAAAAATTTTCGAGGTATTCGGAGTAAGAAAGTTATTAGAATTTTTCATATTTTTTTCTTTTCTTTTTTCTCTCAAAACCCTATGAGCATAAAGTTTACTACAAAACTCCAATAGATGGCTTTGGCAGCCCAATCGGTTCCACTGGTTCTGATATCAACCTGCACAATGAAAGTAAACTTAAAGATAGACGTATCTTTTTTATTTGTAACCTGATTGAAATGGACCCAACTAAATGTTGCCGAAGTTAATCTGAATATATCACTGAAAATCGCATCCAAATCGGTTCAACTGTTGCTGATATTAGCCTGCACAACGACAAGTGCGCACAGACACACAGACATATCTTTTGGAAGTAGAATTTAGTTTTACTCAAAAATATTTAATGTACAGATTCGTTTTTTTACGATTTTATTATATGTATAGATAGATAATAAGATTTTCTGTATAATTAGAGTAATCTCGGGCTAACGTCACGAATTAAAATCTTTTAAACTCAGATGGCAATAGATAATGCATATGGATCAAAGTTTCGATTATTTGATATTCTATCCCATTGTGTTAAGATGAACGCGAAATAAAATTCCGAAAATTTCCCAGCAATAAACTCGCACGAATATAATTATAAGTGCCATGTTACTTTTAATTAAAGAAGCAAAGGGCCATAATTACTATTTGTTTGCTTGTATATACGTTTTCGCCGTGTATTTTTATTATTGTTATACGTATAGTGTTTCGTGAAAACATTTTCGGACGATAGAACAAAGGTGGCGAAAGCAAGCGTGGAATTGTGGTGTAGTATTGTTTTGCGATCCAGTGTATGTGACATTTTAGGAGATGTGTCGTGAACTATTCATTGTGTTCGTTGTTTATAATTAGACACAATATCTCTTAGATGTTTCACTGACGTGGACTCGGTTTACGGTTTAGTATGGGTAGATTAAACCGGTGATAAAGAATGGCGTTCCGTCTTGGCGTTTTTTCTTCTCTCATTATTTCGGAGCTAGAATTGTCAAGATGATCAGTGGTCTTCTTCTTCTTTAATAGCTTGACAGCCCAGGATGGGCCCCTGCCTTCCGCAGAATCAACTCCCAAGCTCTCCTATTCTTGGGCAGAGACATCCAGTTAGTCACACTTAGGATTTTAAAGTCTTTTTCCAGGCAGTCGAGCCACCTAAGTTTAGGTCTTCTTCTTTTTCGGGAGCCCACTGGTCTGGCTGAGAAGATCTTTCTTGTTGCCCGACTGTCGGTACATTCTGCTCAAGTGCCCTGCCCATTTTATTCTCTGAATTGCGATACATTTGACTACATCCGATTCTTTAAATAAATTGTAATGTTCAGAGTTAGTTCTTCTTCTCAAGATGTGATTAGACCACCAAAAATACTTCCTAAAATCTTTCTTTCAAAAACAGAAATGATATGTTTAACTTTTTCTGTCATTGTCCATGTCTCAGCAGAGTAGGTAAGAATGGGCCTAATTAAGCTTTTGTAAATCAGAATCTTTGTTTTTTACTGATGAAGCTAGACTTCAAGTACTTTTTAAGACCGAAAAAACATCGATTAGCCGCTCGAAAACATCGGTTAGATGACGATCGGTGGTACCCGACTCAAATTGAGGTGAATTTTCTTTATATTTTAATAAGTTTTCTTTGTGTTTTATCTGGCGTATGTATGCTGTTGTTCAATGTTTAAAACTTTTGAGCCGTTATAAATAAATAGATAAATATATCTTAATTTGTTTTTTGTTAAAATGTCCTATATTTCAAATCTTATTAAATCGCTGCTACAATTTGGATATGTGAAGATAGAGAAAATAGTTATGTATAGTTTTTAAATATTACCAACTTATTACTAAATATTACTCTGGGAAAACATATTTAAAAGTAGCAAGCTAGAAGCCGAAGTACGTTCGTGAATGTCGAAATCGTCTATAATTGTGGTGCAGTAACTTTGCGTAAACGGTTTCCAAACAATTTAAAACGACCGCTGACGAACAACTGAGTACTCCAATTGGCGTGATCGGGAGACGGAATATCAAAATCACATACAGTTTCGGTCGAATGGTGCAGCACGATGGATTTTCAAATCCTTCAAAATTTTACCCTTCCATGCCAAACGGCGCGATCGATCTATGGAATACAGATCATATACTAAGTAATTAATTAGTCAATTAAGCATATATGGGTGTGAGATTGAGCGATCACTTATTGTTTTTTAAATTATTTTTTACTTGCTATTGTTTAAATTAGTAAAGATGCCGTGAGAGCGTAGCAATTTGACAGATGTCTGCTAAACTTTTTAGCACAAATAGGTTAGTTGTATGACAAGAGGTATGGCACAGTGGAGCGATTATAAAGGTAATTGGTATTGTCAGTGCATCCATTTAAAACTGCGCCGAATGGACAAACTGCGCATGTCGCGTCCGTCATTGACCAACTTAAGAAGCATTTTAATTTTTCCTATACTGCACTTGTATGTCGGTATACCAAGCACATATTAATCATAAACGGCTCCCTTCGGCATCGGCCGAGCAAGTCCAGTGTCTAACACAGAGTGCATCTTTCAAGAATTAGATTTTATTTTTTAATAATATTTACCGACTAATTCTCCATTTGGCCAGCTTCATTGTACTGGCAGCTCCTTCCAAATTAATTCGACCAGCTTCGCGTCTTGTCAGCTCATTCCGACTAAATTCGACCAGCTGATTTATAACAGTGTATTGCATTAAATGGTCTTGAAACGTTAAAAACTTTATATAAATATAGTCGGATTCATCCGAGATTTCAACCCTCTTGGACCTCTCGGACTCAAAACGAAAATCATACCCCTAGGCCAATGAGCGGTTATTATAGTTTTAGAAATTTGATATACCCCATATATATCAATCCTAGAACTAGTTTTAAAAATAAGATTATTTTTAAGCATAAAATATTTTTGGAAATGTTTTTCGGTAGTTTTTCGATTCAAATCTATGCTTGCGCTACGGTTTTGATTAATATTTAATAGAATACGCGTATGTTAATATATTTTTAAATAATAATGACGCATTGTTCCTGATTTACCGAAATAATATACATAATATAACATAAATGTAATAATACATATATTTTAAAATTAGAAGTTTCACTTCATTCGTATGGTCATAAGCCCACACTAAAATTGTTTTTGTTATCTAATCTAATACGTATTTCATATTATCTTTTATCCTGTTTCAGGTAATATACGCCAAACTGCTCATTTGCAACTTGGGTAAGTAAACAAAATTCAAATGCAAAGATAATTAAAAAACCACTTCTGACTGAAGAGAGTCGAATAGGAAGCGTTTTGTCTTTATCATTATTTCGCTACCCAAAGAAATTCATTGGGACCGAAAACTGTTAAAGTTGTCATTGCACAATGGAAAAAATATTAGATTTTTCCATCTATTTTCTATCCATCCATGTCAATAATAATGACTTTATTATCTTTACGGATCATGGTCCCCGGCACAACAAATACATAATATACTCGTATGTCTAAGGTCAAGATCGTTGATAATCCAAAAACTGATTCAATAATTTCGAAGTAGCTGCGTGAAAAAAAAGTCTAAACTCTATACGTGTTATACTTTATTATATATTGAAAAATATTAGTTGAATTTCGTGGATTTTTCTTTACTATATACACAATGCAAATAGTTCAAAATTCGATATCCTTCGACATGTACCTTTCCGAAAGGCGCCAGCCATTGAGGTTTTTTTACCTTCAAGATAAACTACGATCAATATTAAGAAATAATTACAAAAAAATACTAACAAACACTTCTTAGAACATCATTACACAATAACAAAAACATTTAAATTGTGTGTGTTATCTATTGCATATAACAAACGTTTGAAAAATAATATTGTATTAAAACATTCAAACGTTTCTTGTAATAAATTAAAGCAGTTACCACTTTGTAATTTTAAAAAACATTAAACTTTTAGTTAAAATATTTACTTGTAATTAGAATAGTATTTATGATATAAAATATGTCAGTATAAATATTTGATACATCGTAATTTTATTAATGAAACAATATGTTTATATTGTTGTAAGAAACACAAACATTACCTTACTGAAAACAGCTAACTTTATTTAGACGGCATTTTCATTACTTGAAAATTAAAGAGAATAAACCATAATACTAAAATGACAGTGAGATGATCGGAAAAAATTTCAAATTTTATGTTTCCTTTAACAATGTGGCTTCGCGCTTCGAAATCTTTTTCATAAACCATTAAACAATTATAAAAGCTGTGAAAATCTAAACTTGATGATTCATAGGCTTATAAAATAAATATTATACTACTTGAAGCTTACATTATTGTTTAATTATCTCAGTGTTCCCACAAGACCAAAGCCAGGTGCCCACATCAAGGCGCCCTCTAATAAAATCATAAATTCTCGGCCGGACACATATAATTTCCGTATTTTTATTAAGTTCTAAATGTCACGCAATCGGATTTGCCGTCGCGCACAAATGAACGAATCTCAATTTATGCTAATAAATGCGGTCAATTTTGACATTTCGATACAGTTTATTCATAATGAATACTGTTTTGTGTTTTGAACGATACAGATACGTCATGGTATTTAAATTTTGGTGCGTTGATGATTGAGGCGAGGATCGTTATGAGATCGTTGGGTGTGCCCAAGGGCATCAGAAAATTTAAAAAAAAACAATGTCGTTGTTTACGTATAACAAAATAACAAACACGCACACACACTTTCACGTACAGGATTCCATCACTTTGCTTATTCATTTTCAAAAGTTGGGTATTATTCATATATCCATTTAATAATATAGAAAGCATGGATTAACAAGATTTTACAGATATATATAATGTATGTGTATCTCGGCATGATATTATAATTATAACAAACAACCCCACCTAACACATTGTATTTTGGTTACACTCCTCTGCTCAGTACGGCTACAGGTAAAACTGTCAGTTAGCAATTGAAATCACTCAAAAAGGGGCCTAATATTTGGTTTGGAAGATGCCCACATCAGGATCGTCCGATTTCCTACGAGTTATAATCACCATATTCAAAACTTTCCATTATCCGCTTCTTTCACATTCTGTCTATAGTCACGAAAAATTATCATAGTATAAGGAGCTTCTTGTACGTTTCACCGAACGTCCTTAATATACTCATCTCTACACGTAGACAGTAGGTGAGTACAAAAGCATGAAAGCTTGTCAAAATAACCCACGTAAAAACTTTATGGACTAATGGCATAAATTCTGCAATTGTCTTCAGAAATAGCATTGAAAGTGATGCTGTGTGTCGTTCTAGGCAATTATGATAGTTAAAAAGTTTTAATAATTCTACTTCAGCCGAACATAATTTTATGCAAAACTGAATTCAAGTAAAAAGACGATGAGCATATAAAGCATAGTCAGCCAATAAACTTTTTTACTTTAACCATCTTTATATAGAGTATAGCTTTAAGTCTTGACCAGTATAAAAGACACTGATCTATATAAGAAAATATTTGTATAAATTTTAAATAACGTCAGCTTAAAATTTAGATTGACAATTTTGAACTGTCTCATAACTGATTTGGAATCGTTATGAAACTCATAAACATCATCTGTGAAAAACTTTGTAATTATAGGTCAGTAGCGTGGTGTGATGGAAGTCAACCTTAATAACAATGCAGATACTGAGTAACATCTAGAACATTCCAAATCTACCTGATATATTTTACATGGAACTAAAACATTCTCTCACTTGGCAAAAGCTATGTTATGATGAAAACCCATTTGTAAATGCCCCACCTTCAGCAGCATGAATAGGTAAACTTGGTATCATGTCCTACAAATCCCGACCCTTCACAAGATAAATTCGATGTGGCAGGAACAAGCGATCAAGTTTTAATTACATTCCCACGTAAACAGACCGTCTACCGCATTCCAGCCACGCAATCGACAAGCAAGTACCACTTAGAACATTTTCAACAGCGCAACTTCTGTTGCGAAATACTAAAACACAGCCTGTATAAATAAACCTCATTTCATTATAAAATAACTTCTTAATACCAGCGTCTAGTCTGTTATGATGTGTTCCCTTTGTTGATTATTTTATTGTTCATTGTGCGAAGATACTTGGAAATGAATAAACAAGTGGCTTCTCTGGCGAAATAGCGGAGGGAAATTGTTAAACGTTTACATCCGGCCGACGGGGGGTCTCCTCTTGTTTTATTTTTTCGTGAGATATAATTCGTGTGTTATCATCTTAGCCATCATTTATGTAGTTAGTCAGATGCGAAGGTTGCGAATATAACAAATCTATGTATGTCTACTTCGGTTTAGAGAAGGTTAAACAGCTCTATCATTGCATGCTACACTATCTCGATACCTCTTTAAATGGATTTAGAAATTATTCCAAAATTTCTTTAAGAATCATAAATTCATGGCATGTAACAAAATTGCTATCTTTATATTTTATAACTATTGAGGGTATTCTTACCACTGTTACCAGTATATAACAATACATTTATTAACTGTAATAAAATAGAATAACAGCCAGTACTTACTATCAAGCACACTTACACAGTACTTAGTATCAAGCACAGAATGTCGAAAACATGAAGATTCAAGATAAACATGCCTGAAAATAACTATTTATATCTACATGGGAAGTACTATATCTATAAAATTAGGCTCGATTAATTCAAGGATTAAGCTCTGAAGAAATTTTTTCATTGATTCAATCCAAAATAATCCGCTTCCAGTTTATTTTATTACAAGTTAGTCAAATAAAAATCTATTACATCGATCAATTATAAAATGTTATAGTATTAAATATTATATAATTACGAGTATAGTCCATACCATACAAAAAATGAAATCGTTTTTACTTCGATTTTTTTCTATATAGATGAGATCTATTGACTATGACTGTTATTATTGACAACCGTATAAAATAATTTGACACGCTTTCGAATATATCTATGGTCTTCGGTACGTTGTACCTCTTAACATTATCTATTCATGTTATATGAACAATTTTCGCTCGATTAAGGAAGGACAATAAAGGTAGTGATTAAATAAAATTATTGGCCTTGAACATGTTAAAATCCTCTTAATATTATATATGTTAATTGGCTTTAAGACGTAATCTTTGATGTTTTGAAACCATAAATAATAAACGCGTATATTTGACGGAGGTTCAAACAACCACAGTAACCACACATTATACCATCGAATGAGCTGGCTGTAATCGAACTAGTGAGATTTTACCACTTCCGTGTTATTACGATATTACACGCAGGTTATTATAGTAACATATAGAACCTCCGTGACCGTTAGTGTAGCAAACGGGACATATTAATAAAAAGAAAAATATACTTTTATTTTTACCTCCAGAAAAAAACCCTTAACAAACAAATATTATTATATTGCAAAAAAATATTAATATGAACATGGTTTAATTTTTCAGAACGATGGCTTTGCTTAATCGTGCTTTAACTTATTAAAAGTTTAGATATTCACTTTTCGTTTTATCATACTGGTACTCCGCCCAATATTTTATTTATTTTCGGCTGCAATTATTTACGCAAACACGGAAATCTAACTTCATCGTTCAATAGTTCTCAGCGAGGTGTGTAACGAAAATTTAAAAGATTTCACAGTATTATAAAGACAACAAAAATATTTTTAAACTGGAAATTTTTCAGGTCTCAGACTATCTCATAGCTACCCCCCATTTTCCTATAATGGGCAGACCTTCCTTATATCCTTTTGAATACGCTCCCGTCAATAGTGAAAATCGAAACATAATCCTTTGGAACTATCTCTTCAGATGGAAGTGTCGTGTTATAGACAAACAGGACTAATTGATTCGTTTACGAAACGCCCAATGCAGTGCTGCCAGAAATCCGACCATGCTTTAAAATTTTCCCAAATTAAGTCACAGTTTGCGAAAATCTCGACCATGAAGGTCGCTTTATTATGAGGTCCAGATCGGAACACGTAGCCTGGTATTTCTGCCAACGTAGAACGTACGTTTATGCGTACAATATGATACGAATATTAACTTTCAATAGCGCAAGGTGGGCACGACTAGAGTCGACTCTTGTAAGCCCGTCACTGGTCTCTGGTACAAGCGTATCGGGAAGTGTCACTCGAAGCCGATTTTCGTAGCGCGATACGGTCGTTTGCTAAACCGTACGCCCGTGCCGGCGCACGCCGTCTAAAGCGTGGGTCGCACACTCTGTACACTGAGCACGTACGAAGTCGTGAACGTGCAAATAAGCGGTATGCGATGATATTAAATTTTTCACTTTCTGTTTTATTTCGATGATGTTACGTAAGAGTAAATGGCTTATGCGTGGATTGCTAGGTGGTAGTCGTTATTGGGAAAGCTATGTTGGAAAATATCGGAAGAAGCATGCCTTACACACAAGTTCCCATCGACTCGATGGCTAACAAAAAAATTACGTTTACCCAGGTCACTCTTTATACCACATCTACCTACTAAAATTACAGAAGAGAACTATTTGATAAATTTTTATTTTCAAGATTTTCTCTATATTTATATACGTATATTATTTTTATCTATTTTCTTTCCTTTCTTAATGTATCAATAGATGGCAAATTCGACCAATCTTGGTATATACATATAGATAAGACAATGTAATGTATGAAACTTTTAAAATAAGTATTTAATAACAAAACCCTTAGAAAAAATTAGCTTAATAAGAATAAATTTTTTATTTGCTCTATCATTTACTCGATTCCATTCTACTGGTAATATCTTTATTGGTAATATGATTACTATATATCTTGTAAGAGCCGGTTACCCTTACGTAAAGGCCACTTTTAAATACATTAAATTGTTCATTAATATAGAACTACTGGTAATATCTTTATTGGTAATATGATTACTATATATCTTGTAAGAGCCGGTTATCCATACGTAAAGGCCACTTAGAAATACATAAATTTTTTCTGTAATATAGCACTACTGGTAATATCTTTATTGGTAATATGATTACTATATATATTGTAAGAGCCGGTTACCCCTACGTAAAGGCCACTTAGAAATACATTAAATTGTTTTGTAATATAGAACTAATGGTAATATCTTTATTGGTAATATGATTACTATGTATCTTGTAAGAACTGGTTACCCCTACGTAAAGGCCACTTAGAAATACATTAAATTGTTCTGTAATATAGAAAATGTTTGCTTGGATTTTATATGATACATCATTTTCTAATCTTAGTTGAATTTAAACGCGACCTTTCAATCTCTAATACCAGTAAGTTTCGCTTTTACAAATTAGCAACATATATATCACAATCTAGTTGTGCCTATTTATGACTTCGTTCGCGTGTAATTAGAAAAAGGAAAAAAATTGTTTTTTTTCTCTTATACGTTGTTCCTGGATACATGCTATTACCATATTAAATTTCATCAAAATGCATTCAGCAAATTTTACGTGATACCCGCTCAAATACAGACAGACAAAAAGTTTAAAAAAGTTTCTGTGGTTTCTGTTATCATTCTCTACGCTAAATCAATCACCCTTTTTATATATTTCCAATTCACAGAATTCACTCTATTACAATTTTATTATTCACAATTAAATGAAACTACGTGATGTAGTATTATTTCTACTTTCTTTAAATTCTTTACCACGACCTAGGTTTCGTTGTATTACATCTTCAGGTGGGCTATTAACAAAGATGTTGTAATACAACGAAACCTAGGTCGTGGTAAAGAACTTAAAGAAAGAGAAATAATACTACATCACGTAGTTTCATTTAATTGTGAATAATTAATTTCCACAAAATTAACGCCAAATATATTCAAAATTGTATTACATGTGGTAGATGAGAGCAAAATTATTACCTCATTCATATACCCAAAACCACCTTTATTAACTAGAACTCTCATCTCCGCTAAATTGTACCCAAGTGTACCGTACAATTATTCGGTTTGCAATGCGATTGCGCGAATAGCCGCGTTATCGAAACAAATATCATAGGAGTCCAGCGGAGAGAAAGAGGTTCGCTTTACAGTCGCTGGCCACACCTCGGTCCACTTCGCAGCCCACTCGAATAGGGAAATCGTCGAGTGGCTTACAAATTATGCTTTAACGGATTTTGATATCGCTCGCTACATATAGGGAATATGATAAATGAACCATTCCCATATGACAGGTTGGTGTTTAAGAAGTCGGTACTTGAAAGGCGTCCAATAATGTATTACATGGATGTTTGCAGTGTGTTTTAACTCGGTGGGTGTAACGGTGGTCACCGCCATTAATTCAAACCTTCATCTAAGTTTAGGCATCCATTCGATATAGAATTCGTAATGCTTTCTAGTTAATCGTGATGTAAGTTCTTTAAGAGTATATTTTATTTCATAAACTCTTCGATCGACTATCTGCCATCGTCTAAAAACGGCTTGCGCTGCGAGATTTTTGCGTCAAATTATTGTTTGTAAGAGATGTGAAAATAGATTTTCACTACCTCCCAAAATTTCACTAATATTTTTCGGGGCTGTTGAAGTGTTTTCCAAATGTTTAATCATAAAAATTAATTTTTTCTCCCATAAAAATTTTAAATTGCTTTCAGGAAAGCGTCTATTAAATGAAGCACGTTACTAAAAAACATGTATTAGTAAAAGTAAAATTCAATATACCATATTATTTAACGAGACATTTAGGTTTTAAACTTTCCCTGTTAATCCCATCTAAACTTATACCGTAATCCCAGAATCAAATGTCATATTTTTTGACAGTATGTTTATATAACGAATCGGTATACTTTATTATTTATTTACGTTATGTTCTTATATATGTTCATTTTCCAAATATAGTTGAAACTACTCAAGAACAAATGTATGTACATGAAAGAGAGTGAGAATGAATCAGTAGTAATTTAATTCCAATAACTATGTAAGAAAGAAAATGATTTTAGGATAATGCAAAACAAATATAGAAGCATATTGGATCATTATAGAATGTCTGCAGTGGATTTAACGTGATAAAATTAAAGTTTTTTGTCGAAAATATCATGCATGTAAGTATACAAAAAGATAGGAGCAATAAAAAAGAACGTAGAAGACGAAAAAATACTTGGAAAGACCGAATTGTGAAGATTTTAATAATAGTAATGTACGGAGGCAAAAGTTTTTTATGAAACCTTTATAATGAAGTTTTTTATGATTTGTTTTAAGAAACCATGTGGAATAGAAGTATGACCTCCTATTTCATAGCTTATTGCTCGTTTATTCGTATCGGCGGGAGACGACGTTAAATGTTAATAAAACATATTGTGAAATCGTGTTTAAAAATAAAGCTGACGTAGCCTAAGTTAGATTTACTTTACAAGGATAAAGTTAGTCTAAATGTCTGATATTTAGTTATAACTAAATGGAGGAGACTGATTAAAGCAAGCAGAGGTGTGGGAAGAGTTAGAAAGGCCGAAAGATTCAAATGATCTTCGGCCTTTACCTTCACCACTGCTCTTGGGTAAAAATGGCGGTAAATATTATTACATAATTTTTTTTAAGTTTCCACCTCTTCACCGGGTATTTATTAGTTTTAGGAATGTGGTGAGTATACGAAAACAACCTTAATCATCACATGACCTCGATAGCCTCGCCAGATATGAATTATAGATGGATGAGGACCCTGTACCCTATAATAATTGGAATTAAAGTAACGTAAAAAGCTACAAGATTCTTAATCCATAGAAGACATGGATATCTTTAATTATAGTATATAGAGCGTTACATGTCGAAAGGTGATAGTGTAGATGCCTCTGCATCAAAGTCGATCGTTGCTGTCTCGAGCACAGGCGCGAATGCGTGACATTGGTGGAACATTGGAAAGTTGGTGCGGCGCTGAGCGTCCGTTATTGTCACGCTCTGGTCGTAGGTATGCGCATACCGTCGCAACATGACGTGACGCATACCGCAGTGCAGCTCTCCGAAGTATTCGGCTGCGATCGACATCCACGTGCCTTTGTTGGTGAAATTAGTTTTTTTTTGGCGAAGAATGCATTCTGACGACCGATATAGATCTAAATGATCGACGTTACGTAGAGATCGGTGTGCGAATAGATCGCAAATATGTGATCAGAACTGTGAATGAGAATTCAGATGAAAGGTACAAGAACATAAAATTTGGATTCTGTTCTAAATGTCAAGTGTCAAAATGAAATGTAATTTTAAGTAGGGGCATTTTGGTAAACATTTTTCCAAGTTTTGAAATATGTGATCAGAACTATGAATGAGAATTCAGATGAAAGGTACAAAAACATAAAATTTGGATTCTGTTCTAAATGTCAAGTGTCAAAATGAAATGGTAAGTAGAGGCATTTTGGTAAACATTTTTCCAAGTTTTGAAATATGTGATCAGAACTGTGAATGAGAATTCAGATGAAAGGTACAAGAACATAAAATTTGGACTCTGTTCTAAATGTCAAAATGAAATGTAATTTTAAGTAGGGGCATTTTGGTAAACATTTTTCCATGTTTTGAAATATGTGATCAGAACTGTGAATGAGAATTCAGATGAAAGGTACAAGAACATAAAATTTGGATTCTGTTCTAAATGTCAAGTGTCAAAATGAAATGTAATTTTAAGTAGGGGCATTTTGGTAAACATTTTCCAAGTTTTGAAATATGTGATCAGAACTGTAAATGAGAATACAGATGAAAGGTACAAGAACATAAAATTTGGGTTCTGTTCTAAATGTCAAGTGTCAACATGAAATGTAATTTTAAGTATTTTTTACATTTTTCCAAGTTTTTTTTTTAAATTCATTCATAGCGAATTCATCATTTTGAGTTCAAATGCAATTGATTGTTACCACGATTAAAGCTTATTGTTGTTCAAAGGGCGATGGAAAGGAGAGTGGTAGGAATCTTCTTAAAAGATCGCAAAACAAATAAGTGGCTTCAGAGACAAAGCAATGTTGATGACATTACAGAGAGTAGCGAAACTTAAGTCGCAGTGGGCTGGCCACATTGTTCGAAAGTCGGATTCATGGTGCAAAATTCTCTTGGAAAGGAGACCCCGGAAGTGTAAAAGAGAAGTTGGGCGGCCGCATATGAGATGGAAGGATGACATAATGAAAGTGGCGGGAACAAACTGGATCTAACCAACCAAAAATAGAACCGAGTGATGCAGCTTGAAGGAGGCCTACACCAAAATGACTGAGGATGGCTTATTATGATATGATATATATGATTGTTACTACGATTGACGGGAAGACTCCGTGGAATTTCTTGACTACGTTATTCATATTATAGATATTGAATTATATTAATGTCAGGATAGTAAGAAAAATAATGAAATGCTATCTATCGTGTTTGGCTTACTTAAATAATCTCAACAGAGCAACGAAGCAAGCTTGAAGAAAAAAGAGGATATTCACAACATTTAAACAAAAGTTTCACAAATACAATTTTTTAAAGAGACAAAAAACGTCATTGCCATTTGAATTGTAATATTTGATTACAATTATATTGTATAGCCTGTTGGACTCGCCAAAATAGTACCGTCACATTTACTAATAAACTATTGTTTAAAAATCCAAAACAATCCAACTTACTCAAAAAGTATTTTGGAACTTACCCGTTTTACTTTTTTCTGTTACTTTTTACAAACATAAAAATAGACTTTCTTAAAAAAAACACAATGTATGTGAAAAATAAAATGAGTTTATACACTATATTATCTGGTTGTTCAGGATTTTTTAACGGTAAGGTTAATTTATTACAAATTATAAATGTAATAATTATTATTTCTTGTAGATACTGGTGCCAATTTTAAATCTTTATATAGGAATTGTTTTTCATAACTTATTTTCAACTTACTGCACTTTTGCTGCCATTTTGTTATAACTCGAAATGTAGTGTTCTAATATATATATCTATATAGCACATTGCTTGCGAAAGTACATGCACTATATCAGCACTTTCATTTTACAAAGAATTAAAAGAACAAGTTTCCATAATAATTATTTTTAAAACATTTGTTTAAGTTAGTTCATTTATATTAATATTACGTTTTCGGTTAAAAGTGTCATTTTTACATTGAAGTAGTTACTCTATTAATCAAAAATATCCATTTCATATTAGTACTATCCTCATAATATATGAGCATTTGGTGAATTTTTGCTTGTGTAGCAATTTATTTGCCGGATATATTTACACATTACAGACTCCAAACTACATAAATAGGCATAAATTTCTCTGGTTCCCACATAAATAGAGTTGTTATAGCTAATAAACGCAACACACTATCATATTTTATTAAATTAATTAATACTAATTATAGAGAACATTTCCTTTCTGTCTATCAAAATAAACAACGTAAGTGAAGAGCACGATCGAAACTCATAACGGTACGGGATTGAAACGTACGCATGAAAACGTGAAACAGGAAGCGAAATAGCCTTTAGCTCCAATTACACTCAATAAAATTATATAAATATGCACTTTTCTATTAAATCAGTTCCGCTATGGCCCGGAAACTGTGGTGCAAATAAAAATGAACGGAAATCACCGACACCGGAAGCAAGGGCAATCTCAATAAATATTATCACTGCACGACTTCGAGTGGAAACGCGATTTATGGCTCAGCTATATTCTCGTGCCTTTCATAAATAATGACAAATTGTGGAAAAGGTTCGTGATGTTTACATGTTTCTTATTTCATGTTAAAACTAATTGAAAAATGTCCTGTGAAAGTATATGAGCGTTAAATTGTTGTTTCCAACGTTTGAGTTTTTGAACAAATTTTATGAATATAAATCAAGTTAACTATTTAATTGCAATAATTAAAATTGTTAATTTATTGTAATTATGAACTTATAGCATCAGGAACAATCACCCATAACTTAATAAATTAATTTAATAACTACCTATTGGAGCTACGAACAGATTTAAATACAAAGGTAAATTAAAAAAAAATGAAATGTTGTCTCTATTTACGCAAAGGGAGTCATTTGGCTTGATTATATGGATAATATTTGATTATATGGCTTAACTTAATCTATGGTTTTCAAACCATAGGCATGTTCAGTACCATTTAAATTGTGCCATGTTTTATAAGAGGAAACATGCCCTATGTTCTTACGAAAAGTACTTTCCACACCACAAAGATAATAACCTTATAATTAGCGTGCATTGAACCATTTCTCACCAAATTAAAAACTTAGTTATATAAATAATTTTATGTAATATGCAATAGGACTTACGGTTTAATTATAAAAATTATTTATCTAATTAAAACGTTGCTTAATTTCCCATTATGAAGAGCACGACTCATTTCTCAGTCACGCTAGAATTCTACATTCTTCCTTTACTTACATATTCCTAGCTTAATAATTTGTAAAATATTAGAGTTATACAAATCGTTCACATTTTCTATGATTATATTATCGATATTTCTATCATATTTTGTTCTTCTTTCGCTATTTATGATAATCAAAGAATTTCACCCTTGTTTTTGTAACTGCTTTGCCCCATTCTCCGCACTTATTAAATACAATATCATTATAGATCATCCATCCTCTTCATTGCTTAAAATCCGGGAGAACAATACTATGTTCCAAAAAAAAGAGGAACACTCAAAGGAATATATTATAAAAAAAAACACAAACAATTTAAAATAAGTGACCGATTATTAACAGAGCTAACTGCAAAATGGTAGTAGTGTGAACAACATTGTAACAAGACCGACATGTTTATTACGCAAGGTAACGTTTTGTGGAGCGAAAATTGACAACTTAGACATAATAATAATGTCGTAAACTTAGCTACCTATTACAGTTACATTACATTTGTACAATAAAACGTTTTATCACGATGTAAAACCAACTTCTAACTTTTGTTGATGTGTGATAGTGCTATTATATAGAAAAGAACTTTCATATGTACTGTTTATCCTCATTAACAATGGATGTTCCGTGTATTTTTAACGACGCCATTTGTCTAAAAGACCTCTCGTTCGGTCTCGGTCCTCCATTTGCCTATTTAGTTTGACAATATTAGATCCTATTGTATACAATCTAGTAACGGTATAGTGGCCTCTGTGTGTAAATTGTAGTGTTTTCAATCCTTCTTTTATTTAAAAAGACATGTATGTTTTTGTTTGCTTTACGTTTGTTGTCATATACTGCTATTATATCTTTTTTGCAACTTATAACTATATTGTATAGACCAGCATGGCCACTGTTCTCAGGTTACTTACAGTAGCAATTTTTTTTTTCTAGAACAAACTGCAATTAAGAGAGACCCTAATTTTATAGCTTATGCAAAGCATGGCCTCATTTTAAAAAGTTTTCTGTATCATATAACTTCAATGATTGGACATGGAAAAATATTGCTTATGACCCGCTAAATATATTAGGTTTGTTATGGAAGGTCCAAAATAGCACTTCATTTAGAACCTTGGCTGTCAAACCCGCTAAATGATGCGAAAGCATTAGTAAATCATAAAGCACAGCACATTTGACGTGTCAAAACTTAAGCAAGCCAGATCATCATGAATATGACCTCATTTTTTTTTTTTATTTATTCTGCTTAGCACAGCAATCCGTTTTTCACATTTAGCTGTTATTATTGGTGACTACAGTCTGCGTATGTAATTTAGCTGTGAGGAGAATCCATCGATCGCTCTCACTTTGGGTTTAGAAAATTTTTTTATTCATAAAGTTTAACTTATTAATAAAATCACGTTCTTTTATATTTTTCTCTGCCTATTTCTTTCATATCTTTAGTAGTCTATCATGTTTTCTTTGCTACCACATAAGCACCTTTATTGTCACATTTTCTTCCATTCAAAATAATTATACTGCCGAATGTCCTTATTTTTTAATTCAAAACGAGATTAGGCAATATCTAACAGGTATTCAGCAACGATTTCATTTTAGCAGCATTCGATTTACGAAATAAAAGTACCAGACATAAAAAATCACAATGTCAAAATTACAAAAGGAATAAAAAAAGTATGAGGTCAGTGTAAAAACATGCAGACGTAATAATTGAATTAAAAAATTATAAAACATTTGGGATAAAAAAAATTAAACCGTCTAAACTCATAAATTCATGAGGTTCCGGTCATTTAAATTCACATTCCAAGTGAACACGCCTCCGGTTGACTAAGGGGATAGCGTTTCACTGGTGCTTCCGTATATCTTCCCACTTTTTATGCCACCAGGTGGTACATGTATCTTTTCACTCTTTATACCACCCAGTGATATATGTTCCTTTCCATTTTTTATGCCACCCAGTGATACATGTATCTTTCCACTTTTTATGCCACCCAGTGATACATGTATCTTTCCACTTTTTATGCCACCCAGTGATACATATATCTTTCCACTTTTTATGCCACCTGTGATACATGTATCTTTCCACACTTTATGTGCTATGAGGCGTATCGCAAGGATCCTTCGTCAATACATAGGAGTGTAAATGGTTAAATATTACAAACATTTCTGATTGATCTGCTCATGGATTCAATTGCTAAAGAGTTTTTTTACTACTTCAAAAAAGTGTCATATTTTATATAACGACTTTTATTATATTCATAAACATGCGTGTATTTATGTATGAGTGTGTGTGTACATATACATATAGGTATATATATATATATATATATATATATATTTATATATATATATATATATATATATATATATATATATATATATATATATATATATATATATATGTAGGGGGAGAGAGAGAGACTAAGAGAGAAAGACAGAGAGAGATCGTAAACTTATATCTCACGTGCCATTCATAAAATTATTTCAACGTCGAATTTCACATCCTATAATTCATAAACAGACTATAAACATACTTCCTCTGGTAGCTAGAAGGTACTCACATCAAGGCGGCGTTCGGAAAAACAATACCATCATTAACTTTTTTTCGAACATAATTTGTATAACAATGTTTTGACCTTTATCGGCGAACGCACGGGTTAGCCACAATGGAAAAATGATTACGAAACGTCACTTCTCATACTTGGTGCGGGTAGCGGCGGTTCGGCGAGCATTACGACTCTGTTTGATATCTTACGTGAGAATTTATTATTTTCAAGGTGACGTTTAACTATTGGCTAATTGGAGCGGACATTTTATTGATCACAGACGCCGAAAACGGCGGCTTAGCTTTTTAATTGCCTTCGATTTTGTTGTTGATCATTAACGGATAATGTTTTCTTTTTTCGCTATAACATTTTGATAAAGTAACTTGTTAATGTTTGATTGTGAACGTAGCGTAATAAAAAGAAATGACCGCAAAATCTTTGTGTTTGAGGACATATTACACAGTAATGTTGATTAAAGAATGTAACAATTAAAGAATAAATCATAAAGATTAAATTAAATCATAAGAATATGTATTTTAAACGTTTTTTCAATGTCTTCATTGGTACTAGAAAGTTTTCGCTTTCACATATTTTTAAGAAACATAGAAACATTCCTCAGCGTTCTACCATATTGGTAGTTTTGGTCTAATGGAGGACAAACCTACAATATCAGCAACAATGTAATTAATGAGAAGATAAAGAATAAGTCAGAGTCGAACCCGAAAAAAACGTTAAAACAAATATTTTGCAGACTATTGTCTTCTTTATTTGATACATATTTTCAATATTTTTTGTTTCATAACTCAACAGAAGAAACCTTCGTGAAAATACTTGGTTTTATGAAGCAGTCACAATTAATCCGAAATAAAATCGGATTTCACTATTGAACTCAGAATTTTTTTATTCGTTCCTTTTTCCTTATTTCGTTAAACGCTATTTGCAAATTAGCAAAAAGACCAGGATATCAAATTTTGCAAGACTGTCGCCAACTATACGACAATGATCACAAGCAAACGCATGATATTTCAGTGAGTTTTCTTTTTATTTTAAAGTTCGAACCATTTAAATTTTAAAACTGGAATCTTACCCAAGGTGCTTATAAAACAATCTACGTGTATATCATGACTTTCCTGACTTTCCATTACGTTTAACTATTTTAAAACGATTCCCCTTTTGTTCCACGTATCCGACATTCACTAATTCGACTATTCAACCTTGCCTTTGATAAGACAGACAAACATAAAACACCCACTATCATTAATTTTGCTGTGATATAAATATTAATACGTTATTGTCATTATTATAAATAATACTATTGAAAAAATCCGTAAATGTATAAATACGATAATAAAACATGTTACGTTCAGATACAATTAAAATCAAGTATTAAATATTAAAATACATGAATAAAATCAATATTTTATCACAGTGATTAATACAAAATAAATTGTTAATCAGCCAGTATTTTTTTAGCAAGTTTCCCTATAAGCCCTATTCCCTATTTCGCCACGAAGCGAAAATCAATATTTTAAAGTGTATTTTATTTGCAATTAATTTAATAGAATTAAGAATTCCGTGATATTATATACAACGTGGTATAATTAACAATACTTTTCGAACTCATAACTGAGTTCGAAAAATTATTGTTAATTTTGTTATATCTAGCTTATCCAAATCTCAAAAATGTCCGTTTTTGTGGGATACAGCATGGATCACAAATTACCTCTTCTATGCTATTTTTTAATTAAGATTTGATCACAACTTCAGAATAACTTCATACGTATTATTTAAAGTGTAAACTCGACATCGCTCGAATGGCTCTCTGGAAAATTTCTAATAAGCAAGGCTCTCGACAAAAATTGCATTCAATTAAAAACCACAATGTAATCGCATTGCAAACAAATGTGACAAAAAACGTTACACTTTTTCAAGTATCACAAATAATACTCGAACTACACTTCTGTAATCGTGACGAATGGTATCAGAAAATATGCGAAACTTCCATTACTGCGACTGCTTTCGAATGATTTGCATCATGACACAGTCTATCTTTACGTACAAATCGCACAGGTTAAACAACTGTTCTATTGCAAAATGCCTCTAAATTTTAAACAACTCCTGCTCCTTAAGTTACATGATAAAAACGATAAAGTTGTTTTTGTATATTGGTAATGAGAATATTATACTTTTGAGTATGATATTCAGTTGTCTTTTTTGGGAGAATATCATCTATACTTTGTATGTTAATTAAACTTTTTTAAGACACATAAGCGCATAGCTAATTATATAGTTACTTCCTCTTTTCTACACCATATTTTATCGTCGGTTTTGATAAAATTTCATTGCTTAATTTTCTAAACGAAAATAAAATATCTTTTCTTCGTTTCGGGGATTGAAAAAGATCAAATCAACCCGGATCGATTGACTTATTCAAAGTTTAAATTTTAAATTCCAATCCTGAATTTTCTTTCGTATCTGGAAAAGCAACACAAGAAATATGAATAAAATTCAAATTTTGAACGATCCCAGGAGGATCGTTGGACGATTAGGTATATCTATATTGTTTTCAAGTTTTACTTAAAAAGACAGTAGGTATCTTATGTGACATATTCTTTTTAATCATAATAACTATTTGAAGACTCGTGAATATAAATTATTTTCCTGTTTGCGTCTCAACTATGTAATATACGTCTCGTAAACTATGTTTCACAAGAATATCTTCAATCAAATCTACACTCGTCATCTACTTACGGACTTCAATGGACATTGTCCAGTTTCTTATAAATCTTGTGCTAGAACCTGTAAGCCTAACTTTAATGCCACTGGTATCGGAAAATGAACAATTTAGGACTAATGAAATGATAGGAGGGTTCCGACTTTGACTGATGACGAAGTATCATACTGTAGAGAAAATACGATATATTTCAGTAATAAAACTCCTTTGAACTATAATAGGGATATTTATAACATTACATATATTTGCACATCATGAAATGCTAATTTTTGAACTGTATTCCTATACATTACCTAATTTATTATGCCTGAAATGTAATGTAGTTTCTCATTATTTCGTGTTGACTTCACTTTTGAGGATTTAATTCAATTGGAAATGCTTAATAACTGCGACAGTATTAAATATTTTATTTCATTTATTATTTTGAGAAAAAACCCATTTATTAAAAAATTAATTTATATTTAAGTTTTATTTATGTTAACCAAAAATACATCAATGAAACATCCCATCATGTTCAATTTGATTATTCAATTATTTTTATAGATATCCTAATCTTATATTTTATATTATTTTCACAATTTGTCGTAAAACTTATCTATGAACGATAATTAAATTATTTAATTATCGTTCATAGATATAATTTATTAGAGCCACTTCGCGTCTTTTAGCCGCCTCAAAAAAAGCGCCTCATTATTGTCAAGGTACAAAGGTTATGTATGTAACATCGGGCACGGGCGGTCACAGCGAGCGTACTTGGACAAGTGAGCGTATGGTAACACCCCTCTTCTATATAATTGCACTAAGCCAAGTGTATACATATGATATACATTTTTGTTTTATTTAATTTCATTTAAAAATGACATATTTGAGTTTGCCTTACGTACCTGTAATACAATAAACTATAACTTTAGCTACGACGATGAATTCCAGTTAACCAATATCAATATTTACGTTAAAACCGCTCGTATTACGAAACCACTCATTTCTCTTAAATCATTGTGTAACATTTCAGTCAGCCGCACCACCGCGGATCATGCAAATGTCAAATGCGTAATAAAGTTAAAGTCGAAAACAAATCACGGACGCAAAAAAAATTCGCAAAACAATCTGCCGAATGGCGCAGATTGCAAAGACGACACACGTCCGCCGTCAAATAAGGCGTACCGCAAAAAAACGAACGCTTTAAATGTCACATAAGGCGGTGGACGAAGATAGATTTGTTTATCTTAAAATAAGATCAATATTTTATCTGCCTACGTCAAAAATAAATTAATAAAATAATAAAATAAATTTATTTTATATTTTATTAATTTATATTTTATATTTTATTATATAGACACAATATCTCTGAAAATGCATCTTGATTACGAGTTTAACACAGTGACACATTGTATAGTAACTCCTTTAGCAAGTGCATTAAATTCTTAAATTAAATAAATAATTTTACCAAATCTCGATCAAAAACCACGGGTGGTTACTCTTTATAGGACAGTACAAAAGTATTTAAAGCTTTTACGGTCAATAGGTAATATTATTAGAAACTTGTAAAAAATATATAATGCAGCAAAATAAAATTAGATTTTTTTTAATCTTAAATATTTGACAAATATTTTGTTTTGAATTTGTATAACGGTGTAGCTATTCATTACTGTCACGTCCGGTCACCCGCGGTGTCGGACCAAATCTGAAGGAAAATGTTACTTGCTTATTTCAACATGTACAGATCAAAAAAATACCTCCATATTTAAACTAAACTTCAAATGCTACCGTGGTCTCAAACAGGTGCATTCCGTAAAACAAAATGACACAGAAATATACAGTCTATAAATTGTCAAGACCCACTAAAATATTTATTCTTAAAATATTAACACTTTCATATATTCTGTCAACAGTTATAGATAGAATGTATTGAGAAATAAAATATTGCAATTTTGTGGATTCTTGATATTACCGTTATCCAGTACCTGGATATAACCAATATCAAGATCTCTTATTTCATAATAGTTTGAGTTAAAGATCTTAAGTAATTCACGTATATAAATAACACATATGACATACTATCTTGTGAGAGGAAGTGTTTAAACGCTTATTTGCACAGACTCCTTGGTGCGCGACTCTTACTTATCCGGTTTTTAAACATTATTTCACATCTAGGCAGCCATAACAGCAATTCTAAGATTTTTTATTCACTATTATTTGGTACGCAATCAAGTAAAAGTTGTTATAGTTCCATAACCTCTTAATAGTCTTCTTTCAAAATTAAAAATATTCGATCTCAATCAGATATTAGAAATATTACGGAAATAGAAGCTGAGATCGTATAAACTAAATGAGCAAAGAACAAACGATGCATAAAATGTAAAAGGTATAAAATCGAATTGTGTAAAAGGTATAAGTTCCATAAACTCTTAATAGCCTTCTTTAAAAATTAAAAATATTTGATCTCATTCAGATATTAGAAATATTACGGAAACAGAAGCTGAGATCGTATAAACTAAATGAGCAAAGAACAAACGATGCACAAAATGTAAAAGATATAAGATCGAATTAGATTGTTTACTCACTATTTACGTTACAGAGTTTCCTCTGAGGAAAAAGATTACTTTGGCCTGTTCACCCTGTTACGAAAACTGGCTAACATGGGACAACGTAAAAACCATACATGTTAGATAATTTTAAAATACAAGATATAAGATCGATTTTACATATAGATCGAACATATAGATCGATTTTACCGTGTTCGTAACCAATATATTGACATGTAACCAGTAAAGCTGTAAGCAATTTCTAAAAATCAACTCAAAGCCGCCTGTAAACCGTACTAGGTTTATTGCATTATTTAATAGTATTGTTTTGCTGTAAATAATATCCAAACATTGTAAAGGGTATCCCTGAACCTGAAAAGTGAAACTGAAAGAGTAATGCTCTTTTTATTTTTAAGTTTCCCTCAATCAAACCAATAGCTGACGCATAACATCTGATATAGTGTATACTGATCAATATTACTATGAGAAACTTTGAATATGAAATATCTACCAACGCAGTGCACCCCACAATAACAAGAACACTTATGAAATTCAGATCTTTCATTAGATTTTTTCATAGAAAGGAAAGTATTGTAGACAATTCCAATTTTATATATCTATAACATGTCTCCACTCAAAACGTTATGAAAATCACCTGAAAATTATCTTCTATAAGAAACAAAACCGAATAGAGGAAATATTTAAAGATATTATTAAATAAGCAGTTTTCTCATATTTTTGCGAATAAATGTTGGATACAACAAAAATGCTCACTACAGAACTAAAAAAATATCGGGACACTCTTCTGCCACGACTTTACATACATATCGTCTTTCGTTTTACGCAGTTTCAAAAATTGTTTGCTATCCTTTTGAATGTAATATTTGTATAATTTTGTCAAAAGTGAAAAAAAATCGCTTGTAAGATTTAATTCAATTTTGTATAAATTTGCACTGAAAATTAATTTCTTTTCTTTTAAAATCGTGAGAGCAAAAATAAACAAAATCAATCTCTATACTCAATCGATACTGTCCGGAATTCTACACATCGTTTTAAATTGTAGTGATTAAAATAAACTATGATTATGAAATTATCGGCCTTTTAATAATACTAAGAGCATTTATCTTTCATAAATAGCTTTAATTAAAATGAGGCCTATTACATTTCATAACCCGACACTGAAACCTAAGCATCAGATTACCGGATGAGCCTCTAAGTAGACATCTCAATATAAAACATAACTCAACGTCATAGTATTTTATTTATTATGAGGTAAACTGCCGAAATTAAAATTAAACCATACATCAAATGCAAAGTCAATGCGATAATTACAAATTAATTCATGCAAAATAATGAAACATTGAAATATATTATTTCATGTCGACGTCTTTAATGTTGTATTGCCGATTTCTTTTTTTTTATAAACGACTTTATAAAACTGGATTCGCATATATTAATTTCACTTTGATGCTCCTTTTGCTATAAATTCACCAAAGATCACTCTCGCTTTGATATTTTTTTAAATCGCTGTCATATCTATTCTGCATATGGGGTTTTAGTGCTAGCCAACTTCGTCATCAGCTATTACATTCTTCGCGAACATGTTTATAAATTTGTATATTAAAATATAGTGTGCTATTTAATTTTTGTTTAGATTTAGTGCGGGAAATTTCATCTTGAAAGCAATGATTCTCTACAAATAGTTTATCGCTTATCCCAATGATGTCCCAATTATTCTTTAAGAAAACTTTTTAAATGGTAATATTTATAAAAGAGCTAAGTAGAATCTAATTATACCCTTTTTTAACTTGTTCTTCCAAGCGTTACAAGTGACTGTGAACAGGAAATAGTTTTTGGATCTGGCAGCCAACTTTTTGAAATCAATCGAAATGTGTACTATTTTGTTCACATGATAAGTTTAGTTTTATATTTATAAGACATATCAATTTTATAGGATATTATTAACTGATATTTTAGAAGTGAAACTTCTTTTATCACATCTCAGTAAATATGTACGTTGATAAACGGAATATTAACGGAAAGTTGGGCGCATCAGAAGTAAAGAGCGCACCCACTTTTTAAATTTTAAAAAGAAGCGGATTAAAGCCTCTTTATTCGTTTGTAGAAAATTCTTTATTTAATTTTTGTATTGTATCCTTGTACTAATACCATTCATTTAGGTACTGATGTTCAAAAGTCTTCAGTCATCGCCTTAGCTGCTTAACATGATGGCGTGATTCGGATTCGGTAATTATAAATGTCTGCGAATTCACGCGACCATCTGTATATGAATAAACTTGAAGTAATATGCATGATACGGATGGCACTGTAATATTCTTCATGAACTTTGCTATTCAAAATTTGCCACAATTCGCTCTTACCAAATATTATCAATAAGCGATAAATTCAAGATGAACCTTGAGAAGTGACACGCTGTTTTGATGGATTCTAGGTAACAAGTCATTGCGTTGCTACATTAGCCTTGATACAGAGAGGTGTCATTTATCACATGCGTGACCCGTCCGAAATGTTTCTTTTTAAATCTATGCGTAAATTACCTAATTGCATCGAATACTGCGTAGTGGAGAGGACTAATGGAAGCTGCAGCACACGGTTTTGACTAATCGTCGTACAACATCTATTTGTGCAGGCCGATATTTGAAGCGTCGGTATTTTTTCTCATTTGTCAATTCCGTAGGGAAATCTCGTGTATATAGATTAACTTTCAATGTTCAATTTAGGTCATAAATTATTACAACGCAAATTACCTAATTTCATCGAATACTGCGTAAATTACCTAATTGCATCGAATACGTCGAATACTGCGTAAATTACCTAATTACATCGAATACTGCGGAGTGGAGAGGACTAATGGAAGCTGCAGCACACGGTTTTGACTAATCATCGTACAACATCTATTTGTGGAAGCGTCGGTATTTTTTCTTATCTGTCAATTCCGAAGGGAAATCTCGTGTATATAGATTAACTTTCAATGTTCAATTTAAGTCATAAATTATTACAACACAAATAATATATTTGTAGTTGCCACGAATACATCACATGTTCTTGGTCACGTGCTCACCAGATCATATATAGTACCATAACTAGACCAAATTGAGCCCAGTGCCAACCATATTTATTACAACTGATCAGACCCCCAATGTTCATTTCTACACTCTCTGAAGTATGTGCCTTGTGCACTACAGACTGACAAATGACGAATTCATTCGTCGTAAATATGTGTATACTTCATTGCACAACCAAGTTCCAACTTGGTGCACCTTAGTTCAACCGCGTTAACGGATACTGTACTCTTCACGACAAGTGCTTGACAGCTATTTTAACAGCCCTATAACTCAGATCCAACAAATGCTTGAAATCTTATTTAATGTATTAGCAGAGAAATAAAATATTATAATGTATTCTAAATTTCAAGCTCGTATTTGTTTTTGTTTCTGAAATATTTGACATCTAAATTCGTCAATTACGTAGCTCACTTGCTTACTGATACTTAACCACATCCAAAAAATCTAGAAATTTGAAGTCTGACAGACACGTATTATTCAAAATTATATCAGCGTATATATCTATTGCACACATACGTAGTAGCGTTCTAGGACTCTATACATGTTTTGTAACAACAGCTCTAGTTCTAGAAAATATTATATTAATAAATTAAACATAGCATGAGTACAAAAGTTAGCATCGGGTGCTAGTTGCTATTACCTGCAACTAGAACTAAATACGGACAGACACAATATATATATATATATATATATATATATATATATATATATATATACATATATACTACGCACCAAAATTGTACAATGAACCAACCAATGTCATAATGATACATACACAGCATCTAATTAATTTCTAATCACTGAATGCATTTAAACACGTAGAATCCAAACAAAAGAAAAGTTTGGTGTATGTGTGTGTGGTCTTATGTTGAATTTATGTTGCTGTTTGTTATTAGCTATTATAATAATATTATGTAAATGAATATTGGTAAATATGGCAGTATGTACATTTTATGTATTTTATAGTGTGTGACACGTATGTATATCTATGTATGTATATGTGTTAATATTATTTTGTATCATACATTTATAAGAACCAAAAAATGGAATTCTTTCAGGCATTGAACAAATCGCGTACTCACGGGCCGTGACGCGACCCATTCAAGAACACATCTAATGGCTAGTTGGATGGACATATCCTAAAAATATGTGCAATTGCTAATCTAATAAAAACCGATATTTATATTATGTTGTTAAATAAAATAATAAATTAATGTAAATTATTAAATTATTACAAATTCGACTTTGCAAATTCGATTTACCATAATTTCGCTTGGTGTATCCATGTCCATAGAAAATCGCTAAGGTCTTGTTTTATATTAAAACATATAGGCGATTTCTTTATAAACGTCAATCTCCTTGTTACTTATGACATTTTGTAACTGCAATCACAATTTGATTTGAAAAACAAATATTTTGATTTGAAAACGGTTTTTTTTTTGCAAGTAATTTTTAAAACAAAATTCTATGATTTCCTTTGGAACACCTAAACAAATTGGGTTTTCTTGCAGGTTGTTTTGTCTTTAAGAAGGGCATTATTTTATTTGTACTTTCAACAAAATGGTGAAACTATTAAGTAAGCATCCAGGAAAAGGTTAATGGACTAACACGAATAAATCGTAATTTGTCCGTTTCTAATCCAATAATCATTCTTTAGTTTAAAAACTAAAGACATTTTCGTTATCATAATGATGATACGAACTACCGAACTCTTAAAATATCAAGTAAAAAAGTTTGTAGTCAATCGGATGCTTCCTTCTGATTTAATAAACCTTTGGAAATGTATATACGTACGTTTACGTGTTTACGTGTTTCCTACAGACTAGCTCTAAAGTGGTTCGTGCTTATCCACTAACATTTTCTTTTTGGAAACACTCTTCTTCTCTTAGTAACTTTATTACCCTCCCTTATACTAATGCAATACTTGAATTATTTTGATAAAAAATGGAAATAACCCGAACCCTCAATCCCTAAACCTTGAAACCTTCAATACCTAAAATAATAAATATAACATTGCCAATTAAAAACAGCACGCAAGAGCTGCGAGTGCCCCGTAATTATGGGTATACAAAATCATCGCCATCAGAGATGAATTAGAGTAAAGGTGAAAATTCAAGTTGAAACCATCATTAAATCGAAAAAAGGAAGTTATAAATAGCATGCCCCGCCTAAACTGAGTATTGAGCGGTTGGCAACATGAATTGCATTTCTAGTGTAAAGTAAGTGACATGAAGAGCTAAGCGAAACGCGAAACAATTAGGTATATAAGCTGTCGTCCATATTTTCTTTGCTACACGCATTTCCTGTACATGCAGCTTAATAGATTAAAAGCTTATATTTCGAATAGACAGAATATCTGAATCTATTCAAAAGTTTTGTTGAAACTTTTGCAGTAATATTTAAAGAAAACGTATAGGCAAACAAAAGTTTTGTAAATTTTAAAGATATAAAAATGTGTAAATTTAAAATAACAGAGAGAGAACATATTTTTAGCTATTATCTGTGACTAAAAATTAGTATCATATTTCTATGAAGGATTCATGAACAAGATATTGGGATATATTTTAAAATAAATGGAAAAATCGGTGAAACCATTATATATATATATATATATATATATATATATATATATATATATATATATATATATATATAAATATATATACATATATAATTTTGTTTAATTACAAAGCTATAACTTAGCTCGTAATATAAACAGTAATTTTAAAACATTCTGCTACTTTACTACACAAAAAAAATGTGGCACAGTTATAAAAAACTGTATGAAACACACTGATAAAAATGTGACACACTCATAATCGTACAATACATCACAAACATTGTTGGAAGATTTCGTATAAAGAGTAGCAGACTTATCAGAGTCATAACAGAAAATAATAAAATCATCATCTTTCTCTGCTTTGTGTGATAAAAGTGAAGGAAGAAAAAAAACTGGAGGCGTCTAGCATCTTCCTTTGGAAGATTAGATTATTACCATAATGAGTATTGGAGTACTATAACGTTAGAGAATAAATAAATAGCTACTGCGGACTGATACGTGAATATTGCTTTACCAATTATCTCGGAGAAAACCAAAGGATAACACACTCGCAATACAACCATCCTTCGTCAGGACAGCTGGCTCGTTCTTCCAGACAAACATTTTTAAATATCGCCAACGTAGTATTAATCAGTCATCTATCACACAGCTCCAACTTCACACTCTGCGATATTTATTTAATCCCTAAATATGAGTATAAACTTCTAGATACTCGTTTCATAGACACAAATGGGATACTATTTTACTCCCAAATGGTCATAAAAAAGATGCGTGAAACAGACTTTTAAAGAAAATTTAATATTTCAACCAACGTTTTCGATATAATTCAAAAGGATATTACTCCGGAAAACAATTGAATAGTAATTTATTTTTATTTTTCAACCATTTTTTTTATTTTTCAACAATCTAAGTAACACATTTAAAAAATTTCATGTTTGAACATTAACAACTTTACGTTCTACAGTCATGTTTACAATGTGGATTACATTGTAAACATGACTGTATATTTCAATAAATATTTTATTAGAATATTACGTAGACCGAGCTAACTCCTTTTTTAATATTCTTACGGTTTACACAATCGATTGCACGAAATTACGTAACTATGTAGCCAGGATAGCAAAGCGAATTGTGTGAATAGAAAAAAAGCACGTCCGGTACGCCTTTCTCAGTTGAATTCCGTATTTCATTTGCAATTTAACAGATTTAAATAAAAATGAGATAAAATTTTAAAAAACCTCGATAGAAGATAAATTTCTTTGAAATGAAATCGATGAATAAATATTGTGAAGACCCGGAAACATACAAAATATGTATGTTATAATTTATGCTCGCCATTAAAGACGACGCGCGTTAAAAAATATTCTTGCAAATAAGTTTGAACAAAGTAAACGAAGTTTTAGATTATAGAACCGTTAATATGTTAAATGATAGGGCTAGTTTAGAATAAAAATAATTGCTGTAACGGCAAGAAAAAATAAGAAAAATAATTAAAGCAAATGATGGACATAGTTTAATAAGATAAGTACTCATTATTATGACTTTTTAATAGCATAATTTTCATATTCTTCTAATGTGTTTTCCCTTCTTTCGTTTTACCATTAAACTTCTACTAAAGTAGGTTTGTGTAGTAATACGATATCCGCCCGTCTCACTTTTCTAGTATTAGACAGATGTACATAAAATTTTACAAGTAAAAGTTTTATGTAGAGGTCCCAATTAACAGATTTAAAAATATTAACATGTAAAGTGAAGCCTGACAATTTTTTTTTTCATTTATCCCATCGAATGGGTCATCGTGAGACAGATGTCATCATGTAATATGTAAAATAAAATTGAGATTTCGTTTAACATTTTTAATTTAAAGTCACGTCTGTAAAATATTAGGTTTCAAATTGACGTTCAAAGTTCATCCGCTGTTTGTACTTTGAAACTTTCTTTTTTTGGAAGTTCAACATACAACCGCTTCTCCCTCTCTTCTAATTTTGAAATTGTTTGTAGAATCTGTAAAAATGGTAAAGGAATTTGATTGGATTTTTTAATTAATTAAATTGAACGCAGAAAAATTATTTTAGTTAATTTACATTCATAATTTCAAAAGATACAGACCATATACTTTATCGTCATCAATATTAAACAGAACTAATTCGCATAACACGCAATGATGAAGCCGCAACAAGAGATAGAGTCGGCAGATAAAGGAGGGCAGAAACTGGAACAAACCTAATTATCGATAAGAAAAAATCATTAAGATCGAGGCCAAGACCTTCGACCCGTGCCGCCGTATCACCTAAAGCGTTCAAACGTCAAATCTAAATCAGACACATGGCGAAGTAACATTACACGATATATACCGACTTAATCACCAAGAAACGCATTAATCACTGTTCAGACTTCGAATATTCACGTGTTTGCTGGAGGCAAAGCACTAGCCAGTACTTACATTAACAATAATGCACAGTTAATTTAACTTAATCGATCATGTAACGAGCGTCTACTAACGTGTTTTACGTAGATATGTTGCAAAATGGTGATTGTTTCAAGGCAAATTCCAATAACATCTTCAGTCTTCAATATTTTCAATGCGTCTTTAAGATCAATTAGATCAAAGTTAACATGATTTTCGCGTTAATAGTAACAAACTTTCTTTTTTACTTCTGGAAACTAATTGAGCTTCACTTCTTTCCCAAATATTACTCTTTTTTTGTAAATAATTGTTGTCTTCTATAATTCTACTGTATGCTAACTTCATAAAATTTTCACGTAATATTTTTAACATTCATCTTGAAAACTATTCATAATTTTCGAGTCGAATGTTAAAAATATTACTTTCTCCAGTTATTTTTCCATCCAGTCCTCAACAACTTGCCTCCTTCATGTATAAACAATCAAAATTGCAAAAGGAAAAAACGAAAAATCCAGTGGACCGTATAAAGTGTAGCTTTATTGTTCTAAAAATAATATACGTAATTAGTTTATATTAAATTAACGTTATCAACATTAATACATATGTAACTAATTATTAACTATATTATTTCATTTGTCGTAAAATTATCTAAGTAAAGTCTTAAAAGAGTTTTTCAAAACCTTTATATACGATGTAGCTGTAAATATACCTATGTGTGGATAGGGTAAAGGCATTATTCCTACTCTTTCCATAATATCGCTTCAAAAAAATTGTGGTGCGGAAAAAAGAAAATAGTGTTCAGAAGAAAAGTATTACTATATAATTATTTTAAGTATTACTATATATTATAGATATTTCTGTTTGTCGTCACAATCGCAAAATATCTAGCACAAATATACCAATATTAATGTTCTGATATAACTCTTTCCACGAATATTACTCCACAATATTAAATTTGCTTCCATCCATCTTTTACATTACCCCAGATTTGTTTTCGTGTATAATACCATATTATTAACATTATGATTAGTCTTAAATCGAAATCGTTTAAGCATTGTTTGCACAAAATATTTTGTATATTAAAGAGAGCCATTCTTTTTGCCAATCATAATTCGGCGAACTTATTATTTAAAATTAAGGTGTTACAACATTTTGTTTATTGAATGTATTCAAGAAACATTAAATAATACGGTGCAAGCAGGTTTCGCACTCGCACCACCGTCCACCGGTTGCAACACTGATTGAAATCATTAGATCGCTCATTGTTGAATGCGCTACGGAGCATTATCCTGGTTAAACATTATGAGCACGAACTACTTATGATTACCTGAGCAACAAGCCATTTGCAAACATCGGTCGCATTCGATTTATATAATTAGTAACAAACCGTAATAACACACCTGTACCGGAACACGAAGCGCAATGGTGCGGTGAGCTAGACAGGGTTGTCAGATATCGATGAATTGAAATAAGCGATATCTATATATATATATATATATATATATATATATATATATATATATATATATATACACATATTGTGTGTGTGGGCATATATTGAAAATATATCTGAAAATATTATGCTGAAATAATTATGGGAAAATCGAACGATATCTAAATACTATTAGCAATAAAAATGAGTACAGATGATATTGGTTCCATTTAAGCTTCATTTTTCTGCAAATAATAGCTTAAAATTAAGTAAGTCATTTGTTCTTCATAAATATATTAAAACAAGTACAGAAAAAATAATTAAGAAAAAATTGTTTTAATAATATTTGAAAAATATTTTTTTTCATAATTTATCAACGATGTATTGTTTATTAATGCAACCAACTTCCAACTTACACAGTTACAAAAGTTTTCACACACATTGTTTCAATATCGACATAAATAATGAGTTAAAATAGCTAAGGGGCAACCCTAACCCATATGAAACTAGTACATTACATGGAAATAAGCTTTCGTCTCGTAATTATAGTTACGAAAAGGAAGTCTGTAATCGTTTGCTTTTAAATATTAAATGCAAAATTGTAGCAAAACCTATGAGAATTTTTATTTTTCTCATTCACATATATACACGAAAGCATTATTTAATTCGTCTAAGCTTCTATTTAACTCAAATTTATTTCACAAGAACAAAGCTTTGTAGTTAAAGTACGAAATCAACAAGAAATTTCAATTTTATTATAAGATTTTGTGACAAACAAATGTAACTAATAATTTTCAATGACAAGTTTTGCGAGTAGATAAATTTTGAGAAAATTTATTAAAATATTCTTGTTTAGAACCGTGTTTCGGTGCCATCTCTGTATTAAGATTAACTTTCATTAAAGCATCACATTTTACAAACACATAGATTATTACGCGAGCTTATTGAAATTATAAAATAATTTCTTAGAGTTAACCAAGATCTTACTAATGAAAACATTAGAAAATAACAAAATATTTACAAAATTTTAAAAACTTAATGCAAAACACATGGATCATATATACATATATATATATATATATATATATATATATATATATATATATATATATATATATATGTGTATGTATATATATATATATATATATATATATATATATGATGTGAATTTAACCGTATTTAGAATAGTAAATTTTATATTTGTAAAAGAATTAAATAAAGATGTCTTACTTCAGAACATTGGTTTCAAAGCGCAATCGTTTACGTTAATGACATAATAATAAAATGCTTTTAAAATAACACTGTCACTGTTCTTTTAGTGGTTCTTCTTCAAGTCATTGATTCATTTAATATATTAACTAAGTTATTAAGATACAACCTTAATATAATACAAAACGTAAAAGTTTGTTTTTTAATTAGTTATTCAATCACTGATGTAAACTGTTATTATTGAATACATTACACCTTTTTCAATACATGCACTATATAAAATTGGGATATATACACTACAGTTCAAACAATTTTTCCCGACATTGTTACATTACATGCTTCGACCAATCTTTATTTATATCATTTTGAATATTTTCCCAGCATATGGTTGACAAATTAATATCATATGTGTATATAGTATATACACACCACAGAAAGAAGTCAATGAGTGTCGCATGGAAAAACTTTAAAAAATAAGGTTTTCCAACCATATGTACCAGTGAAATATAAAATTTATTTTCATTGGGAAACAACATTTTCAAAATAAAAAAATCAATCATTTTATTTTCAACTTTTTAACACCATATTTCATTTGTAATTTTTAATAGTCTAAATGTATATACATTTAGACTATTAAAAATTACATTTTGAATGTGTAACGACCTACAAGGTTAGCATTCAACATATAGTGCTCTTAACACTATACATTATATGTTATCTTTTTAGGTCTTTCCATAGCCCTAATTATGTATGCTATTTATATTATAAATGTTTATTTATGACGACCATCGTTATACAAAAAATAAAAGTAGTGCAAAAATATATAAAAGTAATACGTTAAAAAAAATTTCTTTCGTTAATTTTGAGCACTCCTTAGTCTCTAACTGAAATAGGATATGCAGTAATGACGGGGTGCCATATCTATCATGCATCCTTTGTTACAACATATAATTCTTAATACGCCTCAATTCGCTTTTGCGAGCATTACATTTCTTCGACAATCTCCAAATCTGGTTAGACCACGTCTTACGTAGCCCTCCGTACGTTCTCCTTGCCGCCATATCTCGCAATTAAATGTATTTTTTCATAAATTACACATTATCAATTCGATCTAAATATATACGCGTCTTTTGCTCCGACAATCTAAAAATTTATACTTTACCATATTACACGCTGTCCTCCACATGTGGTGAAATATTTTTAACCCGACCTAATACGACTGCTAATAGTTTGTTGCATGTTTCCAAAAATAGCAATTTACTTAGAACGTATTGGTTTAATGTGATTTATTTCATTTTTTACACTTCCTTTCTCTGACAGTTATGCAGAGGTTATTATTGAAATCATTATTCGTTATCCACATCTACATCACAAAACGCCACCTAACGATGAAGTGGATAGACAATAGTTTTATCAAGTTAAAACGGTAATTAGTTACTCTCAATTTAAAACGGTGATATTTTCATCATTTAATCTAAGTATATAATCAAATATTCCGTGGACTTCTGACTGCAACTTTATTCAGATTCTTTAAGAAGCATGGAACTTCATATATAATTGAACTCTTAACATTTTGAACTCAGCATATTTAGCCATATTTACCATTTATTTTACATTTTGAACTCAGCATATTTAGCCATATTTACCATTTACTGATACTCTTGGTAAATGACCTTTTAATTAACCTTAGCCTATACTGAAAGCAATAAGGGTTCTACAAGAATTTTCTTGGAAAGTTCAAAATGATTTTATTTCTTTATATATAACACCATTTCAATCCTCGTTGGTTTTGTATGTCCTAACCATATAAACAAAATTTATTAATTCTATGAATCACATTTACTTCAGCCCACGTTTTAAATTTTTTTTTCGTTTTATCATTTTTCTCATGAATTATTAGATTTTTCAGCTTAACGAAGATGTAACAAAAAAGCCCTTACCCATGTTTGACACTCTCTTCTTAATTGCTTAGTTATTATAATTTTTATATTTTATTATTATTAATTACGTAAACAATCGCGCGTTGGAACCAATGTCTTTGAAGTTAATCTTTATTCTCTAGTCATTTATAAATGTAAAATTTACTAATTTTTATAGGTTGAATTCACGCTACTAACGTCGTTAAATGAATAAATGTGTTAAATGATAACGTTGTTAAATGATATTCTATTTATTTGTTTTGCCCTTGATTTTCTTCACATTTTCGTGTAAAATTAATAATTACATAAACAATGCATACGAAATATGACTAAAACACGTGCATATGACATTTATGCTTAGACGACACCCCCCCCCCCCCACGCCTACCTTATTACTTCCGTCACATTTTTCGTAACGCAGCCTGCACCAATCGATAACCTACTTTATAAAGATAAATTAATACTAAACATGAACTTATTAATATTTATTACCACAGTCGAGTACTTGTATCAGCCATTATACTTAATTGATTTCTTACATCTCAGTCACATAAATATTTCTTAACTATCTAATTTTGACTACTATCTTTTATCATATCTATTTTGCTTTCATCCATCGATAATTTGCTTCGCTCTTATTTTTCCCACATCCCTAACACCTGTGTCTATGGACCACCCGCAATACGACTTTCTGCGAGACGCGTTTCACACGTTCTGTATTTAATGAGTTTACCCGAATGCTCTTGTATGGGATTAGACGACTGATGTTAACAAATCACCCGAGTGCGGGCAATTAGCCGGTGAGTGAGTTTTTTTTTATCTTCCGCGGCTTTATAAATATGGAATCCAAACCGCGCTTCAACGTTATTCGATCCAACATTTCCTCAGTATTCCGCAATGTCTTACATCACGCTTTCGTTATTTAAAAATGAAAGTATGATACGTATCTGAGAGCTTTGCTTACGTTGGGACTTTATGTCAAAAAAATATATCAAAATATATTAACCTTATTTAAAAATTTTGTTTACGTCCGAAAATGTCTTTAATCAAATATGCTACGTAATTTGTATACAGAAAGCAATATGGCGCCGAATTTACATTCCACCTACATGTATTGTATTGGATATTCAAACTATTGTACAAGTATTGTATTTGTTTGTATTGGATACACACTAAACTGCAGTTATAACATCTGCGGATCTTTACAAGTGATGGATATAAAACGACAGTTGCCCTATCGGTAACGCTAAGATTTACTCTCTCTCTCTCTCTCTCTTTCTCCCTCTCTCTCTCTCCCTCTCTCACTCTCTCTCTCTCCCTGTCTCTCTATACCATGTCCTATAAATTAAAACCCGCGTCAAACAAAACCCCGTTTCAGAGCAATGTGTGCCCCATCGGCCATTGTTGCGCTTCGATCATACTATCTCAATGGAAGATTACATGAAAAAAATAATAATATCAACATTGAAAAATATCGCGAACCGTGGCAGGAAACTGTATTTCGGAATGAACGATCATGTATAAGAACAAATCATAATACCTAAACAGAAAAAAATAAAACGAATAGAAAATCAATAACATAGAAGTATAGGAAGCTGGGATAACAAAGGATTATGAAATTGAAAAGCGCTATTCGGAAGTAACTCAAACATTAATTAATGTGGTTTGGATGCACAGAACCAGGGAGAACATAACTGGTATCACAAAAACACAATTGAATTCGATTTTGGTTTACTGAAAAAAAGTAATATCGATGGAAAATGAACACATATATACGAGCTAAGACAACAAATTAATTGCGTGCATTACGACCGTGTAACATAGTGCTAATCAGGTATCGTCAACAATCCTATAATGTTTTAAAATTAAGCCATGTTAAACATATATACATAAATAGTTACTCTTTTACTCATTTTATCGTTAAGCTACTTATTGCTGTATATTTATAAATATTGTATATAATAAAAAAAAATTCACACTTTTCTATTAACCTGATCAAACCATCATTTCGATGATTCTTCATATTCTTCACGATGATGATCTTTGACATTATCTAGGTGCGTCGACAATAGCCGACTATGCTTTTTGAATAAATTATGAACATGGCTGCATAACAGACTCCAATCTCCAATATTTATTAATACACGTCATAAGTGACAATAAAGACAAATAAAACTCTTTATGCAACACTTACGACTGATCCATAGCAACCTAAGTCTATATAGCGATCTATATAGTGTCTATATAGTGAGATTAATATGGCAAGATATGATACCATCAAATACAATACTATTATTCGTTTCATATATGCATGTAGCCATTATTTCTTCTGTTATAATATATGCTATGTGCGTGACTAAATTTTTAAAAAAACTTAAATAATCTTAGTGATATCTTAAGGAGTTAGTTACCAGTTATATCCATAGTTTTTTAGTATATTTTTACTACTTCACAAGTAGTTTCATTCATTCAACTCATTCATTACGCTATTTGTAATAATAAAAAAGTTAGTTATACAACACCAACACAAAGCTAACACATACAACATTGACGTTTAAGAGCTTCATTGGAATAACTCCATTGAAGCACGTCCATTTTCCTACGCTGGAGTTTTCTTTCTCTGGAGCCCCAGTTTCCCGGGGTTTCATCCAAAAATTTAGACTTATCTATCTTTTTTTCTTCAGACGTTTCCTGTTTATTGTTGCTAGAAATACATATTCCCACTGTCGCCTCCGACTATATTCTTATATATCAAACTTGAGGGTATGCTTATAAGTCAACTTTGGATCAGTCGTAACGTCTAATTCTTCGTTTAATTCTTAAATCTCTTTGTTCATCCTTGATTTATTTTTTATTCTCATTTATTTACATAAAGTTTAATAGCCCAACTCGCTTATAGTAAGCCAAAATGTAAACCGCAAGTATAAAAGATGAACGAGCGAAAACAAAAAAGTATTATGTGGTCAGAAAAAAAACTGTTAATCACTCACAACGCTATTGTCGTTTTTCTGACGCCATAAATACAAATTATAATACAAAGCACCACTCATATTATCAAAACTCCAAATGTTTTCTATATCCAGAAGGACGACAGGTTGTATTCACTTTTCATACTGTAATTATTATGAGACAAAGCCTATGATAAGTCAGCTATTTACTGTTTTACCTGATAAGTTCCGGATTATGTGTAAGGTGGCTTATAACATATTAATAAGTCACAGGTGTTAAACGGCACAATTTGTCTATGTATCCGATCTGGGCTCGCAAGAAGCTTGACCATACGCACAGTGAACCTAAACGTTGAGCAAGATAAAAAAAATAATAACATGTGATTAAAACGGTCCATTGGCGCAGCCGCCGGGTGCCTAGCCACTCCTTATGTAACTCTGCTCCATTTACACGCTATCAAGATGGTATTGAGATACGATCGCGGTAATGGTAATACGTACTTAGCTCTGCACCGAGAGGCGTACGGGGTTTAGCCAAGACCGGCTTTGACAAGGCGACTAGACTATCAACTGATATTGCGTAAAGTTTTATTTTTATCGACTACCCGGCAGCTTAAGTGTGAACTGATATTGAGAAATATAAGTGGTATCAGTTAAGATTTGATTAGTCAAGTATATCATCACAACAATCTCCCGATATAAAGATTCAGAGCGCTTAACTAAAAATGTTAAAAACTGCCAAGCAAATATATTGTAATTCTAAGCAAGATCAAGTCGCTAAATAACGTTAATTTAATAAATTATAATTGTTTTAATCTCCAATAAATATGTACCGTATTCCATTCTCCGTATTCCTTTAATATGTCTACGTCAATAAGTATTTTTAAAAATGTCATGTTCTATTATTAATATTATTTAATTTTTAAAAATATACTAAATTCTTAATTTCTTCTCAATTAACGCTGTTTTATATCTTCCTTAATCTAATTTTACGAAAACCTTTCGCAATATAAAATTATTTCATTTCCTGCCTGTAAACTATTTAAATTAGGTATTTTTTTCATTGTTTTTTAGCTCTCTTTATCTTCAAAATCAGTAATTAGTTTCTATTACATTATTCGTATTCCTTTAATTTGTCTACGTCAATTAGTATTTTTAAAAATGTTATGTTCTATTATTAATATTACGTTTTTAATATACGTTTTTAAAGTATACGCTATTCTTAATTTCTTCTCAATTAACTCTGTTTTATATCTTCATTAAACTAATCGGCGAAATTCTTTTTCAATATTAATTAATTTCCCGCTCGTAAACTATTTAAATTATTTTTTAATCGTTCTAAAGTTTAGCGTTAGCTATCTTTAGTTTCTCAATCAGTAACTAGTTTCTATATATTGTTTTCATAAAATGATAGATTCGCAAATCATTTCATTATGATATCATATAATAACAATAAACCATCTATAAACAATAACCCAAGTAGGATTCAATTACCATAAATATAAAATCGTGACAAGATATTTCGCCATACTTTTGATTCCATTCCAAATTTAGAGACCATCTTGTGCTTTTTCAGTGAAACTAGATAGTATAATGACACGATAAATCATTTTTTTATCTGCTACATTAAAAAAAACAAATTAAAACCATATTCAGCCAATTTCAAAAAGGACAATATTAATTAAGTTTGTACGTTTATTATTTTCTTGCCTTTTTGATGCCCAAATTTTTTTGAAACCTTTATGTTT
This sequence comes from Druceiella hillmani, assembly GCA_039881145.1. Taxonomy (NCBI): domain Eukaryota; kingdom Metazoa; phylum Arthropoda; class Insecta; order Lepidoptera; family Hepialidae; genus Druceiella; species Druceiella hillmani. The sequence goes on from JAYKKI010000011.1 coordinate 39,941,445, forward strand.
TAAAAAGCCTATGTTATAAAAGAACTCAATTATTTTAAAAGAGCTTTTTTTAATATAAGTACATAATATGAAGTATATTTTATTTTTATGAAGTTATATATATACTCGTACCTTTTCCTATAAAACAAATGCAGTGATGTAAAAGCTCAACCACCGGTCCTCATTTCTCGCATTTTCTAATCGGTCTTAAATTACCGAAAGCTTGGCGCACTGCCCCCTCGAACACATCCTTAAGTGGGCCTCATGATAAGGACGGAAATCGTGGCGCAAAAATATGTCTAATAGCCGAAAGGAAGCTGTGAAGGTTCTACATTATATACGCTGACCATTACAATGTCGAAATCTAAGCGCTGCTGCCCATTCAATTCAAAATATCACAATGCAATTACTGCCGGCTATTGTTACAATTTTCTTGTTACCATTTTTTTTCTGACCGATGCAATACATCATCGGTAGTGCTATGATTATTTATAGGATAGCGTTTGTTACAAAACACGCTTTGGTTTACAATTTATTTCATCTTGTCTTTAAATTTACACCTGCTATTTGAAAACTTTATAAACGAACAAGTTTATGCTATTCACCGGTGTAATAATCGCTTTAAAGTTAGTTTATTCAGCCCCAGGTAACATTAACAAGCGCAGAAAAGTTTTTAAATTCATTAGTGGAGATAAAAAAATATTAATTTACTGCACGGATATTTTTAAATTGTCTTTTAATTTTCGATTACAAAATATAGTATATTAAAGGGTACATTTATATTGGCAATATTTTATATACAATATTAACATTGTTTATTTTAATTTTATTTAATTATATTTGTGCAATAATGTACCTTTTGTTTAATTAACTGTGCAAGAAATGAAAATTAATTCACCTCAAGTAAGTTTGATACAAATTTTTAAATTCACTAAGGTTTTTTACTATATTACTACCGTTATTACATATATATAATCAAGGAACAGTTGGTAGAATATTGACAAAAAATATAGGTAAGTAAACATGAAAAATATTTCATTTTTGGGGTTCCGTACCTTAGAGATCCGAAGGGAGCCTTGTTGATCTCGCTCGGTTATTCGTCCGTCTGTATATCCCCAGCCCCATAGCTTCTAAATTATGGGGTCGGAGACGCATAGACGAACTTGGCTCAAAGATTTTGCTTAGATAATATGAAACAAAAGATCTATAACCAAAATAAAGTTTTAACTTATATATGCGTGCAATACCTTAATGTAAAGAGCTGTTTAAGGGGAAATATGAAAATGTTTCTTTATTTTTCAGTTCAAATTTTCACTTACAGTACCTTAAATTATATGAAAAATTAGTGTTTCCAAAAAAAGCGAAACACACCAACTTCCGCCCCTCTCTTTCATCTTCCTAGAGAAATGCAATAAAAGTAACTTCGGTATATCGTATTATTTTGCAGAAATAATCTTATTCATCTTTCTCTAACCCCCCTGAAAGATAATTTGGGCAATATATTTACATGATGAAGAACTTTAAGTAACATTTCTGAACAATTTAATACAGATATTATGCACCATTAAATCCTTGCATGTGCGCTTAAATCTTAATTAAGTGAACCTCATAGGGCGAGTTTTTCTCACGCTTCATAGGTATATGTTTGATGGTTTTCTTTCATTTGTATTTGCTCTAAATGACTTCATGTTCCCCTTAATAATAATTTTCTATATTTTTATACACAATTTATTGAACTAAAATAATAACAATATAATTTTATGTATTCTCGTCTATGGAAGGGTGAACCGAACCTTCTATTATGTTAACTACACATAAAACATTAGTAGACAATATTTTATTGAGGTTTATTTTTGTTTTCCAATTTTTTTTTCTCGATTATATTAAAGAGCCACTTGGTTACTATATATATAAAATATGATATATACAGAATATGAAACAAAAATGACGTTAAGACGCAGTAAGAAACTCTAATAACGGTAACACAGTGACAAATAGTTACACAATTCAATAAATATTATAGAATTTTGTCATCCATGGCCTTACCTTAACAAATTTTTATTTGGAACGCCTGAATAACTGTTCAATTGTAACAGGGACAATGTCAAATTGAAAATAATTCAAATGATTTCGTAACCAGTCTGAAACTTTCAGTTTTAAATGCGTACAAAGTTGAATATACTAATAATAAATATTTCTGCGTTTTCGAACAGTCATTCAATCAAATACTAGTAATAAATATTTCTACCTTTTCGAACAGTCATTAATAATTCAAGTAATAAAATTAACATAACGAATCGTATTTATAAGTGAATGATGACTTTAATTAGTAACAACATATCTATCGATTGAAATAGAAAGTGCAAGATCCGTTGAAGTCATTTATTGATTATTTATGATTTTTCTCGGTTTTTCAATATTTTGTTTTTGCCTGTATATCATTCTTCAATACTAATGTCATTTTCAGTAGTATATTGATCAATAACATATCGTTTCCATAATCGCCCCGCTCTAGAACGTACTATTGCCGAATACTTATTTCGAGATCACAACTTTGACCCCAGTCAAGGAGTGAACAATCTACTTTCATCATTTTCAAAACGAATGTACTTATAAGAATATTAGCAAGAACTTGTTACCCAACAACCAATTGTCTGGTAGATCGGTACGGGGACCACACGCGTAAAAGCCACCGAAATGAGAGCAGAGGCTGCAAGGCGATTGCATTCATGGTTCGCTCTCAGTTCTGCACTCACGCGTTATATAACGGATGTTAATTTTACAAACAAGATTCTCTGAACCAGTTTAAGTTTCGGATCTTTTGAGCGGGATGCGGAAACGAATTACAAATTCGAATGGGGACCTTGCGGAGCTCCGGGCGGCCAGCAAGAGAGTGGTCCGTTTAATACGTTTAAGTAGTCTAAATTTTACGCCATGACGTTTGGCATTATTTCTGGTCTGTTAATTCGAATGCCATTGTTATCAGGTTGAGTGATATCATAAATAGATATTGAAAGCTTTAATCGCTCTAGTGGATACGGCTAATTGCTAATCGCCTACTGATTTTCAACTCCCAAAAACATGGATATTATGTCATCAGTATTAGTTTAATGAGGTTATTGTTATATGTTAATTTCCCCATAACTCGACAATAGATTACACAACTTGGCCTTGTTTTTTTCATTAGTTACTGAGCATATAATATACTCATTAAAATTATTAATTAAAATGGCTAAATATACATAGATGCGGTGTTTAGTGAATTGTTAGAGTTTATCCATCGCGGTTATAAATAGGAAATAGATGTCTCCTCCTTAACCGGGAGGGATGAACAAAAGGCGAAAACGGGAGACAATTTGGGAAATGTTTAGTGCAATGTTATAAATAATTGTCTAGTTATATACCTTTAATAAAAAATTCAATTATTAAAAATTTTTCAATAACTTAAAAAATCGATTTTCCATATTTCCTCTTTTCTCCTATTCTAAATAATTTAATTAGCGGTCAGGAGTGTTTTTTCGTTCAGCCATAATATAGTTTAATGTAGTGACTACATTGTTTCTTTTTATTAAAAAGGCAGTTCCTGAGATAGCTCTGTTTATACTATAATTCAAACTGCAATAAATTATCAAATAAAAATAGTGTGTGGGATTCTGGTGGTGGAAGTCAATATCGGAACATGATTTTAGTACAAGTACTAAAATCAGTCCGCTCGACAACGTGTCGTCTGATATTTTTTCTAATATTAATGTCGGATTTTTTAAAAATATTTTGTTTATTTCCTTCCTTTTCCGTGGTAAAAGTTTCCATATTCATGTGAAATACCTGCAAATATACTGATTTTTTTTTAAAAATTACTAAATTTCCTAATTTGTTCGCATATCTGACGTCTCTATAAAAATATAAAAGGATGAAATAGTGAGTTCCTACAAAAAAATTAAATTTTATTAATATTTACATTTGGAATCTTTAAATATATTCACTTCAATACTTCCTACTCTGCATTACGCATTTGATTTAATGAAATTCAGTCAATACACATAATGATACGAACATCGAAAATGTTTCAAATAAAATTTAAATTATTGCATACAAATTTCCCTCTTATTTGCTTCGATAAATATGCAAATATATAATGAAACTAAAATGTCTTAAAACTTTTTGAAATATATGCATCTCACTAAAACTACGACGGAACTGTAGTATCAAAGCAGACATAAAAGAATAAATATTGAGTGAGTCAGTTCATTGGGGAAAGAAAGGAATTTACGAGTATATAGCTTGACTATGCTAATACGGAAAATATTTAGCATAGTCAAGCAATATACTAAACTAAATAATCGCTCCTTATGTTGGTTACATAGCTCGGTATGCTCTATGCAAAACTTACGCGTCTCACTAAAGCAAAGACGGAATTGTAGTATCGAAGTGGATATAAGAAAGTGAATATTGAGTTAGTCGCTTCATTTGGAAAATAAAGGAATGTACGAGTAAATGGCTTGACTACTAATACGAAAAATAATTTGGATAGTCGTGCTACATACTAAAATAAGTGATCGCCCCTTATGTTACTTACATAGCTTGGTCTACTCTACGTGAAACTTACGCATCTCACTCAAACGACAACGAAATTATAGTATCGAAGTGGCCATAAAAGAGTGAATATTGAGTGAGTCGCTTCATTTGGAATATAAAGGAATGTATGAGTATATAGCTTGACTGCTAATACGAAAAATATTTAGAATAGTCGTGCTACATACTAAACTAAATAATCGCGCGTTGGTTACATAGCTCGGTCTACTCTGCGCCAAACTTATGCATCTCACTAAAACGACGAAATTGTAGTATCGAAGTGAGCATAAAAGAGTGAAAATTGAGCGAGTCGCTTTATTCGGAAAAGAAATTGACGTACGAGTATATAGCTAACTATGCTAATACAAAGAATATTTAACATTGTACTGCTATATTTAAATTAAATAATCCCTCCTTAAGTTGATTACACAACTCGGTCTAATCTCCCGTATTTTTATCGCCTTTAAAAATATTTAACTCGAAGATACTCCAACGTAATAATAATTTTTCATAATGTTCATCTCTTATCGTTTCAAATTTAATAATAACCTAGAAAAAGAACAATTTACACCAATCCCTTATCATCAAATATTTATATTTCTCAAATATCGTGGTTTCTCATACGGCATTTTTCTAAACGGCATCAAACTTTGTAAATTCTTAGACATAAGTATACGAGTTAGCTAATCTAACTCGTATACTTATGTCTAAGAATTTATAAAGTTTGAGAAATATAAATATTTGTTTACTAATAATAATAATTACATAATTAAAAGTTGTCATTATGACCTAGTGGTATAATGACTGGAACTGTAACCAAGATGGTCCTGGTTCAAAACTAGTCAGATCAAAAAATAATTTCTTTTTATAATAATTAATTTTAAATGAATTTCTAAAATGTATCCATTGCCACATTACAATTCTATTAGAGCATGAGTTTAACGTAAAACAAAATCCATTTAAATCCACAATTACCGCGGAATAGTCGGCGTCATCAATTCTGATTGACCCACCTGTTAATTGTAAGAAAGTTAACGCAAGCAAGAATTAAACCTCAAGTAACATTTGTAGCTAGAAAGTTTGTTTGTCTATAGACATTCCCGAACAGAAACATATATTGAAAAAAAATTATACATTAATGAGTGTTTAAAACTAGAGAACAAACACTGCAAAACGAAAAATAGGTTACAGGAAAGTATTATTCTTGGATGTTATGGAATTTTAGCGGTTAAAATTTGTAAAACATACTCCAAAAGACTCTCGCTTGTTTTAAATTAATGTTAACTACAAGCAAACATAAACACTCACCTTACGACCTTAATACACTTCAAATAGACCCAAACAAAACTTGGCTAGCCAAATTGAAGATGAAAGTACGCACAATTAACGATCCCAAAATACAGTTAATATTCGAACCAATTCACCAACGAAAGGGAAGTATTACCGTCGACACTTTCTCGGTTCAAATAGCGAAATGCTCGAGTGTCAGGTCAGAAGCCGGTCAAGCAGCCGTTTTGAAATTGTTTAAAACGAAAGTTAAGTTCAGCATTGGTAAATATGAAAGCCTGCGCTTATCTGCTATTAAAAAGGAAGTAATTTTAAACACATATCTATCTATATTTATCTCCGACCACAAAAATGTAACCACATTGCAAACTTCGGTCACGGTTTGAATGGATAAATATTCGGAACTGGTTAAATCAATGTCTTCGTACTTATTAATCCCATATATTACCAAAGAAATGAAAGATTTGCCAACAAAGTAGTAAAAAAATCTGATCGCATATAAACTAATACAAATAAATTATTAGCATTATACTTGTATATGTTTTTATTTGTGACTGTATGTTGAAAGGGCATTGATAAAAAATTTTCTAGTAAAAAATATATTTTTTTATTAATTTCCCAAAAATCCCTCATTTTTAGTTTGTATATTCACCTTGTACAATCGATCATTGCATAGAATTAGAATTATAAAATAATCCTCATTAATTATATAATTCCAGACATTAATTTTGATACCGACCTGTTTAATCGTTATTTTTTGTTATGAACAGTTTAAGTGTCCTAATTGACATTATTCCTAAAATATTACTTTACCATAAAACTCTTATACTTATGCCCTAAATAGCCTTAAATATTTCCTTTTCCCAGATCTGAAATCTTTATGTAGTATTCCGTACATCAAAAAGAAAAATGGAACTCATATAACATCACTCACCTATCTGTCTGTATGCATGTCATAGCCGATTTTCTCAGAAACCGTTAGAGGTAAAAACATATTAACCTGCAAATATCTTAAAAATCTAACTCTAAAAATATATACATGAAAATTTTAGAGGGGAGGGGCAGATATGATTTGGGGTTTCGTTTGAAGGGTTTTATTATAAGGGTTTCAAAAGTATTTTTTTCATTTGCGCCATTTTTTACACCATATATTTACTATTAAAAAAATTAATATTTCCTAATAGTTTAACACAAATACATTTAACACAAATAGTTTAACATAAATCACATCTACCCTTAAATGTTTAGAAGAACCTAAATGTGTACGGAAATCTCTTAGTATGGTTTTTTCTCATACTTAGCAGGTATATTTAATTACTGAATATTGGGAAAGTAAATAAAATAAAAGAATAATATGGAAAGTACACGAATATAGTGTGTATATATTATGGAAACGTGCACACGCCCTTACACACGTTTCATACAACCCGAATGTGAACTCAAGACTTTTCTTAGGAATTACAAGTGAACGGTTGATGTTTCCGGTTGACCTCTTGAATGTTATAGAATTAATAGTTCGGTTGAAGTAAAACTATGTAACAATAACTTACATTAAATATTGAGAACAAATAGAATATCAACGTAAGCAACAAAGTAGTGGCGTGGAACAAATTGACAGCTCGATGTGTTCAATGTTTTTTTACTCTGCTGTCAATACACTTGTTGGCTTGCAACTAACTCAATGATTGATGGATGCGCTTTTGCGTAACATTCGCAGCTTATAACACAAGCTGCGAATGTAATGTTACATATGTATGTATATATATATATATATATATATATATATATATATATATATATATATATATATATATATATCATATGTGTTGGATAGAATTATAAAATTATTTTAAACTTAGGTAATATATATGTACAAATAATCAAACCGTTTTAACTTTTACCCCTCCCCCTAATATTGATTTTCTTCTAACCTAATTGGGTTACATGTTACCTATAACTAGTTTATAATTAGTTTTTACATTTTTATTTTAAGACTAAATATTGTTTGACGGCAAACATCTAACGACGCTTTTGGATGGGAATTAAAATGTTCTGATGGCACATAGCGTCTTGACATTGAATGTCTGTTTTTTCCGACTTAATTCGGCTAGCTTCACGTCTTTACTACACTACACACATGCACGTTTGTGTTAGTGTATCAGCATTGTTTCTTTTTATTTACTAACGTTTACAACGTTATTCGTTAATATAGATATATTGTCTAATATCGGTTGACTGTCTTAAAATGCTCAAAGCGTTTATTAATTTAAAATATTATTTACAGTGATAGTGAAAGTGATGGAAAAAAAAGATTTTTCATGTCTGCCAGCGTCTCATGACGGCTCTAATTTTCTATTAACATGAATATCTTTTTATACTCACAGAGTCAATATTACGCTTTTCTAATAAATATTTATTTTTTCTTGAAATAGTATGTAACAAACCAAAGGAGGACGAAACGAAAAATTTTAATCCAGCAACCTAACTGATACCATTTTTGAGTTTATCACACAATATTTAAAAAAATATCATTTTAGGCACCCAGATGCCTGTCGATTTCATTTTATTATGTGAACTGTTATGAATTCTGATGAGAAATAATATTCTTAAACCACAAAAATATGAGGTTTTATATTACATCGACAAATGAAAAGAAAATTTAAGTATGCGTGTTAGAGAAGTTTCCGGGGTACATTTTGATTGATTACAGTGATTCATGCCCGAGTATATTAGGAAGTATAAAAGACATGACAAAAATCAACTGAACTTCTTAAGCAATTTCTACTCCATTATGGTGGCTAGATTTTACCTTGAATTTCTCAGTACTAATATAATCGTCACTAAATACTTATAAAAAAGTATGCCAAGTTTCAATACTTTCTTATTTACACACATTCCGCCCGAAATACTTATTTTCACTAGACTATATGACTTCTCATATTCCCAATCCAAATTATTTTAAAAAATCTGCCGTTAATACTTTACATATTCGATTAAATAAAATTTTAATTTATTTAATCGAATATGTAAAATATTAACTGTAGATTTGTTTATATTTTATTTTATTATTATAAATATGATTCCTTGTATTATAAAACTAAAAAACCGTAAAACTTAACGTACACGTAAACGAAAAAGCCCAAAAATAATCGAAATTTTCGTTTAAAAAAGGTTATCAGTGAATTGAAAGATAACCTAAGTTAGAAGATAACTTTAATTCGAGATGATCCATTAAAAATGTAACCAATTGGTTTTTGAAATTGATATCAGATACAAAAGCCCTGTAAAACGATATCCACGTTAATTTCCGATTACTAATTATAAATCTGTTATATTTAATTGCGCATATTAAAGGTATCTTTCACTTTTCCGTTAGATCATCATTGGAGTAACATTGTTCCATTTGTTTTTTATATGTATCTGTGAAACGATAATCAAGTACTAAATACCACAGTTTTATACTCAAATGCGATGAACTATTGTACCGCAACCTGTCAACTCGTCAATTCACACGATGGTATTAATGGAAATGTTTAAGAACAAGATTTGTTATAGCGTTCGTGATTTATGACTGTAATAATTTTATTAGTATTAACTAAAAGATATAACGTGATCTTGTTAGTATTTAAGTGATGATACGAAATCAGTATTTAGAGTGTGCTAGAAAGGCCATCTCAAAAGAACGAGTAGGTACACAGAATCTTAATCATTCTCTTCCGGTGTAATGTTGCTAACGGCAGTATTTGTTCATTCAAAATTATATATATTTTTAAAATAATTTAAATATAAGAAAACGATTTCAACTGAAAGCAATTAAAAATTAAATCGTATATAAAGCTAACACGACGTCGGCATTGCCGATATGGTGCGTTTCTGAAATAAAAATAAACATTTTCATGTTCAGTCTCGGATTTACCAGTGAACATACGACAATTCTATACAGGTTTTAACTTCCATCCATATAGTCACACAATACTTCCATACATACAGATTTGCTGTGTGTAAATAATATAATTTATACATTTGAACCCAAACTTTTGGTTCGTTTGGATTTTTGCCCGGAAACGTATGCATATTAAAGAAAATGAGAGCAGATGTGTATTCGAACCTCTACCCCCTAGGGTTTAATTAAATAGATCGAGTTCAACAAATTATCCTTGCAAAACTTTGGTAATATTCTGCTCGATCTATTATTTATTTCGTGCTTTTATGTCCTTACACTCCTGTCACTTTTTTGTTTCATTGTAATACTTAAAAAAACCTAAATCAAGAATATATCAGATTATTTAAACTTACAATAATCGAATAAGCATTTGTTTTCCTAAATCCATGTAAACCTTTTTTACCTTCTATGCTCTTACACTTCTGTCACTTTTTTTCTTTCATTGTAATACTTAAAAAAAATCTAACTTAAGAATATGCAGATATCAAGGTTATTTAAACTCCACCTACAATAATCGTGAATAATCGAATAAACACGAGTTCTTTATATATAATCATGCGAGATGTAAACAACACGATAAAGCATTTTTTTTCTAAATCCATGTAAATCTTTTCTACTTTTAAACGTTTTTATGTATATTTAGAGTACATTTAAGATTAAACCACCACAAATACGTCACAACAACAAATCCATCCGGTTATTGTCCAATCACCGAAACTGAATTGCGATAATTATATAATTAACGCATCCTATTAAGTACTAGCAATGAATTTCGAAAACCGATATTACTTTTGTGTTTAATTATAATCACAATTGCTTCAAAATATTTAGAACGATAGTACAAGTAATAAAATAATACCAAACTCTGACAATATCCAAGTTTTAACGTTACTCATATTTTATCAATTACCAAAAAATAACTATAAAAATATATTCTAAAAAGTTTGTAGTCAAACCAAATACAATTAAGAAGCTTTTTCTTATCCTTTTAATGTTTTAAATCAGACTACGACAGTATTTGATAATTTACGATCGATATTACTATTTTCATTTAATACCGACGATCGAAAATGGACATTAAATTCACGGCGCGGCGCTCAAGGCAACCGACAATTTCAGTATATATACCGAATGTTATTAATGTCAAGTTCTCCTGTTTCGGACCGCGCACAGCCGCGTCTCTACCCGCCTCGTGCGCGCGTCGTGTTTGCGGTTTTACACGAGATTGCATTACGGTGGATTTTTCTTGCTGCTAAATGTTGGGAAACAACGTTTGGTAATAATGGCGTACGGATGGCGAATCGTGTAGAAACACTGCTGGAGTAAAAGTGATGATTGTTATCACGTAAAACTAACAAGAATCATAACTGCAAAATGGCAATTGTAGCAATTGACTAGAGACAGACAGACGAGCTGCCTTTCATTATTTAATAATGCCACGTAAGAGTCTCCAGTCGTAAGAGCAGACAGTGACACCCGAGTACTCAAATTCGAATTTGTTCCGTCAACAGTAATCGGACGCAAATGGATATATTTATTATTTATTCTGTTACACCCAAAGACTTAATACAGATAGGCCCTGAACATACATAGATATCCAAAATATATCGTGTGCAAACACACATATCTGCGTCAGTTGCTTACGGCAGCCATGGCAAACTGTCGTACGTCAACGTCAACAAACTTTTCTAGCTGTTAAATAAATAAGATCGCGAATGCAACATTCTACGAATACGTTAAACATATTAAATAAATCGTAATTATTTAGAAAAAATTAAATTTTTAATGATTATAAAATGGCGTCAACACTAGCAGATAGAAGCGAATAGATACGACATATCTCGGGCATAATGGAAACGAATAATATAGAGCACATAGATCTAACATGTAATGATATGAAATTAAGGTATTTTTGTTAGTTTAAAAAATTGCCGAATGGTTTTTATAATTTCTATTTTCCATTCGAAACTTTGTCGGTTCGACATGGGGAGAATCTTGAGCTGCATATCTTGCTAGTTTCGACACATTCGATTATTCAAACTATAACTCTGATATTAAGACTGAATTGGAGCATTCTTCAATGTTGATAGTTAAAAATACGAGACTTAAAATAAATTGCAACTTTGAACCAATATACCGTTGACATGAATTGAAGTCAAGTAAAATACTGTTCGATTTTAAAAATAAATTAATATAAGAAAAAGTGGTAATTTTCATTGTTAAATAATTGAATAGCTACTTAATATACAAAATCTTTTTCTTCTTTAAATGTGATTGGTCCCTTATAAGCTGCAATAGTTTTAATTATTATGATATAAATATATCGATGCTATTAAGCTACGTTTAGACTACGACACTTTGGTGTATACACTCAATGTATACATTGAGTATCTGTGTGTGAACACCACTATGTGCGCTTGCGATATGTATTGCACTTGGTTTAGGGTCGCACCGAGCGTCGTGTTACCGGTAGGATCGGAAGTGTCTGTCGCAGTGTCCGAGTTTTCAAACCGCCGCGAAGTTATTCAGACAGTCACGACCCACGTTCAATCAAAATGACATTTACGAATTTTAACGACACACGATCCAGCTCAATAATGACATAAGAAAGATGAAAAAATATGAGTGCACCATATAGTTTTCAAAGTGACATAATATTTTCGTTTTTGAATTCGTCAATACATATTTATCACCTAATAAATCCTTATATTAAAAGAGGCCTGTATTTTGACTACCTAATTAAGATTGAAATTGAAGATCTATATTGTAAATTAATCATATATAGATGCTTAATTACATTTATGTTATATATATATATATATATATATATATATATATATATATATATATATATATATATATATATATATATATACATGCGATAGAGCAAGAAGAAAAGAAAGAAATGTTGAGAAACGTTTTGGACTTGGCGTCTCAACTGTGTCCAACATTTAGAAAAACAAGGAGAAGATAATTTCCTTTAAAAAAAGGAAGGGATTTTCTTTAAAAGTTAAGGAAGCAGAAATTTAGCGACTTTTTTTACACACTGCATGAAGCGAAAACTCTCTATAACGAAAGAAAATACTCGGTCCCTTAAATTTCATCATTCTGTATTTGTTTCTGACATAATCACAATCTAAGGGACATACGTAGAACTTTATATTTATCGATGATCGATGGAGTCCATATCACAGAAATTTATAAGAGTGAAAACCCGATCAAATTCGATTTTATAATTTTTAGTTTTAGTTAAACAAATATATACGTAGACAGATATAATTTACGTTTCATATTCGAATAGACATAACCACCACAAAATTTTTTAAAACTGGACTGGAAACCTGAATAAGCATTCGCCATAATTTTCGCACGTGAACTAAGTTGGTCGATTAGAGGCTGCAAATAGGCAAATAGAAACTCAATAAGCTAAATTTACATATAAAAATTGATTTAAATCGATTGTCGAAAATAAGAGACAATATAAATCTCAAACGCCACCGTCGATAACCATAATTTTCCCATTACACAACAAAATACCACGCGTTTGCTCACAATCAAAATTACAATATGCAATAACAATCACTCAGAGTCGCATAACACCGCAATATCGCGATGAAAGTGGATTAAAATTCTCAAAACGCTTTCGTCGGCCATCTGAAGATATTATCTCTGGCATAGACGGCAAACGAACTAGCGAACACTATAATTATCAGAGGTAACATAACCACTGCGCACGTGCGGACTTCTCGCTTATGGACTTTTGTTAGTATTGTATGATTTATAAAGGAGCTTGATTCGAGTTAATGTATAATCGTTAATTAGTACATTACATACCGGTTGTGGAGACCTACAGTCATACAGTTTGTCTTGTACCTGAGTGTCCGTAAGTGAGGCTAATGTTTTTCATCCGATGGGAACAAGTAACTTAATATTAATCAACAATATTTTGAGCAAAAATGATGAGAGCGGATTTAGATTGAAAGATAGATTTTCTGAAAAGGTACTGAAGACTGAACATATTTTCGTCGTTGAGGTATTGAGACTTTTTCTCTAAGTCAAAATTTTTCAGCACTATCCTCTAAAGGATATTCATGCAGAGATAGGCTACTTGCTATAAAAATAATTTAAATCAAATTATTATAAATATTTATTTATTTACAAAAACAATTTCATTGAAAGAGCAAAGTGTATGAACCAAAATAGTTTTATTAAACAAATGAACACAAATATACGCATGTAAAAATACGTACTTAGTAGAATAATGTTAAAGAGTCTTAAATCAAGGCTCTTTAATATTACTTTCATCTTTAATGTGTATAGGTACATAAAGTTATTCAATACGATTATATTTTAAATACCGAAAATTATCTGCAATATGAAAATATTACTAATATTACAATTGAAATTAATGCTCCCTGTTCCCGAAGCCGACAACAACACTTTCACAATACATTTTTAGTCGAGAGTATTGATAAGGAAATCCGGTAATGCGTATTTCCAGTAAGCGCTCGTTGCAACCGAAATTTTAAACGAATATTCATATACGTATATAACCAATATTCATATACGCATATCCGTATACGTATACTTTTAAATCTTTATGAAAAGTTATCATAAACACCTATACCGAGTACGTGTAGATGATTTATTTTTTCTTTAAGGTTATAAATAATATCCGTAATATCCATGTTTAACTTGAATCCAGATACAGTCTTAGCTGTTTATCGTCTAAAATATATGTTTTAAAAACAACAGTTAATTTCAAATATAGAATCACAGGTTGTTAAACTGTGATCTAAATTAGCACATGACATTTCAAAATATTGTCTTTATGAAAATCTCTTCCCATGTTTTCATTTTATAATTCGTATCGATATAAAATATAGGCCTTTGTAGATCGACTCTATTGCTTTAGTATGATATTTGTTTTACTTTCTGTATCTATTCCGATATTCCATATTACACAACCATTAGTTGAACACAAAATTTCGTTGAAATATTCAAAATATTTAAAAGAATTTTGAACCCAATTAACAACACGCTAGGTACTGATATATCGACTATAGGCAATAGTTTACATAATATTTAAATACGAAAATCCAGCATTATATGTATTAAATTCAAACGTAACACGTTTATTATTACATAACACAATCCCTTGTTTCCTTTTTACAATTCATTTCAATTTAAAATATAGGCCTTTGTGGATCGACTTTATTGCTTTAGTAATGATATTTGTTTTACTTTCTATATTTATTACGATATTCCATATTACACAACCATTAGTTGAATACAAAATTTCGTTGAAATATTCAAAACATTTGTAAGAATTTTGAACCCAATTAACAACACGCTAAGTACTGATATATCGGCTATGGGCAATAGTTTACATAACAGCTAAATACGAAAACCCAGCATTATATTAAATTCAAACGTAAGACGTTTATGTTACATAACATATAAACAATTTGAATACAAACTGTTAAAATAATATTTTAATGGTCATTTCCGAATGGTCCTAGTGGTTTCTCATCTCCCACAAAATCTATGATACTAAAGAGATGCTGTAACAAACGCCGTTAAAAGTAAATATTGCGATGTTTATACATTTCTAACGCGCATCGTTTATGTTAATAAATTAAGCTTAATCGCGTTCTTTATCAAACGTTTAAGTTGATCATCGTGACGTCAATTTATTTATTTTTAACTGGCTTCTAAGCTTTGGCCCCATCGCGTCAAATTAAAATTAATCGCTAAATGTTTTATTGTACCACGTTGGATATTACCAAGATAATTATTTACAAAAAATCCTTTTAAAAAAATATAAGTATACCACAGAGTTCTAATAATCAAAAAACATATATAAAAATGGTTTAACTTCGTTTATATATTATATTACAAAGCAGGGTTGAAAGTAAAATTAATGCTGTTGAAGAAAATTATCACACATGTTTTGCCTGAATAATTTTCATAATAATGTTAAAATTTGAACAAAAATATAACATTGAATAACTTTAATAACGACACAATGAAGAAAATGTAGTTATAAAACAAATAAAGAAGATTTGACAAACATTTATATTAAGCGCACTTAGATTAAAATAAAAATTAAATTAAGATTAAAATAAAAATTATTACGACACAAAATCGGTGTATTAGGAAACAAGGCATTTGCCATACCACAATAACTGTCTCCCTTTTTTAAACGGAAGATGTAGATGAATAGAAAAATCTTCACGTCGACCCACCCGAAACGATAGTAGAAAAACACTATCGAAAACAATGCAATTGTTAGTGGCCGATTATGTAGCAATACACGAACAGATAAAAGTGACAAAACCTTTGTTTTGTCATCCTCTGCGCTGCAACGCGGTAATTTCTGTATTAAAGAAAACAATTATTAAGTAATTTTAATAGTAATACCGTCGAAATTAATTATTTTCAAGAGGAAAATCTGAGTTACTTTGTTTTTTATGTATAAAATAAAAATAGCTCCTAATCTTGGAAGGAATAATAGCCAAATACTTATAAATAACTGATGAAGGTATATTTTTATTAGCACAAATAATATTGGAACCAAAATAATCTTAATTATTTAAGAAAAAGTAACAAGTAATAACGGATATTAGTAAATAAAGGATAGTTCATAAACAACATAAAATAAAACAGGTTTATGATAAATAATAACAGTATGTCCGAGAATCAGTGTCGGACTAAGAAAGACGGTATTCCTTGACTGAAAGACAGTTGATGTTGTTAAAATAACATTTAAAATACGACTTTTTCCAGAAAATTTAAAATCATATTCATAATTATTTGTCATCTTTTTTGTACATACTTACGCACATTGTTGAGCGTCGCTCAAGGGTATAACCCGCGAACAGCTGCGAAAACATCGCCACTGCGGAAAAAAACCGCACTCCGGAAAAGTGTTGGGTGTGTTAAAAAGAGTTATGTGTAACTTTTTTTTATTGTGTATTTTTTTGCACTCAATTAGAAAAAGGGCATGTTTTAGGTTTTATTTCAACGACAATTTATTCCTTTATAGCCAATAATTAGCGTCTTTCTTTGTCTGACTTCTATTCCCGAACACCGTGTATATTACCATCTTCACTGAGTAGGTTATCAGGTAGGTAGGAAAATAATAAGTAGTATATCCCAAAAGAAATATAATTACAATTATTTTTGATGGAAAGGGTAAACAAATTCAAAATTTAGAAACACGCGATTTGTTCACTCAATTCTCATTGCTGATGAAATGTAGACAATTCATTATAGCAGAAAATATTTATATGGCTTTAAACTATTTGTTACAAACTATTAAATTATTTATTTTCTCAGAAATTATTGAATATGATTTAATTGAAATGATTAATAAAAAAAAATTATGCGTGTACTTATGTAGGCGCGTTAGAAGTTATACTTCTTTTGCATAACAGGAGAAGAAATTTATTTAGCACTGTATTTAATTTTAAATAATTTTAATTTACTCCTTAAGAATCGATTTTCATATATAGCGCCCGATATGAATTGATGAGGAGTAAAATCAAAAGTTCAGAGCGTTAAAAAAACTGTAGTTAGGTAGCCTCTCCGCGCATCATTTCTGCGCATCTTTAGAGTGAGATATCAATATGTTTATTTGGCATTTTCTTATGGCTTAATCGCAATTACGAAGTGTGACACACATAGTTTACTTTCGTTCGCTTGTATCAAGATGTAATCATTAAATGTCATTACGAGTGAATATTTAGTGTTTTCCATCCTACAAAATTAAAAAACCTCTCTTCAACCTCTTAGTCTAACGTTACTAAATGTTTTTAATTTTATTGTATAAATTTGATCTTGTTCACTTGTGTTTTACTTGAAAATAATTATATTTTCAGCATTTTTTATGAAGAATTTTCCATTTACCTGTAATGATAATGATATTTATATTTATATACAGTGTTACCTATTTTATACATTCCAAGACAATCATACTTAAGACACGCACAATTTTTTTTATATTATGCAAATAAATACATACCAAAACTTAACCTCACTTAGAGAAATACACTTAAACTATATTTTAAAAAGCTTATAAGCATTATTCATATAACGATTATTCACAATAAATAAATATTTTTATTATAGGGACCACTATAAAATTTCAATTAATAAAAAATATTATTTGGAAGCACAGATATAACTTAGATTTGTATGAATATAAAAAACGTGTTGTGTATTTACAAATACCTCAGTAACTATCATGAATATAGTATGTCACTACACGCATGTTTAGTGAGTAACTTCATCCCGTCGATTTTTATTGCATCGTGGGCGTGCATTGTAAAATTTCACTCTCATCGTTTTTTCATAACGCGTGTAAAGAAGTATAACTTCAAAAATGTGTAATGTGAGTTAGCAAACAGTAAGCACTGCGCTACCAGCTAACTCTAGCAAATTAATTCTTGACCTTTAACAAAGCTTTCACCACCGAAATTAAATAATTTTGACGACTCTCAGTCTACTTGTTTTGTCGTTGTACGGAAAATATGCATAGTTTTTTCGTCAATGAAATTAAAAAGAAACAAAATGAAAGTCCGTTAAATAGAATGCCATTTTAATTCATAATTTTACAACCACATTAAATTTATATCAAAAACCACTAAGGAAATTCTTTAAAACTATCTCGTTTATGTTAATTAACAATAATAACGTAGTTATTTTTATATAATTAATGCGCATTAAAACCATCTCCCATATCCTCCAAAGAATTTGTTAATAACCTTGCCTCTCACGTGTCGAAAACATTTATATCTGATCTAGATATGGCAACTGGAAAATTTTAATATTTTTCCTTAATCACCTCAATGATGAGTTTTTTTTAAACAGCAACCATTATATTAGAAAGTTACCGAAACTAATAATATATATGCCGTTCAAAGCCTATATCCAAATGAATTTACTTACAATTCTATACATTATGAATATAGTTTTACTTTAGAAATTATCTTGTGTTTCAAGTTTTTGTGAAGAGAAACGCTGGATCATTTTTTTCCTCGCAAAAATTCAAAATTATGTCATCGTAAGACCGACAATTTTGTGCATTACAAATCGGTTTCCGTAACCTAAACTGACTTTTGGGTTCTTATTACATTTAATAATTTACGGTCTTATTCATAAAAATATTGCGCACCTTAAAACAGGTTTAAAGTAAGCCTAGTACGTTTGTTAGAAATCATTATTCATAAACATCCAATAACGCTAAACCTACATATTAGTGTTTTAAAGTTAACGAAAGCTCAGACCTTCTTTAAAGACTTAGTAAATTTTAACCTAACTTTGATTGACATATATAATATCCATCATTTGATTGCAATTCCTTAACGAGGTTACTTTTTGGAAATTGAAATTATTGAAAAAATGTATGTAAAAATAAACGCTATTATAGCCATAAATGCTATTGTGCATGTTTTCGACCTTCGCGATTTAAATTTTAAACTTAAATATATATTTAACAAAGGAACAATTCAAGTAATCATATATTTAAGTGAAACTGATCTTGTGAAAAATTCAAGAGGCGCTGGTACATCCCCTGAAATACGTTGGAAAGCACTTCTTCTTGTAAAATACTTTTTAACATATAAAACGCTTCGAAAAGAGAAATAATTTCAGTTTATTTTAATATCAGATTTTCAGTTCAAGTTCGATAGTTTGCTGTCATAGACATTTGTGTTTTATTGTTTGGTTTTGTCTATGATCTGTGCAAATGAGTTATTTAACAATACTTTAGCGCTCAATTAGTTAATAGAGGTTTAAATAATGATTATGAGTACACATTTTTAACAGCGGTTTATAACAATTCATTAGGCTTAATGAACGTTTTAGCTAATGCTAGTTTCAAAGCTAACTTAGTGTTTTTTTATGAATAAGACAGTTAGTAATTAACATTATATCGACTTAGACCTTCAGGATTCTACTATAAATGTTCACAGTTACAAGATAGTTTTGGCACTTAATAGTGAGTACTTCATATTTCAGTTACTCCTTTCTTTGTAAATACTTCCAAAGAAACCTTTAGTATTTATTTATATTTTCCATTAAAAATTAGCGTCTCCGTTATGACAAAAATCTGGCACATGTTAATTAGCGAAGCCACTAAGATATCACGTATCCTTCTTAAAGTGTTGTACGTAGTAACTATCATATTTATAATGTTTAAGTTTATTCAGATATCTTGTATAATTTATACTCTATTCCATACCCAACTTTAAATTATTTACTTATTTAGCCATGTCCAGTGCAATGGCTGTTAAATAGCAAACCTCTGTATCATTTCATCTCACCGTAGTGTAACATAATTACATGGTCGTACCATTTTGTGGGTCGATTGCTGGCGCTGCACGATTATGAAACTGTTGTGCTATGGTTGAGACTTTACAAATATGATAGTCTACTTATTTAGTTGTGAAGTTAATAACCGCTCAGCAGGTGTATTGACCAACATCTTTGCTGATCTGGGCACGTGCTATGTAAACTATCGGAAATACTAATAACCGGAATATAAATAATTTCCTGACATCGGAAAATATGTAGAACCAATCCGCCCACTTTTTGAATTCTCGCCCACGTCTAAGTTAGGTATTGCTGAGAATTTCATTTCTGCAATATATTTTGTAATGTAATATCTCCATAAAATCTATTGTAATACACTGACCCCAATGGTTTAGCGCTCAATTAATTAATAGAGGTTTAAATAATGATTATGAATAAACCCCGAATTTCGAATCCGCGGACGGTAGTTTATATTTACGGTAAAGTTGCATTTGACTAACAAATTCGGGGGTTAAACTCTATTAGTTACAGCATGCTCATACTTAATATCAGTACTGGCTAAGTTCGAAATAAAAATGTGCTATAAAACTTTCCGAACTGGCATATAGGTACTTATCATATAAATAATATAATAAGTAGCTCCATTAATTTGTCTCAATAAAATAATTCGGGAATAGAGATGTCTCGAAAGATTGAAATGAGTACATCACTACTAATTTTGTCAATCCCTTATGAACCAGTTTCATTTAAAGAGAATTGCAATAAGCAGGTCATTAATAGCTGTCGAAGAAAATTTGTCTTATCAATGAAGCTTTACAGAATATGACCGTAACCTTATTCTGCAATTATATCACTTCACCCACATTCAATTCACTTTCATTTTTCTTAAATTACAAATTATCTCTCACACGCGCATCGAACACCTGTTTAGGCAGTCGCGCCATCAATCAAAGATAAATTAATACAAATTAATCCACGCTATCAATGGTTCGTCTGTTTATGGAAATGCGCCCCAACAACTAGAAACTCTTCGACGGCAGTCGGTCATTGAGGTAATTGATTGCTGAGATTAATACGAACACGGTTTGCACGTGTCGAAGTTATCGGAACTAATAGAAATGGTTATATCGAACTTTTCCGACCAATCCCTTATTCACTGCGACCGAAATTGCTACATAGCGTTGAGAAATTTCTGACCGATTGATTAAGAGTTTGATAGTTCTGCCTCGGCGTGAATCCATAGCCCCTCATTGAAATCCAACGTGATTCTGTCAATAACCGCTTGACTTATCCAACTTTGTGCAATTTTGATTGACGTTAAGAAACTCACAGGTTAATAAGTTTTATGATAATTTTGATTTGTTGCTGCAACCTCAGATAAATTAAAAATACTATGAAAACGCTACGAGGAAAATTTCTTTTTAATTTGCTCGTTGTAAAATTAGTATTTTTGTAATAAACTTATGAATATAAGTAAAAGTCTTATTCTACTTTCATCCGAAATGGATTAAGATCTGTTTAATACAAGTACCTTTTTTACAAAACATCCTGTTATTTACTAATCAAAGTCGGCAATCTTTAACGACCTTAATTATATGGTTTCGCAAAAGAGATTCAAATTTGTTTTATTGTTTTCCGACTTCCTTTTTCAGTTTTATGATAAATTTGTTTAAAAATATTTAATTATGCATAAACAAATTCAATTGAAACAAGTATGTGCAGTCTGTGACCGAAATTCGTTTCTCTTTGTTTCAGGGAGCAGTACATATTCAATATATTCGAAGTCATAGTAAGTACACTTGAAACGAAACTTCAGAGAATAGAAAATTTGGACAAAGCCGTGGAGCATCTCATGCGAAGGGTTGAAGCTCTCGATTCTAGAGTAAACGATAACATCGACAAGACCGACGCTATCATAACGAAGCTACGAAACTTGGACTTAAAATTATTTCATCAACCAGTACCCAAAGGTGACGATGGCGCAGATAACGTTAAACAAATCACAGACACTGATCTTTTAGACATGAGGCTCATATCTCTCGATCAAAAAATGTCTAATATAGATTCTAAATTAGTCGGTCTAAAGAACCAGATTGACAACAACTTCCTACCAGTCGACGACATAAACGCCGAAGCGAGTGAAAAGAAGCCAATAAGTATGAATGTTATAGAAATAACTAAAGCATTAAACACGGAAGTTATAAATGAAATTAATAAAGAAGTTGATCAGCTAAGAACGTCAATGTCAACGGTGGATAGAAAACTTCAATTTCATATAAATCTGGTGTCGGAAAACCTTGGGAAAGTCTTATACATGATGGCAGATGTCCATTCGGCCATAGTTGAACCAGAAGAAGCGTCAATAAATGTCAATAGCGTATATAAAAACAAAACGTCGACAAATCCCAAATCTCCAATTGGCGGTTCTAAAGGTAGTAAGATTGATAATTTAGTCAAACAAATAATACCAATGATGAGCGTCTCAGAGAAAATGGACGAAGTTTGGGATGTAGTGGTTGGAACAAAGAGTTCTGTAGATGATTTAGTGCCAAAATCCGATGAGCTCCTAACGCAAACACAACGGCAGGAACGCGCTATAGGACAGATCCACAACGACCTTCGCGTTAAGACAAATCTTATAATTGAAAACTTAGATATTGTCGAGAAGAGATTAAAAAAGCAAGAAGACGACGTTGCTACTCTTGCTCAGCGACCAGTAGCTCCTGAATTGCTGCTGGACCCCACGATAGACCGTTTGGTGGAGTATGCGCCGAATAGGTATCGCGTTGATGAGTTCGGCTCGACGGAGCCACCCACGACGACCTCGCCTCCACCAACTACATCCACCTCGCCGTTAACGACCATCAACAGGTGATATATGGCAATTTGTTCACAAAATTCAATGTCTTTATTCAAAACTGTATCAGTGACATTGACAAACAAACTAATATATGTAATTTCGCCCACATTGTCAACAAGTATAATTTAGATTGATTTCGGCTTTGCAAAATCGGCCATCGAGATTTTTGCCTCTAGTCATTTCTCTTTTAATAAAGTCTACTGCATAATCATCAATTTAAATCCAAACATTTAAAAAAAATACAGCAATTTGTCTTCAAATTCAATGTCTAGTCTAAACTGAAATAGTGACATTGATAAATAAACATGCATTGACTATGTCCGCCTACATGACGCGTGCAAAATTTAGATCGATTTTAGCTTGTAAGTCAGCAGCAATCAGCAGCTGTGCTTTTGCTTCTAAACTAATTTATTTTTCAATGAAACCTTCACAGTAATTAATTATTGATACAAATTCACACTCAAATTCTTACGGCACATTTAATAAAATATTAGGACACAACTGACCCACTCACAACTATTAAGACCTCTACCCTTTATGAACAAGTTTTTATTTCAACATTACAAAAGCCGCTTTCACGGAATGCAACATCGGTTTCCCCTTTGCGGCGGTTTTCCAATTAACGAACAATTCAAAACGCATTTAAACTCCATACGCGAGTGAAAGTGCTACATTTCGAGTACGCGAGATTACATAAATTAATCACTTTCATTTTAAACAAGGCAAAATATCTGCGCTCGAAAGTAGAATGTCAGAAAAAAAAACGTAATTTATCACACAGCCCAGTTAATGTCGTGAACACATGCGTGCGATCACGTTTGTGAAGCGAACGTCACTTCAATTTATACCTGCATATTATTTACATTGAGACCGTGACGCAAGTTACTATGATAGCAAGACATGCTCTTACAGAACTTTGTAGTTCTAGTACGATAACTATAGAAGCTTTGTTATTTATTAATAATTTCGAGCATCATTGAGCTGTTTGCTCACTTACGTCAAATGACACTATATGGTTATTCAAAAATGGCCATCACTTTATAATATCGTACAAACTACATAACTAATACTGTCTTGCTTAAAGAAATATTTTGATAGCAAATAAAAAACTAAAAGATATGTAAATTTGACTTACGTAATTTTTTTCAGGATATCCCAAAACTATTAAATATTCTGATTCCTAAACTTGATAACTTAAATTGTTTCTTGATAAATTAATAATGTGTTTTTATTTACAGACACATTACATGATTATTTTAATGGCTTATTAAATTAAGATTAATCTTTTTATATGTATGTTGTTAATAAAATATAGTCAAAAATGCAAAGCGAATATCTGCGAACTACATTCGTTAGACTCGGACACTATTATTAAAGTAGCGAAATATGAATTCATAAAATATAATTTATTATAAAAATTGTTTGCTTGGCGATTTTCCTTGAACATTTATCAAAAATTTGTATAATTTTTATGAGTGGCTCGCACTTTTTGATACGTGTTCTTTCCCATGTCACACACAAAATTTGCGTTCATCTTAATATTATTTATTAAACCTGGCCTAATTTTTGTCTTCTATTTTTCTTGACATGTCGTTTTTCATGTTGATTGTGTCTCCAGTGCGGGAACGGCACCGGTATTGAGCATAGCTGCCAGCAACGGTAGCTCCGCGTCCAGACCTTCAAGTAGAAAAGGAGGCATCATATTCCCCAGTGTCAAGAATAAACCTGTTATTGGAAATTCTACGTTCACGTCGGAAATAGTCGCCAACTACAAGGATGTCAAAGTAAGTATACACGGAAAGGATTTGCGATCATTGTTTTTGTTTGTATGTGTTTAAAATGTGCCGAGTCGTAAATTGTGCGCGTGTGTTTACGCAGCTATGTGTAACAATTGTTTAAATGTGTAATAACTTATGTGCCGAAAATAGGATGTTGCAATTGCGCTATGTTTGATGCGGATCAATGTCGTCTTTGTTTCTGCTGCATTCCATTATTCAAGCAACAGATACTATAAAGAATAAGGTCCTTTAAGTTTTAAGCACGGTACCTACGGGATTTTTTTTTCACTATTTCATATTTATATTTTTTTATTCAACATGTAACCATAAATTATACACATGGAATTTAAAAAATCTTCTTTTTTAATTGAAAATCTTCTTTTTTAATAGAACATTAGTAGAAAACATCATAATACCAACAAGTTGTTATCACATAGCAGCGATTTTTTTCAGTGACACATGTATCAAAAATATTTACGTTTAAACGTTTAAAACTCGTGCTACGAGGGTTAAAATTGGAAAAAATATATTAAAGATTTTTATTACGGGGGCTTCAATTTGTATAAGAGTATTTTAAAAAAGTTAGTTAAGTATATGTGAGTCAACTTGATGAATTACTATGACAAATATAAAGATTCCGAGTCGCAAATTTTTTTTAAAAAATCAGTAGTGAATGTAGAAAAACGTAAATACATTGCTTACTTTATTTCTCATAGGCATAAACACATATTGCATATTTCAAAAATTGTAATATCTAGAATTACCACTATGGGTTTCCTACAATCTTTGCCTGGGTTTCTAAAAACCTATATTTTTTTATAATTTTAGTTTGACGAGTTTCGGAAATATGGGATGGGCGTATTTTTTTATATTTTTTAATGTATTTATATTTTTTCATAACTTTATTTTTTTATGTCTTTAAAGATATTAATACTAAAAACAATATAATAATTAAAATTATGAAAAAATATCTTCGATATTAATATTTATACTAGTCGTCCCAAACAATACCCTACACAACAGGCAGAACCAAAAAAATCGATTAATTAATTTACGCCCCCTATATTTTTGAGTTTTATCTTTTGATATATGTGCAGTTTAATATGTTTTATTGCTGTGCCAAATTTTAAGTTTTTACATCAAACGGTTTCTCAGAAAAACGTCTGTGGTGGACGGAAGGACAGACATTTGAATGATTGTATAAATAAGGGTTTCGTTTTTCGTTTTGAAGTACGGAACCTTAACAACGAGCTTCAGTGCTTACTTTATTCAAAAGGACTAGAGTAATGTAGCCTATTTGTCAATTTAGACTATAATAACTTTGTTCCAATTTTTCCGCAGTATGGCTTTCAGTAGTAACATTATGACTGAATTATGAAAATGGAGGAAATTGTTTATGCTTGGTATCCCACGGAAACCACGCTTGGATTTGAGATTTCGGGATATGAAAAATCAAAAATAAAAAGTTTTCTTTACTTAGAACCTAAGTACATGGAACAGATCGTTACTAATTCTCAGAAGACATTCAGATTCCGGGATAAAGATCCTTAATATAGAATATAATTAATTCGTATGCTAAATTTTATATAGATATGTTTAGAAATTACAAAGTTCTAAAGTAACAAACAGCCATGAATTCAAACTTTCACATTTATAAAATTAGTTAAGATAACCTATGCTTTCTAAAGCACCTGATATTGAGCATACTGCAGTTAACTGAAGTTATCTTTTAGTACTCTCAATATAACTGTATTTCTAAAACAGACATCTGCTGAAACTTTACGGAGAACAGATACAAATGTACAAAACGATACAAATATACAGTTCGACAGACCAGTATTAAAAATACATGTAGTTATCCTTTACTACTCTCAATGTAACTGTATTTCCAAAACAGACATCTGCTGCAACTTTGCGAAGAATAGATACAAATGTACCAAACGATACAAATATACAGTTCGACAGACCAGTATTAAAAATACATGTAGTTATCCTTTAGTACTCTCAATATAACTGTATTTCCAAAACAGACATCTGCTGAAACTATGCGAAGAATAGATACAAACATGTGGAGAATATATACAAATGTACAAAACGATCTAAATGTACAGTTCGATAGACCAGTATTCAACATACATGTACTTATCCTTTAGTACTCTCAATATAACTGTATTTCCAAAACAGACATCTACCGAAATAGTGCGGCGAATAGAAATCGTTTTCATACGAGAGGAGTAGTG
Source organism: Druceiella hillmani (assembly GCA_039881145.1). NCBI lineage: Eukaryota > Metazoa > Arthropoda > Insecta > Lepidoptera > Hepialidae > Druceiella > Druceiella hillmani. The sequence continues at coordinate 39,968,421 of JAYKKI010000011.1, forward strand.
ACGAGCAACGCTTCTCATATTTTTCTAAATATATCGTAAAATATTTTACATAGATTGTCAACATACGAGAATCTGGTCAAATAACTCAATGGTTAAGAGATAATATACAGTTATTTTTTTACACTATTTTCTTATATCGCGCGTATCGAAGCGCAAGTACTTTATTTTTACTTCATTCATTAGCACTAATAAGTTAACATAATCATTAACTTTTAATATAATAAAAATTACTTTTTCAAAACGAAACTCATATTAAATTTGAACTTTTCTGTTCTCGACACTTACAAGAGCACTTTGCTTGTTAACGACTTATTTGTGTAGGTTACTTGCAGGTTCATGGGCGTACGTTTTCACCTTCGGCAGCCTCTCTCCTGCACGATAACTATCGGGTATCTCCTTCAATGACAATGCACCAGAAATGAAACGAAGCACGAAGGAATAAGTTAAAATATAATCTCTAAATAATTCGTCAGCTCCTTTCCAATAACATCTCCATTAAATTACCGCGATTGACAGATTATCTATGAACAATTTCGTACTAAAACTCGGGGACACATTTGGCCAATACGGAATTGACATAAAACTTTGTCAACTTAAACAATAAACGGAGCACTCCTTATAATACGTTTAAAATGTTTTACGCAAAATGTTATGTCATGTAGTAGAAAAATGAGTAATATAGAAAAACGTATCAAATAAAAAATTATCGAAGTAAATAATTTTTTATTTCATGGATGTTACGTTTTTCCAGCCTCTCCACAGTTTTTTCATGTTGTCTAAAGATCTGCACAATACTATTAAGCTCTGTCATCAGCATCAATAATCATGGAAAATGAAACTGAGTTCTTCCCACAGAGTGATAAATTTAATGATAAAAATAAAAAAGCAAACTTCTCTTTTGTCTGCTGTTCTTTTGTATTAATAAATAAGAAAGAATTATAGCATGACATCTTTATTGACAAATTCCATTTTTGATAGCTCCATCTTGACCTTTTTCGCATACGATGAAAATTTTATGCGCAAAATTAGTTAAGTAAAAGATCACATTCCGTTAGTAACCTCCATTTTTTAATTTATGAATCCAAGCTTATCTTGCGATTATTGTAATGCGGTTTATGTTAATCTTTTATAATTTTTTTTTAATATTCAAAAAGCAACCCATTGCAACTTCCAAGCCACCGTTTGATTTAAGCATTTCAACACATCAAATTGCGGTCAATTAAGTGTATTTGGCAATTCGGCCTCTTTTAATTGAATCTTAAATTTTTTAATTTGGAAATTAATTAAAGTTGAAGTAAATGATAACTTTGGGAGTATGCTGATTGGCCTACGGTGATGTATAGATAATGCTTGTTCGATATGTACATATTTAATAATAAAATTATAAATTTGAAAAAAATGTTTTTGTTTATTACATAATAACTCTAGAATTAAACAATAATACATAGTATGATGGCGCAACATATATCATATTATACGCAGATTTTTCGCGTACTACTCAATTACGCTCAACCAATTCCACTCATGAATAAAAAAAACCACACAGATAATTTTCAACTCGGGAAATAGCACAAATTCATAGAATGGAATTCGGTATTTTCATTCTATAACCAATATTTAGTACTACAACATGCCAATAGATGGCTTAATGTATGGAGTAAAAAAGAAAAAATCATGGACAATATCGTTTTACAATTTTCACGTCTTTCATAAAGATAAAAATATTAAATGAATTACGAGTATATATTATAATACTATATATAAGCAGACAAGTTTTCGGAATTAATCGTCGGCGTGTTATGGTCTTTAATGAAACATGAGTTATTTTCTTTGTACTAATATTCTAAAATCGTAAAAGTTAACTTTAGATATGTGTGATCAACCTACAAATTAATGAAACATTTTATTCAAACAAATTTATTAATCTTATTGTCAGTCTAACCTAGCAAACGAAGCCGTGTTGAAAAGCTATTTTGTAATAAAAAAAACTAGAGCAAAATAAATACAGAACATTTGATATGTGTTATGTTAACTAATGTCACACTAAATTCGTTATCTTAATTAACACTTAACAGTTAATTGAGATAGCAAATTTCTGGTTACTTTAATTAATATTAAGGAAGAATTCCGAGTTTAGTTCAAAATCTTAACAAATATATAATAATGTTTCATTCAGTTATAAAAAATATCTTGATTCTTTTTTCCTGATGAAACTCTATGATGACTTTACATTCTATTCAACAATATGCTATGGTAGTGTTTGGAAATCTAAATAAACGTACAGCGTACCTTTCGACCAGTAACACAACTTTTTTTACCGATGAAAAATCAACAATTAGCCCCGTGTTATCAATATAAGTAACACCTGTTAGGACAGCTGAAAAACCATACATAGTTAATGATTATTACTATCTGTTAAATGTTGCATCACCATCCCAAAAAATATTTACAAAAATCTTAATAATTTTCCTAGATCCCTTAGAACTAGATTTGCAGCGAGTTCGTTATAAAAGAGTCAAAGTACCACTTATACGTTATCTGGACAATAATAATAAATTACACTTGAATTTACACATAAACGTATCAATGTAATTAACTATTTGTGATATAAATCCCAAGCACAAATCTCGTCTAATTAATTTAGATCTATGATCTATTCTAACATGACTTTAACATGTAACAGTTAGTGCTGCTTCGATTCAATTAACGTCACAAAGAAATTAATGAAACCAATACACATTTTTTCCTTCACTATACTTTCATGAAGCTTTTGCGTTTAGTTACGATTATCTAACTTACACGCGAGCAATATCTGATACATTGTCTTGTGATTTGATATAGTGATTCGATATTTCGATACATTTGGTGGAACCGACATAGTCTTAACCGTGAACAGTGGGAAAAGTTACACAAAAATAACACTTTTAGAAAGATTTCAAGGAGCACTTATATTTTTTATTATTAAATTATAACCCATAACAAACTTGTCCCAAAATAAGATTTTGCGTTTGGTCACCGAAAAATAAATCAATGATAATCCATCCGAGCCGCGTGGATTACACCGTACGTTTCATTTGGAGCGTTGAGGACACCATTGGCTGCGAGTCCAACCTTTATTCAAACGTATGTAGGTTGAAGGTACTTAGTCATTCATTCGAAAAAAAACACGATTGCCAACAGTTAATGAAATTACTATATTTAAACGGTTTAAGGTCGCTTCTGTAGTGATCTCCCCACGATGTTTAACGTGTTAACGAGATATATACTTATCATTCAAAAAAATTTGTATATTAATTTTAATATTCAGCCAACATCATTTGTTCACATTGATAGAATTAATGAGAACAGTATTCAAAAACTTTTGCAACAAAAATTATTGCTTAAGGTAACTAGAGTGATACGTTAAAGTCATGTTCACCTTTATCTTATCCCCTACCAAGGTAAAAAGGTATTCATGACAGAGCATCGCATTGCCCATGAATGCCTATATGAGTGCACGCGAGATCTGAGTTCTTCTTTCGTCGGACACAGCATAGAAAACGACCTATACGTCGTTTTCTTTTATACATAGTATGATATCGTGAAATATATTCTATATACCATTAGACCAGTAGCGGTAGTAGATATTTTAAGTAACACGGTAAGAGGTACTAGAAAAAGATACGCGCGATAACTCACGCGTTTGAAGGAAAACTTTTCAATTTTAATTTAATATAAACTAATTTATTTACAAAACAAATGCCCTTATCAACTTTATTTAATTACTCAACATGACTAGTCGCTCACGATATACTTTCATTTATTTTATACTCATATTTCACGTATTTTACACATTCACCTATGATTTACAATAAAAAAGTAGGCACACTGTAACTTTTACAAACTCCTTCGTAACAAAAACGACGTCATTCGATAAATTTATGCATTAACATACGACTTCAGCAAAATGCTTTTTTAACCCCAATATCGGGTGTTACTTGAATCAGACAGTTTTGCGATTCACTCGAACAAATTCTCACCACATAAAATAAGAGAACCATAAGAAATATTATTTAAACTAGCTGACCCGTGCGAAGTCTTCGCACTATATCGCCATCTAGCGTGTTCCAAGTATAAAATTTGGCTAAGATATTTGATGTGTCGCCCACAGATGGCGCTCATGCCAATTGTTATAAAAATTAATTTTTTTATTAACAAAAAGATTTTTTTCGAATTTGTTTTCGCCCAAAGTAGAAAACATAAGCTTTAAGTGGGTATTTTTTTTATTTTTTTTGGTGCAGTAGTTAAAGAGATCGAACCGCTCGACCAAAAAACACCTTTTAGAAATAATATATTTAGATGTTTCTAGTTGCAACTTAATTCAAAATGTTTCTCCCGTGTTCACTGGGTTATGCAGTAAATATATGTACTCCTAAATATATTTTAGACGGGAGATTTTATAAAAAGCTATACGCAAAGTATAAGTTCCAAACAGCACAATTAAACGTCATTATATTTACACAACAGTTAAATTTTTCATTATTCTTCGAATACAATTCTACTCAATAAAAAACACTCAACATTCGGCAAAATATGAAAAAAGTTGGAATAACAAACTGTTTTAAATATTAGTAATACTAAAAACCAAAATGTCATTCTTGAAAAAGTTTTCAAGAATATTTGCAATATAATATACTATATTTTTCTTTATTTGCAATATAATACACTATATTTTCTTTATTTGTAATATAAAATACTATATTTTTCTTTATTTGGAATATAATATACTATGTTTTTCTCTATTTGGAATATAATATACTATATTTTTCTTTATTTGCAATATAATATACTATATTTTTCTTTATTTGGAATATAATATACTATATTTTTCTTTATTTGCAATATAATATACTATATTTTTCTTTATTTGCAATATAATATACTATATTTTTCTTTATTTGTAATATAATATACTATATTTTTCTTTATTTGTAATATAATGTACTATATTTTTCTTTATTTGTGATATAATATACTATATTTTTCTTTATTTGCAATATAATATACTATATTTTTCTTTATTTGGAATATAATATACTATATTTTTCTCTATTTGGAATATAATATACTATATTTTTCTTTATTTGCAATATAATATACTATATTTTTCTTTATTTGGAATATAATACACTATATTTTTCTTTATTTCCAATATAATATACTATGTTTTTTTTTATTTGCAATATAATATACTATATTTTTCTTTATTTTGAATATAATATACTATATTTTTCTATATTTGGAATATAATATACTATATTTGCCTTAAACACCGAATTGAATATGTAATGTAATGCAATCAATTTCGTGAAAGTAACTGTTTAGACAACATTCTTCAAAACAAGTATATGTTGCTGTCAAACGGTAAATTATGTCCATTTAATAAAACATATATAATTTACGCGAACGAGCACAGTCGGTGTTGCGTCCTCGAATCTACATAAGTCTATGCTCCTAAGTAAATTACGTACGAGAAACGTAAACGTTTTAAGGCCTACGACGCGACGTGCCCATTTAACTCCACGATATATATCGCCTTCTGTACATGTTATTGCATTATGTGACTTTGTTTGGAGTTGACGCAACATTGCTTCGACTCTATTCAATGTTTCTTTCGGTATTGTTACTACCTAAGACATACTAGATCAATGTCGGAAATACTTGTCACGAGTAGGAAGGCGTGCGATCGTGTGAACAAATGGAGATCGTGATAGATTTTATATCAACTTCGGCTTCTTGTTTGAAAGACTTTAAGACTTTATATATATATATATATATATATATATATATATATATATATATATATATATATATATATATATATATATATATATATATATATATATATACATATATATATATATATATATATATATATATATATATATATATATATATATATATATATACATATATACAGGCTGTCCAAGTAAGTGTCGGGCAAAGAAAGATGTTATTCGTTGACTGAAAAATAGTTGATTGTCGTAAAATAAAATTTAAATGATGACTTTTTTCAAAAAATTAAAATTAATATTCATAAAAGAACATTAAAAAAATAACATTATTCAATGCCGCTCAAGGCAATAACCCGTGAACAGCTGCGAAGACATCTCCACTGCTGGAAACACCGCACTCCGGGCAAGTGTTGGGTGTGTAAAAAAGAGTTATATGTGATATTTTTTTGCACTCAATTAGAAAAAGGGCATATTTTACGTTTTATTTCAACGGAAATTTGATTCCTTTATAGCCAACATAAAGCGTCTTTCTTTGTTCTACATCTAGAGAGATAAAGAGTGATGCTATGTTGCCACTCTCTTTTCGTATGCAAGAGCGCATTCGTGGTCAAGGTCAATTATCAATATATTCGGTTGCGAAATCTCTTTGTGTTGAGTCGTTTTGTGAAGATAAGTTTTTAACGTATTGGGTTATAACTGAGAAAGGTTGTGATAGTGAAAACGAGATGCGTGTGCGTATTATCGCTGCTTTTGACAAACGTGAACGTTCCGTTAACCAAGACATTTCTTTATTTAATAGAGTCCACGAATAAATAATAAACGTATGCAAAAATGTATCGAAAACAGGGGGCGACAGGTTGAAAATGCTTATGTAATTTAATTTGTTCTTTAATTTTCATTAACTTGTGATTTCAAGTTATTTTTACTTCAATCTTTTAAAAAATCAGTGCAAACATAATTTGATCTATCATCCAACCGGAGAGGTGTCGCGGGTCTGTATACTTATACAAATTTAAAGATCATTTTTAATACTACGTAATGTAGTTAAATAAAAAATAATGGCAACTAAGCAAAAATAAACATACATTTCTTTTCCATTCGACTCAAGAAAAGCTTTTTTAAAACGGGCTATATGGTAATACTTATTAATGTGTATTTTGAATATTAGGTATTCATTACAAATTTAATATTCCAACTATAAATATTACCATAGATCAATGTTACTGCTGCCGTCCAGATCGTTATAATTTTGTGAAGACCATAAAAAAAGCAAAAAAAGAAGACTGTATTGATATCTAAATTCTTTTCACGATAAAAATTCAAAAATATATGAGTTAACACAAAATAGTGGTGGAGTCACTCAATATCTCCTTCGAGATATAGAATTGGAATTTTCAACGTTACAAATTAATGGTAATGAGCAATGTACATGACAGAAGAGCTGATTCCAGTTTACGAAACACCATCAATGCATTTCCAACCTAAGCGCTTTTATCTGGAATCGTGTAACGTCACAAAAATCTACGGACTAGCCTCTTATTCGAGGTCGTATCCGTATCTATTCAGTTTGATTTTTTAATACCCTTCTCTAGATAATTCTTAAATAAAGTATTATATACATACATTTAGGCAGACCGTTTATATTATATTCCCAACAAAAAAAAATCCGGTCAATGTGCATGAAAAATAACCGTTTACATTGCATATTACATATTAAAATAACAGCGTAATTGTTAAAAATGGATCAAATGGATACTTGTTTAACCATCACAATACTAGTAATACTTACAACATTATAATACTCACAATTTTGTTAATGCATTTAAAGTTATGTTTGTTTTTGAAGTGAAAACTTATTTTAGCTCACCTTCCCCAATGTTTTTGCCATTTATGATTTCGGTTACGCCAAGAACAAAACGAGCTTCGGGGATGTCGGATGGTAAGTCCAGCACAGCCGAACGATACGACCCTCTTCGGCGCTAGAGGGAGAGAAATTTCGAAAGGCCGAGTTAGGAAATAAATTTGTATTTCGTCGCTCTACCTCCCAGTGTCTATTACGTTGCGGTAAAGCACTGGAATAGATAAGGAACGCGACGGAAAATCTGAGTTCGAAACTCGATACACTTGTTTTTTCTTTGATTTTATTTGGGAAGTGTTATTTCTTTATCGAATTCAAATAAAATACACTTTTTTATCAAATATTTGTTAAAAATGTATTTAACTTACGTCTGTAGTTTTTTGCTTTAAATGGGTACATATCTAGATATGGTTTAATGCAAAACAAATTATATTGACAGCAGTCTTTGTCCAAATTCCACTGCCTAAGTTTATTTTTTACGTTATTTTTTATAAAAATATATTTAGCTGCAAAATTTTTATAAATACGTTGAGCGTATTCGCATTCAATAAAATATCGTATTTATTATGACATTATTTGGAGTCAAAGTGAATAAAATGTTCACTTCTACTTCTACAGTGTGGCATTAAGCACAGCAAACTTTTTTTTAATAAATATTTCTTCTTTAATCTGATAAACCATCGCAAATATACAAAGGACAAACCCTCACGATTTCGTACTTTCAACATATGTTTTATTCAAAAGTATACATGACCTAAGTTCAACTTTATTATTTATCTACGATTAACGATCATCGAATTTAACATAAACAATAGATCTTAATTTTCTTTTCATAAGTGGATACAAAATCAATACTATTATGACGACGACTGGTAGAGTTAAACGCATATCAGTTACATATTAAGATGATTATAATGATAATTTAACAAACAAGTATAATAATTTATTCAACCATAATTTTTTATACGTGCTGCTAAATGTTCGCTTTATAACATTTCATTCATTTTAATAGTTTCCCCTCTTTAATTATTTATTGTTTAGAATTATTATTCATTTACAAAAAAATATGTATATTTTTTTAATTATTGGTATTAATGTATTTAGTAGAGAGGAATTTTATAAGGATATTTTTGTTTATATGTATCATAATAACAGAATTTACTTTTTTATGTATTTAACAATTATAATGTCCCATAACTGTAAAATATAAAATATCACGTTAAACTGTAATGTCACATAATATCACCCGTATTTTCTTAACAATAAGTATTGGCTGTGATACCCAAATTATTCATTAAACAAATATCTGACACACAACAGCTGGATTGGAATTTGACAGAATGTGCATTCGCTGATGGAGTTTGTTTTATTAAGCTAAAGTATGTTCTAATCTTTGAAAACAATCCTCTTTAGAAATGATTGTTTTAAATCGACTCGGAATGATCGTAGAAATTGTGTATATTGATGCGTAGGTTTCGATGACATCTCTAAAATTTATATTAAGCAATTATCACCGTTAAAACCTGTAGAAACCGTTAAAACCTCTTAAAAAAACCTGTGGTAAAACAATTTTCAATTTTAGATTTGTTGAAAAACCACTACAATTTGTAGCATAGCTGTTGTACAAGACTAATGCCGACCATTCACTACGACTCCTTTTTTTCTTTTGTTAACTATGATCGCAGATTTACTTATATTAAAACTGATAATTTTAAACAAGCGTGTTTTACTTGTGACCTTTTTAACTCACATCCAGACAAATTTCGACGAACGTAGTCGATTGTCATATTGCAACAATAGACGTCGATTTCACCATTCAACAGAAAAAAAATGATATCGTTCGCTCTAATTAGATCACTTTCATTAAAGCAAATCCCCATACAAACTAGTGATTACTTTATCGTTTTGTGACTTCGCTACAAAGCAGCATTCGAAGTCTTTAAGTTAGCGGCGTTAATTTTATACTTCCTTTCGGACTCACGAGACTATTTCTTAAATTTTCATGAAGTTTTTAGCAATGAATATATTAATTGCCAAAAATTTCATTACAATATAAAAAAAATTAAAGAGACAATAGGAGTTCCCTATTACTCGCAAATTGAAAATCGTCACAACGTTGCAATTTCCGAAATGGTTTTAATCAAATAAATATTTTCGCGTAGTCTAATGGGACAAGTTACCTTGTATAACTTTCATATACAACAAAATAGCACTTCTTGAATTATGAGAACACGTAAAAAGGAAAAAAATAAAACTTGATACATTATTTTCACTAAATGATATAACAAAAATACTTGAATGAATATATGTACCAGCGTAATCATTACAAAGATTTCCGCACCAGCGTAATCATTACAAAGATACCAGTTAGCAATGTCTTTATGCAGTCATTTAGTTATCGTTTTCATTCTTTTCTCTTTCCTTTCCATTTTACTAAGCACAATTGAGTCTCTATTGAAGTGTCTAATATTTGCGCTCCTTGTATTTCTTAATGATGTAGCAAATTGATACAGTGCGTTTTAATGGTATAATACGGTAGTGGACTCATTCTAAATTTTGATATTTTTCGTACAATATTGTGGAATATAAGTTAATTAAAAACCAGTGTTGAAAAAAATTCAAAAATTTATTGAAAAATAAGCCAGTTATAGGCTTCCAAATTTGAAGATACGGATAGAGTTGGGTATATCCTTGTCTCTTTTCCTCTCGTTGAATATAATGTGCAATATTAAAAATGACCTCACAACACAGTATTGCCGTCCTTGTCTAAAGGTTATTAAACTTTTATAACTCGGTCAATTTTTAAGATTATTTAAAAAAAATTCACTCTTCATCAGCTTGTACCTTGAAATTATGTTTAATGAAATAAAAAAAATTTTGCCAAATACCCAATTGACTACTTGGCAGCGGCAGAAATTCTTGAACAATTTTAATTGAATGATCTAAGAGCTTCATAATTAATCAAAGTGAGGATTGAATTAAAAAATATTAAGACACTAGAGGGAAATGAATGAATTGATATTCAATGACGCAGGTTTATGGTCTTATTGCAGACTTATGGTAGAGTGAAAAATTATTGTGCGGATGAGGAAGAAGTTGCCAAGGCATAATAATAACTTATTAAATATTAAGTGTAATGTATACAAGATATAAACTTTACAAATTTGCGAGAAAATTTTATAAGTATATTATTACTGATAGGTGTTACTGTAAAATTTATCACTTAGAAGAAATGAAAATAACATTTCAAAACCAATGGAAGAATATCTTGCTATATTAATTTCTTTATTTGGTTTTAATGTTTATTGAAAAAATACATCTCGTGCACAAATTCGCTATTTTCATCGAGCTGATTCTGGCTTTTAATATATTTACGTCTAAACACAGAACAATTCAGACATTCCGAAACGGCTGTTCTGTTACCAAGTCCTTCATTATGCAAACGCGTTCATCGTCCATCTTAATTTAAACTTTGACAAACAGAAAACACAAATTAATATTGTAATAAAGTCATCATGTCACATTAATATTTGCTGCGTCAAAAGTTTCACGTCGATAAATAATTATAATATCACCAAAATTAAATGAAACTACGTGATGTAGTATTATTTCTACTTTCTTTAATTTCTTTACCACGACCTAGGTTTCGTTGTATTACAACATCTTCAGGTGGGATATTTTTATTTGTTCAATTTTGTTTAATTGTTTTTGTGTTATGTTTTTTTATTATGGCACTGACATCATTCTAACTTCATCTAATTTTATAGTCTAAAGTATCAAATTCTATAGGATGAAGGAGATATGTTAGAGAAGAGTGTATTACCTTTAGACAGAGGTTTATGTTGTCTCGTTTGATGGTTGATTCCCGAATTTCTTCCTTCAGCCAGGTGGTGACGGCTTTTGCTGTTGCTTTCTGGGCTGCTCGAGTTGTTCCACTAGTCTTTATGTATTAAGAAATAACTAAAAAAAAATAGAATAAAAAAAATGAGAATTAATCAATATTAGGACGCACTTTCAAACAATTTAAGATATTCTATAAAACGGTGTGGCCCATTTTCAGTGGTCCAAAAACCATGTGGTATGTTGCTGGTGTGTCGCTCTCTTTCTGATACGTGCACAACATAAAAGACCTCTGTTTAGCGTGTTAATGCTAATAAACATTTATTATGGCAGAAATTTAACATTTAGAAACTTTGTAATTTGATGTTAATATCTGAAGATGTTACATCTTTATGATTTTTTATCTACACTATTACCAAATCCTAAGGTAGTTTTTAAGATCATAAGCAAATCTCTGGTTGGACAGATTTTACCACAGTAATTTTTTTAAATGTATGTTTTTCTTTTGAAAGCATAAAAAATCAAAGCAAAGTTTCATTCAATAGCCAAAACTAAGAATGAATACAAAAATCGTCTACATTCATACCAAATTCCTTGTCATTTAGTGCAATATTTTTCGAATAAAAGTGATTTCTGTGACTGGAGTAAAGATTTTTTAAAAAGTACAAAAAACATAACTTCTAAACTATTTATTCCCACGGAACAAAAATTTGTTTTTAAATTACTTATCATAATATACCCTACATAAAAAACAATTTTCGGTCCACCGTAAATACGCCATCTTGCATATAAGGTCGTATATAAAACGTTAATGCGCATTACCAACATATAAATAAACTATTGACATGCTCGATTACGAAATAGACTTATTTTTAATAAAAGAAACTATAGGTTTATATAAATGTATAAACACGAAGTTATCTCTTGTAGCGTCAACTTTGCTCCAAATGTAGGCCGCTGTAGAAGTCATTGCGGCTTCGCGTAATTAACGTTTTGCAAAAGTGTTTCCATGCTTCTTTAATGTAATGAATATAAAGTGTTATTATATTGACATAAAATCACATCACGTCATGAAAATCACGTTACATCGCATCACGTCAATTTAAAATCGTTATTTAAATGAGAAGCACGTAGCCTTGTAGGTTGATTTACTTAAAAAAGAAAAAGGAATAATTACATTTTCCTCTATTATATACGAAGTTATAAAATAACAATAAAATTTTATAGTTATTAAAAACTTATTGTTATTGATGTTATTGAATAATGATTGCGCCTAATAAAATATATGTTATATACAATTCTTATAAGTATAAGCAGAATGATGAAACCGTAGAGTTTCATGCGCATATAATCACTAAATTTAACGTTAGCTCAATATTAGAGTTGCATGCGCATATAAGCATTAAATTATTATGTGAAGTAATGCTTGTTTAGAGTTTCATGCATAATCACTTAATATAACGTCAGTTCGATAGTAGAGTTTCATGCGCATATAAACATTAAATTATTATGCAACGTAATACTTGATTAGTCTAATTTTGAAAAGTATCTCTTCTGAGAACGTCTCACATCGCGTATAGCGTCGTTCGAGCCAGATTTGTGACGAACCTTAAACAACTTGTGCAAGGTTAACAAGCGGACAACGGCTACGTTGCACTCAGGAGTGTTGACCTTTTACGTTGTCGTTCTCTAAAACCATTCGTTGAACCTTCGTACAGTACTCTTACTTCGGATATTATTAATTTGACGTAACTATTTATTATATCGATTACCGTACTTCAATGGATGTGTTACACAAAGATAAAGTGTAGAGATTACTAATGATAAACACGAAATATGAAAAAGTAACATTCGACACAAATCGATGTTTACATCACTAAAATAGCAATTTTCTATGTTATATTAAAACCTGATATCGCACATATATTAACATTATAGTTTATAAATAATTAAGTTCTTATTAAAATTTTACTTAGATCATGGAACTATTTTAATCTTTAAGCTTGTAAAAGACGTAAATACGCTAATTTTAGTCATACGTAAACTGTGTCGCATCGCATTATTCAAAATACTTTTTGTGTTTCATATTTACATCAAACTTATATCGCAAAACCAAAAAATGTAAATTTTTATTCCACTAGACTTCACACTGTAAGAAGGGTACTGCGACCATAAGTGTCTGGAAAAAACTGCAACTTTCTTGATAACTGAACCATCACTACTGGCACAATCATATACTTCTATTTAGCAAAGTGCACCACACATAAATTTACAAAGTATAGCTAATATGCATTTAATTAGTTGCATACACATTTATTTTGTTATTTGCGTTAGTTTCCGAGTTTAAAATTAATATGTAAAATTTTCTAAAAGAATAAGAAATTTACTAAACTTACTTTGAAGTAAGGTCACTCACTCGCACTATTGCAAAGAACTTTAAAATCATTGAGATGTTACATATATATATATATATATATATGTATATATATATATATATATATATATATATATATATATATATGTACGAAAAAACCTCTGGTACTCAAAGGGTTAATAACGAGATTTCATTATTCAGAGTGGAATCATGAGATGATTAACATCAAGGATGAAACGTGTTGCTACTAGCCTATATGTAATATTCGAAAACCTTTATTGTTTATGTTACCTAGTCAATATACTAGTAAACATATCGAATTCACCATATGCGGAAAAATGGCTTCGAATTTCTTTACATAGGTAATTTCAAGATTACATCCGTTCGTATTATGCAAATCAGAATGCCACCTAACGAGTACTGTGTACTGCTGGTCAGCTGTTGATTTTCTTAGTTTTCTTTTCCTATTTTGTGTATATTAGTTCTGACATTAATAGAATTTCATTAGACCTTGACTTTAGCAAATATTAATCGTTAACAGATGAACGTTACCAGCAACACACGAAAATCAAATTGCAACATGTTTCTCCGGATATCAATCTAAAATAATATAATTTGTATCCAAATATTACTAATCAAAAGAGCTTATCGATAATGTTCTTCTTAATTTTAACTTACGTGCGATATTTCTGACAAGGATTGGTTTATAGATAGTTATTTTATTCAGTATATACACAATTATACTGGTCCCTTCAGGCTTTACATTGACACTGCTGACATGACAATGAGGCCAAGTTTATTCGTATATGTTATCCAGCACACAGAAAGGAAAAATTGAAATATCGACACAGTCTATTCATGAAAAAAGTGATGTACAGAAAAACAATTTATAATACAATTAATATTTAATGACTCAAAGTCCGAAAGCCAATTTTGTATAACAAACATTTTTTCCCAAAAAACCTATATAGAGTCATTCTCAATAAGACTCCTAAAAGATATTTCTAATTTATTCGTTACATATTTTGGTTTAGTCGTAAATATCATGGATTTTTGGAGTACAGGCCAAATCTTCGTTTCTTACCTTTCCGGAGATAAAATCCCATTTGAGTTCATACTTAGGTATTTAGTATTTGCCTTGTTCAACTAGCATTTGCCACTTTCTTGTTATCATTATATTCCCACTCGTTACTATTGGTATGGATATATATATTAGTGAGACCGTTTTTAATATAAATTAGAAACATATTTTTGTAGTCAGGTAGTCAAAAGCCTTCGGCCCATGTGTTTCCAAAGTGAAAACAAAACGAATATCAAAGGCTTCCGCCCTTTTCAAAAGTACTTCCACATAAATGTATTCGTTTTTTGTATAAGATTAGATCTAAAAACAAAATTATAATTTGCCGCTGGCCGAGTGAGTGTTGTGAAGAAAAAAACTAACCATATCTTATTCAATTTAGGTAGTGTGTGACTTACCGGTTTTATTGATCGTAACTTTCACTTAAATTGATAAAAGGCAATTCAATTTTGTTGCGTTGCGTAACAAAGTACTGATTGTGCCAAATTAAGTCGCATTCATAAAACAAGTTGGTTGTATAGGCCGTCTTCTGGCAACATTTAAATGTTAAAATGGGCCTATTCAGTTCTTTGTATGGAAAGGTAATGTTTAAGTACAGTTGTAATGAAACTGTAATTAATTTTAAAAACTCCAACGTTTGCAAAAAACTTCAGCCAATGCATGGTATTACCGTTTTTCAAAATTTATAAATTTTTATATCTAAAATAAAATATCAGACAATTCCTTCTTTGCGAACACAGAAAAAAAGAAGAAATATATACCAAAATTTCAGAAAACTAAAGTACTTCTTAATTGTAAAATACTTGCCTTCCGCACTGCCAGATAAATTGTAATCATCCGCTTGTCCGAGAAAGCAGCAATTTCTATGTAACTCGGATCACACTTCCAGATCTTAGGGCGCAAACATTTATCAAAGTTTTCAGTTTTTCCATTTATAATTTTTTTTTTCTTTTAATTCTTACAAACATCTTAACACCTTCTGTATTTTAACGATTTATATCTGATGGCACATAATTTAAAATGAAATTACAATTTATTTACAGATCTTCCATAGATTTGGATTGAGATATCGATAAGATATTTTAGTGAAACATATACGTAGCTAAAACATCTTGTTAAATTAAAATGACGACAGAATAGAAGAAAGTTTAAAACTCTAAAAAATTATTTCTAAGAGAATCAACCATTTTCAACACTTTATTTCACGTCGTATTACAAATTTTAAACGCTCTTTCACTACCTTCAAGATAATATAAGTAATACAAATTTATAGATAGACCTATTGACAAATTAATAAATAACTATAAACAAACCATTAAATTCGAATTAAGCTTTAGGCGTATATTCTACATCCTCCCCAGGGTAAAAATTCATAAACTAATTTAAATATGACTGTTGTTATTTATAGTCTTATGACCTTTCAAATATGTTTTTTTACAAACTACTAGAAATATCTGTTAAATTAGAATATTGATAACATTTATAATTTTGGATCAAATCAATCAATTACGTTGATTTGATCCATGGCAGTGAAGCACGTCGAAAAAGTTCGATTTTTACTTAGATTAAAACAAAAAAGGGAAGATACTGTGTACTCTTACTTTATGTAAAAACAAAACGAGTATAGGTACAACTACACGCACACAACTCTCACAGCTGCAATCAGAAATGGTCTACATGTAAAATTAACCGAAAGAGACAAAGCGATGCATTGTGACTGTAGCGTGAGTAAATCAAGGTATTACAACAAATTGTCAATTTGCACCGAACGCATTGCTAGTATTGTAGCTTGTTATGGTACGGCGCTTGCGCATGCTGCTGTCATTCGAACATAACGGTAAAGAAAGAAATTTTAATTTGGAAACTTATATAATTACGCATGGAAAGTAACTTCACGTGTCCTGTTTTTCTTTGTGAATGGTTAATGTATGTGGTACAAACACTAGAAGGCATTTTTGGATCGATTCCACTGAAAATATTAGCCATTTTAATTTCAAAAACCCCATGTCTATGTAAACTGCCGGTTTGCGTACGACTGAAATTAACAAAACACAACCAGGTCAATTAGACCTGGTTTACGCAGACCGCGCACCGTTAAAGCGTACCGTATCTTCCCTTTTTTGTTTTAAACGAAGGATTTTTACAATTTCTAAACAAAATCATAAAAATGAGAGGACAATTGCCATTTTACAAATACCAATCCTAACACTATCGAAATTAAATATAAACTTAAATAATCAATTCGCATTTAAGCTATGATGTACCAGTAAAGTAATAAAATGTTAAACAGCACGTAAAGTTAAAATATGTGTAATTAAACGTTTTATGTATAATTAAACGTTTTAATGGCCATTAACTTCAAGTGAAGTTAATTTTGAGTCTATAGTGATGACCATTTTTTACGAGTATTTATAGATTGACTCTCACTTTTATACAGGTCAATAACTCGCAATAGAAATAACATCTTTCTCATCGTTAACTAAAACTGCGCAACCAATAACACGATAGTTAAAAGAACACTACGAAGGGTACCATTTTAAAGTGTTTTCATTTGAAAAATTGATTATTTGTTTATCTTATAGACCCAGTTATATCAGCAACCACATGTAGCTTCCGAGAATCTCATGACCAATAGTCCTCTTGAACAAAAATTACTATGATCAACAGTTCTTAAAACTATGAAGAGAAATACATGCGATAACATTTCTTCAACTTAAATCACTTTATTAAAATTTGCCATCTTTTACACTGATAATTCCAACAGAAAGTATATTAGCACCATTCTCATTCGAAAATAGAGACAAGTGACCCGTTCCACTACTAATTGGCACACTTCCCGTTTC
Source organism: Druceiella hillmani (assembly GCA_039881145.1). Lineage (NCBI taxonomy): Eukaryota > Metazoa > Arthropoda > Insecta > Lepidoptera > Hepialidae > Druceiella > Druceiella hillmani. The sequence goes on from JAYKKI010000011.1 coordinate 39,986,188, forward strand.
AACTAAGAGAACAAAAAAAATACTTTATCGATTACCAAAATTAATTCTTTATTACTAGCATAACGTAATGAATATGAAAATTATTTTTTTTTAATAATTGTAATTCGAGAAATGTCGATGGAATATATTACTTCATTAGTTTACTAGTTAGTCATAGAAAAAGAGGTGTCAACAAAAACATTTACTCTTGTCATAATTGTTATTAAGTAAAAAAATTAAAAACAGGCATAGGAACGAAATTTTTTTTAAAATATCTTTTTGATTCAAGAGCCGCGACAAATAGTGTAGGTACCAAGATTGCCCAAGCACTTAGATAATAAGGCTAATTCTGAAAAAAATTTAAAGTCTTTTTAAAACCAAATAGTAGGAGTAAGATAGTTTCGATGACGTATTGATAATAGCTAAATGATATTGACTTATTCAACTCCTAATCCATACATTCTAGTTCTTCAATATAACGATCTCGTAACCATAGGCGCCTCGTTCAAATTGATCTTTAAATAAAAATTATACTATACCTAGTTATAGGCTCAAATGAATAATTAAAACAGTCAAACTAACCATTTAATTATATAAGTAAAAATTACCTACCTTTGACAGCTCAATTCCGTTTAGAAGAGAGAGAGAAAAAGGATAAATTTATATCATCTTATTTTAACATTCATTTTTTTATTTTTGATAGGTCTTGCAAGCTTCATTATAAAACATTATTGCAGAAATCCACATGTCACGACTTTCATTTAGTTATTAAAGAAATATGTGTAATAAAAAAGAAATACGTTCGAAAACTGATTTGAAATTTCTCATGATAAAGGAAAAAAAAGTTAATTACAATTATTCGAGTTTCATAATTAATTTTACCACGATTATTTGGAAAAATGAAAAACTCGCTAAGCAGTAGAACTCGCACCACGAGTGTTCCGTTCACATTTAGGCGCTTATAAATATTTAACGGTGCATAGTATTTGTAATTAAACTATTACAAATAATACTATTTTGCAACATAAATATAACGTATATTATATATTTCCCAGACTTAAAAACAAAATTAATTATAAATATGTATAATTCCAAATTGACATAGACTTTTCTCTTTATTTTTGCTGTCCCCCTATTATACCGACTTTCAAATTTTAGGTCGACCAGAAGTATCTTATAGGTTTTGATGATCAGTGGAGTAAGACTATTGTTTGAATAAAGAAAATACAATAAAGAAAAGAGAGAAAAAATGGATAAATTTCTATCGTCTTATTTTAACATTCATGTACTACGATATAAGTTTGAATTTAATTTTGGGAGATTGAATTTGATTTGACAAACTGCAACTACGATACTTGTGGGCTATTTAATATCGTCCTATCTCGCATCTACCTATTGGTCACGCTACGTTTAACCGTATCTATTCGCGTCACTTGCTGATATATAATGCTTCATAAGTTTCTTATTCTGCAGCGCATATACACCCCATTCACTGCGTAACAAAGTTCTTTATGTTCCATTTCGCGTTGCTAATTGAGACTATTGAACATGGTATTGAACATTAATTAACTGTATTAGTTTTCAATAAGGTAATCAATTACAAAATTCATATTCGATTTACTGTGATATTTAATACACTTTCATATACTTAATTGTATCAATCATGTCCGGATCTTATTATTTATAAGTCATACGTGCGTAAAAATTACAAAAATTATGATAAAGAAGTGAAAAAAATACACAACATATTCAAAATAGGCTAACTGAACACAGCAAAAGTTTAAGTAATCGGAATAGACTACAATGTCCAAGAAAATACTAATCGATAACAAAGTCATCACCGTTATATGCTAAGTATTAAAAAACAATATCACTAATGATTTAAATTAATATTACTAAAAATAATACTTAATGCACTATAAGTGTAAATCATAATTTTACTCCAGATCTTTTCTAGTTTAAAAAAATTGTGGGTTATTTTCACTTTCCAAACGTTATAAAAGCTAAACTAACGTCTTTTTCAGGCATCTTTAAACAGATAGTGACAGGTTATATTTTACCTGTGAAATTGAGTTGTGTCCGTGAGCCTTACTAATTGAGCGGTGAGGGATTCTCAGTAAAGATATTTAAATTCTGAAATCAATAGATACAACAATTAAATGTAAAGATATGTTTACAAAAAATATGTGTGAAAAGTTAATCTTTACTTCACAATTAAATGAAACTACGTGGCGTAGTATTATTTCTAGTTTCTTTAAGTTCTTTACCACGACCTAGGTTTCGTTGTATTACATCTTTAGGTGGGATATTAGCAAAGATTTCTTTGCTTGAATTGAAAGAAATCTTTGCTAATAGCCCACCTGAAGATGTTGTAATACAACGAAACCTAGGTTGTGGTAAAGAACTTAAAGAAAGTAGAAATAAAACTACATCACGTAGTTTCATTTAATTGTGAATAATGAATTTCTACAAAATTAACGCCAAATATATTCAATATTAATCTTTACTTATTGAACTATATTAGTCTAATATTGAAAACGACCTAAATGAGCTTCAAAACAAATTTATATTTCTTGGAGAATTATCTTGCTACAAATATATTCGCTAATATCCAGACAAAAACAAATTTAGAATATTTTCAGTTGGATGTTCATGCAACATACGATATTTTCATAATGTGGGCGACGCTGTCTAGATTAATAACGTAATCACTACGCTTATAGGCCCATGTGAAATACTGAATGTCAATCTCGTATTTCGTGGCATACGATTAATGGATAACGGCAGTGTATCATTATGTAGAAATATCTATAAGCGAGGATGCCCCGTGGCCATATAAAAGATGGACGTGGCTATTTTTATAAAATTGCTTTCATATCTTCACAATTATTAAAAATAATTGGAAGTTACAAAACTTGAAGTTAAGTACGTAAGAACATATTATCAAAAAGGTGTTAAATATAACCTTGTAATTCTAGCTCCAACTATTTTAGGTGCGTGTCCTAATATCCAAGTAATTGGGTCGATAACGGTATTGAACGATAAGTGTATAATGCCTATCCTTTCATTTATCTTGACGTATTAAGAAAATTCTTTTATAATTTTGTTTTGCTTCAAAAGAATTTTGTCTGCTTTGCTTCTTTGAGACAATAATTTGTAGTGATCATATTATCGTGGGAGCTGATAGCATGTAAGAATCTCACACTTTTCTTCTTTGTTTTTCATAAAATAAAAACATAAATATACAATTGTATATTTATGTTTTTATTTTATGTTTTTAAGTTTTATATTTCCAAGTAGCAATTTGAGAATATACATGAGGCTTCCATATAATTTTTGAACACTTTGTGACAAATTTAAACATATTTTGTTCAAACAACCGTTTAAACTATGGAACAGCGGGTAATAAAATAAGTGACAATTTGGAAGAGTAATAAAAATAAATGTCTTTCTCCCAGTCTTTCTCCCAATGTCTAATCACAATAATGTGCACTTCACTACTTGAAAAAAGTACTTGAAAAAATTATCCACCTTACAAAATTCCATGTCCATTGATCTGTTAAGTCGCACCATTTACGCAATAGCCGTAATGAAATTCTAACGTTACATATACTAAACGAAATAATAAACAAGTTTGAAGTTTCTTTAACAATGATTACGTCGATTCGGAGCGAGTTCAATTTAAAACCACCTCGAGAGTTAAAGTTTAATTAATACAACGACATAGCTAAGTAACTACAATAAGAAGTAAATGATGGTAATTAACTCAAACTAATTATAGTCACATATAACTATTCGGTCGTGGTGTATTTTATTAACAATTGTAATCAATCTTTATAGGGTTGGTTTTAATTAATTTTGTTATCTCATCTGCAATAATAATTTTAATTTTTTATGAAGTTTTGAAGTTTTCAAAATGAAATTTTCTTTTTGACCTTTGTGTTTTTTTTTACTTAATTATAAATTTTGAACACAATGACCCCATTGTTAAAATTTATAATATATTATAATATATATCTTTTTTTGCTTTAGTTAAAAAATTGTATTAGTGAGGAAAGATACATAAAACGTCATTTTACATCTAATGCACAGGATTAAAACATATTTTCGTGATATATTGTTATCGTCATTAAAAATAAGAAAATATATAATTTGTTTTATAATGTATATTATTCTTATTTGTTGTTCATACCTATTTTAAATTTTCAATTGCATTGAACCTATAAAATACGTGAAATATCTCTTTTCAAAACGGCGTTAGCTTCTTGTTTTTTTGTAGGTATAACACACATCTAATAAAACAGAAACACCGTTTGCTGTGCTTGAAATGGGTTGTGAGGAAAATTACGTTAACTAGTTATTTAGATTATTTTTCTAAAGCGTCTCTTTCAAAATTGTATTTTTTTTCGGTTTTAGATAACTTTTGCGAGCTTCATTATAAAACATTATTGCAGAGATCTGCATGCCACGACTTTATTTTAGTTATTAAAGAAATATAATAAAAAAAATTAAGAAAAACGTTTGAAAATTTATATTGAAGACATGAAATTTCCCATGATAAAGGAAAAAATTGTTAATTACAATTATTCGAGTTTCATAATTAATTTTACGATTATTTGGAAAATTATTTTCACGATTATTTGGAAAAATGAAAAACTTGCCAAGCACGAATAGAACTTGCACTAAGAGGGTTCCGTACACATTTATGAGTTTATATATATTAACGGTGCATAGCATTTGTAATTAAACTATTATAAATATTAATATTTTACGACCTAAATATATTGTATACTGTATCTTTCACAGGCGTAAAAACAAAATTAATTATAAAAATTTATAATTCCAAATTGACATAGAAAAAATTGATTTTTTGGGCTTTTCCCTTTATTTCTCCTGTCCTACTGTTAGTCCGACTTTCAAATTATAGATCGACCGGAAGTATTCTATAGGTTTTGATGATCAGTGAAGTAAGACTATTGTTTGAATAAAGAAAATACAATAAAGAAAAAACAGGAAAAACTGGTAAATTTCTATCGTCTTATTTTAACATTCATGTATTACGAAATGAGTTTGAATTTAATTTTGGGAGATTGAATTTAATTTCAGAAACTGCAACTATGATACTTGTTGGCTATTTAATATCGTCCTATCCCGCATTTACCTGTTGGTCACGCCTACGTTTAACCGTATCTATTCGCGTCACGTATTGTTTACTATCAACTTGCCGTCAACAAAATTCAACTTGACTTATTGTTTGAATAAAGAAAAACAAAAAGCCATATATTTTGTTGCGTGAAAAAAAGTTAATTTTTTTACAACAATGTAAGGCTATAGGCAGTGTACAAGCCTTTAACAGACGAACGAGGGCGAAAAAGAGCTTTAAGAGACGAACGAACGAACAAACAAGTGATCCTATAATGGTTTCGTTTTTTTTCATTTTGAGAGACGAAACCCTAAAAATGTCGTTTTATTTAATCTAATTAGCAACACTTTCGTTTTCATGTTAATATATGAAGTTATCATCTTAATATGGTAATGTTTCATCACACTTGGAATAAGTTGTGTTTGATTTAGATTAATCGATAAGATCAATAGATATGAAAACTAAATGACTAGTTAGGATACCGTACCTCAAAAGGAAAAACGAAAACCTTTTAAGGACACTCACTTGTTTGTCTGTCAATGTGACACATTCGTTTTTTCTCAGAAACCGCTGAATGTAAAAATTTGAAATTTGCCATATTGGTAAAAGTTATTAACACACACAGATCTCTATAGCTAACACTCAAAAATATATGTAAGGAAATTTTAGAAGGGCTGCAAATTGAGTACTCATTATTTTTTAAATCCACATACAGTGTGAGATATCGTCTGAAAGGGCTAGTTATAAGGGACTCGAAAATTGGTCATAACCTTAGGTATCTTTAGATGTATTAAAAAATATGCAAATAATAACCCTCCCCACCCTTATTTCCAAAACTATTGAATCTTAAGCTAAAAAAACTTTCATAAAATTTCAAAAATAGGGTTTTTCAGAGTCTACACAAAGGCTGTAGGAAAACTATAACGACTATTCTATTTGCACAGTTTTTTTTACAATATTCACAATAATTTATATGCCCCCTTTTTAATTATATGGGGTATTCATTAATATTTATTTTGCTAGGAAGTCCATATTAGTGATAACTTATGATAAATAAAACTTTTAATGGGTAAGCCAGACTCGAATTTAGAAGATTTTATAATTTATTTTAAATATACAACAGTGAAGACACGCAATCACAATCGTCTAACAATGATACTTCCTGTCTTGTCAAAAGTCGATGTATTTTTATGCATGGCTTTCATGGTATATTTCACTTATTCATACTATATCTTAGAGTTAAAATAACTTGACCTCCCGTTTCAAAAACCTGAAATATGTAATAAAATGCTTATATTGTATAATAAAATGCTAATGATATAAAGAATAAGTGAATAAACATCATTATTTTACAAATACAAATACCAAAGTACTTGTATCGTCTGGTGTGTATACACTGCTTACATAATGTTTTATTGATAACAAAACGGCACCGATTTAATTTGTTTCAAATTAAATATGCAAATTAAATTTATTCTTGAATATACCGATTAACTCACATTTTACCCTATAACTGTAGAACATTGACTATTTTTTCCACAAATATATAAAAAAAAACACCCGACAAAAGTTTTTTTTCTGCTTTATTTTGTTGGTAATAACATAGTTTTAAATTGCACTTCTAAATATACGCCTTATGTTAAACCTGTGACATTAATCAGATTAGCAGTAGTAAAACACTTACCCTAATGCTGGTATGTATTACAGTGATTCTAGATTTTATTTGTGATAGCTGCAATAGCAACAAAGAGAAAAATAAAATTCTTTGTCTACAGCCTGGCATAGAGTATTTTTTATTATACTTAATATTCATTTTTTTAAAATATGCTGTATATAGGATCAGTTATCACTCTGTCTGTTTATTTGTGTTACAATATTATATAGCTTACTTGCCTTGTAATATGATATCGCGCGAATTCCACCTCTCGTCAAGTGTATTTCATCGTTCTTGTGAACGGAAAGTCAATTTTAAATTTTTGGACTGAATGTTTTACATATGTGTAAATATACACGGTGTCCAGGAATAAGTGTCGAAAAAGAAAGTCGTTATTCGTTGGCTAAAAAGTAATAAATTGTCGTTGAAATAAAACGCTAAATACGCCCTTTTTCTAATTCCTGGACAGCGTATGTGTATATATATATATATACATATATACATATATATATATATATATATATATATATATATATATATATATGTATATATATATTATACTATACTTAAACCTATCGTCATTAGTTACGTCACCGTTTCCTCCACACGAAACCAAAAACTACGCCAAACACAACACTACTTCGAGACGCATATAGTGCAGTACACTCGCTAACAAAAATATTTCAAGGCTACGAAACAAAAAATGTCTTTATGTTGTGTCAAGTTATTTAATTATTGGTAACTTGAGTCATTTACTTACATTCTATCTTATGACATTACCAGCTTATATACAGAACAACTCTTAAAAAATGGTTGCCGTTACAAAAAAGAACTAAATGAAAAAAAAATTCGAAGGCCTTAACTCCTTACAAGTGACGCACTGATTAACCACGCGTATAAAACATTTAATCCATATAAGTATTTAGTCTATGTCCGATATCTGTAACCAGATACGTACCTTAGTAAGTTTGTTTGTTAGTGTCCTAGAAATGACTGATCGCATTTTGAATAAATTCCTCATAAATGTATTTTTTCGTTCTATGAGAATATTTATGGGTTGTAAATTATATCAATATATAAAAAGCGGAAGAATATAACGTGGAACTAAAAAAAGTTGAGCATACGAAAATCATTATATATTTTCCAAACTATACAAACAAACACACAAGAATATTGTGTTTGATCATTAGGCTCTTTATTCTCTAAACATTCAATTTATCACATTTATCCAAATTTACGAACGGAATTTTAAGTACATAAAATTTTAAGTAAACTTCTTTCTTTTTGACATTATATCAAAATCATTTATACAAAAAACACATTATGACCACATACATACTTATCTAAATATTGTAATGATAGATATAGAAAAAAAATCGTAACGATTTGCCGGTCGGAATCGAGGTCGACTAAACGTCATTAGTATAACATAATTGAACATTTTTTTAACGGCTGCTGCTCTATTCCAAGATTGTTTAATTTACCCCAAATCGATCAAAAATAATGACCATGATCTCCTATAACTCATAGAGTAATTCTATCCGTCGGCTGACATTAAACTTCCTGTCATACTTTACAAACATACTTACCAATAACTTGTTTGAACAGTTTGCGGCTCATTCTGATCGCATAGTGGTTTTCTGTTATTTTTTATTTCCTCTTTTTTATGTCCCATCCTGTTTATTAAGAAGTTTTATACTCGCTCAACCGCTTAGGCTCTGAGTTTTATAGAAATTAAATTATCGGTATCTAATTTACATTTGTAATAATGATAATAAATGATAACTTTAACTAATCGTCTCTTCTGTTATCTCGCTGATTAGTTACGTAAAAAATGTAAGAATCTCGTACTGGCATAATCTATGGAACGTTTTGAAATTGTTCTACCATGAAAAGAGCCCTTTAAAAAATGGACCCCTCCCCCAATTTATAAATAATCGCAACAGTTTTCAGAAAACAAATATTATCACGATTTTGTAAATTATAGCCAACCATAAAGGGTAGAGACAAACTGTTCAACCTTATGGCTCATGATAAATAAATAAAAATTATTTGAAAAATATTACAAGAAAATCACAATATTTTTATATTGCCTAACAAATATGAATGCCATAACAAATACAGCACCACTGTCATAACAACAATAAATTGTTTACTTAATAAAAAGAATATAAACGCGAAAACTCCAGTACATAAAATTTTTATGAACCGTATCAAGCAAATAAAAGTTACAAATTAGTTTTCAATGCCATTTTTTGGATCGGAAGTTCCTGCATCATCTAGTAAATCTTTGTTCCATTCAGAACAAAATATTAGGAAAATAATGATTGACGAAAAATTGGAGTCGCCACGTGGTGTCTTTCGTTATCTTCTGTAGGTATCTAACATCCGTATAAAAGCACAATTTTGTCATTGTATGGGAATATTTTAAATTACAATCTTCGTTACAATTTCTGTAACTACCACACCGAGAAGTTACACAAAGGTCGCGGAGCCTTGGCGATCTAAAAAGCTATATCCTCTTTAGTTCTTCCTGTCTCTGGTATGAAAGTTCCGAATTGGAGGACGTGTTCCACTCGCTCTGTATTTATCAGCGACGGTACGTAGCAGCAACAGTAATATTATTTCTTAAATTATTTTTTATCTCTAAGGTCTTCCGCATGTTGATAGACCATTGTCCTCTGTTTCTCTCCTCGAGTCTTCCATTTTGCTCTGCATATCGACAAGGTTAAAGATAGAAGTTTTCGGTATAGACCACGACTTAGAAGAGAAACAGCGAAAGAAGATTAGTTGGTCAATAATCCTCGATACTGCCATGTCTTCAGAGACGAGCTCTTGTTTATGACCTCGTAAAATTGTTTTGTAGAAGTCTTTTAAGGCTCTTATGATATCCAGTAGGACACAATTCGACCGAAACCAGAACTAGTTCCGTATATTCTATCGAAAGTTTTATCAAAGTCATCAAAGTGAGATAAATCTCCAAATAACATTCTAAAGCCTGTTCGAAAATAATGCAAGACATATTGACCTAATCTATAAACATGCATGCTCTATACAAAGAATAGGTTCGATGGCCTTCGATAGCATATCCAGAGACAATTTGAAAGAAATTGCATGCAAAGCAACTCCCCCCCCCCCTCCCCCATCTACAATTTCCACATTAGATAAAGTTCGATTTCTTTGACCTGGTGCCCTTCATGTTAATTGTCTGAAATTCTGAACCTTATTCTACATACCAGGTGCTAGCCAATCATTTTTTTCACAGCTTTGCATGAAATCAGGTAGCTGATAGTTTTTAACAGCTTTGCATGAAATCAGGTAGCTGATAGTGTTGGATAGATCAATTTTTAGTATCTTCATAGTTATCAGGTCCAGTCTTGGACTGTAGGAAGTAAATATCTTCACCTTCATTTTCTATTAAGATGACGATGTCCAGAAGTCAAAGTGGAATAGTGGCAATAAATAGTGAGTCGAAGGACTATGTTGTGCATTTATGAAAGATCTCTGCAAAGTGTTTACATTTAAATTTAGACTTAGAAGAGTCTTCAATGTCACCAGAAGTTTTCCATCTGTATCCTCCCTCCTGAGATAAGTTTACCTGGTTTTTACGGTCAAATTACCGGCAGATTTCTGTACTTGATCAGTAACACCACCAGTCCACACTCTCCTGTCTGGCCAAATGTTTGTACGTTCCTAACAGAGTGAATGCTTACGGTTTTCTCATTATGTGCTGCAAAACATTGCTACCAGTTTTAGACAAAGTTATTTCCGTGTCTTAATGAGGGGTCCTCCTTAAGTATATTTTGACATACAGTCATAACATAATTTTTGTTTAGAAACGATTGAATTTGTCTCTTTAATTGTATTCTACCTCTATATTATGTGTGCATACTTTGAATTCAAAAAAAGAAATTTTGGAGTTGTAACTTAAACTACACCCAAGTATCGAAACTCAATATCTTATCTCCTCTTCATCTTGCTAATTCGTTGACTGGTTGCATTGTCCTCACCTTATGTCGTATTCTCGCGTCAATCAGCGGTGATCTCTGCTTATGTTGATGTTTGTACGGCATTAGACATCTAGTAGTTACAAACACCATTTGATTTTTTCAATCTCTCAGTATGTCATGGGTGTTAATTATACCAATATATAAATAAAAGCGCAGGAAAAGAACACAGAAATCATTATATATTACAGAAATCATTATTTACTATGCTCATCATTCTCTTAAAATTCAATTTATCACTGTTATCCATTTTAAATGCTAAAGTTTTAAATAAACTTCTTTTATCAATGATTGATAAAAAAGTCATATTTACATATACATACCTATGTAAATATTATAACGATCAATATGGAAAAAAAAAATTTGCCTGTCGCAACCGAGGTCGAATAAATGTCATTAGCGTAATATAATTGAAACGTTGTTGTTCTTTAAGACGGCTGTTTTATTCCAAGATTGTTTAATGTACCCCAAATTCATAAAAAATAATATATGTGATCCCCATAGTAAGGGCTAAGATTCGTATGGACTACGACACTAATTACGACACAAATGTCTCACACTAATGTCTGGCCGTTCAAACATAAGGCGGTTTCGGTGTCGCGACTCTAAACCAAGTGTCGCAATAAATGTCGCAAGCGCAGACAGTGGTGTTCACACACACACGCTCGATCACACTGAGTGTATACACCAAAGTGTCATAGCCTAAAAGTAGCTTTAGAAAATGTCGTTTGATGACAAGGTGATTAATTTGCATGTAGCTCCGTCGAGTGAAGTTTATGCAAAACTTATTATGGTCTCCATACAAGGTATATCCGATGTAGTGGTCAATATTTCAGCAAAACTAAACATAACATTCCCTATACTCATTTCGCGCAAGGAGCCTATGTATCTTTCAGTTTTCACTTTAATAATCTATTTTAATAATTAGAAAGACGAACTATATAAGAATGTAAATGAAGTATATTTTCCATTGGATTTTCTCAAATAATTTGTACTTGTAAAAACTCATCATTAATTTGTCACGAGAATTATCGAAAAATTTTCGAGATTTAAATTTTTTTTAAAGATAATTATATAGATATAGACAGTAAAATATATTAAACTGCCTATATCTTTTACCATGTTTACTTTTTAGGGGTCCATACCTCAAAAGGAAACAATCACTTCGTTGTCTTCTGTCTGTCTATCAAGACACTTTCTCTCAGAAACGCTTGGAGGTACAAATTAAAATTAATATCACATACTTAGGTCTACGATTCTTTGTAGTTTAAAAAAAATTAATCTTCTAAGTCAACACAATTTGTCATTCGTAAATAAATCGAAATCTGTAGGGTACTTCCCGCTGATTTAGAATAATGAAATTTGGGAAGAAGCAACGTCCCATAGTAAAAGTAAAGTATAAAAATCGAAATCGTTAATTTGTAGTTATATAACTTAACAAAAACACCTTTTTAAATATGTGCCTATGAAAGATATAATAGACAATATATTTTCGTTCTAAAAAATTAAAGCTGTTTTCATTAAACTCCATTTTTACATATACTTAAAACATACAAATACTGATCTAAAATGAAGCTAATTTTAAATGAATAATTAATATAATGTTTTTTCTTGCTTTAAATTCAACAAAACGGATAATATTTTTCATAACAAATAAAATAAAAAAAGCAATCACGGATATCAATTTCGAACCCGAACTCGCCGAATAGTCGACTGGTAACGCTGGAATCAGTTCGAATGCCATTCTATTATTCGACGTTCGTCAGTACCGATAAATATCTTTAAATACATTTTTTTTCAATTCATTATAATGGTAGTCAATCCTCAATAACACGCGGATGATTTACAAACAAGGAAACTATTTGTTTGTAACTTAAACGCTCTACAATATGAGATATTATGCCCAATGCACGTTTTGGTTAAATATAACGAGCGTGTATAATTTTTTTGCTATATTTTGGGCAAATTAATTAATGCCTAATTATTTTAATCAATGGAAGAAGTCAAAATATTTTCAATTACCACATAAATTTTTGAAAATCCATAATCATTTTTTTGCCAACAACAAAATTAATTATTGATGATGGATTCATTACCATTATCACTGCTTTTAATGTAATTTCAAGTTTCCACTAACTTATGTGTATATTTAAGTCTTCTAGTTTGCCTTGACTGGCTCAACTAGAAGTTTAAAACCAAATTTATATTTTCATCTATTCATTAAAAAGCGAATTGTTAACTAGTTGAAAACTCCTCATGATTTGCCTTGTTCTGTCTGTTTTGTTTACTTTTATGCTATAATATCGCTGAGCGAAGATAATTTCTTTCATGGAATTTATATTTGTACACAGCAAAACTTCTAACCAGGTCTATACAAAATTCTATGCATCTTTGTGCTGCTTGTTTCTTACTATCTCACAAATTACATACTTTTTCTGGTAGATTTGTCATTATATTTAACACAAGAAATATTAAAATGAAACATTCAGTGTCTCTTCATCCATTCATCTGTCTTTTTTGTCACTTAATAATGTAACATAACTGTTAATTAGCTCGCAGTCTGTCCTCTTATTTACTTTATGAACCATTTCGAATAAAGAAGAGTTCCACGTATGCCTTTTCAATGCTGGCATTAATTTGGATGCAACTTTTGCATTTTCAGAAACATGTATCAATATGATCTTACATAAGTATTTTTTGCTCGTACTTTTGCATTGTTGTTACACTTATTCGTTACGATTAATGATAGTATTAAGATTATCACTTTTACTGAATCAACAATATTCAATTTTTTCATTTGATTTTCATCTTTCTCCACTTTAAGATTTTACCTTTCTCCACTTTCAATCTTTAATCCAAAACTCACCACCACTTTCAATCCAAAACTGTATTCAATTTGTTAAGATAGCATACAGCAGGTATATTTAATTTACGCTTTTTTTAGTATAGCAATTAAAATTCCCAACTGAATAAAAATAAATAAAAAAACTTGAAAACTTTAGGAACCCGTTCACCGCATGAGTAATATTTATCAATATTTAAGTATGTTTTAAGCCAAATGTTAATCTAGAAGTTTGTTTGCGAGTGTGTAATAACTATTTGAGTACTTTAAATGTCAACAGTACCGCCGCACAACAACTGTATCAAGGTTAGTCTTTCGGCTTAAAAACGAGAAAGATATATTTTTAAAGTACATATTCATTTCCGTATACATTTTCGTTTGGATTTCATACGGTTTGTTAAATCAGTAACTATAAATGTGTATCTGGAGAGACGTACTAAAACTACATTTAATAAAATTTTATGAAAACATTTGACTCTTCACTTGATATTTAGCTCAAACGTATAATTTGCGCTTGACCATGAACTCTTATAATTTGTGAAACAATGAATAATTCCGTTCCATACTCTTATAAGAACATATATGGCTAACTTTATTTCTTTTCCAAAGTCATGTTTTTTGGTGAGAAAATGGTGATCAGAGATTGACTAGCTTTTCTTTACAATGCGATTTAAAAAAATAACAAATTTTGTATTTCTTACATTGTTATAGAAAAGTCTATGCTAATAATAGAAACGTAAAATTAGGGACATCCAGGTAAAAACCGGAAAACCCCAAAACTTTCGCCTAAAATATAATAAAGAATGAACAGAATAAAGAAGGAGCATAAAACGAAATTTCTTTCTTTTTAGCAACTTCTTTTCATTTGACATAATATTTCAGACACTTTCAACGTAACCCACAGTTCTAGAGGCCATCTTTTAATATTCAAAGAAATTTCTTGTATTTATAAAATAAAAATGTTTTCCGTGAAACGAAATGTCTTTAACAATTTTTCATAATATACTTGCATCAATAAGTATGCTACACCCAGCATGAAAAGTCGCGTAGAACGTACGCCTGTAAATATTTGCATGAAACGTTGATCAAAGTCGTTTAATAACATTTGACGGTATAATAACGTTAGTACAAATTTTCGTTAGCCTAATACCTATGACGTCATAAAGCAGGCAAAATCAATAACAAGTAATTTTATCCCCCTTTTCAATCAGACGAAATTCGGTCATAGTACTGATTATACTTCTTCCTTCTCTGGGCTCTCGAAAACCAGTAGATTGCAGTTGGATTTCAATACTTTGTTAGTGTAGTTTTACCAGTCAAGATTTAAGGACAGTGGGTATATATATGATTTGCAACTAAAATAACTAATTTTTTTATCGTTGTCTCCTTTTTCCGTGTTTAAAATTAACTTGTTGAAAGTGGCAATTTTAGGACGTTGTTTTTTCAAATATTAGCGTTAAAGTTATGTTATCGCGTATTATCAATGCATTTTTTTTTATTTGCAATTGGTTGAATATTATGCGTTCTTTACAGAAGCATTGAAAAGTTTTCATATTTTTCCGCCTTCTTTAAACTCATATAACGAATTTGGACCAATTGAACTTTAACCAAAACTTGAACCAAACTATATATAAAAAAATAAACATCTATTTTAATTTTAAAATTTTTTTTTTATTTTAAAAAATCCTTTATATGATTTATAGGAATAAATAATGGCTTATAAGTTTCAAGTATAATAACAAACATATATATTTCAAGCGAATGTGTTATAGCACAAGTTGTAAAATTATTACGAAAGAAAAAACTGTGCTTCTCAATCGATCGCAAGCTGCAACTCTAGCTTAAGAGCACGGCGATGAAAATTGTTGTTATTTATGGATAACGCATCACATGTATTCATAAGTTGGTTATAAAGTTGGTTATAAGCT
Organism: Druceiella hillmani; assembly: GCA_039881145.1. Taxonomy (NCBI): domain Eukaryota; kingdom Metazoa; phylum Arthropoda; class Insecta; order Lepidoptera; family Hepialidae; genus Druceiella; species Druceiella hillmani. Next base: position 40,001,741 of record JAYKKI010000011.1, read on the forward strand.
TCCTAATTAAATATAGAATTATTGTAATATTATATGAAATGGATATGGAATATGTGAAAAAGATGTATTAATTAATAGGAATATAAAATGGAACATAATCAATATTCATATCAAGTTTCGATTAACAGAAGAATAACAAGAGATGAGAATAAAGAACGATGGCGCCACAAACCGGAAAATGAGATTTCGCAATTTATTGTTTTGCTACTATCGAAAATTATTTTGATAAAATCGATTATTATAATGTTTATTAAGTTTTTAATTATTACAACTATAAATGATAATATTATGATTATTGAATGGTTGAGTAATAAAATAAATCTTTTCAAACATTATGTCATTATATCCGCACACGCTCCAAGCTGAGCAAGAGAGTAATGTTCCTATCGACCTACAATTCGCCAAGACATTTTTTTTAGTATTTACGTGTTGATTACAACCTAATAAGACTGTAGCCCTAACGAAGTTTGATCAAATCTGACTGAATCCTATTTTAACACATTAAAAAAATGGACAATCTTAAATTTTAAACACGAAGTTTATTATATCTACTTATTTGGCCTTATCTCAAAGCAGAATTTGGATTATGCTTTCTTTATTTTATTATATTTATGCATACATATTTATTTATAAACATATTAAATTTGTTTAAATTATGTGAAAAAAATTCGAGTTGAAAATATCTAATATATTTTTAATCTTTTATGTATGTGTCTAAATTTTGCATTTTGTCGTCTACAAGAACACCGATCTGCTTGATTTTCTAAATTACTTCAGTGGTGTGCAATTTCTAACACACCCAATACAATATGACTTTCTGGTACATTAGCTAGACCGTATTTGTGTATGCGTTTATGATAATAAAATTTTCACATAAATTCTCACAAGTTTTAGACATTTCAAATTTTAATATAATTTTTACAAACACAGTTTCATAAAAATAGCAAAATGCACTCACAATCTTTATTTCGCCGTATTAAAGTATTATACATTTTATATTGATGAATTGACATGTTTCTAAATTAAAATTTTCTTTCATCTTGTTTTCAGGCCACCGTTCTTTCTTACGTTCCCATTTTAAATAATAATTTATTACGCTACCTAACTCCTAGTTAAGTTACTCTTAGCTTACTCTCGAAAAAGTGCAACATTTTGTTACATTTTTGGGTTTCATCGCGCTTTTTTGAGTGAACGTATATGTAGTACTTCTAAGAGCACATGTTATTAGTTTCGGAAAAGTGCAAAATTTTGTCTCAAGATTTTTGGGTTTCATCCCGCTTCCAGATTATGCATTTGAGCGAATGTATATGTAGTACTTCTAAGAGCACACGTTTTTAGTTTCGGAAAAGTGCAAAATTTTGTTACAAGATTTTTGGGTCTCATCGCGCTTCCAGATTGTGCATTTGAGAGAACGTATATGTAGTACTTCTAAGAGCACACGTTATTAGTTTCGGAAAAGTGCAAAATTTTGTCTCAAGATTTTTGGGTTTCATCCCGCTTCCAGATTATGCATTTGAGCGAATGTATATGTAGTACTTCTAAGAGCACACGTTTTTAGTTTCGGAAAAGTGCAAAATTTTGTTACAAGATTTTTGGGTCTCATCGCGCTTCCAGATTGTGCATTTGAGAGAACGTATATGTAGTACTTCTAAGAGCACACGTTATTAGTTTCGGAAAAGTGCAAAATTTTGTCTCAAGATTTTTGGGTTTCATCCCGCTTCCAGATTGTGCATTTGAGAGAACGTATATGTAGTACTTCTAAGAGCACACGTTATTAGTTTCGGAAAAGTGCAAAATTTTGTCTCAAGATTTTTGGTTTTCATCCCGCTTCCAGATTGTGCATTTGAGAGAACGTATATGTAGTACTTCTAAGAGCACACGTTATTAGTTTCGGAAAAGTGCAAAATGTTGTCTCAAGATTTTTGGGTTTCATCCCGCTTCCAGATTATGCATTTGAGAGAACGTATATGTAGTACTTCTAAGAGCACACGTTTTTAGTTTCGGAAAAGTGCAAAATTTTGTTACAAGATTTTTGGGTCTCATCGCGCTTCCAGATTGTGCATTTGAGAGAACGTATATGTAGTACTTCTAAGAGCACACGTTATCAGTTTCGGAAAAGTGCAAAATTTTGTCTCAAGATTTTTGGGTTTCATCCCGCTTCCAGATTATGCATTTGAGAGAACGTATATGTAGTACTTCTAAGAGCACAGGTTATTAGTTTCGGAAAAGTGGAAAATTTTGTTACAAGATTTTTGGGTTTCATCCCGCTTCCAGATTGTGCATTTGAGCGGACATATATGTACTACTTCTAAAGCTACGTTTAGACTAAGACACTTTGGTGTATACACTCAGTGTATACATCGAGTGTCTGTATGTGAGCACCACTGTCTGCACTCGCGACATTTATTGCGACACTCGGTTTAGTCTCGCGACATCGAAACCGCCTTATGTTTGAACAGCCAGACATTAGTGTCAGACATTTGTATCGCAATTAGTGTCGTAGTCTATACGGGTCTTAAAGGCACACGTTATTAGTTTCGGAAAAGTACAAAATTTTGTTACAAGATTTTTGAATTTCATCGCGCTTCCAGATTGCGCATTTAAGTGAACGTATATGTAGGTACTACTTCTAAGAGCACACGTTATTCTGATATTCGTTTTACTGAACTGTAATTTTGGGGAATTGGGGCAGTATTTAGTTATTTTATTACCTGTATTAAAAACATTGTTTTTCTTTTAAATACGCAGCGTAATACTTCTTAAGTCCTTGTGACTTTCTAATAAAATTTAATAAGGTAAACAATTTTGAATCATTTTCAATTCGAATTTGTAGCGTCTAGAATTGTCGTAGCGAATAATAGGTGCGATATATTTCATAAATATTTTTCTATTGTAAATATTAAAACTAGTTATCAGTCGCGGTATTTCTTAGGTCAAAACAGACCATGATGATAAGTAACTTTATTCGCTTTTTATATAAGTACTATTTACGGTTAGAAATGTTCCCGAAACACTGAAATAAATTTGTCTTTATTTTTATTTGAGGGCCTAGATACAAATATTTAAATCCACCCTCATTTTTACACCTTAGATTTCGAAAAATCCTTTCTTAGCACTTAGAAACCAAGATAACCATAAATACCGAGTTTCAAGTTTGTATATACTGTTGAACAAATCATAATCAAAAACCAACAATTTTTTGAGAACCTTAATCGCAATCAAAGATAATCTAGCTACAAAACCGCCGTATGAGTATTGATACAGTTTGCCCCAAATTAATTTAACAATACTCTGTAATGAGATCAAAAATTTCTTGCAAGATGACCTTGCGAATCATAATAAACGTACGGTGAACGTTTTCTATCCGAATTGCGACATTTTTCTTTGATAATTTCGATCGGAATTGAAGTGTAGTGAATCGATAGAAACTGCACATTCAAAAGCGAGAATCGCCGTTCACGTTCATTATTCTCGACTAACATTGTGCATTTTTCGCAACGAGGTCTTTCAACATTTTCGAATAACCGTTTGATTTTATAAGCGCTTCTGTTGTCTATACCTTTCTACCGATGACGCGACTGGGCCACAAACTATTAGGTATAGATTTCTGCAAAGTCGGTTACAAAACAAATTACATCGCCCTAAATTTAATTATATGTACATGATCATTACTTACGTATATTGTTTTATTACTAATCAAACTACATTCTTACTTTTAAATAGTATTTTTCGCAATCCCTTTAGTCGTTTATACTTTGGTGGTTACTTTCTCTTTCCTGTTTTACAGAAAACTCAATAACAGAACTATATCTGAATGTTACATCATAGCGCTCTAATTGATACGTATTTAGGTCTAATGATGTAAAAAGCGGCAAAACAAAACTAAAACACCTGTGGCAATACGGAAGATCGACAAAAAATGTAACGGCCTATAAGTGGGAAGTGGGTACGGAGTTGACTTTTTTAACGAGCGACTATAACAAGACAGTTTCGCGCGTGGCAAATTGTGTTTGCACAATAGAAAGTTATAGCTACAGTCAATAAATGATGACTTAAACCTATTGGGTAAAATTCTACGGTGCGTGTATTTTGGCGTGTAGCAACGATGTTGTGGTTGTCGATGCCACGTGCACTGTTCATAAAAGGATGATAAAATAAGGCATTTTCATCAAGATGAGAACGGCGCACACGATCGTGAATATGGAACGAGGTTATTTTATATGATAAAGTACGTTCCATTAAAATAAGCTATGAATAATATTAAGATAACCATTGCAATTACAGCAGTGAAGGGGAATTTGACATGTTAAGTGGTTGAAATTAAACTCTTAAAGATAATCAATGCAGCAAATTATCTAGATCACGTTCAAATCATCAAATATGAAAAACCATTTTGAAATAACCTAAATGGTGTTTCAATTAAGTAGATTCATAAGTGGGGAAATTCCGTTTTCTTTATAAAGCGTTTTGTCATCTTGATGGTTAATCCATAATTTTAGTTGCACCGATTAAAGGCCTACCCTAGTACCTATAAAGTACGTATAGGAGACGAAATTTAATGAAATATGATTTATTGTAAATTTATATATATGTTTTTATTATACTTTTGGCATTTGTTTAATGTGATTGAACAAACAGAACTTCTTGTACTATTCTTGAATGCTTTTTTGAATTAATTACATTACAATTACAGAACCGAGTGAACTTTAAACAATATATATACATATATATATATATATATATATATATATAAATATAAAGAAAGCGAGTTAGAGAAAAAATTCACATTTTTATTGTAGTTTAAGTAATTATTACCCTTTTAGCGATTGGATTAAATTTGATTTGGATTATCAAAATTAAAATTAATCATTCATATATTAATTACTGCAAAGACTTGCAAATTGAAGTATTTATCTAGTAAAACACTGCTTTGCTTGTCTCTCCAACAATACTGATTTGAAAAGATTATAAATGATAAGTAACAATATCGTTATGAATAACAAATGCTAATATTAACATAGTCTTTTTCAAACATCAGAAATTATCTAGCTAGAACGTTTATGTCTAAGAAATACCTGGCTGACTAATAGCACTTATTTAGAGAATCAATCAAAATACTCGCTGCGCGAAGACGATAACTCAAAATTAACATTAAAGTCACAATTATCCAATTTTATCCACGTGCAAAGAAAAAACTTCAACATCTGCACTCTCCCATCTTTTCTTATTACTTCAACGTAGAACTATACTAACAATGACATAATTGTTTAACATTTTTTCGTCACCTGATCGTGTTTAAAAAGTCTACACTATTGCGCAGATACGCGTCTTTTCACAAATAAATTAAACGCTATTTAAATATCCGAACCTTTTCCAAATATTTTTTAAACATTTCTGGATTTACGACTTGTTTCTCTCTAGACTTTCATCTTAAATCCTCTTTTCTCAAAGGAAACTATGTTCAAAAGAATTAAGAAACACCATGGCAACACAGCAAATAAAGCAGCCATTGTTACAAATAACCTGCTTATTATAAACCGTATCTTGTCTAGGTACATTACGCAAAACGATCGCGTTTTATCTATTCTACGTTATATAACTCCCATTCCAGTTATAGCAGCCACCATTGAGTTCGCCGGGTCGGTCAATGCGTTCCGTATTTAGCAACGAGCACGACGCACAAACCTACAAAACAAGTCGCTAGACGATTTAGGAAACTGGAGACAAACTTATCTGGAATTCTTACCTATAACTGGACCCCACGTTGGATTAGAAAGTCTTTAGTAGTCTATCGAACTAACAATCCACATTCCGTCTGAATTGTAAATATTTATATAAATAAGAATAAGAGTTAAAGAAAGTTATAGATAGCGTAGGCTCGTATATAATCGTTAAATTTATATTGAATATATTTGGCATTAATTTTGTAGAAATTCATTATTCACAATTAAATGAAACTACGTGATGTAGCAAAGATAATAGCCCGCCTAAAGGTGTTGTAATACAACGAAACCTAGGTCGTGGTAAAGAACTTAAAGAAAGTAGAAATAATACTACATCACGTAGTTTCATATAATTGTGTCAAAATTATAGTCAAATTCATCGTTTAACCGATTACTGCCAAATAGTCATTTGAAATGCGTGAAAAAGTTATATTTAAAAAAATCACTAAGTGACTTAAGACTTTATTGTCACAACGTACTACGAATTAAACGTAGTTATAAGAAAAATAAATGAACTTAAGCATTACTTAGCTTGCAACACTATTAATGTAGGACACTAGTGAACTAGAAAACTAGTAATAAATTCGTATGTTTGTGAATGAAGATTATCATTTGGTGTTTACTCCACTTTTCTCTCGCTCTTTGATGTATACGAGTGCTGCATAACGGGGGTTTTTCGAGATTTTTCTCTATTTTCTTAAAAATTATGTCTCAAATATTTTTGAAAAAAAAAATTGGAAGCCATGTGATGTGATGTAACCATCGTGAAACATCTAAATTTTTTGAAGAAAAAAGAAATATTCAGATAGTTTTAATAATGAATTATATATATATATATATATATATATATAGATATATATATATATATATATATATATATATATATATATATATATTTCATGCACTGGCTATGAGAGGAAGAGAGAAGGAAAATTGCGCGGGCACTGCTCTCTCTTGCTCCTACAGTGTGATACAGACAATAGGCTTGCACTGTGTCTTAGATATACGAAACATAACTGGCTATGAGAGAAAGAGAGAAAGAAAATATGTGCTCGCACCTGTCTCTCTTGTCCCTACAGTAATATACGAAACGTAACTCTCTCTCTTTCTGTCTTCACTAACTTATATCTCCCTCTCAACTTCCGTTCGCCTCGCCCGATCACACTTTTCGTAACGCTCTCATGACGCATTCATCAGCTTACTCCCCAAGTCAAGCGAGCGTAAAGAAGTTTTACTTCAAAAACTCCACAAGAGTTTACAAGTGTTTCTGAGTAAACGTAAGAAGCTCGCGGGACGTCCGGCGCGTTCGCCGCTACAGTATTGTATGCTGTAGAAAACAAATACAAGTGATCGGGAATCTTCTTGCGAAATGGGAATAAATGTTATGCAAATAAGAACTTCTTTTCCAGTGCGATTACTCAAATTATGTGGAATCATATACATACGTATCAATTAAGCAATAATAATACGCACAAAATAATAAATTAGGTTAAGATTTTTATTTTTAAGAAATGCACAAGTATGACTACTTGTATGTATCACGTGTGACATATAAACATAATCTGTTTCTTTTGGTATCTTAGGGAGAGATACTTAATTTGGTTTATAAAGAAATAATTTAACCACTATTCATGTCTACCCATAAGAAATAGACGTGCGAAACCGAACTGGGTCCCAGTTACAATTTACAATATACATATATAAATTATATATTTTATATACAAATTTCTAGCGGTGTACAAAAAAGTTTATTTCAGAGGTATATTATTTAATCGAAATTTTTAATGTACCTACAAATCTGCATATGAGGATTTTCCTTCTTTCTTTCTTTCTTTATGAAAGAAAGGAGAAAAGACTGATTAAAATTCAAAAAATAAATATTAAACTGATGGAATCCTAAATTACACAAATGTTTTAATACAATAATTAAGATTATTTTGAAGTAAATAAGTTGTGAAGACTTTGTTCAGTAATTCATTTTTTTAAAAAGCAACGTAATATTTACTTGCTAAAAGTGTAAAAAGTACGGTTTTTGACATAAATCAAAATTTGGCAATACGATTGACAACATAAATATTAAATAAAAATTTTCGAGTTTAAGTACTTTAAAGAGAACAGTTTCAGCTTTTCAAAACCGTTCTTATCTTTCTTATAAGATGATTTCTTCAAAAATGGCCAAAGAAAGAGAATCGTAAAAAAATTAAAGAAAATTACTTGAACTTCAAAACACAAATTTCATGGAAAACATTTATCAAATTGAACTACACTACATTGTAAAATCAGAAAGAAAATTTTGGAAATTCCTTTGTTAGTCCTTCCTCTGTAACCCTCTTAGGGTAATGGATAAAAAATATTAATTCATTTAATTAAAAAACTACAAGATTTCGGCTTTAAAATCCTTAATCCTTTTTTAATTTAAATTGGATGATTTTTCACGAAGTTACAGACAGCCATTTAAATTGAACCCAAAACACTATTACCACAAAAAGTGCGTTTAGATGTTCTTTACTCAATCACGCCAAAACAGCGTGACAGATTTTCAAATATAAGTAGTTCATGATTCAAATTAACGTACACGCTCTTAGATTAAAACCAGAAAGGGAAGACATGTTACTTTTTAACGGTGTGCGGTCTGCGTAAACCAGGTCCAATGGACTTGGTTGTGTTTTGTTCAATTCAGTCGTACGTAAATATGGAGTTCTTGAAATTAAAATTGCCAATATTTTCAGTCAAATCAATCCAAAAAAGCCTTCTAGTGTTTTTAACATAGGCATTAAAAATTCACAAAACAAAAACAGGACATATGCAACTATTTTTCATATGTAATAACATTAAAAGGTTTTCAAAAAAAATATTTTCTTTTATAATCGTCTAGTTTGAATAACAGCAGCATGCGCAAGCGCCACGCCAATTTTTCACTGATATTGGACCCACAATTTCCTTTTTTTATGACAATACATACCTCAACAAAGCGAACAAAATAAAGTACACAGTTTAAAAACCCTTTAGAATATATACACTAACCTTACCAATATATTAGAGGTCAATGCGTATATACAATAAAAAATATAACAGTATTTTCAAGCAGCTGAAATTTTCCTAATAAACATAGCAATTTTTTTGAAAAATTGTTTTAACAAATGTGATCGAAAATGAAACGTAATGTCACATTAAATATAAATGGATAAAAAAATTACTCTTAAACTAAAAGTGTAACATTTCTATATTTTTCAGACACAAACATTGCAAAATTCCATATCATAATATAAAATATGAAAAGAGTCACAAATTCTATTTTTACTTAAAATAATCTAAGAACATTACGTTGAGCGTAAACCTTTCAGTTTGAGGAAACGCTACAAGAATTAACAATTTATCATCATTTATGATTTATATAAATGGAATTTATATAATATATTTTCCAATAAGTCTATATTAGTTTTTTGTTATTTATTTGTATTTTTAACGGCTTTCGTCGCTGCGAGAAAATGGCTTGCTGTTTAATTTTAAAATTTTTTTAACTAGATATGTTATAGTATCGCACTAAGTTACTGTTATTGACCGTAAGCATCAATATTAAAAAATGTATTGGTAGAATATTTTGACTATATTATCTATTTACAATTATATTAATTTCTATGAATTTGTTATTTAAGATATTTTTCTGACTACATAAAGGCAATAGTTTAAATCATTGTTATTATATGGATATAATTGACTTTCCACATACTTTCTCATTTAATCCGAATGATCAAATTTCCATATTAAAGATACAAAAAACAAGTGGTTCCTTACTGTGTTATTCCACAAATAATATCTATTACTTTTACTTTAATTGTAATTACAAAAGGTTAATTATCTCCATATTTTAAAAATGCAAGATCGTTTTTGTCTTTCTGCCTTAACAAACTCATTCTTATAATATAACTATTAGCATAACCATGTACATGATATTTAAAAAGCTAAGCGATTTTGTTTATTATCTATAAATGTAAAATTTTTAAATTTTGATACGGCTAATCAATCATGACTTATAATATTTCCAAAAGGGTTATTCCTGTGTTGATCTCCTGAATGCCGGCATGAGGGATTCTGGTGTGTATTATTTACAAATACGAGGCACAACTTACTGGTTCCTGAAGGTATATTGCGAGCAAGAAATTGCCGAAGGCGGTTGGACGGTAAGCAAAAACAAACAAAAAATTTCATTTCGTGCTAGAAGCAATAAAAAGTAGTACTTACATTTCAAATGTTGCAGTAATTTTAGGCTTACAATGCGCTTATTGTAAGTTATAATATTTATATTTTGTCAAGAGCCATATAGTTGCTACTGGCTATTGAACAAAAATTTGATGGTGAATTAATGAACATGGTGAGCTTTATATAAACTTGCACTCTATAGTAGTTATAAGTACATATTTATAAAATTCCCAAGAGGAATGCTTTTTATACTAATAAACTTTGCAAGGAATGTATGAATTATTACCAGAATTAGCTGTTTTAACAACATGATCAACTAATTGATTTAAAATTTTATCAAAGTGTTAAAGTTTCTCATTCACGGTACTTCTTATTAATCTCAATAAGAATACTGTTTATTTATAGTAACATGATAATAAAAATGAATCAGCTCAAAAAATATATGATTAGAATACTAAGCATTCTAAACATATCCCTTAGATTAAACTGAGAAACTTTAAATTATATATCCCTATTGATATATAGCTAATAGAAATTTGATATGAATAAAAAATGTATTAGAATATTCCCTATTCCTGAGCAATCATCGTCATCACCTTTCAATTGCCTACTACTTTAAATCCTAGCTGCTACTGCTTTAATATTTAATTTACAACACAATCTATTCAGAACTTCGTAATATAATATTTTCTCATTAATATTGCTAATTTTTTACAACACTGTCTCTAACATATTTAATTTGGTAATTGACTTACGTAGTATTTTTAATAGATTTCTCTTCATCTATCAACAAAATAGGTAATGATGTAAATATGGTTATTGTTTTACTCAGTCTGGTATTTATGTATAAATTAACAGTTGAATGTAAAAAATTAACCATATCGTCTAACTGGTTGATTTTGATAAAGTTGTTAATATCAGAACTTTATATGTACTGTTCATAATTTTTGTTGCACAAAACTATCTTTAATACCTTAACACTGACAACACTATATTATGTTAAATATTCTTCAATTCAGAACTCATTCACACATTTGACATGACATTTACCTTTGCAGCATAGCATATTATTTTATACTCTTTTTACAAATGGGAAGTTTACTTATTATAACAAGAACATATAAAAATAAAATTTTTAGTTAGAAGTTTACATTTTTAGCATCAAAATTTAATCTGTTAAATAATTCACAAAACCCCTGCGTAAACGTTTTGCAAATACCACCCATCCAATTTTACTTTGTATTATATTAAATGCATTTTTTCTGTAATTCCTAATGATTTAAGCAAAATTTTTAGATATTGATTCAAAACATCTGAAATAAATTTATTGAAATTTTATATTAGATAAATATATAATATAATATAAACTTTATATTATTTAAATATTTCTATAGGTGATTCACAGACGTGATGACTTTGGGTATCCAGCAGAAAACTTCAATAGAGATTGGGCTGACTATAAAAATGGTTTCGGTGATCCATCAAAAGAATTCTGGCTAGGAAATGAAAATATTTACATGCTTACTAACAACGAAGACTACATGCTGAGAGTAGAACTTGAAGATTTTGATGGTAATAAACGGTAAGTGGTTAAATTGATACGTTATCCAAGGTTCTCAAGGTTTACCAAGGAGCTTAATGACTGTGCAAATTTAAGAGCTAACGAGAAACCACTATAAATTTGTCCAATGAAGGAAAGTGTTTACAGAGTTCAGTCCTGGAAAGGCAACCTATTTATCATTCGTTAAACTAGGTTTGAGATAAAAAATGCAATATCATCACAATCAATTAATAGATTTCAAAAACAAAAATAACAGAAAAAATTATAGGTCACATAATTATCTGCTGTCTCATAAAATAAATAAAATATGATAAAAAAATCTATTTTAATAATAAAAAATTTTCGAAAACGTCATCTAACCTTCCTAATAAATCAATAAATTTAAAGAAAGACTTCTTTACATCTTGCGTGGCATATAAAATATTCTGTTAAAGTCTTACAATTAGTGTTATTTAGTAAAATATTGTACATTTTCTTAAAAGTAATTCTTTCCTTCTTTCTTTTATTCTGTGGCGATTATTCTCTCCAGAGAGAACTTTTGCCAGTGTCAAGTTTAGTTAGGCAACACTTACTAGATCACACTATGAATTTCTGTCAGTATTATTCATTTAATCTTTTACATTATTCTAATGTCATTACAAAAAAGTTCACATACAACTGACTTGTAGTTATGTGGTCAGTCTCTAATATATAATCACAATACAAATAGTAGTTAATGTTCAAATATTATTAACAAACAATATAAACGATTCTTAAGACAACTTAATGAAAGAGAAACATAAAGAGTAACAATTTGAATAACTACAATTGCATTTTAACAATAATTGCATTTTAAAAATATGAAGACTTAAAATTTAGTTGAATAAAAAACATTTTCTTCTTATGTAAAAATAATATTACATTATATGTCTTCGCGCAGGTACGCACAATATTCTCACTTCAAAATATATTCTGAAGCTGAATACTATAAACTGGAAATTGAAGGTTATGAAGGCAACGCTGGTGACTCCCTCAATGATCCATGGTATGGATCGAACAACAGTCCATTCTCCACATACAACAAGTAAGTAATACTTTTAAATCTGTTTTTTTCTCTATTTCAAAATAATAAATGGTCTAAGAATCTATAAAAAAAATTGTCAAAAAATTTAGAAACTAAATGAAGTGTAATGAATGTAATAGTCTAAAAAATTTGTACAACAAATTACAATTTTCAAAATAAATTGTAACAAAATAAGAAAAAGTCGATTTCTGTTAAAATAGCATACTGTACAATTCTAAAAGTTATTATCCTTTAAACTAAAAAATGAAGCAAGTGTTTTGCATATTAAAAGGAAGGTAATTTTTTTACTGATAAAAATAACTAAATCTTACATTATTTTTCATGCTCATTGTTTCGGCCCATCTCTTATACACTTACAGCTGTAGATACATTGTCTCATCTTTAATTCTTAAAGATTTTTTTCTAGACCAGTCCAAATGGGAGCTTAATCTTCAATTTCATTCCATCTTTAAACAGGAATAGAAATCTTTGACCCTTAATCAATTCTATATCTATACAGAAAACCTAAAACTATTTTCAAATGGCAAAAATATAAGAAATGGTAAATTAAACCTTCCTTTCCTATATTCAAAATAATATACAAATCGTCACCGTGGTATGTTGTAACCATTATCACTGCGGTGTGTTGAGTTGATCACAAGGTGTACAGTCTTTAACAGCTTGGCGCATCACGATGACCTGGGTACGATACTCATCGAGTGGGTCTGGGCTGGTGTTCAGGTTGGCTGTAAGAGTTGGCTTTCATAGCAATAAATCCACCATATGTATCGATTGTATACATTAAAGTATATAAATAAATAAATCAAATTTGTCATCCCTTATTACAAGTATGGGAGGTTGATTAAAATGATTTTTTAATATTTTGCTATATATTATTGAAATCTCAATATGAAGCTTGTCATATACTAATATTTCATGCATTAATTATAAAAACTTTGGCATTTAAAATTATAGAAACTTTGGAGGCACATTCACGTAGAGACGGACAGATAGATGAACAAATGGACAGGCAACACAAAATTATAAAATTTCTTTGTTTCGCTAAGGAACCCTGAAAATTGTGATCAAGACATCTAAACTAATTGCCAAATTTCCTGAAATTACAATCGTAAATTTACTTCCACATATTTTTTTTCAGGGACAACGACAGGTCATCGTTAAATTGTGCATCCATGTTAAAAGGCGGCTGGTGGTGGAAGTCATGTGGCCGTGGACTCAATGGACTCTACTTGCATGATCCACAGGACCTCACTGCCAGACAAGGTATATTCGAAGAATATATACTTAAATTGAATAGGAGATTTAGAGAAAGAAAGGGATTTCTTTAAAGATCAACAAAAAATTATTTAAATCGATCACAGCCATAATAATAATTTCAATTTTGTTTTCCTGCCACATGAGCTAACACCAGGGACAATGTGTGTATGGAGTTATGAAGTTCCCATCATATCAATGGGTGGCTAAATTATCTCAATAAAGAAGATTAAAAATTAATTTTTTAAGTAAATTCCAGTGGTTATGAGCTGGAGAAAAAGATATATTTGCCCAAGATATAAATTTATGTAAAAGGTATGGTATATTAACTGGGAATTTCTTCTAACCAACAATTACTTCCTATACTTAATGTGGACAAATAAGTAAAATCGCCTCTAAACATTCTACAAATCATAGCAATGTGTATTTTTCACATGACAGCACTCGACCGTGGGAAAAATAATGCATGAAAAAATACTTTCACTTGGATAGACTATCCTTCCTCACTCCCTGGAGTTCTGGACCGGCTACCTATTGCCTATTATCTGTTTTGTTCACTATCTAATTATTTATGTAACAAAAAAATGTAAAGATTCCGGGATCGTAAGGTTGAACTTATCCAATTTTTTGGTCAAAATACTAAAAAATCTATATGGAAAAAATTTTATTTCTGTGTACATGCTGGCAATAAGTAACAATTACATTAATCGATAATGATGGTACTTATATAATTGAAGATTGATTTTTAATTGCACAAAAATAAATAAAATGATTTTGTGAACTGAAATGGCGGGCTTATTAGTTCTCAACGTAATAAAATGTTACCATTTTGGGTTTAAAAAACGTCTAAAGAAAATATTTAAACAATTTAAGTTTAACATGACACCCAACATTACTTACAATATTTTTAAAAAAATATATAAAAAATATTTTTTCTATGTAACTTCTGCCATCATTAAGGCATTTATTGCGGCGTAAGACCAGGTTGTGATAACTGAAGAGTCGAACACAAGGTGTTGTTTCAAGTAAAGGATGTGTTAGTCACTAGGTGCAACATCCTGATGGATGACCCAGTTGTTGTCAGCCAAATAATTGAATGTCATCTTGAGTTCAATGAACAACTTCAGCTACCACTCTCTTTGTTTCAGATTGGGTGATGTATTTTTTTAATATCACAGTAAGAAGTAACATTTATTGTATCCCGCTTGGCATAAAAATAGCAAGCTATACTTCCCAGAACACATAACTTTTCTTGTGAACATTTTATATTTAAACATATGCCCATTTGCTTACGCAGAATGCATTGGTTACTATTTCGATTCTGGTGTGAAATAAAATATACGTATCTTATCTCGACAGACAAGTTTGTTTAAAAATTAATGTCCTTCATCGATGTACCTCATCAAAGACGTCAAGCTACAATCTAAATATAGTTTTCTTCACTGTTGATTAGAAAATTAATAAACCTCATTAATATTCAAGAAAAGTTTACTTCTTAATTGTTTATATAAAATTAATAACAAACAATTTTTTAAAAATGGCTCTATATTATAGAAGAAACTATAGATGAAAAAAATAATTCCAAAAATTTAAAAGAAAAAGAATTTAGACTATGTTGAAAACTTTTTAAGTTATCATGCTGATAGTATTTAAAAAGTTTCTTTTAAGAAAAATACATTAAGATTTGGAGTACGGATTCAATGAATATTTTTTTTCTATAAATTTACATTTAATCCCCTATTCCAACTCTCCGTTTTATACTCGGGTTAAATGCAAGGTAATTGTTGAGCTAGTTTTCTTCTGCTGAGCCAGTATATGCCATTTCACTCTCATTCTGCGTGCCTATAACATAGCTTTTCCTTTTTTGGACGTTTAGGTTTATGACAGTCTTTGCAGTCAGCAAAATAATGTTCCAATTCGTTTTTAAAGTGCGCAAGGAAATAAGATAACTATAATCTTTCAAAGATCCATCAACCAACATTGATGTCAACAATCCAAAGGTTTCAAAATATCAATCAATCAACATAGAAGTTTAATCTAATTATAGTCTAATACATTTCTTACATGTAGGTTAATATTTCCACATAAAGAGAAAAACTTAGTGCAGATGTTCTGAACCTGAAGGATACGTGTTTAAACTAGCAACCTGCACTCTGATGGAACCCTAACATGCAGTTATATTTATCGTTGTATGTTAATAATCATGTGACCTTTTTGAATAATTGTTACTATTCTCTTGTAAACATGGACTCCATTTTTAATCAAGAAACAATTGATTCTTTGAGAACTTTTTGGTGTATACATACATCAACCCCTCGAAGACACAAAAATAATGCTAATATTAACATTTGACATCCATTAATTTTTAGAGGGAATGCGTTGTTCACATCATCTACTAAAATAAAATTCTTCATAAAAGCTCATTTAAGACTTCTTATATTATTTTCATTGTTTCTATTTTTACCATATTTTACACCTTGAATATTTGTATTTTTTGTTAGTTGTTTATTCTTTATAAATGTTTATTCTTTATAGCTGATTCAAAAGATCTTATGCGATTATCAGTATCAATATTTTTTACTTTATCCTTACATCTCTCAAATTCCATCATCATGTTATTTTTTAACAATAATGTATCTCCATTTCCTTATTTAATCACAGATCGTACATTATAAAATAAACAACCGTTGGAAACAATAATTGAGATTAAATAACATTTTGCTATTTATCCAATACATATGTCCACAGGAATTGTTTGGTTCCGTTGGAGAGGCTGGGATTACACACTGAAACGAGCGACCATGATGATCAAACCAAGAGGTCTGCAGCCGAATACATGAGCTGTGTATTCACAAGTCATTTAATATTCATCTTCATTACTGTATAAATCTCATCCGTTTAAATCCTATCATCATCGAAGGCTCATCTCAGTAAACGCAGTGTCATGGTAATCTTAACAAAATACATTATGTACTTTGACATGTCTGTTTGTTATCATCAACCATTTTAAATTTAAGCATTTGTAATTTATTATCTAAAAATTATGTAAACTTTTTCGCCTTTGTCGTGATAAAATATTGTAGCTTTAGTTTTATGATGTATTATAAATATTACTTTTCAATATTGAACTCATATTGGTGTTTAAAGAGCAATCCATAGACTCACAATTCTAGTACCATAACCAGAAATGTATAGATATAAATATGTGTGTGTGTGCATATATATATATGAAAAAAGTTTCTTAAGTGTGATTTGAAAAATGATATTCTAAAGGGCAAATCTTGAAACTTTCCATTAGTAAGTAATGTCTTTGTTTTAAATTTATTTGACTTTATATGTCAGTCAAAACTATTGGAAATTCATAACTTACTCCTAAATTATAAGATTCTTTAATGTTAATACTTCTTTGGATTGCAGTTAGTAAAGTATATATATCATACAAGAAGGGATCAATGCCGCCTGGTGGTAAATTAATAAGCTTTTGGTTACACTGCCGTCATTTTTAGTGTGAAGTATCTATACCTATCAATTAAATTTATTTATAGTACCTTAATATGTCTTGTTGAAAAGCATTTTAACAATTCATAAAAGTAATACGTTTACTTTTTCAAAAATCTAAACTTGTATGCACTTGTCATATAATCTCTTTACTATCAATGAAGTTTCCTATTTTCTGTCAATAAAGTTCTACACCGACATTGACAAACATATAACATAAAGTTCTTATTTCTGTCATTTTCAAGACACTTCTATATTTCTTACAACTACTAAGTTTATTCAAAATATTAATCTCTTATAAAAGTATGATCAATATATACGTTGTTGTCCAAATAATTTAGCAACCCAACTGTTTAGATATCAAAAAGATATTTAAATTAAAAGAAGAAACAAGGATAAATACAATAAACTATTTTGTTGACTAAATATTCTGTTCAAGTAAATTTCTTAATTTATGCACTTAAAATATTTTAGATAAAATGATCGTTACCCGTCATTCACCTTAGGCGTAAAACAAAAAGATAATTAGAAATAAAGGTGTAAAATGTAATTCATTGTTTACGAACTTTCATTGCACTAAATAAGTTGTCAAAATGCAACAGGCAAAAATGTCTGACATATTTTTATATACCTAAAAAAAGTGATCAGGAAAGAATTTAAAGACATTATTTTAAGAAGTTACAAAAACAAGGTTATTTCATCCAAGTACAAAATGTTAAGCCTGTGGTGCAGAATTGTAAGTACCAGCCTCCTAAAACATCAATGTTAGGAAAAAAATGTAATTTCAATTTCCCTTCAGCATTCTTTTTAAACAATTCTCATTCAAATATATATTATAATGTAACCTGCTAAATGTTATCGGATCAAATACTGAGCTGAAAATTTTAGCTTTAATGATAAGGTCTATTGCCTTAAAACCTTGTAATGTATAGTTACTACGTTGGTCTATAAAGTGGATCACCAAATGCAATATGAATGTAAACGGTAAGACTGGTCAGTTTCACATCGAAAGTAAATAGATACGTCATCCACGGCAGAGGTGGAGAGAAAAGATTTGCAGGAAATTTACATTATAAAGTTGCCAAGGCAATGTCAAGCATTTTAAAGTGGAAACATTCCCGTTTCTCATTCAGAAAATGTATTATAGGCTATGATAATATTGTCGAGACTTATTATATTGTATAGTTGAAAATGTTTTATTTAAATATATGAAATAAATTTTATATAATAAATCTTCACACAACCCAATTTCCCACTTATTTTATGGAGGAGTAATATAATATAAATATTACATTCAATTTTTATTGAAATAAAGGTTAATATCATGCTTAGTCTTTTTTACAAGTGTTTGGTCTATTCATTCCTGCATATAGCATCCAGTGGACGCCGTAACATTTATTTTTCTTTTACTTATTTAAAATTATAAATATTTGGCATTGCTAATTATTTTTGAAAACTTAAATATTTTACTTTATAATATAGTATTAACAAAGTATTTATTACTATTATATTTTTATAAACCATCCTTGTATAGTACTCATGGTGTATATTTCAAGCACATTGTGAAATATTTCTATGTATTCTGTAAATACGTAAAGACTTTATTTTCATATTTGTAAGTGTGGTGGGAGCAACAGTTTAAAAAATATTTTCATTACTACTTGCCATGTTTTCTACATTTCCAGTCAATTGATTGAAAATGAATGAGATAAAAATATATTACAAGGCCACTTTAAAAATTGGCTTTAATCATTTTAGTTGCTTATACTACAACAAAAATGTAATGAAAATTTTCTGGTATGAAATTTCATCAAAATTGTATAACACAAATTAACTTTTGAAACCATTTTTGAAAACTTTTATTTTAAACAAAATAATACATTTGTAACATAGTGAATCATGCCCATTAGGTCCATAATATCAATTTAATTATAATGTAAATAAAATGTAGACATACTATTTTTACAACTTTTTTTTTTAAATTAGTCATTACTGAAATCAGTTTCTGTATATTTATCTGTGCATCTCTACTGATTATGTTTAAGCAATAAATGAAACAGTTTGTATGTACTTTGTTTTATTTTATCTCTATATATAATATCCAATTCGCACCAGACTTTTCATGGTAATAGTGAAAAATCATTCAAAAACATTAGATTTATGTTGCGTAGACTTCAGGTGTATTACCCCAGTTACTTTGTTACACATGACTTCAGTGCAAAATAAGTTAGAACAGCTCTATGATCAGGAATCTAAATGAAACTAAAGAAAGATGAAGGTGTTATTTATATATAAGACAGTATGGTTACTTCCCTTTTCTTTTTCTACCGATTTTCTTCTGGGTGTGCTGGATTACCATACTTTGCAGCTCAGAAGAAAAATTTCATTGTCAAAATTTATTTTCCTATGTTCTTGGAAAACTTTTACTCTTCATGAAAAACTAACTTCGTCATCAGTCAGTCATCCTCTTTTAACATACTGGCATAAAGAAACAACATTGTATTGGAATTCCCTCCTTTCACACAGTATAATATTGCTCAATCATATGATAGCAGTTGAATAAATGTGTGATTGGTTTTAAATGACTAAGAATAAACTTCTTGAAATATGTCAACGTTACGTATTGTTATTATTATTGAAACGTATATGTCTGACTAATGTCTCTATGACTATACATAAATAAATAGTAAATATTATCTTAACACTATTTATTCATTAAAGTTAGAAATTATTATCATTTCCACAAGAATGCACCAAAATCCATTTCCCCTTTTTGATACACCAATCTAGAAGGTCTTCAAGATTGGTGTATCCAAAAGGGGACAATTGAACTATGATTCGTGCTTACATAAACCACATTTTTTTTTAAATAATCCCAAAATGTTTAGTTTTCCAATTAAAAGGATAAAAAAATTTCAAAATAAAGAAAATAACTATTCTTCTTTCTTCTACTTTTAGTATATTAATAATTTTCTTTAAGTATGTAATAGAAAATTTTATGTATTTATGGTAATCATTAAAATTATTTAACATACATTTTTGATTTGACTCCCTATTATGTTCCAGTATGAAAAACCTTTTTTTTATAAGGACTAGAAATTTAGAAACACATATTTTTTTTATATTATTCTACATAATTAAAAATTCCCATCGTTTGAATGCATCAGATTATTTCTCGCAAAGAATAAGACATCAACGTTTGAGTGTTTTAATCTCAAAAAGTAAATAAAAAGACTTAGAAAGTTTATGCTGAGACTTATTAGTTACATTATGGTAAGACTTTGTCGTTCATTTCTGGCTTCCAGCTTTATCTATTATTATTAGCATTTGCCATAAAAACTAGAAATAAATGGACCAAAAGCACTTGCCTACGATGACATAAAAACTTAAAACGACAAGAGAATTCAATTCGAAACATAAATTGTATTTTTATTTCTTATAAATGTAATATAGATAGGTACACAATTCCTGAAAAAAATTAATTCAGAAATTCAATAAATCAATGTATCGGAGAAAAGCTTAAAACCAGTTTAAAAATTTATGTTATCTCTTTCATCTCCAAAGGTACCAAGAGAAATTTAAAAGGGAGACTAAACCAAAAACGTCTAGAATGACTTTTTTATTCAACTCATCAAAGCAGTAACAGATGTAACAGATGAGTGATGTAACAGATGAGTGATGTAGATGCATTAAAAATTCCCAACCTTAAAAAATTATAAAAAATTTAGTCTATTTAATTACTAATTATAATATATTTGTTAGCATGAGAAAAGTGAAAGGTTAACGAGTTCAGGACAGATTACTAATATAATCTATTAAAGTAAAAAAATCAGCCTGTCAAATTTACAAGCTGCTAGGGCTCCTATTCCCTAATTATGTAATTTAGCAATTATGGACTTTATAAACTGGCAACTCCGACCGACTTACATTATATGCTAAAAACACATAACTTACATAACAAGTTACGTGTTTTAGCATATAATGTAAGTTGGTACTTGTTCTGTACGCAATTCGCCATGATTTATTTTAGACTCAGATAGTTCACCCACGAGACGAAGAATGTTTAGCGAGAATTAGTCTTTTCAAATAATGAGTAGAGTTCAATATTGTCTAGTGACCTAACTTAAGGGTACCTTCGCCTATTGCACGATGCAGTCTTTTTGGGAAAGTTCATGAGAACTACTTCAAAAATTAAAAGAATTTAAAAAAAATGTTTTATTTATTTCTCCACCGTCAGTCATTCAATTAACATTGACCCAATCAACCTGCTCTAGTCCAGTAAAAAGATTTTCTTTTAATGTGTGTTTTGATTTATGATTGAAAAATTTTAAAAATGGTTGTAATTTTGTATGGAGAACGAGCAACTAACTCACCAGATGGTGCTTCGATTACTACCAGCACCTAGGTAGATGCCGAAGAAATTAATTCCCAAATTTTTGTAACTTTCATGTTTTTGGTTTAAAATAAATATAAATTACACAAGTTTTGTTGTTGATGATTTTGTTTTTCAACTGATTTATTTTCATTAATTCTACTTATATTTCTGAGACACCACTTTATTTTCATTTTAGTGTAACGTTTAATAAATAAATTGGAAAAAATCATCTGCACAACATATCTGATAGTCAGCAGCAGCTCATTTTAAATATTGAAATTTTTTCTCTTTTAAATTATCAATAAATACTATTTCATTAAAAAATTAACTAAAAGGCGGCTTTCCACTATTGTATAATACAAAATATGTGAACTTTAACAAAAATTAAATATTGTTCATCAGATAAGTCGTCATCAATTTTAAATGTTGTAAATACTTTATAATCAGTATCTTGAACTGTAGTTTGATTAATAATCAAACTCTTACAGCTACATGATTGTGAATCATATAGAAGAAAGTCATTGTCACGTAACCTGCAAGATAATAAACAGCATTATATTCCATAATGGTCTGTTCGGTAAAATCTTCACAATTGACATCAACATGAATATATCCATACACAGGTTGAATCTCATAATTTATTACAGACTGGAGAGATAAAAAGAAATAATTATTGTCATCTTAACAATTACTATTTATACATATTTTCGAAACATTACTGACAAGTATTTATCGAAGAAAATATTGAAATTGTATGACTATTGGATTTCAGCACCAACCATTTTGTTGCCGGACAATTAAAAAAAGTTTTCTGAAGGATCCTGATTTAATCTAGGAGTAAGTAATTTTAATATGTGGTATTGAACATAGTACCGAGTTGAAAAGTCATTGAATAGACCAAAGATTTTATAGATATATCTATCTATCTACTTTAATGTATCTAATTGATACATATGGTGGACTTATTGCTATGAGACCAATCTCTTACAGCCAATCATAACACCAGATATAATCCAATCATTAACATATGCATATCTTTTTGCATTAAGAAATTTATATTTTAATCATATCTTCTAGAAAAAATACATAGGGAGTATTTACAGAAAGTGCATATGATAAATAATTGCCCTTATCTTACTGCTATTAAGAGTATCAAACAATTTATCAACGTCTGGATCATAAAAAGAAAATCTTAACATGATTGTATAAAAAATTTAAGCTATTTATTTTTTATGTTTAATTTTTTACCAAACCCTGATTTTTAGATCCCTGATCCCAAGTTATCGCTCTGTTTATCCTGCATGTAAAATTTTACTGATGGTTTCTATAACTACCTTATACATAGCTAAGTTATTATCTGCCCCAGTTGTTAATCAATAACCCACAACCTGTTCAAATTTAACATTTAACACTGGTATCATGCGTACTAATTTTGATGTTGAAAATACATTTGTTCGTCTGTGACCATTATCTACAAACCCTAATATCTTGTTGTGTTTAAGTTACATTAAAAAATTTCCATAATACTAATTTCATTAAACAGCTAACTGATCACTTTTTATCACCTAATTTGTTAGAAAATTCGATATATATATATATGTATATATATATGTATATATATATATATATATATGTATATATATATATATATATGTATATATATATGTATATATATATATCTGACATCTGCTGCCGCTGCACCTGAACTGGTGCTCGGTCGATCTTTATTCGGTTGTTTTAATATGTCTGGTTACAACCCTGTCATAATATCTTTGGTTGACACTGGCAAGTTTTGACTCGACTTTGTATTCGCCTGTAACAATTTCCTAGATGAAATCATTTTAAAATCGTGGATGATAACATGTTTCTTGGAAACTCTGTAATTGTGCTCCATTGTATTCAGTAGTCCTGCAAAACGAAGCAGAAATTGCGTTATGATTTGTGGATATAAAGACGTAAACATTGACGTTAACGAAATTTAAAAATACATATGACAATGTAAAACAATACTACAAACAATACAAAAAACACATTTCGGAAGTCTGAAAAAAATGAGTCCTCTTGTTGTTTTTTGAGGAGAGTAACAGTCAATGCGGTGTGCATTGTATCCGAATTTGAGCAACATAATTATAACACAAAACATACGATCAAAGAAAAACTTATTGGTATCTAAATTAATATAAAGATACTTATGAAATAATTGTATTAAAAATATAAGTTCTCCGGAGAAAATATATACGAATGATACACAAGAATTTCCATTGTATACTTTCATGCGGCAAGTAATACCATGTGTATACACCAGGGATGTGAAAAAATAATTGATTTTCATATTAATCGATTATTTTTTTCTATTAATCGATTTTTGTTATAGTAATAATCGATTTTTAATAAATCGATTATATAAATAAAACATTTTAATCGATTTATGTAAACAACGCCATCTGTTTACATAAACGTATAATTTATATGTTCGCCATCTATGAGATGGATGGAAAAACGCGAAGTAAGTCACCATCTGAGTGTATGTGAAGTTGTGAACGAAAAGGCTAGATGACGCTGCAGATGGCCGTAAACTTTTATATCGCGTCGATAAAACGGTTTCGTATTTTTTAAAAGTTTTTCTTCAGGTTTTCTTTCTTTATTTAAAGAGTGTACGAAATGTAAACATTTTTGATTATTGGAACAATCCCATTAAAATGTCCACTAAAGGTAAAATACCTATAAGCGGCTGACAGAAATATTTTACAATAAACAAGGACAATACCACAGCAAAGTGCAAATACTGTCCGAGGGAATTAAAAACATATAGTAATACTACAAATTTAAAACAGCACATAGAGCGAAAACATCCTGCTTGAAATCGAGACTGCACATATTAGAAATTTACACCGATTTCAGAAATTAAAAAAACGTTATTAGAACTATTAAAGTATTATTATTAATTTTAAGTAAGTATTATTATTTTTTTTTATTGCTGCGGAAATTGGGTGAAGATGATTTTAGGGAAATCAGCAACTTTCAACCTTCATTACCAGAAATAGAGTTTGCACCTTCAATGCCAAAACGTGCCAGATCAAGCATGGAGACTTAGGCCCCATATGGAGATAGGAACAAGGAAATAAGCCATAAAGTAGCTGAAATAATATGCCAGGACAGTATACCTTACAGTATAGTAAAAACAGCAGGATTAAAAAAAATTGATGAAAACTGTGGCTCCTTTGTACACGGTTCCGTGCCGTAAAAGTATCACAGATCTCGTAGATACGAAATATGAAGAAAAGAACAGATGAATGGAAAGATTTACAATTAAGGAGTTTTTTAGGCGTGACAGTGCACTAAATAGAAAGCATGATCACCATACAGGAAAGTATCTGTCAGAAATAATTAATAAAATATGTCACGATTGGGAATTGTGTCACGAATAAATTGTCAGCGTTACTACTGACAATGGCAGCAACATTAACAATGTTGAAATTACCTTTGGCCGAATAAAACATGTTCAATGCCTAACACATACATTGAATTTGGTGGTCGAAAAATCGCAAAATTGTGACTTGGTTCCAGCAAAGTGGTGTCGGCGCTAAAGAATTGCGACAAGCGCAAATGTTTCAAAATGTTTCTGAAGGAAAATTTGATACGGGTAATTTTGACGTGTCCACGAGGTGGAACTCGCAATTATTCATGGTTGGTCGATTCGTGTTAATGAGTTTTAATAAACTACCCAAATGCACCCCAAATGCTTCAAGCAAACGAAATTGTGCTTAAAGAAATTGAAAAATTTTTAAAGCCTTTTCAAAATGAGAAATGAGTGCGGAAAAAATGTTACAACTAGCAAAGCCATACCTATTATCAAATATTTGAGAACTTTGTTAGACACAATAATGACAACAAATGATTTGTCAAATCAATTAAGACATTCTTTACAAATAGAATTAAGTAAAAGATTCGAAAACATTCAAAAAGTACACCTTTTCTCGGTTACAACGTTTTTGGATTTAAAAAAAAACCACGATTAAAAAAAAATCTACTTAGATGAGGCATTACCCTTGTCAAAGGCTATAAATTATATTAACAGGTGTTTGATGGTGGATAGCGGAAACGATGATACAATAGCGGCCAGTTCTGAATTATCTGATTCATCAGGAAGAGCTGTTGACGAGCAAGATATATGGCATGAAAAAATAATGGCAGCCAACGTGCCAATTGCCAAAAATACAGAATGGACCTATATATTGCGACACCGTTATCAAGTATCAAGGCAGATTCTCTTGATATATGGAGGAGCTTTAAAGGAACTTTCCCAAAGGTAACAGAGTTGGCTCTTAAACGCCTCTCTGTGATGGCCACTTCCGCGCCAGCCGAGAAACTATTTTCTAAAGCGGGGAATACTGTCAGGAAAACACGAAACTGTATCTTAGGGAAGAGATTATCAAAATTATTGTTTTTAAACTCCTTAACTGAAAATTTATGGCAATAATTATTTTTATAGTCGTATTGTTTAAAACCAAAGATTGAAAAGAGATTTTATTTTTATTTTCGAGACTAGAAGATAGTTGTTTTGTTTATTTTTTCATTTATTGTTTTAATGTTTATTATTTTAGTAATAAGTTTAATAGTATAGATTGTTTCTGGCAATAATTCTGTTAAGTTTTCTTTTATTTAAGGACAGATTTGTTTTGTTTTTTGTTTAATTTTGAGACAAGAAGTATGTCCTTTTTTTTATTTAAATTTAAAAAAATTTTAAATTGTTACTTTTGAACATTTGTACCAATATGTAGGTCTTTTTAGTTTTCTAGTTTAAACGTAGAGATTTGTTATGTTTTTTAATTTGAGCCAAGGTTGTTGTTTTTCCAGTTTTGTTATTTTTATTTATAATAAATTGTTAATTATGTTTCATAGTTTTATTATACAGAAAAGTATGCAGTTTCTTGAATTATAGAGAAATCTATTTTTCTACAAGAATCGATTATTTTTTTATCTAAAATCGATTTTTTACAAATCGATTTACGTTATGAAAAGAAAAATCAATTATTAATTAATCGGCAAAACAGCAAGAAGAAAAAAGGCGGACTACGTACGACTATGGCGACCGGGCCGCCAAGCGCTACGACATTGGTCGACGTGACCTTCAGCGACCCCTATAACAAAACTGAATGCATTTAGCGACATCTGCTATTTTTTGAGGGTACTTTCTTCATTGCGTATCTTACTAGGAAATCCCTGCATATCTTAGCAGGAAACCCAAATCAGCTGATTGTTTCAAATTTTCGACCTCCGCTTTCCTATCTGTATTTAACCTATGCTATGGAGATTCGTGTAACCAGAATGGCACTACTAGATAGAGTTCCATTTAAAAATGTTGTACTTCTACAGGCATAAGATATCTGTTTACACAGTCTGCCTATGATTTACCAAAAGCTCCAACTACTGTAACAAAAATAGTTATAGAACAGAGCAGTTTTCGAAAAAAACTGACAACAAAGAAAAGGTTGCCAGTTAAAATAAAGCAATTGTATTATTCTATTAGCTGTTTCCATGAGATTTGGGTTCCATCGTAAAAGAAATTGATTGAGTTTACTGTATCACTTACTTATTATCTACAACGGCATAGCTAACAAGTGTGACACCCGGGGCAGATATCGATGGTGTCACCCCAAGAATAAAAACTGTTAAATCAGTAAAAATCCAATAAATTTCAAGTATGATTTTCTTTAAATAATATGAGACAAATGGAGAATCAATAATTAATTAAAGAAATGAAATTCCAAAATCAAAAATTCACCACTAATTCTGACGAATGGTTACAGCTTCCATTTGGAGTTGTTGCACAGATCGTAGTCGAATGCAACCCGAAAAAAAGGTATTTAAATATAAACATTCAAAATAAAGACATAGACCAAAACAAGTACAAGAATTTGGGGTTATTGAAAATAAAAGGTTCAACGACAACTGATGTAGCTACTCAATTGTTAGAACAGCATTTGAGTGCATTTGAACACAATCTCGACAACGTAATTACTTTCACTACAGGCGGAGTCAGTGAAATGATTAAAATGGGTAAGAATTTTTATGACCACCATCAACTATGTTATGCCCATGAAATACAACTTGCAGTGATCGATGCATTACATAAAACTCAGAAAACTTCAGGTCAGCAATCTGAACTCAGACTAGAAGGTACTGATGTTGAAGAAGAAAATGACGAAATTGATGATGGATTTGTTATAGTTAATCCTAGATTTCCAGAGTCAGAATTTTTACATAAAGATATTATCAAAAAAGTAAGAGTAGGGGTTACAAAGTTTTACATAAGTCACTTTGAAAAAGGTCATATTTAAAAAAATATACTTTAGCAGAGTACGGTAAAAACCTGGATCTGATTTTAAACTATAAAAGGACATGGTATAGCTTGTGAAATAGGCTTTGCAGATTTCTTAAATTAAAATACTTAATTACTAAATTTAAAATCCAACGTGAACTTTACAGATAAAGAAACTGAAAATCTTTATAACTTTTATATGTTCCGATGTAAGTAATACAACAATGATGTCTTTGTGTGTATGATTCAAAATTATTAAAATCGGACGCTGTATTACGATTTTTTGGTTAATAAATTAGAAATCAACCGAACTCAATGAACAACTTGTTTTATCTCTCAAAAAGAGAATAAAAGCAAGACGAACAATTGGGTCTGGTGTTTATAGTATTAGCATAACAATGAAGAATTTATCACGACTACATCTAAAAAAATTGCGTGTCATGAACGTGTCTAATATGCAAGTAGATGGTCCTAGTTACACAAAAAGACTGATAGATATTTACATTAAGTGAAGAGTGCGAAAAATTAAAGTGAGAGACTGTTATTCATTAAAAAAATTCCTATTAAAGGAGTCAAGATTATTTTTGTTAATTTTTTCGAGTATTTTACGTTGGGTTCCTAATTTTCAAATAAATAAATATAATAACAAAATATTTATTTTATTTCAATAGACGAAACTTAATCTGTTCTCTAAGGTCTTATAAATTGCTAAAAGTACATGTTTTTTTTATAATAAACCCTAGTAACGTAGCATTCGTCTCTATCCAGGTTATGATTACTTATCTTTATAGGGTTAAGCACGTCGCCAGACTGGAGCAAGCTTAAAAAAATCTTTAAACAATTATTTAAACATAACAATTAACAAGTTTAACAGGACTGGTGGCATAATATAATTTTCAGCCATTTTCTAACCTTGAGAAATTACATGGAGAAAAAATATTTCTAACAGATAGTAAGGTATGGCCAAAAACTTCGCTCTTCTTTTTATGGAAGTGCCGTAAAGGTATTTACACATCGTTGGATTAAGAAGGTATATTGTATTACTGGCAGGCTATGTTGAGAAATAGATAATATTTAAAAAAGTTCTTTTCTTGTTAAGACCTTGAATATTAAAAAGAGACTTTGAATAGTTTAGAAGAAACACATTTTATATCCATGAAACACCATTGATGTGTGTGTAATGGAGTGTGTAAAATTCTTTTACAGACGCAAAGTTCTTCTTTTATCCTCATTTGTTAGGCTTCTGACATTCGGACTACTTACTTCTCAATGTCTTCCAGCCGTATTTTAAATGTCTTTCACATATTATTATTCCAACTAAATTTTATCACATTTTTTTCAAAGATTCTTTAACCGATCTTCATTAAATTGTACGCAATCGGAATTGATATTAGGTCTAGTTAATTTTCCTTTCGTAACCATTGACATTATGTACAATTCCTTAATAAACTTTAAGGAAAAGTCATTAAAATTTGTACTGACAATATCAATATAAATTTTGGCGGAATCCATCGCGAAGTATTGTTTAAACTTCAAGAGTGTATAGAAAGAAATTAGCGTGAACTACACAACACACAATGCTACCTAAAATTCTAAACAGGGGCAGATCAGTAACTAATACATGTAATACATACAGTTATAAAAATTTATTCTTTCTTATTAATGTACAGCAGCTTTTAAAGATTTTCGTGAAGAAACAGGCAAACAAAAGAATATTGGGACATAATAAAACGAGGTGGCTTGCTTTGCTACTAGGAAAAAGAATTTTATAGATGTATTATTCATTAAAATCAAACTTTATATAGCCAGAAAAACGCCCTTCTGCATTACATGCATTCTTGTCTAATGAATGCTCCGAGATATAATTAAAAATATACCATTATTTAGGCTATAGTATCTAACGGTGAAAATTATGGTGGGAAAAATATTAAACGTTATTTGTACGATCAAAATATACAATGCCAACTTATTCGACGAAATAACATACTTTCAAATTACATTAATTAGTATATTGAAGAACGTGAAGAGACGAAAACTAATACAGTGCAATGATGGCTGAAAACACAGACTGAAAGCGTTCGGATGGTCTAAAAAAAACTTAGAAAAAGACAAATGCTGCACAAGATCTGCCCGGATGCAGTCCAGTATCTTTTATGGTTGCCTAGGGTGAAAGCACCTACTAAACGCGTACTTTTATCGATAGATGCTATATGAATGTCAGCAAAAAAAATATCGCAAAAACTGAAAACGTTGTGCGCAATACTTTTATTTAAATTTAATATTGGTAGTTCTGAAAACGTTTGTAACATTTACAGCCAAACCCCATACTTAGTTAAAATATTTAAAATTAATAAAAACATTTTAATAGTTAATAAGGAATTAATAACAAAATAACTAATTACTTTCAGTAAGTTGTATTTTCTTATGATCTAAGCGCTGTTTCCCCAAGCCCGAGACCACGTTTCCGGATCGAAACATTTGACCACCTTATCTAAAAATAGTTCTTAGTAACTTGTCTTCTCTTCAATACAACAATACCTCTTAAATATGTTATTTCATTGAAACTATTTTGTTTAACCTTAGTTCGTGCGTGATGCTAGTTATGGCCATTTTTGTTCGTTTTATTTGATTGTAACATGTATATTGCATATATCGTCATTGGTTGCAACAAATAAGACATAATTTGCAACATATAAACGACACTCGTCAAGAACCAACTTCAATATTTGATTTTAAAATATTTACCACTCTTTCCTATAGACATTATAAGGTTTTAATTTTAATATGTGATTTATCTATGCTTTTAATAGAATAATTCATAAACAAAATAGCATATGATTTAGTATAGTGATGTATTACAACGATATAATATAACTAATAACATTCTTATAATCATAAAACGAAAGCTAAGTTATAACATAAGGCTTTCTGTATGAAATATCACGTAGTTTCAAAATAAGCTAGACTCTTGAAAATACACGTTGTTCCAAAATTGGTCATAGACATTGCGAAACATGATTGAAAATGCATAATGTATTACATTTAAAAACAGACTATTATTTTATTATATTATTCTATGATAATAATCAATAAGTAAAATAAGAATCTTAAGATAGATATGTACCTATGTACAAACAATGCTCATGTTATTTAAATTTTGCACTTGGCACTTCGAATGCCTGGTATTTCCCAGCAATAAAAAGCACACGTTGGCAACACTAGAACTAATGGCGTCACCGTCAATGATCCAACCCGTCGCGTGTATTCAAGGAAGTTTATTAGTACGAATTTAATTGTGTATACTTAGTAAAAGTTCTAATCGTCATAATAAGTAACGTTCAAGGTTAGTCAAATAATTCAGGTATTAAATTTTTTTATTTATCAATAATGTCTCATCTATTGTGGTCAGTTCACTTTAGTGATAACAAAATGGACGTCAAACCATGGTTATGTAAAATAATTCAAGATATCTTGTCTGTACACCTGTTTGCGAGCCAGTTAAACTAAATTAAAATGTCAGTGATGTTTTTATTCAATATTTAACACCTAGTTTTCAAATAAAAAACACGAGACTCTAAAATAGGCGTATAAATTATGCATTGTTTCCTAGGGTATATAATATACCGTACGCACCCATTGATGAATTCTTGACGGCACTTGACTTGCTAACAACAGTGATTTTAATGTCCGCATTCACGTATTGTTATACGTATAACATCCTCATCCTCTTTAGAATCCTAAATCAATCCTATGTATATTTCGATATGACGTTGCGCTTTGCTATTGTTATTACTTTGTACATTTGCGTGTTGGTTTAGGTTTATACATTTGAATTTATAAACAATTATTAGAAATATATCAGTATTTTATATATTTAAAAAACTTTTAATCTTGCCTTAGGATAATATATTTCCATATAGACTTCTTTATGCTTCGTTTAATACATTACCATTGCACTTATCTAGAAGAGATAAAACATACCTATTAGTCACCGAGCTCGTCAAACCTTCATGGTGTAAGTACTAAATCTTATATTTTGCCCTATTTTATCGCACATTTCTGCGAATTAATCAAGGTAAATGTTTAATTTTATTGCAATTTATGAAATATTAATATATCAACTATATTGGTTTTCAATAGAGTTGAAAATATGCTACTATGAGGAAATTTCTATCTAAATAATGTACTTCTTCAGTGACAAAAGATGATTCATTTTGAATTTTCCTGTTAAATTTTTCAATTTTACAAATAACATTTTTTTAATTATAATTTATATCTAATTCAAATGTCCGTTGTGTATTCTCTTTTTTTATAGTTACAACTCGAATAATTTATTACATTGTATTAAGTTCTCTGCATGTAGAACTAAATTTGATATTTTAAAATACCATAAACAAACATTCAAGTTTTTAAAATGACCATTTAATTTTCATTACAAAATTGTCTATGAGAAACTGCCTTATAAACAATAAGATTACTTCTTGTTTTTTAGTCCTTTCATGTAAAAGATTTCATTTTGTCAATATTTTTCCTTGTGTATTATCTGTATTTGGATACCAATAGATGTGCTAATAATAATATTTACTTTAATTATATACTCATTGATTATAAACAACTGCAGAATTCACAATCATCTTAATGTAGTGATCATGTTGATATAGAGATACAATTTATTTATATTTGTTGCTATGCGATTTGTTTGTGTACATTTGATGCTGCGCTTAATACAACAAATAGAATTGTAGTTTTATGCCATCTCATGCGTCTGAAATTTGACAGCGAAATAGTACTAAATATACTTTTCAGTTAGTGTATAAAATAAATACTTATTGGATTGAAATGCTAGTGTTTTTTGGTTTAGAAGTGATATTAATCTGAATATCAGGTAAATTAATAAAAAATCTTGGTTCCATATAAATTTATCAAGACGTATAGTCACAAATATGAATACTGTACTAATTACAGAAATTCTCTATTACAATATTATTAGTAATATTTATATCCTTACATTTTACACATAAAATACATTTTTGAAATAGCAAAGTCATGTTTGTTTTAAACATTTTGATTTTATAATTTAAGTAATGTAACTGGCTAAAGCACAAATTGTTTTACGTGCTTTATCTAATACCACAAATACTTTAGTTATCTAAATTGTCATCTTCACTAAAAGGTCATTATACTAACTTGTTTAAAATTCCAAGGTGTTAAACAAGTTTCAAATGTGATCTAAATTGATTAACTATGATAAAGAGCTGTTATAAAATGATAGAGATAAATGTATGTGTCCATACTGCAATTCACGAGTGACAATATTGTTATAACCCTATTTATATACTCTCCTTCAGTAGTTTTGAAACATAGTGATCAGTCGTCACTTTATAAGTCAATGATTAAGAGTCATACATTGATGTAAGATAATTGATATTAGTAATCATATATATGATATTCCAATAGATGAGCAAGTACTGGGACACAATCCACTATTATATACTTTTAGTGTTTATAATCTGAATTTTAATACAGCTCTAGTAATAACACATTTGTAACATAGTCGCATAAGTATTTGAATTCATAATAGTTCAATTGAACAACATCTATACGATAAAGTAAATTGTATACCACTCTCTACAAGCTACTGTTAAATAATAAAACTGGAATTCAAAATTGCTTGTCACAGCCTGTTGGTTGTATGTTACCCAGTACTGGTGATGACTAATTAGGTTATAAAAAATTAATTTTCAATAAAAACAATCACATTAAATTTGAATACAAATTAATAAATATATTTCTGTTAATATCTCTAAATATTTGATACAGATTCTGAGATAAACCTGTACGGTTGGTAGCGAAAATAATTGCAACTATATCACTGATAATGTGACTTTTTAGAGACTTCAAATCTGTAAACACAAGAAAATTATACGGTTTTGTAGTATTTAAACATTATGTTATCAGTACAAGGTAAGTAGATGCGTTATTTATAAATCACTCTATAAACCATTCTTAAAAAATCCTATTTCTTGATTATTGCCATCATTCTCTGTAAATTAACAGCGAATTTCAAATTTATGCTTGCGAAATGGACGAAATCTTCGTTTTACTTGCAGAAACACTGTGGTTATTCTGAATAAGTGTTTGCTTTGTAATTAGTTCTCAAATACAACTAAAACAATATTGTTTCAGGTGATGT
This sequence comes from Druceiella hillmani, assembly GCA_039881145.1. NCBI lineage: Eukaryota > Metazoa > Arthropoda > Insecta > Lepidoptera > Hepialidae > Druceiella > Druceiella hillmani. The sequence goes on from JAYKKI010000011.1 coordinate 40,035,930, forward strand.
GATACGAACAAAAACTGTAAACAATTACCGAGGGAATGTCTACTTCATTGATATGATATTTAAATTGGCATTGCATTCTGAAAATTTAAAATTTTTTCTTAAATTCAACTTGCTACCCCTGGTCAGTGACCATTTATAAACTCTAGAACTTCAGTTTTGCCGGGGCTTTGCAGTTATTAGTCAAAAATAAATATTACAAAATGCAAACAATCAAATGTGTAGTCGTGGGCGATGGGGCTGTGGGTAAAACCTGCTTACTAATCAGTTACACCACCAATAAATTTCCATCTGAATATGTGCCTACCGTCTTTGATAACTATGCTGTCACCGTTATGATTGGCGGAGAACCGTATACTCTTGGACTTTTTGATACGGCAGGTAAGTTTTTGTTCTTTAGGCTATTTTATATGAAATTGTAGTTAATATGTTTACAAGCAGAATTGAAAATTAAACCTTGATATTATCTTATAAACCTTCATCTACCAACCACCATACTGTAGTTAGTCACAATGGACATGGACAACACATTTAAAACTTGTTGTATGTGTCTTATTATTAAAAGACAGTATGACAATACAGGTACCCATTGACACGAAACCCTCATGACATGGGGTATTAAAATTTCAGTACATGTACACAATGTGATGCTATATTATCACTTTGATGGGAAATTGCATGAAAGTATAAATAAATGTTTGCATAACGGAGGGCAATACAACAAGTAATTAATTATCTACTGTTAATTAATATGTTTTTATGAAGAAAGAAAATATTGATCTCTAAATGTACAAAAAGTTAAACTATGTTCTCAACCATTTATTATCGTTTTTGTACAAGGATAGGGTCAGGAAACTTCCATTTGTGGTCAGCTTTTGTATGGTTATTGTGTATCATTAGGTTGTAAAGATGGGTAAATTTGAAAGGGCAGTAATCAACTAATTTGATAAAAATGCATCTAAAAATTTTCTTAGTTGTATTAAACATTTCTAAACTCAATCGATCTTGTGAATGAGTCGGTAGTGCGTTAGGCTAACGCACTGCTAATTTATGGTTTCAATTCCACCTTTTAGAAAGTTCTTTTTCTTTAAATAATAATACAATATATTTTCTTGCTTTAAAAATATAAAAACGTCGTCGCGTTTTTATTATTTCCTGAGGAATACGTTCCCATTCAGCGACGATCACATTTTTAAGGGCCTGAATGTTTTCTGGAGCTTGTTTTACGGATTTGATGCGTTGTTTGAGATTATCCCATGTGTTCTATCGTATTGAGGTCGGGACTGCTAGCTGGCCAGTCTAACCGATGAATTCTGGCCTCCTGCATATACACATCAACGTCTCTAGAGCGATGAACGCGAGCGTTGTCGTCTATAAAAATGGACTCGACTCCAACTGCTGTTAATGCGGGTTGGGCATGAGGAATAAGAACCTCTGTTATGTACCTTTGCGCATTAAGTGTGCCATTTTCAATAAAAACTAATTCGGTACGCTCATCTGAGTTAATACCAGCCCAAAACATTATGGACCCTCCACCGTAAGGGATGATTTCCTCAAAGCATACTTCTGCTAAGCGTTCTCCAGGTCTTTGTGAGACGTGCCGATTCTCACCACTAATCGATATACGAGCTTCATTGGAGAATAAAACACTATTCCAGTCTTATTGAGTCCATGACGAAAAATTTTGGTCGAATCTCAATCTGACAACTCGATGCTCACGGAGCAATGTAGGGCCCCGAGCTGGGCGATAGCTATGTGTATTGACAGCCTGAAGTCTCCTTCTGACTGTCCATAGGCTCACTCGTGTACCTCTAACATCCTCGAGGTTCTATTTGAGATCCACGTACGTAACTTGACTATGAAGCGTTCTTCCCGTGGCTCAATGCACCGTTTTCTTCCAGAACCGGGCCTTTTATTGACGGAGCCCGTTTCTTGGTATCTGAGACACATAACATTGGCTACAGCCTTCTTCAAGCAGCGCAATAATTTTACTAGCTCTTATCGTTTTTTTGACCATACTGAAAACAGCAAACAGAAGTGAACTAATGCAGCAAACAGCAGAAATTTAATTAAAATTTATTCGTTAAAATAAAAAACGTAACAAATGAAAAAGAACTTAATAAAAGTTGGATTTAATTTACCGCCAAAAAATACGTTTTTGTCAGTGAAAGGGAATTTTCATTCAAAAAGAATAAAGTTCAAATTTAGAACGTTCTTTTTATGTACCAGAGTACACTATACCTGCCAGTAACAATTATAATTAATAAGACCTCTTAATAAATAATATTTTGTTAATAATATGACAAAATCAAAATTTTTTGTGGAAAAGAGTGTATATTTGTCCAACTATATTTGAAGTGTCAAATTGGTTTGTTCACAAACATGCTCTTATGGAATGGAATGAAGTATAGATTAGCATTGCTTTGTGAAAGTAATTAGTGTTAGCGCTGTATAATAAACTTATTTTTAAATAATATTTTTTATATCTTATCTGTCTGCGTTTTTACAAAAAAATTATACTAGGTCAAAATGTATTACAGGTTTTTAACATTTGTTTTATATAACCATAACATTATATAGAAAACAAACTCATTTTTATGTGTAAATACTTGCTTGTAGCTAGAAATCTTATTAAAAATGTTTTCTTTATGGTCACATTTGACTGATAAGAGTAAATACATATAATCCTTTATTAAATTTCAAAATCTATAGCTTTTGCTCGACTTCTTTTTATGCACTCCGTATTCTGTCATTCTAAATATACAAATTTACACAATATGTTATACAAAGATTATAACAAAATACTTCTAACTTTAGGATACACAGTAAGTTGCAAATTAATAAGGATAGTCTATGTTCTCTTGTGAGTAGCAAGTTTAAAGTAATAAACTAAATAAAAATATAGGTGTTTGTTATATATTTTAGAATAATTAGTTACACATAAAATTAAGAAAAATAACTAAACTTATTATGTAAAATATAATGATATTTTATTGCTATTTAATAATATGGGTGTAATCTAATGTTTTATAATAATTACCTTTAGCAATCAATAATGCTTCGATGTGACTGGCCATGCTCATGATGCATTTTTTTTTGCACTCTCCGTTATTATAAGTGGGTGGTGCCATAATTTTATTAAGATTTTGATTAATTGTCTTTTGGATGTAATATTCTCCTTGGATACTCCCCTTTTTGTAATTTCCCACAAGTTTTCTATGGAGTTCTAATCAGGCGAATTGCTTGGCCATAGTAAAACTTTAATATTATTTGTAGCCAAAAAACTGGGTTACAAGTTTTTTGGCTTTTTGACGAAGTGCAGAGTCGTGCATAAATCTGAAATACTCGCCTTCAGGAAACCATTCTTACAGTTAAAAAACAAGGCAATTCTACAATGCTTCTATTTATCCTGTCACATTGTTTCCTAAACAATCCAAAGACGTCGCAGCACCTTTGCGCTAATCACTGACTACACCATGATCTTAACAAGGTGTCGGACTCATGCACCATCAAACAAAACTATTCTTGTCTGTAAGAATTTCGAAAGTTGTTTCATCGGAGAAAGAAATGTGAATAAATAGAAGAATCAAATTTTAAAAAATTATTTCTTTACACATTGTTTGCGAGTAGTTTTTATCGCACGCTAACAGGTGTCGTGGACCATTATTGCTAATTTTTTGCGCAAATGGCAACGTTCAATAAAATTATGATAACTTTAGTTCACATATTTTTTTCAATGGAACTTTTTGTGATTTACGATAAAAAGTATATTGAATTATTTTTCTTAAATTTTAAACAGCCAATTACTGAAAAATTCACTGGAAATTGAAATAAAAGTTATAAAATATGTAAAATTCCGATTTATTGAAAATATTTTGAAAAAAGTACAATGTGTAAAAAAAGAAGGAATGAAGTTTAATAATTTTTTTTGTGTGATAATCGTTGAAACATTTTCCCCTGTGAAGGGGAATGTCACTATGTTTTCACATGTTTGCTTTGTTTTTTGATGCTGCGCAAACCAGACATGGCTTTTGAGTATGTTTTTGCCAGTACTAATAATTTTCGTAGTCAAATGTTTATGCATATCCATCGATAATCTTGTGGGAGAGTCTCTTCTTGAAACTAAGCATCTCACTTATCTTTGCGAAATTATCCCATCAAAATTATTAGACCCAAAAATTTCTTCATTTCTGCGATTGTAATATCTCACCATTTGATAGTTTTGCGGGATGTTTGGAATCGTTCAATATTCTGCGAGAAAAATTAGTACGTAGGGTATCACTCTTCATCATCACTTTCCAATTGTGAATGATCTTCGATATCACTATCACACGAAAGATCCGATAAACGAGCAACACACAATTCTTCATCACTTTTGTTGTCAAATTGGCTCATGTCTCTCTAAATAAAGTCACTTTGATCAAAATTACAAAGATTTTGTGAAGTATGCATACTTTCTCATTGTTAGAAATGCACTGAATGCATGGCGAAACAGAGAATTGTGTAAAGGGATGACTTTATGCAGTTGAATAGATTACCGTTATACCCGGAAGTGCATACATAATTCACCATTGTATGTGTTAGAGACCCAAATTTTGTCCTTTGGAATTTATTCTGCATGTTAGTATCTCTTCAGAGCAATAAAAAATATTATACATAAATAAACATATTTATACTTTACCCGCATTTTACTACCAGTCAACGTAAAACTTAAAAATATGTTTCCCGCATACAATGTGTTAAAAGAAAAATAGTAATTGTTAGCTGTGCCTACAACTTCGTTTGCATGTAATTAGGAAACAATTTTTTGTTTTTTTTCTTTATATTTGCTCCCAATTTTTCTCTTATATGTTGTTACCGGTTATATATTATTACCATACCAAATTTCATCAAAATCCATCCAATAGATTTTACGTTATACCCACTCAAATTAACATACAGACAGACAACAATTCTAAAGAGTTTTTCTGGCTTCATTGGCATTCTATATGCTAAATCAATCACTTTTTAAAAATATTGTAATGTACAGAATTCACTCTGTTACAATTTTATTACTAATAGTAACAATTATATTGAAAGTTTACTCCAATCTTCTAGTCATATGGAGATGTTCACGGATCCAGGTGATTTGTGTCTTCATAGTTTTGGTTTGATGCGAGTTGTCAGCTCTTCTGTAAGACGTCTCTGCATAGTTATAGTTCTTTCAGATAAAACTATTCTGGAATCATGAAAAATTTTTGTGATTAATTTCACCCTTTTTTTTATTTTCTACATGAATATCTTTAATTTTCCGAGGGGTGGTGATTCATTTTCAACCACATTTCTAATTCTATTAACCACTGATATTGACACTCCTACTACCTAGTAAGACCACTATTTGTCTTGTGAATTACTTGTGTTAAGCAGAAGGGTTTTTATTTAGTAATTTTTTTTTAGAATGAAATCGTACTCTTGACTCTGAATAATAATTTTTTGCTTCACCATATGTGAAGCAAAAAATTATTATTTAATAAATTTACTTATATTTTTTGTAATTCTAAATATAAATAATAATAAGGACTAAAAACTCCACACTAAAAACTTCTTAAAATTGATTGTTGTCACACGACCACTTATATACATGTGTCACCATAACACCTGTAGTGAGCTTGGTGATAAGTTACATACTAAATAAATTTATTTTGACTGTTATCACAAATGAAAAATTTCTAAACCATTCGAAATGGATGTGAATAAATTAAGGCTGCTCTAAATTTATCTATCAACTTCCAATATCTTCATAAGTACCCTTAAAATAAAAAGAACATAAGACATGTGACTGTCCCTATTAATTTGACAAACCCACTGTCAGTTTTAATTTTTTATGCATATAAATTAGACTGTTTTAAACAATATAATCCATAGTTCACATCTCTCTTGATTTCTACAGTGTAAGGCAAATAAGTCACTACTCTGTCTTTTACTATCAAAATAGTTTATTAATTAGTATTTAGATATAGATGTATACCATTATAAACAGACTTTCTTTTTGACATTGTTTCATCATCATTGCAGGACAAGAAGATTATGACCGACTAAGACCATTGAGTTATCCTCAGACTGATGTTTTCTTAGTCTGCTTTTCTGTTGTTAGTCCTAGCTCATTCGAAAATGTAAAAGAAAAGGTATGTTAAATTTTAATTCTTATCTTCATGAATTGGGATATCTTTTAAAATGAACAGTATTTGGAGTACTTTAGAATCTCATTGCCTGGACTAAATTTTTGTCGACAGGGTCCTTTGGATATTTCAATAGCAAAAAAAGACCGCACATACATAGTTACGCTTGCTATTTCACTTTGATGCTAAAATATTTATCTACTTTAATGTATCTAATTAATGCATATGGCAGACTTATTGCTCCGAGAGCAATCTTTATCTTCAAATAGATAACAATAAATCCATTAATCAAATTGAAAGCATTTTATCATATACTAGCTGAGAAAGTTCTCGAACATTGGAGAATATTCTCGATCCTTTTGGTCCAGTGCATTCTTATACATACAATGATGGAAGTTTAGTAGTGGGTGGTCAATAGTGGAAAACGCCTAAGGTCGACCACTTTCAATCACCATCACTCCCATATCACCACCACAGCCACGCACATACGACCACTATAATGCAGTTGTCTGCAGTGGGTGGTTTTAGCTGCAAATTCAGATACTGACATATATATATATATATATATATATATATATATAAATAAATGGTGTTAAGGTATAGATGTCGGACAAAGAAAGACGCTATTCGTTGTGTATAAAGGAATAAATCATCGTTGAAGTAAAATGTGAATTGCCATTTTCTAATTGAGTACAAAAAAACATTACACATAACTCTTTTTAACATAACTATTTTGGTAATTTTGAGTACTAAATTTAAAATTTATATGAAGTACTTTAGTAGTATATGCTTATAAAAATAAATATTTTTATTGCAGTGGGTGCCAGAAATAACGCATCACTGTCAAAAAACACCATTTTTATTAGTGGGCACGCAAATTGATTTGAGAGATGATGCGGCGACAATGGAGAAATTAGCCAAAATTAAACAGAAACCCGTGTCCCTAGAACAGGGCGAAAAGTTAGCGAAGGAATTGAAGGCTGTAAAGTATGTGGAGTGCTCTGCTTTGACACAGGTATTACTCTTTCCTATATAGTATATAAATAGTGCATCTATTAGAATATAATATAGCTACTTCTTTGGATAAATGTAAAGATAAAAACAATTTTTCATTTTTGAATTGAAGACCAACTTTGTGACAATTTTTGAATATGTTGGACGTAAGTACATTACATTCACATAATATAGAGAAATTTTAACTTTCACTGGAATACCTAATGTTCGTACAAAATTAGACCTAAATATTATGGCTTTAACATTTTATGAGTATGACCATGTTCTTGACACATGATCTACAGAATGAAAGCAGAAATAAAAAATGCTATTTTCTGCCATAATATTGCATTTGAATGCTAGCGAAATGACAGGTTGCAAATAGTGACAATTTGATTTTGCAAGGAGAAGAGTGCAACTGTTAATGTTCAAAAACTCCCATTATATATGTGATAGTTTGCAAATATATGATATCACACAAAATATGGTGCTGACTTTTACAACAAAAAACTAACCATCTAATGTACTTGACGGTTTCTTCTTTGAGATTAACATTTTGCTTTATCCTTGTTTTATAAAAAGTATACAAAAAAATGTATGACCAAGATCAATGTTTTTGATATATATTAATTAGCTAAACATAGAAAACAGGTAAAATACAAAGAGGAAATCTGTGGAACACAAGCATTACAAATGAAAATTACAAACATGTGAGATTATGGAGTAGTGCTTAAGATAATCGTTGATGTGACTATGAGCTTGTAAAACTTTGGTGAAAATTATCAAGGAAAAGCTATCGTTGAAACAAGTGAATAGGAAATTAAGAGTATTATTAAAAAAGAGGAAAGATGAGAAAACAAAGCATAAATAAATATACATATATTAGAATTATATTAAGTTGCAAATTTCATCCCATCTTGACACTTTATGACATTGCATCATAAAACAAGACCTTATCTACTTCACGGATGCATCGTTTTGATGTCGTTTGACACTACTACTAGGAATGTCCGCAAGTTCGTGTAATAAACTGTGTTATTTAAATTTTGTTAAGTATTAAAAATGGAAAATAAATTTTGTTAAGTATTAAAAACATTTTTACATATTATAACTTATTTCCGAAAAGTCAAGAATGATGAATAGACACTGTTGAAAATTCCACATGCTGTAAATTTTTCTGTAAACTTTTCTTTCTAAGGATGATGACGATGAAATATTGGCGCTTATTAAAAAACTCAAGAGCTCTGAGATGAAAATGTACATGAATTAACGGAGTAAATTTGATGTTTTTAGGTGGTTTTCTACTGAAGCCCAACAAAGTCTATTCATTTTTAAATTGGCGGGTTTCGAGCAATGAAAGGTGCATAGTGTACAATAATGTTAAGCATGTCCATGGTTCAAGCATAGTGATATTCTTCTTAAACCAGCACAAACCCAGTTTACATCTGAAGAAAGTCATGCTATTCATTCAGTGGAACTGGGAAGGAATTGTTTATTATGAGCTGTTTGTTATCTGTAAACAATACCATTAATTTTGAGAAATACTGTGTCACATTAAAGCAAGCAATCAACCAGAAGCTGTGTCTGCATTGACCAACAGAAAAAGCATTGTGTTCAAGCTAATCCACGTGTGTCTTTAGCTGCCAGACACTTTTAACAACTTAGTTGGAATATTTTAGATAGTCCACTACATACTCCCGATCTTGTGCCCTATGATTACCATTTATTCAGATTGTTTCACAATAACTTGAATGGTAAAAGCTTTACTTCCATGATAGCCTGGAAAAATTACCTATGTAGCCAAGATCTTTGAGATAAAGTTATCAAAAACTGACTTTGTGAAAGTGTTTGACATTTAGGCCATTTCCACAAAGAACATGCAGATGCGAATTTCAAGCTTCCAAGCAAACTATGGAATCATGCAAACATGTGAATGAGATTTGCATCTGTATGCTCTTTGTGGAAGTGGCCTAGGTGTCAAGCACTTCTTTTCTGATAACTTCACAAAGTCAGTTTTTGATAACTTTATCTCAAAGATCCTGGCTAAACAAGAAATTTTTGCATACTATCATAGAAGTATAGCTTTTACCATTTAAGATATTGTGAAACAATATAAATAAATGGTAATCATAGGACACAAGATTGTGGGGAGATGCCTTGATGCTTTTTGTATGAAAATTTAGCATTTCATTGTAAACTAAATAGTAGAACACGTAGACTAGGGACACGTATCAGTTTATGAAAATGAGGCAGTAAAATTTCTACTAAATTATATTTTCAACACAGAGAATATGTTAGTGTTGCCTATGTTTCAGTCAAATTTTGTACCTGTACCCACTTTTGATTGTAAAAAAAAACACTTCATTATAATACACCCATATGTGAACATTGTTTTAAAACAATCAAGTTTTAAGAGAAATACTTGAGAGTGAGTTAATACCATTTCACATAACCTACCTGATGAATTTGTCCTGCTTTTTAAATTTAAACAGAAGTTAAATGATTGAAATTTTTAATCCATTGGTTAAAGGTATAGAAATATCAAAAAAATTTAAAATCAACCCTTATACTGAGACTTTGCTTTTTCAGGCTGTATTGAAAATTTTCCCAAACTATTGAAACTATTTAGATAGTTATAAATCTTGCTTGCTTGCATCTGATCCAAAAACAACATTCCAAAAATGTTTTGTAAAGTATTTTTAAAAATGTTCTTCCTGCAATAAAAGTCTCTCTACAGAAACCTTTACCTGAAAAAATGGCAAAAAACTTTCAGGATAACTGATATATTGTCATTGTTTTCTCCTTGTATATATTAATGAATATTTAAGATATTTTTTTCTCAATGTTTCTGTTTTGCAAATCATATTAGTTTTACTAATTTACGAGGTAAAAAATATGGTGATTAATTTTATAATAGAGAAAGTAATTATTTTACAACAAACTTGAATTAATCTTCTTCAGACTACTCTTCTTGGTTAGCAATACATTTACTCCAACGGTGGATTCATGAATTTGGGGGCATTTCTGGAAATCTTCTTTTGTGGCCCTTTTAATATTGGGAAATTATTTTGAAAAAGAAAATAGACCCCTTCTCTGTTCCATAAATTTCCTTTTTTAAAAAATTAGAAAACCAGTAGGAATACATTATTGGTTTCATCCACGTAAATTCATAGCATGTTGGGTTGGGTCATTCATTTTTTTGAGAAATGGAAAAGATGATGAAGTTAAATGAAATTTCAAAAAACTTTTTAATAGTTCGTATCCTTTTGCAATAGCAAATAGACTAAACAAATATGAATATACACAATATTAAGAACGAAAACATTTTAACAAAGTGGTTTGACAAAATTCAAGTGTTTAAGTCAATGCTAAAAACTAGGAAAAATCAATAATTGAAATAGAAAAGTATCTTAAAAGCTTAAGACAAAACATAACATATGAGTCATTCATATAAAAGTTTGAAAGAAGAAAGAAGAAAGATCAAAGAAATGCTAGAAAAACCTTCATGTCATATCTCTCGCACGTAAGAAAGACAGTGATTTTAAAGATTTACAAACGACTTATTCGAAACTTAGATGTAATTAAAGTCAACAACAAATGTTCAGCTGACTGCATTCGAAGAGAGTTTTCGAAGGCAACGGCGCAAAGTTTTGCTTCATAACAATAACTTTAGAACAGTATTCTGCTACCTTTACTATAACTTCAAAACTGAAAGTATTGAAGTTATAAAGGTCCAAAATTTTTTGTATAAAAATCTACAAAAAAGTTCAAATTATCGGTAATTTTCACATTTTCATTTAAAACTGTTCATGGAATGGCTTAGAAAGTCATAAACTATCATTTTTAAGTGTTTTTTTGGGAAATAATTATCTGTTCTTTATTCAGCACCATCTCAGAAGTTGAAAACTAAAATGTTAAAGTGGGGATGGGTGATCTACTTTACTTGGAAGAATGTGAAAAATGATAAAGTGTAATGGAAATCAGTTGAAGTAGTCATTTATTATATCAATTTCGTTGTTCATTGTCTTTCAAAGTAACATCAACAAAGGTAATTTTTTTTATCTGGATCGTTTCAGCCTCGTTAAAAAAAATTTCTTTTAAGATTAATAAAGTTTTAGGGGGAGAGAAACCTTGCTGCTTTTTGTATGAAAATTTAGCACTTCATTGTGAACTGAATAGTAGAAAACTTCAGTATCAGTTTATGAAAATGAGGCAGTAAAATTTACAATGTCTCCAAGACACACCGTGCCCCGCAGCAACAATTGGAAACTTTTTATCATGCCCTGGTTTTTAGGCCTTTGTACGGTATTTTTAGCAACCAATCCCGATTTTCCACAAATTGATTCTAATAACAGTAGCCACAATGAATAATGAATGTGTTCTGCTAGAATGAACAATGAACTTGTTCATTTGATATTAAAACTCCTCTTACTACAAATATTTTTAATAAAATTAACAAAATAAATAACTGTTAAAATTTCACAGTGTAGCATCACCCAGATATTTTAAACTTTCTCAATCTGTTACCAAGCAAAAAGCTCAGAAACATTATCATTTACAGAAAGGTCTCAAGAATGTGTTCGATGAAGCCATCCTAGCAGCATTGGAACCACCCGAGCCAGTAAAGAGAAGGAAATGTGTCTTGCTGTAAACATTGCTGCGGACACACCATACTTTATTTATTCGAACACCATTAACACATACTAAGATATAATCCAATATTATTTTTATATAACTACTATATAGTAAACTTCAATGAATTTTAATGCCATAAAGTTTGTAATCGAAAAATTGTCTTGTTACATTTATATTGGGGAGTTACATAATATTTATATGTTTATGTATAGAAATATGATATGTTATCTATAGTATTCTTAGTTTGGGTGATGTACTATTTAAATTCATATCATAACTTGTAACAATGTTGGTGTCTTTGTTTAGTTTATATTTTAATGGTGATTTAAATTAGATTGCAAAATTAATAATCAATAGTTATGGGTTATTTAGACAAAAATTGTTTGTCAAAAAAACAATACAAATAAATATAGATGTGAAATGCGAGATGCGTTGGAAAACATTGCATTTTATCAGAATGAATTTTGCAATAATTTTAGTTATTCATTTGTATTGTGATGATTTTCTCAACCTATCCTGTGTATTATAAAGCGCTTGTGGCGTAAAAGTTAGAAGAAAATAGTGTTTTATACAATAGAATAGTTAGTATTATGTCAGTTGCCATTAATTTGTTCCCTTGCTGAATTTAGGGAACGAACATTACGCGTGGGCGCGCTTATTGCTTTCAACGCGTTCGTAACTTGGCAACTCATTGCAACTATAACACTAATGGAAACCCATAGACTGATTTAAACAGTATATAGTTGTATCACACTGATGAGGTGTATATACAAAGTATAATGTAATAGTAATATACCAGCCTCTTCTAGAAATCACTTTTCACTTAAGAATTTAATTATTCCAAATTATGTTATGGGGAGAAAATAATAGGTGAAATAATTAATTATAAGACCAATCAAATTGAAATAAGAAGAAGCAACTGCTCACATTAGGAAATCACAATAGTTTTACAAAAAATTCAATAAAATGTAAAAATATTTGGATGGTGTATAGTAAAATAATAAATAGTAAGCGATGTGAGTTGTGCATGGATGTTACTTGGCTAATTGCGCTGAGATTTTCATTTGCATCTGTACCATACTTTGTATAACATATTTTGTTTGTAATTATTACCCAATTTATCTTTTGATTTAGCTGCAAAGGTGTGTTTGTGTTACTTTCAAACTTGCTTGTCTTTTAACATTTTGATAACATTCTTTTTTTTCAATTCTAACCGATATTATTTCTACCTTGTACTTTTTTAATCATGTCCATTTTAAGATCTATCATAATAACATGTAAGTCGTAAGTGATGTTATATTGTCATTAAGTTATAGTGTTAGCTGCCATTTTATTATCATAAGTGCAAAGTATTCAGCATTGATTCAGTGAACAATGTTTCATGTTGTGGGAAGTAAAATGTGGTGGTTAATTCTCCCGTGCTAAAATTTCTGGTAATATTATTAATCATAACGTCTCTTATTATGACATAATTAGCGTACATCATTCTATAGTTGAAACTTTAAGCACTGCATTATTTTCTAAAACGACTGAGTTGGTAGGTTTTTAAGACTGGGTGAAATACATAGCCGAAACATTGTGTGACAATTTAACAACAGCAATTTCGCTCCTTTACACTTTGTTCTGCCTTAGTTAAATAAATTAAATAGTTTTAACAGAAATATGCAATTGTATATTTGAGCATGTCCAGAAAATTGACGCAGGAGTTGTGATGATGTATTAAAAATCAGTGGCATGTTTTCCAGTGTTTTATTTGAGTTTGTCCTTATTCTTGTTCTATATACTCTCTTACACAGTTACATATAAAAAATCAATGTTTTAACTAGGTGAAATAGTGAAAATTTACCAGTGTCTTCTTTCGGATATGCTTAAAAATATATATAATATAAAATATATATATATATTTATACATTTATATTATTTTTTGTTTGATGGTGGATTGATAATTAGATATATGCAGTGTTATTCTGCAATATAAAACTATTTTATTGAGTTGGAGTAGCATGCATGAGACAAAAGGAAACCGGTAAAAGCCCATGTAGAGTTGAATTCAGATGTTTCAAGAATGAAAATGACGCCGTTATAAAGGAAAATTAAAATACTTTTTCTATGAAACTCATTGAATCAGCAAGATGTCCCTTTATATCCTCTATAAACAGAGGTAACATTAATAAGCTAAAACTTGCAGGCATAATTGGGTTGTCGAAAAATACCACATCAAATTTATAAACAACAAAAGATATTCATTTTGACAAAAACAGAACAAATTTTAATATCAGTTAACAGTTAATTTTTATTTCCTTTGGTGAATTTCTACATGTTTAAAAAGTAATAATTATTTTTAAAAAGTTATTATGTACTTCATTAGATTTTTATGTATTTCTTATTAACAATTCTTGAATATATTAAAAATATATGTACGTTTATGAAGACAGATATTTTCTTGTTTTGTATTATGTTCACAAATTGTATTTTATTTTTTGCTTTTTCCCTATTGTCTATCATTTCTGTAATACTCTGCCAACTTTCACCGGTTTCCTTTAAGTAATACTCTACAGTTGTCATTCTTAAAGCGGGTCTCCTGCACCAAAAATCTAACAAAATATGTTTAGTGAACATGTTAGCAAAACATGACCGTCTCCTGTGTTATAAACGAAAAGTCAACGCTCAGTGTTAGATAATTTTTCATTTGAGCTAAAATTATTTTTCATACAAGAAAAAGAAACCGATCATATTAATAAACATGTCTTTACTCCAATTCATATTATTTTGAAAGCACCATACATAAAACATGGACATGATTAAACAACAGTACCGAGTGACGTATGCGATGTTTCAAAGCAACGGCAGAATAAACGTTTCCTTTCCCCTGTAGGCAAACGTGGAATGTTATCCATTCGTCTCAGATAACATGTTTGCATGTTTTTATTTGACAAAACATTTTGGCTCCATCCCTATTTTGTTAGAAAAACATATCAAAAATATGGTCGCAGGAGACCCGGCTTTACGATAAGCAAAACAAAGAAGTTGTAAATGAAAAAAAATTATTTTTACATTTTAAAATGAGTTATAATTTTTAAAGCGATTATGGTAAAAAAAATCTATAAATATCTTATTGAAGTTTAGAATTGGTTACGGAACCTTTGTTTCTGTTGATATAAATTTCATTAATAAGTATTAAATTTATTTTATTTTATGCTGCGTATGAAAGTGGTTTATTCATTAATACAGCCATAAAATTTAGCACAGAAAAGATATACCTACTTATAAAACAATAAAATTTAATCTTTACAACTCACTGAATTTAATTTTAAATTAAATAAGAATCTTCCCTAACTACTTTGGAAAAATATATTTTGTTTGATGTTCACAGTCAACAAACATTTTTACATCTGCAATTAGAATTTCATAAATAACCTGACCATATTTAATCTTTTAATTTCGGTAGTGACTGATTTTGCTTATTGCAATAAAAAGCTCATTTGCTTGAAATGAAACTTCTTTATTTTAATACAATATTAATTTATTTTTGTTGAATCCTCCAAATATATTGGGAAATATTATAAATTATATTTTCATTCAACACCATATTATTCATTATCATATTTTATGCTTAAGAAATAAAAAAATAGTTAACTGTTTTTAAAATGAATTCATTTTTATTAAAAAAAAAATATTCAGCTTCAAACTAACAGGATTTACCATTAGAAATTTTTACTAACAAGGTGCTCTTCATATTCATATATTGTACGTTACATGCTTGTTTGTGTTTAACATTTTTTTGGTGTTGGTTTACGCTAAAGGTATGAGAATCTTTTATTAGGTTTAAAATTTGTCATTATTCTAACAATCTTTTCTACATAGCATTTATTCGTCACTACTAACTTCTATTGAGACGACTATTCAATTATTGCAAATTTTTTTTTGTCAAAACAATATTAAACGAAAATTTAGTGATTTGACAAAACTACATTTCCAGTGGTAACATATCGCTAAAGTGATTATAGTATGATGTACCATACGACTTATTATAACAGCCAAGTTAAATGTTTTTGGCGTGAATGTTTGTACCAACTATCAGCCGAAAAAGAATTTTTCACTGATACTATAAACCAGACACTGTACAAAGCTTGTACTGAACCTGAAACATATTTGCTATTAATTCACAGTCCTAAAAATTTATTTGGTAAATTTGTGACTGACGAAAACTTTGAAAATATGTTGAAGAAGAATTAAGCTGACCAGTTGTTAAGAAATAGAGTTTGTCAAATAATACTGAATTTTCAAGAAGAAATTCTCTACAGAAGGATTTAATACCAATACGAGTTGAAAAACAAATAAGTCATGTAAACTACGAGGAATCTAATGGTGCCCATTCATGTCAGAATTGCGATTAACCATTCGATAGGAAAAGGCTATGAATTTAAGGTACAATGTGCTATAAGATGCTGTTAAAAATGTGAAGAAAAGATGAAAGCCAAATATTGTGAACTTGATTTTAAAAACCGATACCACATTTGCAGATTCAATGCGTGAATCGAACACGTCTTTGTGGAACTAGCTGGAATACATTTTTATATAAAAGTAATTGTGCAAAATGAAAAATCCAGTGCAAAACAAACATGTGTGGATACAAAAAAAGCAACATTTTTTTGTTTGACATATTTAATGCCATTCTAGGGTAACAACATATCAATGAAAAGATTGTAGCATTTTGTCAAATCATTAGATTTTTTATTAGGATGAGATAAACATTTGGTATATTCTATATCATCCGTGATTCACTGTGGTATATATAAATAATGAATTATAAGTAACTGAATTAAATATATCCTTGATAATGAATTAACTAAATAGCTTCATTTCCATCGAGCTTAACAAAATGTTAGAAAATGATGAAAGAATGACATTTTTTATTCCAACTTAATTGAATTTCTCTTCATACCGCAGCTTTCTCATTTGCCGCGTCTTGTAAAGTTTCCTTTTGATCTTTTTTGTTTTCTCAATTTTAAAAATTGTATCTGCTTCATTACTTTTGCTTATGGGTTTTTGATCCCACCATTGTATCGTAGTTGTAGATTATTTTCTTTGCGAACAGTGCTATTCTTTACTAGAAAAACAACGGACGGACAAAGGGTTGCATGCTCTATACCGATCATTAGTCCGACATATTTTATGGTTCAAATATAGTGCCTCTAATGTAGTTCAGCAGACGTAGATTGCATAGTTTGTGTTAGAACATCTGCATAAGATTATAGTCTGCAAATATTACAATTGAAATATTGTATACATGTACAATAAATTTATATGACGTAAGTGAGATACAATAGCTCTCATAAGAGAATCTTCATCCATATGAAATGACACATTGGTTTTGTCATTTATCAGGGAGATGGAGAATGACACAGTAGTGTCGCAAAGTTAAGGACAACTTAAGGGAATCTTCATAACAGGTTTCCTCTCACGGAACATGGGGTCAGCACATATGTGACAGTGTTATTAAATGACAGATGCGTCAATATGACTTTTATTATTTACCATATGTAAGTTTATATAAAACAATTCAAGTAATATTAAGATTCAATTTATAGCTTAAAAAAGTCACCAATGCAAACTGCTTGGAACAAATAAAGTGATATATTGACTCTATTTAGTAAGATATGTATTGAAATAATTGCTTAGAAATCTAATTGTATGGTGTAATTATTTTCCAAATGTATTTTCCACTTGTACGCTATTAAAATTCTTTATCAGATAAACTGCCATTATTTTGTCTTGACAATGTATTTATAAATGGAAAATGAGAATAAAGAATGAAGAAATAATCTCTAGATAAAGAAATACAAAGATTATTTCTCCATTAAAGATACAATGTGGCATTTGACAGAGTTTGATAGGATAATAACGTAAATATTTATTAACAATGTAGAAGCAACTTAAAGATGGAAAAGTATTTTAATAGATGAGCGTATCAGATGCAAAATTGGCCAATTTGGAGATATTAGAATACATTGCTATATTACTCCAACATTCTAAAATTTCCTAAACACTTAAAGTAAATATATCATCAAGACTGATTGAATATTTCAGTTTCGGCCTAACATTTAAAACTTTCATAAACCCAAAAAGATACAACTTTACATTTTTATGATGCATAGGGGTGGTATTCTTCTTGTATAGTTACTCTTCGTAGGTATTTATTGCATAGCTATTCTTCTGGCACATCAATTAGTTCTTTTTCTCGTGTTTGTATATTGATTGTAATGTTTTATCATCTCACTAATTTTTTTTTATTAGGTAATCTTTTTAGTGAAGGGGTTTAATTATTTGCTTCAGCATATTTCCTAGATTCCAAAAACACTCACCCATATATATCACAATACAAACATATTTTTTAAAATTTAATTTGCTATAAATAACTTGTAGGTTATAAGATGATTCAAGTGCAAGTGTGGTGATAATATAGCTTTAAATACCTTGTGAATGAAATTTGGTAGACCCACCTTATGCTAAATGTGTAGGAATATTTTTATTTGGCCAATAGAATTGCATACGTTACGATAGGCTGTAACAACATATTTAATAATATGGTAATATGTCCAATATAATTAAAGAATTTTTTCTTTGAATATTGTTAATGACATAATTTGTATAAATACTGCATATAATAAGAAATAATGATCACATAATTTATTTTTAAATTGGCCTCCTTTGTGATTCAGGCACTCATCTCTTAACACTAATTTTAAATAACCATTAAAGTCAGTTAAGAAGTTTCTCTCTAGCAAAATGCTAAAGAGAAACTTCATAACTGAATTTTAGTCTTTCGCATATATTTAACACAGATTATGAATATTATATTCAAATGTCATTTAAGTATTATTTGCATTTATTTATATTTAATAAAGGTATAATTTAACATGATTTCGAAGTCCATACAATTAACACATGTAATTAAATAACCATTTATAACAATGCATTAGAAAAGTATAAAAGATAATATATATAGATTATCTTAATAAATAAACATTATTATTTGATTATAGAAATAAAAAATTTGTAAGCCTTTTTATTACCATTGTTTTTGTTGTAATTTATCTTGAGAGGTGATTCGAAAAAAATATGTAAAAAACTGTGACTTGTATTTCAATAATTACAAAATAATTTCTGCGTTATTGTTTCATCTAAATTAGCTATTGCTAATATACTTTCAATAAAACAATTTGGCAACAGCAAGCAATACTTCTTTGGAAAGTTATGAAGCTCATAATGGAATTCATTAACTTGCTATGATTTATAGTACGTCATATTTTTGGAACATTGACACCCCAGAATTGTTATCGGTGTGACATCCTGGATGTTGCAAGAGAAACTATTGAAATTAGGGGAAATAAAATGAAACCAAACAAAATTATCTTTCTATTTTCTATGACATTCTGTAACTGAATCTTATCAAATATACTTGTATCTTATTATATGAGATCTATAAAGATAAGATCAAATTTGCACTTGTTGAATTGGTATTTTTCTAATAAAGGAAAAACTAAAAAATAGAGGTTATAACATTATTTTTTAAAAATTACAACCACTGAAGTCTTATAGTTTTTTGCCACATAATACACTTAACTTATGGAACATTCTAGGTCAATGGCACTAAAATAGTTTTTTTAATTTTAGAATTGCATGTAGAATGTGTTTTACAGATATCAAACACTTTTGATTCAGAAATGCACAAACTTTTTTCCTAAATATTTAAGGTACATCTATTAGCATCCTTTGTGTTTGGCAGAAAAAGCAAAATTTTTTTTTCTTAGCATTTCTGTTTGACATTTTTCACAAATTTCAATCTCTTTTCAGGTCTTTGTTCATTATTACTCAGTATAACTATGTTTTGTTTGACAAGTCATGCAATAATTTAAGTATGGTTCAAGTACATCAGCCTCTATATAAAGCAATATAATTTCAAGTTCTTTTGTATTTTCATCTATGGTTGCAGTATGGTACATGCTGAAAATTGCAATATCTGCTTTATTTTTCCTCGGTACACAGATGATGAAGATGAGGATATATCTTTGGTGAAACCAAAAATTGTTAATTCAACCGTAATGTTAATTTTCCTCCATTTTACTTACAAGTATGCCTTGAAAGAAATAAACTGATGCTTATAGGTGAAATGAAAAAAATCTATCATCTGTGTTAATCTATCATCCACTTGCAATTATTTATTATTTACCTCAACAACACTCAACCAGCGCTTGACACAATACAGATGAGTAGGGACCAAAAGTATATACAAATGCGGGTTGTAATCAAAAGGAAAATTTCAACACAAAGTCATTGTGGTCACCATTACCATACGTTATCTACATGTGGTTAAGGGTAATCTGATGGCAAAATGAAACTGTAAAAAAATTATGAGATCTATATATTATTGTACTATTATGTCAAAATCAGAATTGACGAAAAAGAATTGTAATCAACTTACTCTTAACCAAATTTTTTCCCTTAAACTACTGCTCTTTTCTGATTATAAATAAAGAGGTATCTAATATACAGCAAGGCTATTTAACCGTTTTAGTGCCATGATTTTTTACTCATATATACTTAAAAATGCCAAAGAAATCTTTTGTTTTTGATGTCATTTACCCTCGACTCGAAAAAAAACTGTATCTCTTCCAAAAATTATCCAATTTTAATAATTTTTTCCGTGTTTTCTTAATAAAAACTTGTACAGGGATAATAAAATACAAAGAAAATAATGGAAATATATATTATGAATAAAAATTATAATAAAAACTGAAATCAAAGTCACATCGTCATTATCGCAGTCCGGTACATCCTCCGTATCAGCAAAATAATTTTTATCATCACTATCACTCCAAATTTGCATTACGCCAAATCGTGAGCGCACCACAATGTCACTCCCACTATCACTTTCTTCACAACTTGAAAAACGATCATTTTCACTCAAATTCCGATTGTCGTATTCCCTCATTATGGGTTAAAAATTTTCTTTTCCTGGATCCTTTTTATATTGTAATTACTAATAATATAATTTGAATTTTATGTAACATGTAGAAAGATAAAAAATTAGCGATGCGCACGAGCAATCTCCCCTACCGCCCGCTAAACAGAAACTGATCTCGCGAGCGCCATCACGCTCGTGGCAAATTTAGTAAGTACGAGCGCGATAGCGCTCGTCGGCACTCAAACAGTTAAAGATAAAATATTAAAATACTTTGATATAAGCATGTCAAAAGAAACAATAATTTTATGAATAAAGTGTATAATTGTTTAAACTAGTGGTTGCCCAGTGGTAGAAATTCAACCATAATTCATTAAATTTGAACACTATTGAGGTTTTTTAGTTACAAAGTATTACCTCTAACCATTAAATATAATTTTTTGGAATGTTGTTCTATTATGCCATCTGAGAGCATATACAAATATGTCATTAGTGTGTGTTGTTTGCCTTAATTTCTTGCGATACCTGTGATATTTAAAATTTAATGTTGTCAATCAGATATTTTGAAATTTTTTGGCGACAATCTCTTCACAGACTGTTGGACCTCAGATTATTACATGTTTGACATTGACAGTATGAACACAAACAAGAACGTAAACAGTGAATCTTTTAATGTATTTGTAACACATATATCTAATATTTTGGCTTTTTACACTTCTCCATATAAACTAACTATAATATGCTTAAAAGGGGTACAAAGAACTGTATGTAAGGCCAGTAAATAATAAGATTTGATAAATATATTTATGCTATAAAGCATATTATATCCTATTTCTTGAAAGCCACAAAAATTTTTTATTTTGAGAATTTTGTTTTAAAAAAACAATTTCTTTTAATAGATTTTCTTGGTATTATCTTGCATCAAATCGATACTTTTAAGAAAAATATTCCTCTTATAATTGCCGGAGAAAACTATCCATTTCTTGAAGATTAGACAGATGTCTCGTGCCATTTATTAGTTAAATCTGACCAAATATATCATGAAGAGTTTTGGTAGTAAACTTTAAAAAAAATTAGTATTCAATGTAGACATTTTTAAAATTCTGTAATAAAATGTTTTAAAAGTCAGGACAGACCATTTGGGAGAGCGTCCCAACTGATTAACTAAAACGTCATCATTCAAAACTATTTCTTAGACCATATTTAATATAAAAAGATTAAAATATAAATTTTAACATATGTAGAACCTACAGTTACTGCATTAATTAGGTTAAACGAAATACCCAAACTATTTTAAAATTATACAGGTGTTCATAACCCAAATGTAAATATTATTGTAAACTCAAATTATTTGTTCAATGAGAATGAATAAATTTTTTAATAATCTGTAACCAAAATCAACGAACAATAGATACTCTTTTTCTATGTTGATAACGAATTAAAAAATATTTGAGCAAACAAATTTATCAATTGCATCTGCACGTCCTTTAGACAGAACAACACTAAAAATTTAAAAAAAGAATGTTTTCCCTAATAGTTCCTTCAATAAATACTTTTAAAAATATATCTGTAAATTTCTATATCAAAATTCTCAAAAATGTTTAAGGTAGATTCAACCTCTTAGTAGGGCTTTTTAACGTGGCTGCACTACTGAGGCAGACGGCTCAATTAATCTTGGTTGACAATATGAGCAGGATACTTGCTTCTTTTGGAAAATTCCAGTCTCCTATTATCAAATTTCCTTTCAGTTGACATATACTTTGTGAAAAATAATACCAATGACTGCTCATAAAAATTGTATAAAATAAGTCTGTGAGAAAGATAACAAAGAGGGAAAAGGACTCTTCTATGGATAAGAAATTGATGAAATTTAGAAGTTCAACCAATTTTTTTAAATTCTTGTTATTTAGTATTTTTATGCCTGTGAAAGTTATAACAAGCACTTAATGGGGAAAAATATTAATATTTTGGTTAGTTTAATTGAAATGCTATCTAAGGTTTATATGTGCCTGAGTGTGCACAAGAACCTCACAATGCGAGCTTTACTCGTACTTAAAAGCTTTATTTACTTGAATGGACCTTACAATCTGTAATTATTTAATGACTTTAAAAAACCGTTGGGGAAGAGGCCTTTTAATAAATTTACAGTTGATACAATATTCGCCCCTTTAAGAAAATTCAAGTAATATATCGTCCATAATTTTACTCCATTTATCCTCTTCTATATTCTTCATTCTATTGTAAAGAAGTTATAGAACCGTTGACACTATGATGATTAAGAAGTCGTAGACACTATGATTTATTGGAATATCATAAATTTTTACTTTCTAAAACTGTATTGATTTTGTTTTATGATTTCATACTGTAGTATTTTTTTAAAGTTACCTGATATCCTACTTCCTTTTCATCCAACCATTTTCGTATGCTTGCTTTTTTAAATGGCACACAGGGGATACTTTTTAGCAAATAATGTGTTATCCATAACAATTATTGGGATAAAGGATTATTTCTCTTTCAAATAAACAAAATTAATATTCCACTTGTAATTACAATACATAAACACAGATTATATCTATAACATTTTATATGAGTAACAATAACAATATTATAGATATTGAAATAATATAATGGTAATCACCTGTAACAATTTAGCATTTACCTATATGTAGTGTCCGAGTTAAGTTTCGGTTTCGGCCTAAATTATGAGTTTCAGCTGAAGTTTCAGTTTCTGATAAAAAATTAAACTAAACATGTAATGTATCTCCACACAATTATCAGCGCTCGGCAGTGAGGTAACAGCGGACAAAAAATATTGAAGTCTCTTAGAATAGAAAACACAAAATAGAATAGCAATAAACTTGTACTTAAATAAATACACTGAGAACTTATAAAAAATAGTACAGACTAGCTGCGCCCGTGATTCTGTTTCCGTTCAGAGTAAGAACAGTTATTAGGAATATTTTGTTTTTTTTTTCTCTCAGAACTTTATAAGCATAAAGTTTACTAAAAATATTAATAGATGCCGTTCGTCTATTAATAATTTTAGTAAACTTTATGCTTATAATACAATAGATTGAAATGAAACGGGAAGTCTAAAATTTAAAATAAAGCCTAAATATAAGCCTAATCTAAATACACCACTGAAAACCGCATCAAAATCGATTGTGCTGTTGCTGTGATTAGCATGCACAATGAAGGCCAGAGAAAAATTCTAAAAACTTTTGTTTCAGGTTTAACAGCGTGTCTTTAGAATGTAGCATTTAATTTATTGTATGTATAGACGTGTTGAATTTTTTTTAAAAAGCCACACTATCATTTGATAATGCGTCATAGTCTCCCTCATATAATTATTAAATTAAAAATTATAAACTCTGGATTGAAACAAAAGTTATACAATGAGAAATATTAAATGAAACTATAGCAATGAACATTAATTCGTTTATGTCACAAGTCGGCTTGCACTAACCATTGAAGTGGTTCTATAAAGTAGTTGTAGTAAAAGAAATAATAAAGTTTCTAAAATCACAGGAAAAGGGGATGATGAAATGGAAAATGTAAAGAAGCCTTTGCGAAACCATCTACACTAATGTCTAATTTCCAGTCAGTGAAACTCTAGCGACTAGGAGTACATGTGACAACTCTACTTGTCAGATAAATGACGAATCTTGTGAGTGATGTTTAAGCGTCAGTGTTTAAAAAAACTATTCAATGTTATTATTCAAAGCCATGATTGCATAGAGACTAAATCTCCAGCTAATACCCACTCTTAGAAAGGATGAATTAGAATATTATTCCGCTCCGCTCACCCATGTACCCAATGGAGTATCTATTTAACTGGTTAAATTTATTATAATCACATATTAAATTTACTCGGAGAAAATAATAAAAAATATTTTTAGTCTACAATATTAACTTTTTTTAAATTATTAGTCTCAATCTTACAATTAATTTTGCATTATTTTTATGAGGATAATTTATTTACTTTTATGTTATTATTTCCAAATAAATGAAACTACGTGATGCAGTATTATTTCTACTTGATTATTTCTAATGAAACTACGTGATGCGGTATTATTTCTTTACCACGACCTAGGTTTTGTTGTATTACAATATCTTCAGGTGGACTATTAGCAAAGATTCATATCTTTGCTAAATATTCCATTTCATCATCCCCTTTTCCTGTTTCATATCTTTGCTATAGATTCATATCTTTGTAAAGAACTTAAAGAAAGTAGAAATAATACTACATCAAGTAGTTTCATTTAATTGTAAATAATAAATTTCTACAAAAATAACGCCAAATATATTCAATGTTATTATTTCATTACATAAGAGAGCAGTTAGGAAAAAATATTCCGTGAGCATTATGCAGGATACTCAAATTGACTAGATAAGTAAATGCCTGTAATAATTACAAAAGATTATAAATAATAATATGATTTTGTCTTTTAGCTGAATGTTAATATCATGTTGTCATAATATATGTTTGACAAGGATATTTATCGTCATAAAACTGGCATTACATGATCCCCTACATAGAAATAGGCAGTTAAAAGTTGGCTACCATAACTATTATTATTCTTGTGACTGATTTAAAAAAAACTGATTAAGACTATACTTTAAGTTTTTGAAACTGTGATTTATTCATATCCTACGATAAAAAAAAGGTTGATGAAAATACAAAAAACCATGTCTAAAACAGATAATATAATGATTACAACTTATCCTAAATAAATATGGGTTTTGGTTGAAACAAGGCCAGAAACCGAAAAATAGTTTTGTTTTTGGCTGTAAAACCTTGTTTCAATTGGACTTTACCCACTTATTTACTCATGCCCACTGTCATTTAAAAATTTAATTATTTTAATATTAAATAAAGATATGCATACAAAATTGCCTATTTTTGTATCTAGTTGAAACATTTAGCATGCAAATTAACGTTGTAATAAAGTTATGTATGTAATAAAATGATGAATTACCTACCTTTATCAAATTATTCTCGACAACTAGCTTTACTTAATATTAACAAAATCAACAAGCATGGTATTAATTACAAATAACTTTGAATTGACATCATTAGTTGAAAGCTATTTGCATTTATATAACCTAGCAATGTTTTTATACTGTGTTATTGTGTCCATTACCAAACATATTTATACCGTTATACGATCGTCTTAATCTACACACAAAGAACAGTAAGATTATATTCTATTTTATAACAAAAATGAAAACTTGGCATTCTTCATTACTCTACAATTTAAACTTCTTAAAACCAAATAGATTAGCAGCATTCATTGACATTTAGCAGTCGCCCATTTTATTTTATTAGCCATGACCAAAGTGACTTAAACTTTAGTATATAATATGTAGATAACCAATAATTTATTTATTATTTATTTACACACACATTTATTAATACAATATAGGTAATCTACTCGTAACAATAAAGAATGTCGTAACAAAAATGTAACGCTGACACAAGGGTACACAAGAAATACAAAGTATAACGAAGACACATTTTGACAAATTTACTTTTACTCTTCACAAACAAATCATACTCAGGTGGTTGAGCAGTTGAATACCGAAGAAGACTAGAGTTTCATTACAATTCAGTTCTAGAGTGTGATATAGCACAAATGTGACAATTGTGTCAGGTATGAAGGATAACAGTTTACTCAATAATATGGAATATAGGATTTTTTCTTTTAACAGTCTGAAGATAACTTTCCTTTTAACGGTCGGAATGTCTCGTCTCAAAAATAATTTCTTTGCAAAGAATGAACATGACATACCCAGGAGATGGGAAATAGTAAAGGAAAGTAACAATATTGACTTGTACAAATATTGTATGATCGTTTTTTCTTTCAATCGTCTAACTCTACTTCGCTTCATGTGGACTCCAAATGATGGAACCGGATTCTAATTGACTTTCCAATCATGAAAGTCAATTAGAATCCGGCTAGCCTCCGGTATAGCAAGAAAATTTATGACATGCATTAAAAATTCCTTCAATTATGCAACACAAATCCAAGTTTTAGAAACAATTCTTTTGCTATGTGTACACAAACATGAATCGTGAATCAAATCTGACTCCCAAATCAACGATTTTGAATAATGCTATTTAATATGACATGTCAATAACTAAGAATAACTTTCTCGCATCATTTTATAAGTGATATATCAATTGAATAATATCACTGAATCTTACCAGATAAATTTATCCATTATACCCCTACCAGATAATTGTGTGTGTCCCTACCAGATAAATTTATCCATTTATATCTGTATATTGGCCTTTTCTCCATTAAAACATTAAATAATAAAAGAACAAAAACTGGTGAAAGGAAGGGAATGTAAGAAATTTGGACGAAAGCAAATAAATTATACTGATATATTATGCATGTAGTCCACTATAGAATTATATTTGCATTTGTGATATGTATATGATAATGAGCATCATTTATCACAGCAAGCACAAGAATCAGTCGCAAGTTAGACCTCGCCGTGATAGGTTTGTTTCAGCTCGCATTGTTTCACGCTTCGACTTTAATCATTGCGATTATTGAATATGTATCATTTTGTTTATTTTAGTTATTTATTGTTGCCAATGTTTTAGTTTAGTATTGATTTTACCTTGTATTATTTCTATCTGTGGTATAACACTTTGTTTACGACTCAGGTTTAAACCTACACATTATTATTAAAATATGTTATACCCTGATAATCGTGATATTTTACTGGATTCAAGATCCACTCATGATGGCAAAAAATAAATTATATCAATTTAGGTTTTATTTTCGTCAGTGTGAATAACACACATTCTCTTTAGGGTTCCGTACCTCAAATTGATATATGGAAACTTTATAAAAATCATTCCTATGCCTGTTTGTGGGTCTGTCACAGTTTTAGTTGAAATACAGTATACTCTTAAATGTTTTTAAGTGCCTAAACGTGTACAGAACTCTCATAGTGCAAGTTCTACTCATACTTGAGAGTTCTGCGTACTTTTTTCTATAAATGCTGAAGATACTGAATTGTCTTAACCGTAAGATAATCGTGGAAGAGAGATGGACCATATCAAGGCATTTCGCTTTATAACAGACTATGAACTACATAAATTCGAACGTATTGCTCCCGCTTAAATCAATTGTAACTGAATTTAACGTGGTAAGTTTTGCTGCAGCGCTTGCTTTTCTTTGACAAAAAATATATGACTTTTGATATTATAGAAGTTTGTGGACAAAATTAATTTACGAAATAGTCAAAATTACCAGTTGGCACCAACATCCAACTCAGCTCATGGATATGCTTTAATCGGTTTCTGCAACATAAAGTATTGAAGTAATTATCTTGTATGCATTCGACATGAAGTCATCTCATACGACACGCTTCATGTAAACCAAATACATTGGTTTAGTGCAGGAAGGCTGTATTGTTCTGACTGTGTCAGTCTGACGATTTCCTTTTAGTTCATTTTAATTCTTTCCTCTTATATTTGCAGACTACTCAACAGCTCAGTGTGAACATGGCGGAAGCACAACGAAAAATTTGACTGCTTCTTTTTTTTGACAATGTATGTAAAAAGCCACCTACGAACAATTATGCACTTCTCTTTGAAGCACACTATATGGTTCCCAGTTAGAGAATACACCGTCCATAAAATACGACTGTAACAGTGAACAACTCGCATTATGAAAATTATATCAACAATCGGGCATCCCTATTGGTTGATTTATGTGCTGATCAAGTATATTGTTTCTTGTATATACAAATGATGGTAGAAATGCTTGAGACTGGCAAAGAATTTCAGAAATAAAAACATGGAAAACAAATTGGTTAATTTTTATAAAGATTATTTACTTCCAGACAAGATTGATCCACGATAACTGAGGTCAATGGAAATGAAGAATCCACAATATATTCCAGGTTCTATGAAAAATAACAAGAAAAGTTTACAATATGACATTAGAGAGGGCATTATCTTTTACAACTATATTTTATACATCAGACTTGTAATATTTTGTCTATGGTGCCTATAAAAAATTTGTAACAAAGGGATTATATGTGACTATTGCAAAGATCCATTTTCTGAAGTATATATATATATATATATATAAGATAAAGTCCGATCTTGAGTAATTCAGAATTGATGTTTGAGTAATTGAAATTAATTGTACAAAAAGGCAAACTGTGACTGTATATAAAGGTGCTGTTTGTTCTCTACGTAACCACCTGAAGAATAATTACAAAATTATCTGGAATATTTTTGATTTAAAAAAAAAACAATAAGTTTTTCAGAACAATTTATCTGGTATCTACCTTCGTGGTACTGAAGGATCACAAAGTACCAAGATTATTTTATCCACAATGATATTAGGACATCGGCTGTTTGTATTGATATAATCGATGTTCATGTTAATTAACTTTTACGGCAATCGAGTAATCACGCAATCTAGCATTAACATTTACGTTGAAGTAAATAATTCCAAGTCTTAACCCTTCGAGCGCATACATTGTTTATATGCAATGCTTGCGCTTACACCATTCAAACGTGTATATTTTGATTAAAGTTAAACATTAGGCAATTATACATCAGAAGAAAGAAAACGAAATAACAAATCGAAGGTTGATTCGTTATTTCGATCTGGTAGATCATAGACATCGGAATAGCGTTTTACCCACTTACTAAAAATTTCTTTGACATTTTTGTATACTTGGCAGGAACTCCATACAAATTTTCTATTACTACAAATTGTTTAATGATAGCTTGTTTATCCCTACCATTGGACTCATCCAGCAGATTATTAAAAATTTTGTAAGAGCAAGAGAACAATAAGTCAAAAACATCGAAGTCATCTTTGTACTGCATACAACCAAAAAAATTACATTGGTATGCTTGTTTGTCCGTCGCAGCTGCCAAATGCAAATACCATAGAAAATATATGTGCATTTATGAAGTTCAAGTTTCAAGAAAAAAATAGCTGGAATGTGAAGCAGTTATTTTGATAGACTGGACTTATATGGACAATTATGCTATATGGCTATACCAGGTTATGCTATAAAATAAGTAGAAGTGTGCCTCGAAAATGCAGTACAAATATGAATGGTGGAGGCAATGGGACAACTTATTAATAATAGAGTATATCATGTTAATATGTGTATAAATTTGCTTATGGCTTGTCCCAAATAGTTCTCAAGTTTTGTAGTAAATACTCTTTTGTCTCACAAAACATAGGTCAACATCAATATGTAGAAAGTATTTTATATTACTATCTTTAAAAGCATTTCATATTACGGGCTGATCTACTATATTTTTAAAAGATTAAATGTGTAATTTGTAATTTATGCCCATATTTGTGAGATATCCTATACCTCCATTTAGCATATACCAAATGGACTGGACTATTGATTATGGAAGACAGTCGCACCCAACTGTCTTCCATAATCAATACAATATTTGACATGTGTCTAATGATTGAGTGTAAAAATATATACATGAAGAACTAATTACATTTTTAAACTTTCACTTTTGTTTTCCGAAATCAAATCATAATAAAATTACTTTCTTAATTCTATCTATAAATATTTGATTGTTTTTTTAATTTTAATACACCCTTTTGCCCGCAAGTGTCAAAAATAAAAAAAAGAACTCCATCCAGAAACACAGTAGTAAAGGACCTCATTGAATATGTCATTTATATATTGGTCTTAATAAGAATTTAGTTTTCATCTAATGTGAAAGTAATATATATGTATAAAAATACAAAAACCTTATAAATAATTTAATATAGTCTAAACTAAGACACCTTAAAATTGTTAATTTTAATGCTTAACAAAAAAATAAAGATATGTGCATTAGCGTAATTTTTTAATCTTATAGGAATTGCATATAAATAGAACACACAAACTACAGTGAACAAACTGAACTGTTTTCTGAATACAATATGACTTTAAATAAAAGATAAAATCAAATTTGACAAATTAAAAACATTTTCTTCTAAATTATAAATTGAAAGACGCGATTCTTCAGGTTAATTACAAACAAAATGTGTACATCTCAAAGTCCTGAAGAAACAAACAAATACTTTTGTCGCATTAAAACACTTCTTTAAAAATAATTCTATTTACGGTTATGACTATTAATGAGTTCATATTTAAAATTCCACTCAGTAATTTAGACGTATTTGTCCGTAACTATTCGAACCAAGTAATGAAATCGCAACGGTGCATCTGTGAACAAGTTTCCTGCAAAGAAATAGTATTAAGATGAAATTTTTTTACTTTGCTCATGAGTTACAAATAAAGGCGTATCAACTTAGCATGCAAATATTGAATTGCCCCGCCTATGGCTATAAAAGCCTCTATTGTTTGAAGCAATTGATAAAAATAACATCTAGTCTGTATAATTAATTAGTAATACAATTTAAACAAAAAAAATGAACCGATTCCAAGTAATCACTAAATAAAAAACATGGCAAAAAGCACAAAATATTGAAAATGTGAGAACTTACAACTTTTGCAACACAATGTAATTTTCGAACATATATAAATTTGGAAAATACTGTTACAGTTAAAGATTTTAGGAACTAGTGCCACGTCCACACCTCTCTCTCTCAATCTGTCTCACGGGCATGCAAATCCAACACATAAGCGTCACATTCAATTGCTGGGTAACAAAAGATATATTACGAACTCACAAAGAATTCAATAATACCTCATTTATGAACTCTGAACAAGAATATCTGAAGTTTAACTAACCATGAATAGTTTCATATATACCTACATACATGCATGCATGCTTATTTAAATACGTACATATATACACAGGGACATATCAATAAAATTTCCCTCTTGACTCAACCATAGCCAGTGCTTGACGCCGTTTATCTTCCTGTACATACTTAAGTGTCTACCTACTAATATCCCAGTTGCTCATTGCATTTGTATATATCTATACATACTTACCTGTGTCATGCCTTTGAATATAAATTTTTATATTTATATACCTGCCTACTACTATCCTAGTTGCTGCACGTTTTCTTAAATGACAGCACAAACTTTCTTATGTGCCTACTAATACCTTTTTTGATTCATGCCTTTGTATACACCTGTACATACTTATCTATCAACCTACATACCTATATATCTTAATTACTTTTTGCTTTTGTACACACCTGTATATAAAGTCATTTATTTTTTGTTTTCAAAACAAGTCAAATCAGTTGAAACTCAACTAGTTTACTCCTCACTATTAACGCGTCTTGTCAACACTTTCCGGCTTCATTATCAGATCCTTGCCAGTACTTGCAACCAAAGTCAATAAACCTACTCCCTATAAACCTACCCCCCGATAAACGTACTATTGAAGATTTTCTGTCATCACCTTCAAGCTCCTTCATCATAGTTTAGCCATTACTTGTTACCAAAGCATCCCTCAGAACAAGTCAAACGAGTTGAAACTTGGGAAATTACTACTCACCATTGAGGAGTTCCTGCCGCCACCTACCAGTACTATCCTCAGACTCTGAGGATAGTACCTTTTACATAAATAATAAGGGTTTTTTCAAGGTAATTTAAATATGAGTGATTAAGATCAGTTGTTGTATCTAAGTTTAGATAGTTTAGGCAAAGCCTAAACAATCTAAGTTGAATCCCAGTTTCGCATCTACGCTTAGCACAGCAGCTAGGCATATTTCACCTATTAATATTAATTGAGGTCAGTTTAATACTTTTGACAAATTCACAAACACATTGACAAAAACAAAATAAGGAAAATCCAATTTCCCAAGTGAAAACTTACCAACAAACTTTGAAGGTTTTTCATATTCTGCTATAGTCATGAAATTATTACTTTGAAGTTCGTCTTCTGTGGCTTCTTCCTTCTCTAACTTAAACTTCTTGACAGTCTCTTTAGATTGAACGACAATGCACATTTTTCGTTTTTTCACCTCAAATCCTAGACACCTAAAACAAATTTTCAAAATTATCACTTTATTAACCAATTCTTTTACTAACCGGCACTTACTTTTACTACGGCACAATATCCTCATGTTGAAATCACAAATATATTCCACTAACTCCCATTTGAATAATAATTTTTATGATGATGAATAATTTTTAAATACTTTGAAATATTAAAGTTGTATAATTAGAAAAATAGATTTAACAAAAAAAAAGATATTAACGCTATCAATAATGTTTGTATGAAACCTTATGTACATTCAGTTTTAGTATCGGCATAATTGATACACAAACATAAGTTAACTCGTCAATGAACTTTTGTGTATGAACACACTAAGTCACTCGTTATGGATTACCATAAATATGTTTAAACTACCACTGACACTTGGCTATTTCTGCAATATCACCTAAATATATTTTCTGTTGACACAAAGTACATTTCTTTATTATGCAGATATAAGAAAATAATGTATGAGAAAAGAATGTGGGATGAACGAAAGCAAATTAATAGATAGTCTCTGAAAATTTCAGGGAGTGTCATTAAGTAAGCTCCATTTGCTATTTTCTCAGACAGAAATCAATATGTCATACACTATTATTACAACTGGTTTCAACATTCTTGGATTTAATCCAACTATGTTGTACTTAGTTGCTTTTTATCTAACATTGTATTAAAAGAAGGAGAATAAAAAAACAATAACCGAATGAAGAGAAAATTGACAAAGCAAATTTAAATTTGGTCCTATGTCTCAGACTTTTCAGCAGTTTCAGCTAAAAATCAGACATATGACTGACGGTGAAATAGCAATCTAAACATCAGTAACAGAATGAACATATTAAGAGCTTGGATTTCAATTCTATTTATATCACCCTAGAATTATTATCTAATATAAAAACGTCTTCTACTTAAAAATCACAAAGTACCAAAGAAAGGTAAAATCAAATTCATTTGGAAATTTTTTAAAAGTTGACATCATTTCAAATTTTTATTACTTTTTTGAGAGATTTACTTCCATTATAGCCTTCAGTTCATCATTAGTAATTTTGTTTTTGCGAACGCACAAGAAATTGCTTTGAGGTCAAAATTTTCAAAAGTAAATCATTATATTTAATAACTGTATGTCATTGACATTTCATTCAGAAAATTGTGCAAAAATGGGGTAATAATGCATGATTACCTTAGTCAATTTCTTACTTTATTGTTAAGAATTGTGTTCTAAGTACTTTACTAAGTTGGTGGTGTGCGAACTATGCTAAATTAGCTGTTATTACCAAATACAAAACTTTTTTTTAAATGTATAATTTTCAAAGTATTTCAAAGTTTGCCTTAAGAAAAAAGTTTTACTTAAATTATAACCAATTATATTATGGACTAGAGTATTGACAATAACATATTTTGATGTACGAAAAAAAATTAATGAGTTATTTAGAAAAAATACCATTTTTATGACCTGGCTGTATCTCATAACTACTGAACATTTGATAGACTAGATCTCAAAAAGTATTAATCGTAGGAAACAGTTTTAAATAAAAATTGTAGACAATTAAATCTAGTATAAGATTAATAAATAATATATTTTGATGTAGGATGAAATTTAACGAGATATGTTAAAAAGCTAATTTTTATGACAATTAATTAGTGTCTCATAAATATTTTAAAAACTATTGATCCTACAAAAAGTTTTATCAAATACAAATTGTAAAAAAACATATGTAAATTACATATTTTTATCAAGTCCAGTAAATACTTATTTATATTGGATATTTAAGAAAATTCATTTTTTGCAAATGAATGAACTACTAAATTTTATTAAATTGGGTCTCTAACAGAAATAATATAAAATTTAATGTTCTACAAAATTACTATTTGAGATTTTAATATATGATCAGTAGTTTGGGAAATGATTCGGAATAAATAACTAATAAAATATGGGTGGAGAATTGAATGCGGTGGAAAAAAATTGTTATTTTTATTATAGCGAGATATTTAGCTTTTAACTTTGTATAAAGATGGTGGATGTAGTATAACCTTGAAGACTGTGCCAACTTGTAGAATCTGGCAGGCAGTAACACTGAATAACAATGTTAGAAAGAAATTATTAAGAGTACTCATCCAAGAAAGAAGTAAAATTATACTGGAATATAGTAATTTCTTGGCGAGGTATATAACTTTCATGCAAAACTTGTTTTAAGGTAATGGAAATTTACAACTTATCCATTAAATGACATGCAGCAAAATGTATTTTAAAAATTAAATACTGTAGTACAGAAGCAAAATATATTGAAATTCGCTTCGCTATCAAATCTAAAATATAACAGTATGTAATACAAATGATCGCTATGAAAATTGGCTGCTTTATACTAATTATAATTCTCTAATGAAGTAGTAATATTATGCTTGAATAGATCACTTTTCTGGATTAATTTTAATATATTAAAAAGTAATATGTTTAATGTTTATATCATCACGTTAACTAAATTTTAAAATTAATCATTTGTAGTATTAATCACCTTAACTGTAATAAATTTACATACTCACCTAAATCTCTGGTCAGTGTTATACAAAGTCGAACTATTGAAGGCACCGAGGTGTGGCCGACCTGAAAACGGATTTATAAAATCCGCCCAATATCCATGTCTAGACAGTTCTGAGCAGATAGTTTCAGCTGCCTGTAAAAACTAAACAGACAGGATAACCAATTACTCATTAGGCTCAGTTAAAATTATAAGTTATAGTTTAAAGATTAAATATTTCAATTTTGTCTATTCGAATCTGAAATATAATCTTCCCCTTAATCAAAATTATACCCATCACTATACTACTAATGTTACCACAGCATTGGGGCACATTCAAATAAATTATGTATCCTATTGGGAATGGAAGGCTCGCTAATCTCCATCAGGCTCCCTGCAAAGCAGTATATTTACCCGGAAAGCAGAAGTAAAGTATTACAACAAATTAATTGCGAGACTCTACTACTGCTGGTTTCTTATTGGATAAGGTTTAAAGAAACACGTGGATGTGAAAAATATGGTACACACTGACATACTTGAGTATACCGCTTAAGAGTTGTGATGTTCTTGTTAAGCGGTATACATGCTTGTGTATACTACTTACAAGAATACCACAGTTACATTCAGAAACATCTTGCCACATGTTTAAATAAACTGGTCTTATTTTACGTGACACAACATGCTCAAACATTTTGACAGATGAAATATTTGTTTATTTCAACTGATATGAAATAATGAACTTTGCTGATTTCATTATTTATTGTTTCATGCATCATCTAAGACAGTATTTCTCGAAAATTTTAGAACAGCAACCATAAAAAATTTTCTGGCCTTCGATAAAGACAATATAAATAAAAAATTATACCTGTAAACAATTTCATTACGGGTGTAACATTGGCAGAGTTCAGTAAAATTGCGAATGTAGGCCAGAACTTAAGCCAATGGTAAACCACCGATGGCAAAAATGAAAAGTTTGGGGAACCCGTTTTGAATGAGAAGAACCAAATAATCAAAATAAAAGCTCTCATAAAAAAAAGTTACTCAACTACAACTACAAAAATTGTCATTCTACTGAATCTTTGCATTTCCAAAAGAACATGCAAAAATATGCTTTATTGTGGGACTTCACCTTAATCAAACATGGTTAGAAGAAGAAATACATGAATCTGAAATATACATTAGATAATAAGACGCTTATAAAAAAACTCTTATAAAAATGAGTTACTCTTTGAAAGAAGATGAAAATAATCGTACAAGACACAAGTTGTAACTACTGTTCCAAAATGTTTGCACACATTGTTTATGCGTACGTGTGGTATATTGATCACGTAAACCATGACAAGTTTTATAAATACGCTTACCATATTTCACACAATCAACAAGAAAACTAAGCTTAACATGCAGAATCACCTTGTTACAATTATTAAATTGAATAAATATACTTGTCTAATTTTATGCGACCAACAAGAAAACCATGTTTACGCATGCACAACATTCTTAAACATTTAATTGACAATTGTCTTCGTATAGTGAAAAACTGTTTATTTTAAATCATATGACATAATGAACATTGCTAATCTCATTACTTATCATTCATAGCATCATGAAAGCCTTATGGTCTTCGGTAAAGACAAGATAGGTAAAAAATTACACCTATAAAGAATTTTATTATGAGTGTAGTATTGCCAGAGTTCAGTAAAACTGCGAATGAAAGCCCGTACAGCTAAGTTTACGCCATTAACTTATGCCAATGGTAAACTATCGATGGTAGATTAAAGGTTTGACTGATATTTGAATAATAAAAAAATTCAATATACAAAATAAAAGCACTTATCAATAGGGTCGAAAAAAATAGTTGTTCAACCACATAAATAGAGGATACCATTCTATTGTATCTTTGTATTTCCGTAAGAATCTATGAAAAGATGCTTCCATAATTTGTTTAATTAATTCATTATTATTGCTTTTCTAGAATGAATTTAAATTATAACTTTGATGTAGCTATTACAAATTAAACAATTTTATAACCTACTTTTTGTTCACATTGTATTCTAATTAATGACATTGGAAACTAGCAAATAGCCACAAATGTTATGAGGAAAATACTCTATTATTCTATCGCACTATTGATAACACACACTCGAGTGCATTTGAATTTGTATTACATAGTCTTATTCGTAATTTTTTCATCAAGTATAGTATGAAATTATTATCGACTACATTTCTTGAGGTAATAACAAACCTTTATATGATATTATAATATAACCTTGTGCTACTTTGGTCTTCATTTTCATTGATAGCTTTAAAAACATTTTTATATTGTTTTATCTTTTTAAAAAATGTTAACTGAAGAAAAAGCTTTATTTCATTTATTAAGAATTTTTTAAATATTTTAAGAGATCTGATCCAAGTATATTCTATAATCACTCGTATTGGTATTTAGATGAAAATCAATATGATATCTGGATAAACAAAACGTCCACCTTTTATATAGATTTCTACATACTTTAAACAAAAAGTGTGGTGTCTCTCATATTAGGTTTTATAATACTTAGGACTTATTTAATTACCAGAATTCATATAGATAATTACCATAGATTGAAAACCAAATGCCATTTTAACAGTGTGTAGCACACATGGAAAAATAAAAGTTCATCTTATATCTACTGAAAAAAGAGACTCATTAGTCAAAGTAAGATAATCTTCATACATATATAAGATGACATAGCTTGTCACGTAAATGTAGTAAAAATTAGTATTTCAGATGCACTCTGCTCTGAAAAACTACCAAGTTCTGGTGTCAAAAATTATTTTTAATCAATTTATAATATTACAAAGTTTATTTCTAAGTAGAAAATGAAAATTATAAATACTAATGAAATGTATATCCGTAGGGATCAATATTTAAAGTAACAATCATTGATTTGTGACAGTCTAATCGTTTATATTCTTCCTAATCAAAACAATTCCTTTTCGTTAATGTTTTTACTTTTAAAATAAAATAGAAGAGGATGAATTTGAAGGGTCATAAGTCGGACATAATAAATTTGAAAAAGTATTAAAATTTTACAAGATCGACTTTGATGCAGTTTTCACTGCCGTAAGATGGTATTGAACAGGAAGGATTATTACATGTAAAATATTATTGTAAAAGCTCAAGTTAAAGAACTATGTTAATATTTGTGATGAATGTCCTTGAACTTGCGTAGACACAAAGACCAGGAGTAGGAGTTAATTTTGTCAGAGAGATGTTCAAATTAAATTGTCAATGATGGATGTTGTGAATGTCACAACTTCTTTGTAAGCAGAGCTACGAAAAACATCT
This sequence comes from Druceiella hillmani, assembly GCA_039881145.1. Classification (NCBI taxonomy): domain Eukaryota; kingdom Metazoa; phylum Arthropoda; class Insecta; order Lepidoptera; family Hepialidae; genus Druceiella; species Druceiella hillmani. Next base: position 40,074,478 of record JAYKKI010000011.1, read on the forward strand.
AGTTTTAATAAGTGAGGATTACCATGTGACTGTATATATCAAATGAATGATATGTGTGTAATTTGAGTGTTATGCAAAAGGAGGATATATGGAATGAATTGATAAAATTTCCCAATATGTCTTTTTTTTAAGAATCCTTAATAGTCAATCAGAGCAGATGATCAAACTCATGAAATAAACAAATTAAATAGGCTAATAATAAAACAAGATAAATAGAACTACCGAATCAGAACTACCGATAAATAAACATGTAACAATAGTTTTTTATAGAATGTAATTGATTTTGTTCCAACATATATAGCAATTTTTATCATCAAATTATAATAAATTTTCATAATAAAAAACTCAGGAAAGTAAGTACCAGATATGCAAAAAAAGTGATTGTCTTTTGACATTATTGAAGAAATTTAAATTAAATCAATTTAATTTGAAGTTCTAATTACAGTATTTAGAATTTTTTAAAATTTTTCAAGTCCATAGTTAAAAAACTTTAAAACCTGGTCATAATTATGCACTTCTACATAACTTTACATTTGTCATAAAAGGTTTCAATCTGTAAAACATTGTGGAAATTAAGATCATTTGACCTCTTAACATTTTATATAAAAAGAATTACAAAAGTATATCTTTAAAACAGGTGCCAAGATAAATGGTTTTATAGATAGGTCAATGCAATTACCTCTTTGGCAATAGTTTCATGGTCAGTTGAAGCTGGCCCAGATTGCTTTAGAGTTATGACGGTCAACTCAATGTTCTTTGTTATCATTTCCTTGGGAAATAATTCAATAACGGCATCTCGCAATAAAGTTGGACATTTCTGAACCTCTACGCTGAGATTTTTAGCTTTCTGAAAATAATTTTAATTATATTAGATTTAATCTTGTGTCAACTTTTAAAAATTCCTAATCTCCTAATAGTAGTTTCAAAATCTATTTTTATATCTTTGTATTGAAATAAGCTTCACACTTGTAATAATTGAATAATGATTGAACTATAATTGATGTTAATAATTGAACTTAATGTGTTATGTAACATATACGTTGGCATGGGTGGACCTCGATGTGAAATGATTTACATATTATTTATTCAATGCAGCAGTGCTAAGCTCTTAGAGTTTAACATTAGTTACTTTACTAAGTATATATAATGAAAAAGTATACATTGGTCTGTTAATAAAGACACATTCTTAACATAAAACCCGCATCATATGTGCCTTACTAACCACTTGTGCCAAAATTTTATTATCAAGGCATATGCCTTGATAATAAAATTTATCGATTGTTTGGCTAGACAATATTGTCTAGCCAAACAATCGACAAACGCTTATGTTCAATTTTAATCGTATTGCCTGTCAACAAAACTACTTGTTTACATCTTCAGTCTTGATATGTATTAATTGAATAGCAACAAAAAATAATTACCTCATACAATTGACTCTCTAATCTGACACATACTAGAATGAGGCTTATCACATTTTTGGATTATTAAATATACAATATGAAATTATACAAAGAAATATTCTGACTTTAGTAATAAAACAAATAAAAAATATATAAAACAAAATCATGCACCGTGCAAAGTACACATAAAAAACAATGCTGCATGAATTAATTATTAATACATATACATATAAAATAAAAAAAAAAATTTATAGCAATTTATAAATATTATTATATTGCAATAAGCCCATATTTTACATTAATATTTACATCAGTCTCTGTCCTTCGCAAATGAACGAATATTAATATGAAAATTTCACATAGGCGGCGATGCAGTTATTCCAAATTACATTCACAAAGGTGAACAAAGATGCACTCATTTACAACAATGTTTTTTAAAACCGTGACGATTAACTGACAATCTTTGTTCTAAAACTGCCAATAAAAAATTGTCCTTTATATAAATCTCTGCCTTAAAAGTAGGAAGAAGTAAGAATAAAACAAACCTTATTTTTGAAATTTTCATATGTAAAATTTATTTGAAAGAACAAAACAATAGCTTGTGGTAATAAAATTGGTCTTTTCTCCCTCTAACAATGTTTTTTCTCATTTTTAAATTATTTCTTCAGTTATTTAAATTGCAAATAATATTCTAATTATTAGAACATGTTAAAATGAGCGTAGAGCGATTTTTTTCAGACTGTAAATTTTACTTACCTTGTTCCCAAACTTATTCAGAGCTGGACCAATCCCTCCAGGTAGTAAAAACTTAAAACCTTTGGGAGCAAGCAGCTCCCAATTTGCCATATGGTCATTTCCACTAGAATCAGATGCTGCAATGAAAAAAAAAATTATTCGAACGTTTCGAACCTGAAACATACGCAACCATATATTTTTTGTCATATTAGTTATGTCAAAAATGTTACATACCATTTAAGCCCCTATTTGATTTTACTGTAACATAAGAGGAATCAGAGTTATATGGGTACCGTCGTGAATACGCTAACCGATAAACACCATTTACTCCAAATATTTTTCCATTTTTACTCAATTTATCCAAAGATCTCAGCAATAAGTAAGAAGACATATTTTGACGTTTCGGATTGACTTAATACCAATATAACCTATTAAAAAAACAGTGCGACAGCCGTACAAAAAATAAATTGACAACGTCAATTTAAAATCGATGTCATTGTTTATGAATAGATTTGAAATATTTTCATTTAATTATTCTTCTTTAATGATATTTTAAATTATTTGTTAATCATAGTACAATTTTATTATAACCGAATGCCTAAAAAATATTTTAAATAAAATTTGAATTCTAATGCTACATTACAATAATAATAATAGCTATATTAATAATTACTTTACTAATAAAGTTAAAAATTTGATTTATTATTGCAATTTATCGGCAATTGACTTCTGAACTTTGAGACTTATACTTTCTTATTTATAAATATTTCCTAACGTTTTCAACTTTTTTCAATAGTTTTCAATTAATTAATTCTCGCTGAATTTCGAAATACAATTTTATTATTCCGTTTAACTTTAATGAAAATTAATTGGACAAATTTTATTTTAACTTTCTCAAATATTATTATTACAAAATAAATAATTATCTTAAATATTAAATTTTTAAAACCTATATGTATATATTTCACAAATAAATTAATTATATTAATATAATTTGAATGGACAAAGTTTATCGTTTGCAAAATCGTTCAATTATAAAAATTATATTTTGATATTATAGACAATTCCGCCACTGAAGTTTATTCCATTTTTTATTAAAAATAAACTCTTTTGAAGCAACTATTACGCTAACATTTGTATATCGCGTCTTTTGGTGACGTCATTTGATTGAAGTTGTCTATGGGGAGATACTCATTACGTGCTTGCACATTACAGATTAGCTTGAACCGCCTTGTAACTTCATTTCGCCTGTTTCTTTTTTTATTAAAATTTAAAAGCAATTACATATTCCAAACGAATGTATTTTTTTGTTCAACCGGCTACGTAATTTACAGTAAACATAGTATTATAGTAGGCACGTGCTGAAATGCTATAGAATAAGCCGATGAATCACAAAATGTCTACAAATAACGTGGAATCTGAATATATTGACATCGTCAACAAAAATGCGTGGCCGATCGTGTATCAGGTACTGTAATGTTTTATTATTATGTTAGCAATTGGGGAAGAATTTCTTTATATTATAATTTAATAATTTTAGCGAATTGGCAGAGAATGTCAACAGTACGATTATACGTGTATGGAAGCGAAGAAGCCGCAAAACAAGCTTCTGAACCGATACAGAGATGTTAACCCTTATGATCATAGCAGGGTGGTGCTCAGCCGCGGTCCTCAGGATTATATCAATGCAAACCTCGTAAAGGTAAAACCTAAAACATAAATGTTTTCGTTGATAAAAGTTTTTTGTTATAATTATATTTAATTAAAACATATTATTTTAGATGGACAAAGCTAATCGCAAATATATACTCACACAAGGACCACTACCAGATACAGTGAATCATTTTTGGCTCATGGTTTGGGAACAAAACAGTCGTGCAATTTTAATGCTAAACAAAATTATAGAAAAAAATGAAATAAAGTGCCACTGGTATTGGCCGCAAGATATTGGACCAGAATACAAAATGGAGCTTAAAGATGTGGGTCTTACTATAGAACAAATCAGCGCAGAAGACTTCTCATATTATTCAACAAGAGTTTTTAGGTATAAAACTTTATTTTTCCTACTTATGAATGAATATTCATCTAAATTTATGCAGGCCAAATTATGTTTACGTCTTGATTTTGTTTATTTTATTTATAATCAACCTATATATGTACTCTCATTATAATACGGCAATAATTTCATTTGACAGTTAAATAAGATAGCTAGTTATTCAAAGGTCATCAATTATTTTATTTACAAACATTATTTATACAATATTTTATTTATAACTTGCAATGTCTATATTTAATCACATGTGTAAATATGCATCTTCCTAGAATTTCGATAACAATTAGAATATAATGGTCCTTTGCAAATTATCTTTGCCTAAAACTAAAAAAAATATTTTGATACTGGATATAATGTTAACATTTAGGGGTATTAAATATTAGATCTCTAAACCTTTTTAGAACTTAGCTGGTGAAAAACATCAATATTTTCTTATATGTATCGAAATACTAGATTAAGCAGTATTGGTGAGAGAAAATATTTTAAGCTTTTTTTTTATTGTTATATTAAAAATTCAATGTCAATTAAATAGTGTTAATTTGTTTAGAACTTCCAATCTATGGCTAAATGGCATTTTTTCTATTGGGACATACATTGGAATTTTTTTAATTTCCAGTTTATTTGTTGATAAAACTATCAAAAAATAAACCGGGTATTAAAAATTTTTACCACAGACACTATTAGGTTTTGTAATCATTAGCATTGAAATCATGATTTATTAGATTGAGTCTACTTGTATTAAAATTTTATCAAGTTTATTAAAAATGATTTCAAGCTGCTTATTGCAATGGGACTATGCATACATCTAATATGCCAGTGTGAATATGCAAAATTATTTTAATTTCAACTAGAAGAGATATTTTTTAATAAATGTAAAAAATATTACCATTTTTAAAAGTTAACATGTAAGTGCTTACATATAAATCTTTCAAATTTTCTATCAAATACTTATGCATCATGGCTAATGTATTAGATACAAATTGCAAATATAGTGAAAGAAAAGGAAAATTTAGTCTCATTATTAGGAAAATTTAGTCTTATTATTAGAAAAGGAAAATTTAGTCAAAAAATTGTTCCTCATAAATAATTGAAGATCGTGTATGTAAAATATCTATTCTACTTTTAAAAAATTTATGCATACAGTATGTATATAAGGACAAATCAACTGCGTATAGTTGAATATTAATAATTATAGTGTAATTGCATTGCCTTCTAAATATATTCATTAATAAAATACTGTCAAACATTTTTTTTCTACAAGACAGATTCTTATAACATGGGGAAAATGTACACGCTAATATAACATTGCGAAAGTTGAGTGTAATGAATATTTCATGTCCTAATCTAATAAATGAATTGTAAAGTATAAATTTGCTTTGCCACCAGTTATACCCAAATTGGCAATTTATATTCTCACTATAAAAATTTTCTTATACAACTAAATGTTTCATGATTCGGCGAATGTTTGTCATAAAGCGTTAAATATGTATAGATTGAGTGCAATAAAAAATGCACTTACCATTCATTTATTCGAATCGATTGCTGATGCGTAGTTTATAAAGTACCTTAATAGGTGAGCTAATTTCCAATTGTTTTTTCTCGTGCTATATTAGATGGAATGTGATTGTATAATACATATACTGTCTAATGTTACATAGTACGGTGTAATCGAACTCTAATTCAAAAATGATCAAATAAACGCCTAATTATTTTTTAATCACATATCTAATTGCGAATAATTTTTTGTTAAATTTTTGTTAATCTATTTAAAGTTTAATGCATGTAATTATATGACAATGCAAAGCGCTTATGGAAAAAGATGTCTTTAGTTATGATTTTATTAAAGGAATTCTTATTAATAATTCTTTAATTTTTTTTTTATTAATAATTTTTTTATTAAAAATTATTAATAATTTGATTTTATTAATAATTCTTTAAGAAGATGATGCTTAAGGTTTTGTACAAAATTTACCAAATTAGATAGGATCTCTATTTTTGGAGTAGAACAAGCTTATACTAGCGAGATATATATTTGTATTAAATGTAACTCATTCCGGTCGTAAGATCAGCTAGACAGGCAGCACAATGTGTTTATTATACATATAGATGATTCTGGACATCAAAACTAAGTATATTTGAAGAGTGTTTCTGTAAAAGAAATGTGAATTTTTTTTCCATCAGTTTTGACAGTGATTTTTTCAGAAATTATTGAGAATGATTATATAGCATTTCTACTCTGTTCCTTAACTTATTATACTCAGTTTGATGCACGGAGTTTTTTGGCAAATAACTATTATCATCATAATACTATTATTAATATAAGCAGCAACCTCAGCCTTATATAAGTATGAAGCCAGTAATATGATTAATATTTCTGAGCGGGCAGTTAATTTCATGTGAAGTAATAAATTTTGACATTTTTTGATTGGTTACATTATATTATTTCTCATGTATGTAAAGTCAATACAGCTAAGTGTTAACTAATTGTTTATAAATATTTTTTTTTGTATTTGTTTTGTAAGAAATGTTTATCCGTCTTAATGATGTGAAAACATTAACCCAGTGTTTTTATGGTCTGACTATATCTTTTTATGCTTTGTCGTAAATATGACACAAAACAATTTTTGTAAATTTATTTTTAAGGCACCTAATGAAAAATCACCGTGGTGGAAATATGTACTGCTAGCGTTTATAATACTTGGCTGTATCTGGAAAACTTGTTCACACCTAGTGTTGCTTCTATTGCTTTATTTTGAAAATCAAAAATATGTTTTAATCTTTGTTCATTACATATCTGAATTAGGGTCATTTTTTTTAAATTCAAATCAACTATAAAAAGAAATGTCAAATGAATGATTCTATTTTTTTTTTAGATGAATATGAGTTCTTGATATGACTAGTTATTTTATGCAAAAGCAAAAGCGTATTGTCAGTAGGGATTGTATAAGATGCTAGCAATGGCTTATGGTGATAAATTAAAGAACATATCATTACATTACTGTCACTTTTTGTGTGAAGACCCATAGCGTACGTATTGTAATAGATAAAAATTATTAATAAATAATACCTATAAAAAATATAGTGTATCGTGTCATATAAAAGAATTTTATTTATAAAAATAATACTGTCATAAAATCATTTTGTTCATAAAATTCATAAAAACTAGTGTTTAATGCTTTTATAAAATAGAACCTCATAACACAACCTCTTTAAATTCAATGACGTTTACTATTTTCTGTTGAAAAAATACTGTACCGATATACATTTCACGAAAGTTCTTATTTGTGTCAATTGTTTCTTGCACAGTCCTTATAGTGATTAAATCAAAGAAACATTTCAAAGGTGAATGAAACTTCACAATTCTTTACAAATTATGAAATTAATATTTGTATTCTTTTTTAATATTATTGAAATGTCCTTTCCTGTCGACTCTTTCATCAGTTTTTATTACCAATATTTGCCTGTCTTTTTGACGATGAATATATTTTAGAATAATAGCTATTCTACTTACAATGCAAATTAGACAATATGATAAGTTATTTGTGTTTAATTGATTGAAATGTTATTTCCCATTAACACGCGTTTGTTATTAAACTGATTGACTTTTGACATTACTAAAATAATTATTAGAGAGTTAAATATCTAGAGAATAACCTATATGATAATTAAGTATAGATTATGCAATACAATCAGAAAAGCTATAATTAAAACCTACAATGTTTTGAGTTTTAATAAGTTGATAGATTGATATGCACGCATAAACCGTTATCAGTCAGCAACTTTATGCATGAATATACAAGTTTGCTCATGACAGGCCAACAATGTATTAAAATGGTGGTAGTTTCTGCAATAACAGTATATGTTTTCATATATTTCTAATGGTGTTATAATCTACTATTTCTACAATTAACTGCAGTCACAAGTTAAGCTTTGTGTTACTATTTTATTTTATCACTAAAACCACAAAAGATATAAACACCTATGTATGTGGTCTTTCATTTAATTTCTCAAATAAAATTCTGGAAACCACAATGACCTTATAGAATATAATATACTGCTTGATATAGTTTTTCTAACACTGACTGTGTCATATTATCATTGTTATGATGAAAGTTTATTTTTATTAATTGTAACTTTATTAAAATGTGTTAGATTCTATAACATATTTCAATTACTCTTATTTTTACCTCTACACCTTATAACTCGGACTATTGATTTATTTCAGTAGCCGTTGTATACTATTTAAATTGCATTTATTTAATATTGCTAAAGGATAAAAATATCATTAATGATGACATAACATGAATGATATTTTCTCTATTCATCTTATGAATGTCAATCAATTAATAACTGCAAACTTATTACACATTTTAGAGTGGGTGATACAGAGAGCACTGAATTTCGTGAAGTTATACAGTTTCACTATACAACATGGCCAGATTTTGGTGTGCCGAGCTCGCCAAACGCTTTTCTTGAGTTTCTAAAAAAAGTCCGAGCATCTGGTGCTTTGGAATCATCGGTGGGTCCACCTGTGGTCCATTGCAGTGCTGGGATTGGTCGGTCAGGCACATTCTGCTTGGTCGACTCGTCATTAGTTTTGGTGAGTTGTTAGTTTCAACTAGTGGTTTATGCTATGCGTGTCATTGACATTGTAATTTTGGCATTATAATCTCCTATCTAATTGTGAAATAAAATCATTGGTCCATTGTAAAGAAATGCAAGTGAAAATGCATTGTAAAAAAATGTAAACAATGAGTTTTAATTTCCCTTGGTAGTAGCGTAATGGTATACTAAAAGATTTATTCATAATGAAGGGTAAAAATTATACGTTGGGATTGAAATTAATATAAAAGAACATTTTTTCTGCCCAAAAATATTCTATTACAATAGATTCTTGCAGTGGTTCTAGTGCTTATACCTCCATAATCATTGAAATATTTGAAAATATTTCAATGATTATAGAGGTATTAATGAAAATATTTTTTCCTTAAAACTATAAGAAAATAAAATGTAAATAATATTTATAAATAGCTTTGTAGCAATACTTGCCATCTTTACGCCTCTTCAGCGTTATACTAAACAATATATTTACATAATGCAAAATAATATTTGTGGATAGTTTAGTAGCAATACTACATACTATTAGTTGAAATGCAAATATGACTTGAAAAATATTTTCTATTTTTTTTACAATAGGACCCGCTTAAACATTCTTGTTCAATACACCTTATGTTAGCCACTTAATTTTACCGTCATTTTTTGTACAAACTTCACTGCTCAATATGGTTTTCGTTACCCCTGTTATAATACTGTGATGACGGTGCAAGATATCATTTTAGTTCAATTGCCCCTGCCACAGGATAATTGAGGTGATGAAGAGGACTCAGCCCTGATAATAAAATAAACCTCAGCTTTGGCAGCTGTTATCGAATCAAGGCGATGTATATTTTTACTTAGACTAAACTCTAGTAAGCAAATTTATTATGCCTAACTCTTCTGTGGGTCAAAACAAAATTAAATTTTAAGTCAATGTTCTTTACAACAATAAGTTTCCTACATTATTAACTTATTAATAAATTTCAGAAACGTATAATACACTTGAAATCTGAATACGCTAAGTTTAAAGTTATATAGAAAATTTGTGATTTTATTTACAAATGCAGAAAATTTGTTACTTTCTTGAATATGATGTTTTTTTATTTAACACAGTATTTTCGCATTGTCCCTTAAAAATCATATTAAATGGGTTAAGATTTTGAAATGAAAATTCACCAATCTCTAGACTTCATTTTCTTCTACATTTTCGTGTAAGTAAGAAAGGATACAACTTATGTTGCAAACTGGCAAGTATCTTCAGGATGGAGACTATTATAATTGGTCATCCAATCCTGTCCATTGAGGATAGCCAATGATGCAAGTTTTACAGTATCTTTATACCACAGTCTAGTATTGTTACATATCACTTATTAGTACTTTACAGATATGGGACCAAAAATTTTTTTTTTTTTTGTTACATTTACTTTATTGCAAATTAAAAATTTAAGGACTACCTATTAATTAAATATGTATGTGTGGTGTCAGAAAAGATTTACTGTTAAATTTGGGAAAGAATAGTGAGAGGCATCATCCAGTTATTAAAAAATATATTTTTACTATATGTATCTAAAGATTCTTTTAATAAAATGTAGGTTTGTTTTCTATCTTATAAATTGATATGAGCATGTTATGTTATATATAAAATATGATTTTCAGTAACTCAGTTATTTATTACTAAACTGCCTGTGTTTTAATAAAATTTTGTTTTATTATTTATAGATTGAAAAAGACGGACTGAATGGCGTTAATATACAGGAAATTTTACTACAAATGCGTAAAGACCGAATGGGTCTAATTCAAACTCCAGACCAGCTTCGATTTTCATATCAGGCCATAATTGAAGGTGCTAAACGATTAGATGCCAATTGGGTAAGTAATAAAAAAGTAATGTATATTAACTCCAATATTCCAAATTATTTTCCGTTTGTTGGTAAGCAAAGCTTATTTAATAATGACAGATATTTCATAGTTGATCAATACTGTGTATTAGTGAAGTCTAAGCAACAAATATCATTTTATCATTCTTAAACATGAGGTAAAATATTCATTCATTTATCTTCTATTATTTGTAATTATTCACTAAATACATAGTTTAATAGAAATTTCTTTAGACGATCTTTGCATGTTCATTGGATAATTGCATATATTCTTGGTTCATACTATAAATATTTTCCAAGTCATGTAAGGTTTGTTATCCAACATATTAGGTCTGCTTATTTGTTCTACAAGTCATTGTTTAAAATTACATGAGGAAATTTATTTTTTCAAGATGAAAAAAGTATTTATTAGATTTTTATGTCATGAGATATATGCATACAATCCTTATTAGTTTCTCGCTATTTTCATCATAGCCATAGATGGCTGTAACCTCTAGCTACTAAAATAGTACATTTTGTATCTTTCAAGCCCAAAATTATTTTTCTCTTTATATGCATGTATATGTGTATTATAATATGATGATGATATGTGTATTATATATATGTGTGTGTGTGTATATGTATATATATATATATATATATATATATATATATATATATATATATATATATGCTGCAATTTGAGCTCGCTGCTGGGCACTGTCCTGTTGCAGTGGCAACTTTAAAGAACTGAAATGATAACAATTTTGTTTTTATGACTCGTTAAATAAAAAGAAACATGTTTGTATTGTGAATAGAGGTGTGCGATATCAGTATTTTTTCATACTAGGCAACACTGTTACGAGTATGTAGAAATACTAGGTACATATAGCTATTATAAAATACTGGTTCTTACGCAGCAGGTATATGTGTCTTTAGGGTGTTCGATTGGGAGTATGCAATGTAAACACTTATTCAATATCTTTTGCTTCCTACATACCAACTTCAAGCAGTCTCTACAAAATAATCCTATTTAAGAGGGTGAAAACTTCCCTTCATACTTTATACAGGCTCAGAAGGTCTGCTATGAAAATATTGTCGTCTCCTATTTTATTTAATTAAAATGTAAGTGAAATTATGATGAGTACACATTATTACTGATGGCATATGGGATGATTTTGTTTACGGCTGGTGAATTTTTAGCTCCTTCTGCATTACTTACACTAAATAGTCCTATACCCTTCTGTTACATTTCTAACAATGATAATATTCAATGTTTCCTATTGAAATGTTTCTTTAAATTTGATACCAGGGGGGCGCACCTCCCAAGGGGAGGCATAGAGAGATGTCAACGGGGGCGGAAAGCGTTTGCATTTTAGAAAGAAAAAACAAAAAATATACAAACAACATTAACAAATAACATTACAAAGTAATGTTTAATTTACATGCATAAAATTAATGAAATTAAATATCATATTGACTATTATTACCACAAACTTGCGAACAATTTGACGTTTTGGTGTAAAGGGGGGGGCATGAAAATATAATTTATAGTCCGGGGAGTCTCAACAAAAAAAAGATTGGGAAACCCTGGATTACAGTATATATGCCCCACCTCTAATTTAAATTTAACCATATTGTCACAGTTAACTGTATAAATTGGTTCATTTGGCTTATTTTCTTGACTATATTTTGGTAACTGACAGGTAACTAATCAAATTTATTATTTTTGTTTAACTGCTACCAGAAGCATACCTGTCTTTACTCTCATTGTTAACATGGTTTAAAATAATATGGGCTTCACTTCTGAATATTTAATTGAAATAAATTCGCAATATGGCACACTCATAACACATGCATCCGTCATCTTTCTAACCAAATTTAGTAAGCCGTAATGGCTGTAAAATGTAGATATAGGTACTCGCTGTACAATTCTGTCTCGTATAGTATTATATTTTTCTATTATTTTCTTTCATATGTTGTGAAAAAAGGTGACAATAATTGAAATATAAAATAAGGTTTCCACGTTTCAAATTTAATATATTCAGTTTATCACATAAAAGGCCTGGCCAGAATTTTTCTTGGCCAGTGAAAATAGTAAAACACGGTCTATACGTGAACTGTATGGAGATTGACGAACCAGAGTAATGCGATGCTTCAATTAAAATTGTTAGAAATTATCTTGGTAAAGAAATATCATCATTCTTACAAAAATTCTGCTGTTTTCTCTTTACACAATCATTTTAAAACATAAAGGTAATATTCCTTAATCTCTTCTTTATGAAACCTCTTCTTACTTTTCTTCTGCCTCTTATTTAGTCTCTTTTTTGTGAAGCTTACTTATGATGCAAAATTATATTATAACAAAAAAAACAGTTATAATTGTGCTCCAACTTGCCTTTCTTTTTTTTATCTTGCTCATTTGAAAGCTTCCGTTAATAAAACTGGCACTTCAATAATAATCTCAAACCAATTGTCTTGAGAACTTCTGCAGAAAATTATATTTGTCGTGCTCTCCACAATTTCTGAATAAATTTTGCAGCAAGGTGACTCCACGCCTAATAACCTCACTTAAAATTTCAGAAATTATAGCTCTCTGCATGTTGAGGCTCACAAACAGTTAGACGACAATTATTTTAAATGGTTAAACTTATATGCTTCACATTTTGATTTGTATTTGCCATAAAAGGTTGACCAGAGTGACAATCACTTTCAGTTGAAGTATATCCATTGTTAAACCAGTTATACTACCTTTATTTGTTTTGTCCATACTCTTGTTACGAAAAGCATTGTATTAATCATTTTTGGATGTGAATGCCAAAGTTTGAAAAAACTGTGACGAATTTTCCTTTACTCTGGTGATTTGGTCATTTTGAATGAAATAAAAAGGCAATAAGCTTGATAAGAGTGAATGTAAATTCCGCCATGCCGTTTGGGTACCAAAGGCTGTATGCTCTTGCTACTGCATAACAATGTTGATAGGAGTTACCCACAAATGACACCAGAGTGCCTTAGGGCACAGATATAATTTTGATACTTTCAGACTGGCATTGTACATATTTGTATAACAATGGACATTAATCCAATGTTTCACACATATAGGATGACATTAATAAACTACGAACAACATAAAGTTTAAATAGCTTATTTTTCCTGTTACGCTATGTGTGTAGTATTATCTGCCAGTGTAAATTTATGTCTCCTGACTGTGTTGGAAAGATATATATTCATTAATGATATAATCTCTTATCTGAAAATACATTTAAGTTGTTATTCTCAGTGGAACAATTTATTATCCTTATCAAAGATTAAATGAAAATATGCCCATCTGCATATTTTAGTAATTTCGGTTTTGAGTTTATTTTGTAAATTTGGATAATTACGGACGTTGTATAATAAAAATTTCAATATTTAATCTGACAATTGCCATTTGCAGGTTTTCAAAAAAAATAAATGACAAAAATGATTAAGCGATACAAAAGAATATTCTGAAAATGGTTTAAATATTTTTGGTAGTCAAAAACTCTCAAGATAAACTTGAAAATCCACAATTTTGAAGCAAAACTTCATTATTCTGAATATATTAACTTTAATTTTATTCGTGTGGAAGGCATTTATTTGAATATTTTAGGGCTCGCCTTAACAAATGCTAGTGCTACAATGGTGGTCATCTGGATGACATAGTGTTTAAAAACTAAATTTACAAACTTTATTTTATGCATGTGTGGTAAATAAATAATATTGAGTACGAATAACCATTATTTTATGAAATATATAAAATTAAACTTTACTCTGGGCCAGTCTGTAGTTCTATTGCACTAATGAAACGTTAGTCAGTTTATGTATATATTTAAACCTATTTGCATGACAGAATGTACATATGTTGTGTAATAATAATAAAGAGAAGTTTATGTGGCCTTTATACAAGGATTACTCTTTTATAGTATAAAATCCAAAATTCTAAAACCTCTGTTTAAATTTAATTATAGTATGGTTTGATAATTACACTTCTGTCACATACTATTCAAATTGATTTACACGCTACCATGCATAAAAGTTTTCACTTTGAAATCTGACTGACTTTTGATGAAACGTAATGTGAAATTAACCATTCGAATTATTTCCAAAGCAAAAATCTAATACAACATGATTCATGCTTGAGATTATCTATGAAAGGTGTTTTTTTGAGGTTATCTATGAAATTATGAGTATAGATTAATACACATTGCAAAGACCCATGTAATGGGTGTTTTCTGTTTTATACAACTCTTGTTGTTTTATGCCACTGCTCCATTTTTGGTTTTTAAACATACATAAAGTGTCCCAGCAAAATATTAGTTGTGATACAATCACAACCAGATACATCGAAAGAATAATATCTAACAGCATTTTTATATTTCTAATACTTCTAGTTAAGCGGCTATAGTTTTTCTAGATATTTAAACTCTTAATAATATTGTATGTATGTATATATAAACATACATATATATATATTAATAATATTGTATGTATGTATATATACATAAACATACATATATATATATATATATATATACTTACTGGCTGCTGCCCATAGCTCCACTCACGTAGTCGTACTTAAAAATTTATAGGACAAAATTAAAACATGCAGTGCCATCAAGAATGGTTATGGGTCGTTAAATACTAAGTCTTTTTGCATTTAGTTGGAAATTATAATTTTTCCAAAGGAATGATGTTTTATAAAATTTCCCAGTCCGCTAATTATCTCTACAAAAAATCACGTTGATCCGTAGCTCTGTTACTCCATTACGACGTAAAAAAAGAATAAACAAAATCCACTAACGCATTTTATAATATTATAGTTCATAGGATAAAAAGTATCCTATGTCATTTCTCGGGCAATTAACTGCCTCTGGAAAGAATCACAATGGTCCATTGCTCTGTTGCTACATAAAAGAAGGACAAATAAATTAAATTTCACATTTATAATATTAGTTACGATTTGATCAGAGTTTGTATTTAAAGAGTTTTCAAAACATTTCCGGAGTTAATTTTTAGGTAAACACTTCCAGTTTGCCCAATAATTTTTGCTTAATATCAAACAAGTCACTAAATATTGCCTTTTCCGGTTTTGATTTTCACAAAGAGAAATTACGTGATGTTACCTGGTTAGTATATTAGACGCCGTATCATTGTGTATTGTGATGTTTTTAACAAAATTATATATTCCTATTATAAAGATTATAAAACAACTGAGTTAACTGAATGAAGCCTATACTCGGAAAAAAGTATTATTAGACAAAAAAGCATTTGCATAAATATGATTTATATAATAGTATTATTTTGAAGGAATTAATTAACCACAAGACTCATTTGAACAAAACCTATACGACAAACACTTATTTCGTCAAACTGTTTATTTCATCACAGTTACTTTTATTTTTGTTTTAACCCTTTTTTCATTACTTTGACTAATTTTGATTATTTCTACAGTAGACCTTTCTTAAAATAATGTAAATTATAAAAAGTACTTTCATATTTCATCTATTTTATTAAACATATATAGTTCATCGCTCCTCCACAGGAAATCAACAACAAAACAGCTGATCTTGATGAAGAGATCTTCAATGCAATTTGTGAAGATGAAGAGGCTCCCCCACTTCCGCCACCACGTGGTGAAAGCCTTCAAACTACACTGGCACCGCCACCTTCACGTCCCCTACCTGCCATACCTGCCAGTGAATCCCTCGACAACTTCTCCCTTCAGCAACGGCCTCGGCTAAACCTAGATAAAGAACCACCAAGTGAAAAAATAGACTCTAGCGATTCCGATGATGACACATCGCCTAGTAGAAACTCAAACAATGGTCGATTTGATTATATGAAGGAGATCTATGATGGAGTAGAGGATAAGGCTGCCACGGGACCTCCTGAACGTTCGTTGCCTGGTACACCAACGACAGCAAGTGACAATTCAGATGAGTCAGATGATGAGGGCGAAGACGAGCCGATGGTGTCAAGTGGAAAGTAAGTTGTGTTTAGTTGTTTGTAATTATATGTTGTTATTGATTATCAGGTTCCTAAATGAAATTGTCAAACTGAAGAGAATTGTTAAACTGGTGAGATTTAAGTCATGTACTGATTTAAGATGTCATATTATTCAAGAAGAAAATACCAAATTATCGACACTCTGATACTTGCTTTTTGAATTAGTTACAGTTCATGTCATGTTGCTTTTGCTCATCTATGTATTACAATTAATCAGTTTTTGACACTTCAGATTTTGAAAACCCTTGACGGGTTTTATTAAAATATTGGTAGGACTTTTTCTAATATGAGATTCAAGTTTTAAAGACAGAAGGTGTTGTTAAAATGTCTCGTAAATAGAAGACAAGAGTGTTTAAGTTTCACATTAGTACATAAAAATAAATGCGAGGACTATGTGGCATGCCTTTACTGCTTTTCTGCGGGGGGAGGGGGGAGGGGTAGAGGTAACCTTTTCATAATTCTCATTAGCATGGTGCAATGCTCATCTATTTCCTGTGGACGCTTTAATGAAACAAATAAACCTGATAATTTCGCCAAGTCCATCGGTCTGTCTTATCTGTCACCACCTCCCAATTTATACAGTTTCAGGTTTATATGCATGAAGTTTTGCAGATAGATATATCCTTTCAAATAAAATTTTTTAGATTAATTTGAATCTCAACTTTTCATTGTATACAAGTAGAAAATATGCTTTTCCCTAAAGAAAGTATTCTTAAATTCAATTGAAAACTAGAAAAATCTTTCAAATCCTCTGAAATCAATTAATATATTGAAACAGTTGAAATATTGAATATTGGTTTATCTGCAATATGTATAAAAACTTCTAATTATCTGGCTCATGTTGAGTGACTTTTTGAGTGTATTGTAGGACAGCAAAATTAAATTAATGTCCTTCGCAACCTCTAACCCATGACACACCATTAATTTATCTGCACTTATGTAAATTTTTCTCTAATGGTGTTTTCCTCAGTACTGTGATTATTTCACTTTCTAGATATTTGCACTTTTTATGACGAGCAAAACTAAACTCAAAAGAATCAAAACAGAGAAAAGTCAAATCTGTACTCTTATTGTAAGGTACAGCTGCAGTCGTGATACTGAATCAAATATTGGAAAATGAATCTTCTAAAGCAGTTGATTGTAATGGAGGTAGATAGTATGCACTGAGTAGGCATGGCTATATGGGTAGATCGTGAACGAGATGTATGTAAAAATGATCCGAATGTATCATTATGTTCAGACTTCATTTTGGACTATTTGAACTCTAAAATAGTCCAAAATGAAGTTTACATAATAATACACATTTGGATTGCACATTAACTGAAAATAGCACAGAGCAATTAAGTCAAATGCCCAGTCTTCTTAATGGCAAGTTTTTCTAGTGTAGTGACATGGACGAGATTGAACAGAAATTAAAGTGGCATTAAAGAAAAGAAATGTCTAAAAAAGTCACTGGATAATAAACATTTTAAGCAATCATGCTAAAAAAGAAATAATGTCATTACGATACAATACACACTCAAAACATCTTACAATCACAAGCCATTTATCAAAAAATCAAGAAGTTCCCTCTTGATTTTTGAAAGGAGAATTAATGAATGCGCTGTGAAAAAATAATATAATATTTGAACTGCACCACTTATATTCAATTTACCAGAGAAAGAAGACCGATATCGTCTTCCTTGCTAAAATTCCCCAGCTAAAGAAGATAAATTTGTAGATTGCCGATAATTTCCGTCAAATGTAAAAAAATTATTTTTCTTTTTTTTTTAAAATGGGTATAATACTTATGTAATTATGAGGTGAACCTAATTTTGACCATAATTTGTCAGACCTGACTTTTAATATTCATTGTGGTGCAGAGCACCATGCAATTCATGGAACAGTAGTCTGAACTCAAACGCCTTGCGATCATTATTAACCCATGAATTTGACATTTCTTATGCTTTTATAATCCGTGACATAATATTTTTTAGGTCTTATGTTCACTGCCCTGCTGAATACAAAAGCTAAAAAACGTGAATATAAATGCTATAAATTATAACATTTTTGAATATAGCCTATCTTTAAATCTAGGGTATATTTTAAATATATGCAATATTTCTTTAGAGGCTACTGTGCTTTTTTAGCATGAAAGAAAGAAATAGACAATGTTTCACTTTTATTGCACTCATAAAAGTGAAACATTACGAAAAGTCTATCTTTTAATCTAGGAGATATGTCATCTATATGCAAAATTTTATTGAAATCTGTTGAGCTGTGTAAGTGTGAAAAAAGACAAACTAATAATATAGCCTATCTTTTAATATAGGACGTATATTATCTATATACATAACTTGATGTGAAAGAAAGACAAACAGAAAATGTTTCACTTTTGTTGTATTAGTAGAGTTTGGTTGAAGTAAAAATTATTTATTTTGGTTTTTGTTAATATTCAGTGGGAGAAAAAGACAGCTTTATCAAAGATGTCATGTGCCATTGTTGGAAAAAAAGAAGTTAAAGACACAGAAAGTAAAAATTTTTTATTTTTAGTAAGAAAGAAGTACCTATTTTTTTCATTCGAATTCGATTTGTTAGCATAGAAAGAAAACACTTATTAGTGCAAGTTTTATGACTAATTTAATGATTATAAATTACTAGCAATTTCATTATAGTTAAATAATACTTACAGTATTATTAACTATCCAGTTTATCAAAGTTTATCTGTTTTTCTCAGTATCTTAAAATATCAGTTAATGATAAGATTTCTCATTTGACTTATAAATATTTTACATAAAATGTTTTTGGGGTTATAATTTTGTTGTTTTCTATGCGAGAGTCTTACTTTTAATTTTGTACATCCAGGCCCATATGGATTTTTGTCAGTTCTCTTTAACTGGTCTCATCGCCTTATTTTATATAACAGTTCATAATAACGCAATGCAATCTAATATGCAAATGTGAAAAAAACTAGTGCCGCTTAATATATGTTGGCTTATAGAACAAGAAGTTCCATTAATTGTTTCAGTTATAATAGAACTATAATTTTTTAATCCACATTTCGTTAACACTGCTCTGCAAAGTTGGGTAAATTAAATACGTAGTAAATTTTTCTAAGTCAAATAATACCTACACCTTATATTATGACAAACAGAAATTCTTCAAAAAAGTCCGTTCAACTGTAACATCTATAGACAAACAATTATGCCAAAATTGCATGTGGAAATTACATTGTGTCAAGTACCAAAAAAAGGGAACGGATGGATGAGAGAATGCACAGAGCCACCTCCGTGTGCTCTCCCATTCGCCCTTGTCTGTTAGCCAGACAATGGCACATGTTTTTGAAATTTCAATGCAGCAGAGCATATTAACATTGACTTTTAAACTAGATAAAGGTGTATGACACCATTATTGTGAATGTGTTATCTGAAAATACAAGAATGAAAATTTATTATGAAGAATGGTAGGTTTTCTTCATCTTCTATAAGGATACCTTATTTGTTCTGTAGTTATTGTTTTAGGATATGTTAGCAGTACATCTACTGACTCCAAAATACTTTCGGGAATATCTAGGAATATGCGAACCACAGTTTGGAAAACCCTAAAAGAGCATCATAATTTTGACACGTTTTCTAGATAATACTTAATTATGCAGTTTGTGGGTTGATAGTGAATTTTTTTATTTCTCATAGTAATTTTTATAACTTATAATAATCTTTTCAAAATATGATCATTTCGATTTTATAATTTATGGTATTTCATACCAAAAATGGAAAAATAGATTTCTTAGGGGGTGTCAACTAAGTACGTTTTATTCATCTGCCTGTCCATATGTCATCACTTATTTAATGAAAGGCTATGTACAGCCACTTAATTTTCACGAAACTTCTTAGTTAATTCTCAATTTTAAGAGCAATTTGGTGGAAAATGTTCATATGAGATACAACTTTATTTATGTTTAACTCCCCTTCATATGGAGTATCGAATGAAAGTTGATAAAATCTGAAACTTATAATATGACATTAATTTATATATATTGAAAATTTTCTTTTCATTTTCCTGCCCCCCAAGTTCGTAAAGCAATAGCAAGAAAAATCGGTAAAAGTTAATGCCGAATTATAGTAAAGAAAAATTATTGTGGCAGTTTTGCCCGCACACTTTCTAGTGCAATACATAATAAAATAAGAAACAACATATTTACTAATTAAAGAGCAGACTCTTTTGTACCACCCAAAAGAATATTTGTTTTGTCAAATAACAAAATGCACACTAATATTAAGCGCACAATATATTAGCCACTATATCACATACTTTTTGCATGTCATTTAATTTGTGATCACTTATGCACAATGTACATAACAATATGTGTCAACCGTTTCCCTTACAGCTCGGTGATCAGGCGACGCAAGCAAGACATCCTGGCAGCACGTGTTGCCAGCATGAAGAGGAAACAGCAGAGCTCAGAAAAATGGAATCACCTCAAGAGGTCTCTGTACAAGCCAGTTGCTATATCTATTGGCATACTAATATGCGGGCTTATCGTTTACACTTGTGTCAAACATTGAAGCGACTTTGCCTATTTATATGTCGTTCGTCCAGGCGGCAAGGTGGTTTACAGACTTCATGTAGTTTAGGGAATAGTAACTTGAAACTGATTGATATTGCGCGACATGTTACGTTTACAGCGTCAAAAATAATTCTAATTCCACCTCCAAACGAAACACAATCGTCGGCTGAATGTATAAATAAAATGATTATAATAATAAAAGTAATAATAATAATAATAATAAATATTACGAAATATTTAATTTTCCAATATCAATTAAAGTAGTTAATTAAATGGATTTATTTTTAATGAATGTATTTATCATGATTTATTTTTAATTAGAATTTTAAAAGAAATATTTAAAAAACTCAAGTATTTTTTTTTAATTTAAGAGCACTTTTGATTCATCCAATTGTTTCTAACATCATTTAGGCAGTATACATACGAATATAATAAGCATATGCACACATAAATATCTTTGTGTATATATATATATATATATATATACATACATACATACATATATATATATATATATACATATGTATGTATTATAAATATAATTAATTATATTTATGCATATGCAATATTTTAGGACTCAACAGAAGTGAAACGTCCTTACGACTGATGATCCTTATGATAAATTTTATAATTATATATTACTTAGCACTTACTATTCCATAATCTTAACAGATTAGTAACTATTTTAATGAGAAAAGACTAAAAAATATTCTAAACATCTATTGAATGTTGTATGAAAATACGCTAAAATAAATATGATTTGAAAACAAATCAATTAACGTATAATATACAATAATCGATTTTAAATATAACAATCGTGAATAATATTTTATTACAAACATAAAATGAAACAATAATGCTACATTATATTATACTATGTGTATAACGTAATGATTAAATTTGATGTTTTAGAACCTGTGTATAAATTGGTTAATTACAAAAATGTACACGTTTGTTAATGGATACGTAAATAACTAAAAAAATTTTGTGTATGAGATATAAATATGTTAAAATAAGAGCATTCATATCGTTTTATAAAAAACTGTAACTTTAGTCATTTGGGTAAAAAACTGTAAGTTTAGTCATGTGTATTGAGCTGAAAATGTCATAAATTTATTTTCTTGGTTACCGATTTTGGCACTGAATTATTCTTAAATGGAACCCAATATGTTCCTATTACAGAAAGAAAGCAGTGGAAAATGGTCTTTTTTCTCTACTTTATAATTTGCGTACTATGCTGTGATAAAGCTTCTATGACTGTATCACAATTATTACCTAGATTGATATTTTTATTATGGCATTTTTTGTAATAAGTAAAATTAAAATATAGAAATTTGGATTATGAGCTTGAAAGAAATAAATTCTAGCGTGAAAATAATCTATTGTACAAGGAAGGTACACGGCAATCTATGGTTAATTAATTTTTGTGATATTTGCAAATATTTATATATTTTGCGAACGCATCATTAACAGATATCGTTGCGGATTTTGTTTTCAAGAATAATTATTATGATATGTTTTTTATTATAACCATAATTGTTATATTTCTGATGGACTGTATGGAAATAAATTTTGGATAAAAAATATGAAGACAGCCACATGAATCTAATTTTGGTGTTTTTTTTTAGCATGAATTATACTTAACCACTGAGCAAATCAAAACAGATGTTTGTTTTTCTATATAATATCACAACACAGCAATTGAAGAAGCAATTTGTAGCAATGTTGTGTGTAGTATTTATTGTCAAAACAAGTTTCAAATTTAATTTAAAAGTATTTTACAATAAATTTTTCAAATAATGGTAAGAAGGAAGGGAAATATAAAAGATCTCGTTCGGAAACAAGTTTCAACATTATTCTTTACCAAAATGTTTCCTGTTTTTAACTTTTTAATAACCGACAGTAGTATGAAAAGAAGGCGTGAATTCAAAAGACAATAATATTTTCTGAGAAATAAGTTTAACAATGTTTTGTTAAATTTACCAATAGTTTAGTGGATTTGTTTTTTTTTTATTGTTTGCCATCGGCCTTTTAGTCAGTATTATTAATTTAAAGTTTTAGAAAAGTCTAATGCGATCTTTGCCTCTTTTTTATTGGTAATGATAAAAATTGTGTGTTTGCAGTTTTTAAATATATAAACTTATCAAAATTATTGTTTTTACCAGAAGCCATGAAATACAAGTAAATGCAACGTTGAGGTGATATAAAAACAGACATTTTTGATACTTTAAGAGAATATGTGCCTGTAAAAACGATAAATAATCAAACATTGCGACTCTAATTTATTACAGTTTATTAATTTCAGGTCGAAAACGGAGATTAAACAAGATAAAGCGACCTAGGAAGAATTGAAAGCCGAACCTGTAATTAGTTTAATGTAGGTAAATTACTATCGATCGAAATGAAAGCTTATAACGTTATCCGAGTTCTATATAATTTACAAAGGCCAGGTCAGTGATTAGAAAGTAGTTATGACTTACACATTTTTGTTATTTGTTTTTGGATTGTATGTCACTAATTTATCCAAATATTTTGTAGTAGGTGGCACGTCTTCAAAACCATTGGCATTATAAGAATAGAATTGTGTGTACTTAATAATGACATTTATGTTAACCATCATTAACAATTCCTTTAAATTTTCATCTGCAGCAGGAGTTTTCCTATGTTGTCATTAGTTAAAATAGTTTTGAACATCATCCAAACATAGACATCACATTTTTAAGACTGCTTGCCATATCACGGTGATTATTATATATCTCAATAAATTATTATAATTCGCTAGTTATCATCGCATGAATTGAAGGAGATACAAAGTTTCTGCATAATTTTAGACATCTTAACATTTTGAATATAGTATTAGAGTTTTAATTTTAAATAGAGTTTATTTTACATGAAGTTTGGACAAAAACATAATTATACGTGGGTTGTTTGATGATTATCATTTGATTTCATACTGGCGAATATAAGGTATGAATTTTTCAAAATTTTTGTTTCTCTTTATTTGAACATCATTGTGGTCTGTCACGTACCATGTGTTGAATAATATTCAGGCACGAAATAATATATTCAAACTGTTACAGGCATGCAGGTATTTTTTTAATTAATATAGTAAGCGTCTTCTTTTTTCCCTAAGTAAAAAAGTGAGACGATTGTAATGATCAATAGTTTTCGTATTTCATCCTATTCTCGAAATATGCTATTTCAACATTAATGCAAGGGAGTAAGCATCTTGCAGCGCATGCACACCTAAGGCAGTGTGGCCTTACCAAAGTCACCAAACCAGAAGGAGCGAACCCTTTTTCGGCGAACATTGGGAGATACAATCTGTTATACTAGTAGTTCAATATTTGTGCATAAATGATTTTGCTGCAATAGTCTTCAATTTTTTAAATGAATCCAAAAAATTGTTGCTAAAACAAATATTTGCCAAGAATTGATAAAAAGAAAGTTTGCTAACCTTATGTTTATAGTATATTAACCCAATTGTGTGGTATTTTTTGGGCTTGATTGTGGAAAGAAGGGTATTTTGACAAAACTTTAGCTTTGTAGTTGGCTTAAGTTGCTTTTTGGTACACCAATGTTAAAAAAACCAAGGTACCTTGTTTTAATCTAATTAATTTTTGACTTCTTTTTTCCAATGGCTTTGTATTATGCAAGACCTTGGTTTTTGCACACACATCATCACATTACCTATAGATTATACCAAATTTATTCATACAAAAATAGTAAATATTATTACATATATGTATGTATATAAATATATATTTTTATATGTAAGTGTGTTCATAGTGTAGATTAGAATACAGAAAGTGTAATAATAAATAGTAAAATAGTGGCAATCACATTTTTATTGCTGTCAGTAAATGAATGGATGTTTTCTGGTATGTGTGGCGATGTCATCATGTGGGCACGTTTAAACATTTTACACGGGTTAGCTATAAACTATATAACTTCTGTTAGTTAGCAACATTAATATTATAAGATAATACACTATAAGCATTACTATAGTATGAAATAAGACAAACCTATGTAGATTACTTGTGTCCATAGGTTAGGGAAAAGCCATTTATCTTGCATTATGCCATCTTGCATTATTATATATAATCTACCTTGATGATATACAATATGAATAGATATTTATACGATTATAGGGTATGGTGGGAAGATTTGTGTGTCTGTAGGCAGTGTGGATAATTGAGAACAATAAATTATTGCATTGTGATTTTTTGTGGTTTTGTTAATACTTCAGAATACAATATTTGATAATGGTGGCAGTGCCAATATTTTAAGACGAATGGTAACCCTAGACACAGAAGCAAATATGTGTAGGATAGATGATGTATGGTAACCCTAGCATGAAAGTAGATATGTGTAGGTAGTATTGTAATACTTGTCACATTGTGACAAAAAAACATTTCTGGGTAATGCATGGAATGTTTTCATTTAAGATGATAATAAGTACAGAAAGAAGGGCCGGCTTTTATTTACACTTCCTACCTTCAAACAGCTGAAATTGTAGAGCATAGTGGGAGGATTTGTGTGTCTATTTAGTATGGATCATTGAGAACACTGAATTATTACATTGAGGTAATTTACGGATTTATCAGTACTTCAGAACACAGTATTTGATAATGGAGGCATTGCCAATATTTTAAGACGAACGGTCTAGACTTGGAAGTAAATATGTGTAGGATGTACTTATAGATTTTGTAAAGTGTGAATAATATGCAATATTTAACTCGCCTAGTGCTTTCCGTTTAATTTCGAAGTAATATTTGAGGTGAAGAATGATAGTTTTGGTAGAGTATTTTTATTAAAAAAGTAATATGAGGCATGCATGTTCCTATATTTACCAATAATGCAACGAACAAAGATTTTCGCAATATAATACCTAATTAGGACATTATTTCAAGTTTTTAGAGCAACTAAGACTGTTTCAGCTTGTATGATGTTTATCCGATTGGATATATTTAGGAAATATTTACCTGTTTTCATTTTTGCTTTTATACGATTGAATAAAAGAATAAATGCAAAATGATTAAGTAAAAAATAAATATGAAGTACATTTATTTTTTACTTAACCAGTGAGAAAGAACAATGACGAAAGGACAGTTTTGAGTGTTAATACTTTCAGTGTTTTTGAGTGTTAACAATTTATTGACACAGAAAGACAAAGTTGCTAGATATTATAGATAAACCATATCATCAATTGACAAAGCTGTCTTCGACTAACGAATTGTCTATAACAATAATCTGTGAGTTATTATTCTCTACAACTTGATATATGATAAGGAATAAACTGTGCGGTTAATCGTGACTATTCATGGCTGGTTAATATACATCATGTAGTTTTACCTTGTATCTACCTCTTTCCTCCCTTTGCATATCATTCCTAATCTCATTTTGTTTTCTGACTAGATGTCGTCACCACAATATGTTGATTTGATCACAAGGCGTACGGCTCGGCGCATCGTGGGTTCCTGGGTTCGATTCCCGGCCACTCATCGAACGGGACTAGACTAGTATTCCGACATGCTGTAAGGAATTGCTTTCATAGCAATAAGACTGCCACATGTATCATTTGTGTGCATTAAAGTATGAAAATAATAAGTGCATAATTTTCATAGTTCTGCTTGTACAATATTCTATTACAACTGTTAGTGGTACGCTGAATCATCAGTTTCTGGTACACTTCATTTAATTTTGTTATTGTTATGGTTTGATATTATAAATACTTTAGACACAGGATATTTAAACCTGTATCTAACATAGAATATCACCCTGCTCCCCATACTTGCATGCGTATGCACACTGTTGCCAACTTTATCTTATGTATATATATATATATTATATATAGATCTTTATATATTTTATATTATATCTTTACATAAATATATTCATAGACCTGGTACAAAGTAACAAATGGTTTGATTGCTGGAATTAAAATATAGCTTTATAGTGAGTTGTAAATAATCAGTCTCATTCATAACATACTTTCCAGTGTCAAAATGTTCATTCCATATGGTATAAAAATAATATTCATAGTATACATACACGTCAAGTTGTCTATCGCAAATAAAATAACAATATGTCAAAAATAAGTATAAATATAATTTCGAACTAACATTTAGTAACACCAATATTACGGCATACATGTTCATATTTCTATTCTATGGATGTTTTTTCATACTACATATATGTTTCATGTGATCGTTTATTTTACCTTCTCCGATTAAATTATTTTTTTGTATCTTTCTAATTTTTCTTCAATTGTAAAGAAGTGAAATAAGATCACAGTACCAAAGACAAATACTTTTGTCAGTGGCAAATAATACTTTCAACAAAATAACATAAGGTTTTGATACCACTTTGTTCCGAAGTAAACCTAGACTAATAAATTTCGTTCAGCTAAGTGATGCAAAAGCCTTATTTTGTTTGTTGGAGATAATATTCACCACGGGTTCAGTAGCTTCCTTTGGTACCAACATCTTCAATGATTTTAATTTTTATCTTTAAAATCTTCTTTTAAACGTGTTCCTTGTTTATATTTACACTACCATCCTACAGAATTATAATTTGTCAGCATGGTAGCTAAGATGGTTTGTTATAGTTTATAGAATTCTAGACGAATTTAAAATAACTTGCTTTTAAATAACAACCTGTAGATTTTTTTCATGTCACATGTCAGGGTTTTGGTGATATTCAAATCGTATCTAATTAGTTGACTTTTTCCGGCTTACATAATTCGTAAAAAAGGTCTTATACATTTCATTGAAATTTAATTTTCAATTGAGTTATGTTCGATTAAATAAAACAGCTTCTTGCAAAGTTACAATACGTATTCATGTATATTTTTATATTTATAAACACACACACAAACTTATATTTACACATACATATATACAATGTACATAGAATGTACAGGTTCTAACTAATAAAGTATATTTTCATTTAAAAAAAATGTAATATTTATCTGGGTGGGAATATCTTAAATAAACTAAAGTTGCATTAAGATTATCCATTTCACTTAGAAAAATACAAATTTTATTGATAGAATGGGTTTATACCATTATTTCTGAGGAATAATATGCGTAAGTATTAAATAACTAGTATTCGCTCCTAAGTGCATATATTTCCCATTTGAAATGTACTTCGTAGTTTCATGTGAGTAACTAGCAGCATGAATAAAATGAATGTAATCAAATGTATTTCCAAATATGCATTCTTAATGTAAGGACACTCGTTTAATATCATTGTAGATGCAAATATTTGATGAATAAATCCATTTTATGTATACATCTATTGCACTAATTGGGTAAATGAATACGGTTTAAAAATTTTATTTTGAAATGATATACAATGTTGAAAATTGAAAAAATTGTTAAGTACATAGCTATTAAAAATTATAGTAAAGTGATACAGTAAAACATTGCTATTCTAGGATATTTGAATCTTTAAACATGCTTGTTCAACAATAAGATTAGCAAGGCAAATTTATCTGCCTATAAGTAAGAAAGAATATGCAAGTACAATAAAAATTCGTTCAATTGGTTATTGTTATAACAAAAAAAGTTTTATGAAGTAATTTGGATACAATTTGTTACATATTTTTGTGATAACTCAATTTCCACATTCAGTTTGAAAATTTATGTCTGCGTAATATATTGTGAAACATATTTGATTAAAATCACGTGTGGTAGCGAAGGAACTAACCACTTTCAGTGGCATGCCTAATAAACAATGCAGTCTTTACCAGATGATCGAATGCTGTATAACAATGCAAGTTCGAAATGGGGCTCAGTCATCACTGCCTGTTCCAATTGGCTGGGAGATGGTGTGAAAAAAATTTTTTGCAAAGAAGTCTTTACATTAGATGAATTCTTGAATGGTTTTTGATTATATATAAGAGATAATTACGTTGTTGCATAAGAATAATGGAAACAACATTAATGTACAGAAATGATATTCAAGCTTATCCAGATATTGATGGTGATAGTGCCTACCAATAATTCATCTGTGTGAATATTCATTGTTCTGTTTTTTATTATGAAAATAAATAATGTTTATTGTGTTATAAATTTACACAATACAATAGTATGAAACAGAGTTGAACTGACAAGGGGACTATCGGGTATTGTAATAATGGATTTTGATAGTTTATAGGGAGTATCCCTATAGTAAGCAGTTAAGAGACTCAATGCACTTTAACATTTGCATTATAGCAGAAAGTTTACTGTATAACTTATAATGAAAAGTTAACACGTAAGGAATACTTTGCAACATATCACGGGTATTAAGGTATTTAACTACCACGTTGGAGACCCAAGCAGAATATTTATGGTTAATACTTTTTAGCAGGATTGAGGCGTTAAGACAAATATAGGTAGATAATTATTTTGTCAAATATAATCAAAAATATTTAATTTGCCAGTCTTCAATTGTTTAGTAATAGCTATAAATATTACGCACGCCACACTTAACCTTTATAGGGGCGGGGGAGTTCCCCATGTCGTGTTTCGTATCTTTCAAACTGTCAATCATTCTTCATTTGTATTGGTTATTGCTGTAACTGTCAAGTCATTTGAATTTGAAATCAGTTTTAGTTTTATTTTGAATTCGGAATCTTCAGATTCACAATATTCTCAAACAGTTGATGGATGATATTTCACTCTTTAATTTTATTAATTAATATGTAGTTTAATTTTTGCTTATTTTTTTAAGGTTTTGTTTTATTAGCTTCTAGTTGCAAAATTATGGCCAAAACAAATGAAAGATTTCCTTGATTGTTAAATGTGTATAATTTAACTAAATTACTTGCTTCTAACATAAAAGTTGATAAATAATACCAGTTAAATAATGATCTATTGATACATATTTCTTTGATAATTATCGCAATAATTATCATAAGACATACTCATCTTGATAATTTTGAACCATCCTTTTTATTCATTACTGTTTTCATAAAAAATTAGTATTAAACATTTTCAATTAACTACTTACCATACAGGAATAATTTGTAAACAGTTTGTTGTTTAGTTGATAAAAAACAACAAAGTGCAAAAATAAAAGAAAATATTTATTGAAGAGAGACATTGTTGATTATATTGTAATATTTTTAGAATTCCGTAATAAAACAAGAAAGTTACAATTTCATGTATAGATAATGTCGACAACTTGAATCTTGACATGACGCTCTTTCTGATCGCCATTGAATTATATGCGAACTGTCAAAAAAAAGAACTGGTTTTATTTACTCGTAGAGTAAATAAAATCAATTTACAATATTAATTAATTGTATTTGCTACAATAAATGATGTAGGTACTTATCAGTACTCACCCTGCCCAAATTGGTATGTAAAAGAAATGTAGAAATAATATTTTTAAAACTATCTAATCTGTAGGCTTTAAAATCACTCAGATTAAAAAAAAAATATTTTATAAGGAATCCATAATAGAACCTCCAACGCGATTACTACGTGTCTTAACCTCTGCACCACAAGGCTAGGTACAACTTGCAAGTTAATTTTTTATCATACATTACACGTGAATAATAAAAAAATTAAAGAGCATTGGCTCTAATCCTTTTTACTACTTACTAGAGATACTTGGCTACAAGAAACATCCTTATAATACTTTATAGTGCAAACATTTTCACTATATTTATATATTTGCAATAAATATCCTTTTTCATTCCGAAAAGAAGATACGATAGATTTTTTTACATACAGGATAGATATTTATAAACATCTCTCTTAGATGTTTATAAATATCTGTTGTTCATTATGAGTAAAAAATTACAAAATTTTTTTGAAAGATTACTAAAAAAATTAAGATAAAATAGAATCTGCAAAACACTATAAATATGTTTATCCAAACATAACAACAACCCCTATGTTTATTGGTATCCAATATATACATCATACAATATTATACTGATGCAATCTACGCATATGACAACTACCGTTTTTTCTTTTTTTATTTAAAATCTGATTAGAATAAATTTCTATAGTTGCTTTATTTATATAATAGTTTCTGTTGCTGGCCTTGATTTACATGTACTTTTAAGTAATGTTTTAAGTACATTATATTTATTAATAGAAAGATATCAACATTAAATAATGAACACTTTTTAAATTCTTAAAAAGTGTTCAAGTATTTTATCCCACAAAGCAATTGACACCAAGATCTATGCCCATTTGGTGTCTGTATAAATTTGGTGTTTTTGTCGATCACATAAACTATGACAGTAATATTTAATGTGATCGATAAGAAAATCACAGTTCTATGCATCACTTGTTCAACTTTGTTGTGATTGCCTTCGTGGGATAAAAAATCAGTGTGCAGTTTGTTAGTAAGCAAATGTCCTGACTAAGCAATAAAGATTATCTGTTGCAATGAAATCAGCAATACAGGTAATTTCACAATGTTTGTTAATCTTTATATTTTATTAAATACAGAGCACTGTTAAGCATTTGAATATGATATATAACTTATATGTGTAGAAGCTGGGTTTAATAATATTGTTACTCATGAGAATCACAAATTTTTTTATTTTTTCACTTAGTGAAGAAGAATTTTTGAAACATTTTCCTTAAATCTCCATTACTTTTGGTATCATTGTATACTCTGACTGATACAACATCCATATTTGTGACACATATTTTTTCTAGACTAATTTAATTTAAATTTTATGTGTATTCGGCCATATTGGCAGCGAGATAGAAAATTATTTTCGTAAATAGTAAAAATGTTAAAGCTTTATACATTAATTTTTTTAAACGGAAGAGTTTATTATGTTTATAAAAATATAAATTTTTCTTTCATTTGGTATATTTTAGTTAATGTTTTCTGTATATTATGATGCTTTTTGTTAAGACGAAATAGTTTTCTTTTATTGAATAAAGTATTTTTTAAAGATAATTCTCTCAATTTGTAATAAATATATGTTTGATTAAAGCTTAATGACTTGAAGAAATGAATACAATTGTGGCCCTACCATGAAGTGGTGTTTCAGTTATGAAGAAAAAATTATACATCATACAAATTTCATGAATATAATAATATTTTTAATTTGTTAGATATATTTTTCTTTAAAAGGCCATTTAATTTGTATGGTAAGTACAGTATATAACAAATGGATAGACAATATATTAGGGGTGGGTAATAGGTTAGTGAGTGAATCAAAAGAATTGATACATTATACTCATTGACTAAGCTAAAAACTCACTTGAAATTTCATCCATTTATATGACTACGATTCAGGGATGTTTTGGCATAATGGCTGGAGGGTTCATGACTTGTATTGTACAGGTTCGAATATTGATTAGTTGAGAATTCACCTTAGTGAAATTATTCTTTACTCTTTGCCATGCATTCTTTTTTATATTTAGGTCCCTTTCTATTTCAGCAAGAATCACGCAGATAGAGTGAAAAGCATACAATCCGTCATATATTAGGTGGAAATGTTACTTTCACACATATATCATATTCGCAAAACCCATTCAAACTCTATAAATATATATAAGGTAACTCGAGAACTATTTGATTCAGAATTAAATGAATTGCAGCGTATTTTGATTGACACAGTTTTACTGATTCATTAGTTATTGAGTTGTTAATATGTATTCACTTATCTGAATCAACATTAGCCACAACTAAATAAATAGTAGTAAGCTGAATTAAATTTAAATAATATATTTAGACATATCTATTTTGATGATGATAGGCTGCAATGTCTGACTTCTTAAATTTATAATGTGCTTTGGCAAAATTTCCAAAAGGTATCACTAATGGTGCCTGTCCGTCCTCTGTTACAGATGATTTTCTCGGAAACTATTTTAGCACAGAGATAGAGTATGGTGGCACAATTATAGACATGAAGTATAAATAGTTCTACATTTATTTGGGGGTTAATTTCAGATGGCAAATGAGGGAATGGAAAAAAGTTTCTCTCAAAGTTATTGTGTAAGATGTCAAATGAAAGCTTATTAAAGCACTAGTACAATACTATGTATGTGATTAATTTTTTTATGAAATTTTTAAATGCTTTATGGGAAATATGCTTAAAAATTGCTAATCCCCACCCTTATCACTAAATGCATTGTAGGAACCTTTGAAAAATAACACAAACATTGTGAATTAGGTATAGATTGAATGGAAATTTTGAATTGAGATATTCCAGTGAATTATTTTTGTGATCAATTTGTTTATTTTCTTATGTTGAATCGTTTTATAGAGAAAAAGTTTGTCATCAAAAAATATGTCTCACAATGTAAGGAAAACTTTTGTCTACAAGTTTTTCAAAATATTTAATTTGGGTCTTTCGAAATGCCCCTTCTAAGTTCTGCGCATATGCAATGTAACATGACATTGGTGCAGTAGGCGATGGGTAGCAAGGTCGATGAGCCCCTTTTAAGTGCAAAGTCGTAGTACATTACTATTAATATTTAAATTAGGGGCTGATGGTACAGAACACTAATTGTGGAAGTATAGCTTGCACTTGACCGATTTTATTTTTTTTTTACATATTTTAGTTTAGAATGTCCGGGAGACAAGTTTTATGAAATTTTAATAATTGTATGAAACAGGGAAAAATATGTTACTGGATATTACACAATCCCAATAAATTAATATTTAAGAAAATCAAACGATCATAGGCAGATTTGTATGGATGATGGCATGTCTGTGTACACAATTCAAATGTATACCGTGTGAAAGTTCTCTAAACTTTCATTTTTACTAAAGTGCTTAGCTCTCGAAATGCCGGGGATGAGAGATATCAGCCAAAAAAATAATTATTTTTTATTTATTAGGCATTTAATAACTAAAGTGATCGAGTGATAAAGACTTATATTTATTGCATTTGTTTAAATTAAAGTTTCTTGAATTATAATCTTTTTTAATCTTTTCTATTTTTTAATTTTTTTCTCTGCCAAGTAAATGAATGATTACAAATTAAATAATCCACGGTAATGCTATTCTCTGTTATCCAAAATATTTTTTTTTATTATAACTATTTGGTTTGTATAGTGGTTGATTTAATCCTGATGTAATTAATGATAATATTTTCTAAACATAGTGCCCGTAGATTAACAGCTCATGTAAACAATAATAAAATATATTATTCCACACATATCTCAGTACTAAAGCTCAAAGTTATGTATTTTAGTAGGGGGCAAATTAAATACTCGAACAAAATTTTTTTTGAGAGACTTAAAAAATATTTTTAAACCATAATCTAAAACTTAAAAAAATTGCAAAATGAAAATTCTCCAAGATATTGCAGGATCAGGTTTAGAATTATAACTGATAGAGGTTAAAGCAAATGAGTGACGTTTCCAAGTTCCAAGAAAATATTCTAATATTTCTTTTGACTTTTAAGATATGTTATCTGATTATGGCTGGATCATACCGAATATGTGTGCAGCAGTGTTTCTAAAGTTAGAAACCGTATGTGAGATGTCAGACCAAAACACATTGCGTATATAGTGCGTAGCAGCAGATGTGCAGTACTTGCATGAGATTCTGACCTCTGATGACAAACTGGGCACGAACGTGGCAGCAGAATGGCAACTGTGACGTGATAACGCTGTACCGTTTGTCTCTCTCTATTCTATATATCATTGGACTGTACTAACTGACAGTGGTGTTTATTTACAAAATCTTCTAAGGCATGTGTAGTGAAGGAAAAGTTAATAGAAATAGTTCGTAAATTCAGTTGTATTTATGATCCCAGCAATAACAATTACAAAAATGTAATATTTGAGGTTTGACTCATTCGTGTAAAAACGTCTGAGATGTATAAAAGGAACAGTCAATCCGGTCTTCAAATGACCCCAGTTTACAGTACAGGCTGCTCTCATTCTTTTATTTATGTTTTTATGTACACAGTTTTCATGTTGCAGCATAGCACGTCAACTGGTAGGTGCGACTTTTAACGTGCTGTACAGTGCATGCAATGTATCTGGTGTGCTTCAGCCTTTAGTTTTGACTTAGCAATACATTAATAATGGTAAGTACAGTATTGTCTGTGATTTAGAAGTCGACAGCCAATTATTCAAATCTCAACTCATGTACTTGGTCATAGCTGTCAATCAAAGCAACACGTGAACGTCTGACTTTAAAAACAAATTGGGAGGAGTTGTATATAGCTTATATACCATCTCTAAGATAGGTAAGATTCTACTTTTGAATTCTGTTAAGTACTATATAAAATATTTTTCTGTTAAATTGAACAAGGTTTAAACTCGGTGGTGTTCTCTTGATGTATTATGTGCTGAAGCAAATTATTTATATCCAACTTGCAGACTATTATCAATGAAGACCAACATGTTGTATGCAATGACATACCCAAAATATATGTTATACCTACATAGAATGTCCAAAGTATGATCGCAGTTGAAAGAGATGAAGAGTCAATGAAATGACATACATGATAAAAGATTTGTTTGAAAATGACACAATTTACGTCCATTTTCTTTTAGAAAGCACTAATAACAGTGATTACATGTAATTCTCTTGATCATGGGCCTGTTTAGATGTAAAATTTCAGAGATGTATTGCACAGTTGAGGCATATTTGACTAACAAACAAATACACAACTGTCATATTTTGGTTACACTTACCATGTTGCCTGTAATCTGTCATGCTCCCATTCTTTTTTCATTAGACAAGGATTAGAAATGGCCTCCTTTCACCATTTTTCTATTACTAAGTGATATATAATGTATATATTAAATATATCTCAAGTACAACTACTATTGTAATTGTGATTTGTTTTATCTGTGAAACCAACAGAGCTTTCCTTGTTTGCTCAGAAATTGCCATAAACTTTGATAATTATACGTTATGTTGAAAAGTATATGGTTTTTGTGCAATTACCTATATTTATAATTATATTAGAGTGAATGTGAAGATATTATAATTATATTAGAGTGAAACAGGCATAATTAAATGAAGAGTGAAGATATTATAATTATATTAGAGTGAAACAGGCATAATTAAAATAAAAAATTGTCTTTGCAGTGGTAAAATAACCATACTTGTTTTCATTGAATTTTTTAATTTACCATTAACTTTAAAATCTAAAATGGCACCAAGTGAAGCTGTTTCCTGGTGGAGTGGCAATAAGTATCTATCAGTTAGTAAGAAAGTAATTCCAGTTTTTTAGTAATTTATAAAACACGTTTTCATTTGTTATTGGCAAACCAGTGACTAGTGTATAATAGAATATATATTAAAATATATGTCAGAATATTCAATTATTTATTAGTGGTAGTATTACCAATCACAATTGAAATGTGTTTTGTTAATTGTCTTGTTAATAAGAATTTTAACTAATTTAGTTCCATCATTTCTTTGGTTTATGTGATCAAATATAATTGATGAATTTAATGAATCCTTAATAAAATAAAACAACTTTGATAATCATATTTCACTAAAAGATAAAAGTTAATCACAATCTGTTATATGACACAACTTCTGCTCTATAATAATGTCTGCACTATCGCATTTTATTTCCCTGCAGTAGCGCATTCGCAAAGTTTTACCAGTGCCACACGTTGCGCTGCAAGGAGTCCAAGTAGACCAACCCTCGTAGTCTTGCAGATAGCCTGCTGTCAATTCTGAATCTCGATGCGCTCTGTGATTCTTCTTGCATTCCTTTAACTTCTGTGCCAATTCAGAACAATTTTCAGCGCGGTGTGATTTTTTAGATTTCACTATGCCTAGTAATAAGTTGAAAAGTTTTAAAGAATGTAATGTCATCTATGCATATAATAAAATTGTAACAGAATTAATTCTATTCATGGAAAATATTTTAAAGAGTGATTGATTTCATATATATAATAAAAAATTAATCTGGCTTCTATTTTAGAAGCCCGAAAACCTGTTTTTGAATTTTTGTCTGTCTCTATATGACTGTATGTTAATTTGTTCGCCAATCACGCAAAATCTGCTGGACAGATTTTGATGAAATTTGGTATGGTAATAGTTTATACTTTCAAGTGACATATAGGATACTTTTTATCTGGATATTACAGATTAATAAAGAAGCCCTTGAATATTACAATATTGGGACTACCAACTATCTCTATCTATATACAGTTTTGATAGTTAAAACGTAATTTTACAATAGTGAAACCGTCGGACATAGACAAAATTTCAGTGAATGTAGGTAGGTATCGAAAAAAAAATATAAAATTTTTGATTTCAGAGATTTATAAAGTTCTTTGCTACAATTTTCTTAAAGTGTACTACCATTACAAAAAGTTCTACTTACACGTTACATCCTTCATATCATTTTCCATATCGAGCAAGCGTTTTTTTATATCACTGAGCAAAACTTTAATTGTTTTAAATTCTTTGAAGCATTCACAACAGTCACATTTTTGTGTGTTCTGAATAGTAGTATTGATGACTTTGTGTTTAGGTGATCGCACTGAGAAAAGCATGAGGTCTGTTCATTTACTTATTCCATTTTATAACGTATTACAATGTATATTTATTTACTGGTATAAAACTTCTACCTAAAAGATTCTTTCAAAAAAAACATTCTTCTAATAAAGAAATTTGAAAGGAGAATCTCATGATGTTCCAGATACTTTTAATTATGTATCTAACAACAGTATCAACTGCTTTCAGAAATTAAATTTATAACTAGATATTTGTTTTATAACAATATATTCATTTTATTAATAAATTTTATTAGATGTTTCTCACTACGAATTAATCAAAATGTGTCATATAATGAAAAAACAACCCAATTATAAAAAAACATATTATTTGAAATAGTCTTTGAAATTCAGGCACATGAACGAATAACAAAAAAATTAAATCTTTTT
Source organism: Druceiella hillmani (assembly GCA_039881145.1). Lineage (NCBI taxonomy): Eukaryota > Metazoa > Arthropoda > Insecta > Lepidoptera > Hepialidae > Druceiella > Druceiella hillmani. Next base: position 40,112,532 of record JAYKKI010000011.1, read on the forward strand.
CATACTGATAAAAAGTAGTATCTTTTTATTCTTCACATTCAGCTTTTGTTTTATTCTATTGACCATCAAGTACAGACTTGCCTTATTGAATGTAACTAATTTTATCCCAAACTAAATGGGCATCATAAACATAGGTGTTAAACTGATTTTTGTAGGTTGAAAATTCTACAATTAATTAATTGACGTACATAGATAAGCTAGAAAAACTTATTCTACAAACAACAGAATAATAATACATTGAACGGATATAAATTGCAAATACCATGTAACTGAATAATTAAGAATAGAAGTAACATACCCTCGATACTATTGAAATTCTACGGGATTAAGATGTATTTTTTTAAAGGGGTCACCTAGTAAATTAGGAGGTAATTAATTCTGCAATATCTCTATTAGTGAAAAGAAAGAGCGAAAAACTTAACAGATTATAAATTATTATCATCTATGTCATGAGGAGAATATCGAAATATTCTATTAAACAGCATTCAAGACTGTATGTTAGTTTATTGAACGAAATTCTACAGTTTTATCTGGAACTAACTATGGCGAAATAATTCAATATGTAAAACAGTTCGACGTAAATTACAAAATATTATTTTTTATACTCAAAAGTTAAATACACAAGAAGTATTGACAAAGGACACTGGGCAAATTGGCCAAATTTCCAATAAGAACGAAGTTTACACCAATAGAAATAACTCTTTAAGTATAACATTTATATCTATTACCATTTATCTGAATTACAAGTCCGTGCAATAATTCAGTGCTAATGTTTTTTAATTATTCCACTTCCAATTAATTTTTTTGCAAGCTTCACAAAAAATGTGTTAGTGCTTGCTCTGGTACTGCCCCAAAACCCTTCTCAATATCTTCCATCCCCTTGCCCACCCAACAATGAATCTTCAATCCTGTAAATTGACACTATTAGTAGTCCTGAGCTTTCTGCATTCAATTGTATTACAAGTAAAATAATTAAGAAGAAATAGTTTAGCTATTTTAGAAGTTGTAACTCAAAACGGACTCACAATTGAGATGTGTGGCAACAGAAACAAATGTTCTTTATAAAGAGGTCTTTATATTGGTATGTACATGTAGAATTATTTATACTAGTATCACCACATTTATTTCTAGCTAGAACTGTAGAATTTCTTTCAACATCCATACATTTTCGCCTATTTCCCGTTAAAGCAGGTTTTCATTTTTTTTAAATTTTATTATGTACATTTCATACAACATTAAAAGAAGAGCTGTTACTTCTGAAGATATTACTATCGTCGTCTGAATAAGGGTGACACCTACAGAACTTTCATTTTAATCTATTTCACTTAATATTATCTTAACTATTCTGTAAAAAGTAAATTATTGAGAATTATAATTCTAAAATCATTTGAAATACCTTCTTTATGTCACGTTACAATAGTATTGAATGTAAGGAAAACGTAACTGAGAATTGAATAAAAAATCAAATAATTGAGATTTGAAACTGGATAAACCATTACCACCATTTCCATCTAAGACATGTAGTACTGATATCACCAGATAAACAGTCTCTTCATTTGTAACACTGAAGCTGTATGGATTCTAAATTGTAACAATCCTTAATGGTAGCCAACTTTACAAGAAATGAATCTAGGTCTCTTCTAATCTGTACTATGACACTCTTCAATTATATCGCATGAATGTGTTATAATTGATTTTGTTGTTATTAATAAAATTAACGCACTTATCAAATTATTACAAATTTTAAAATGTTATCTATTAAACATATCACTACTTTATGTGATGTGATATACATGCATTACTTGCGAGACTCACCAGTTACGATTCTTTGGTCATTAAAAGAAAGGACTAATGGTTCTGTACCTTCTAATTCAATTTGATTATTTAATTTGCGCTTATTAATTACATTGTGTATCTTGTCAATTATGGGTCCATAGATAAAGTTGGACGGATTTTGCATTAAATTTTTGTCTTCAATTACAGAACGACTAGAGCATTCTTTATAAGTTTTCAAGCATATTAATAAGGCAAATAAGCAGTAGAATTTAGTAAGCATGTCATGTTTATTTTGTAGCTTATTTTAATAGACTTTAGTTGTCACAAAACTTTGAATATTATAAGACTGTCATATTTGTATTTTTTATATACAAGTAGACAATGTTGGGTTTAAGTATTTTTGCCAGTATTTAAATTCATGGTAATTTAATTCCAACATTAGATCGATTTTGATTTCCATTTAAGTATGAACATTTAAAATAATTTAAAATACTTTACAAAATGTTCTCGCTTCCGTGGCGCCTTGTATTTTTAAAATATTTTTATGACTTCAAAACCGAAGACCTGATACTCTGCAACATTGATTTCTAGTGTGGTTTAGTTTTATACTGAAAATTTAAGTTTGCGAAATATTTTGCAGGGACAGACAGACAAAAAGTGATTTTAAATAGTGCTTTGATAGTTCCACTGATTCGTAACTGAGAATAACAGACATTCAAGTTTTTACCTCATTTATTCAGCATAGAGAGTAAATAGCTGGCATCACAAAGTGAACACAACTACAACTATATTTATCCAATATGTCATTTTTAAACAGAGTGTACAATATAACTGAAAGAAGTATTTAAAAAACATCATTTATATGTACAATTAACCATGGTGGATTTGATTGCAATGGTGCCCTAGGTCCGTGCTGATATTTTTCCTTGCTTCTACTTCAAGTGTAAAATAATGAATAAAAAAATTACCCTATTTATATTAAAATAAAACAACAAACTATTTTTCTCACAGTATATTCATTTATTTCGTACACAAAACACGAGATTGTAAAACATGGTATAAAGTCTAAACTTACGAAGATTGAAAAACAATTAATGGAGTAACATCTAAAAATTTAACACCATACTATTGACATCATGCATTATTTAATAACTAAAATATTGAAAAGAAAACTTAGTACAACCGATGTTCTGTTCTAAAACCTAGAGTGATTATGGAAATTTAATTATTTTCAGAAATTTCATTTTAATCTCTTTAAATATTTTCCATGTTCATTTAATAAAAGGTTTACTATACTTTATTTAGTAATAAATTGACCGACGTTTAAAACATAATTATAAAAAGAGTACGAGGAACAAATTAAACTGTGTTTTGAGTGCAGAATGGATGGTTATAGTGATGTATTGGTGCTTACATATTATTTAGGGTATTTTCACAAACTACATGGTGGCTGGAAAGTCAATTTTTTCTTTTTTTCCCAAAAAGAATTTTTACTGTACTCTGTTATCAAAAATACAATTACATTGTCAAAATTATTTCAAATTGCAGTGCATTAAAGTATATAAATATGATAGCAATGAAAGACAGACAAATGAAATACTTTAATTTTCACATTTTAAAAGACCTTTATTTTCGTTTTTTATTAACCCCAGAAACAATCATATTTTGTATGTATAATTATCTATACTTGTTTTGACATAATATTAGGGCTAGCAAACAAACTATATTAAAATTTAAAGCAATTTTTAAGACGTCTTTTTTGACACATTACTAGTCAATAAAAGAAATGAAATGGGTATTTAATGCAGTTTTAGGGTTCCATATCTCGAAAGGAAAAATTGGGACCTTTATAACAATACTCAGGTGCCCATATCAGCCTGGTCTCTCGGACACTGTTAGACATTGAAACTTAAAATTTTAGATGATTAAAAAGTATATCAACCATTTTTTATCTCGATTGTTAATATACAAGAATTTATATATGAAAATGTTATGAGTCCAATTATTCCAAATGTCCAATCATTTAGATTAAATTTTTTTTTTGTTGTGTGGATTTTATAAAATAATGTCGAATGCGACAATGAAAATGGTTTGTGGCGAACAAGGGGCAATGACATATGGTACGTGAGATTTTTTCGTTTAATTTATCTATTCCAAAAAGCAAAGGATAAAAACACAACGCGGCTAAGTTTGATGTATTATAACCTTTTGCTTCTTTCTGGTCTATTATAAATTTTTTTTTGCAAATTCTTATTCTTCACTATAGTAACTTTTTGAAAATAAAACAAATTGAATTTGTTAAAAATTTAACAATTAACAATAAAATAAAAATTTGTATAACGATATTGCCCATAAGTATTAATTGTATTTATTTATTATTGTGTCTTTCCACTGTATAAATTATTTGCCAAAAGATTCACTGTAGATGTCCCCTATACTTGTGTTGGCTGAGTTATTGATGATTTTTTCCATAGTTAGACACTCCAGGATATTGTTTTCTTTTTTATCGCAGGCAGTCCAAAAATGCAGACTCCCCCCCCCCCTCTCCGCTAAACATGTCATTTAGTTTATGGAAGCGCTCTTACTCATTTAGATAAGAAATTAAAATTTTGATAAACTTATAACAACTTTCGACTATCCTCTCTTTTAATAACATAAAATAATTATTATATACCGTTCTTCAGCTTGACTTTATTTTATTTGAGACCTGTCTTTAAAAATAGAAATTAGTTTGAATCTTTTTAAATGTCAATTTAACTTTGAAAGAAAATATGTAAGAGCATTTATTATCAGTTCAATTCAAAGGAGCAGCCCAAATTTAAGTTAATCTACAACTTCTTCAAGCCTGCTATCTGTATTCATTGATAATGTCTGCCAGCTTGTATACGTAGTTAATTAAGGTACACTATTTTCTGTTAAGACTAGCTAAGAGCTTAACATTTAAAATATGAAAACCATCTAGCTAGGGTGTTCCGCGACATTGCTAAAACTAATATGAGAAAGTCAATGAACATCAATATTGGACAGAACGTTAAAGATAGTAAATTTGATTAACTGTTAATCTACTATCAGATTGTTTTGCTTAATTAAAAGTGAGAAGTACACTAGGTTCTTAAATAAAGTGATACACATCTAATCTTCTGAAAGAAATAAATGTTTAATCAATTAAGAACAAACAATTGTGCAGAAAAACTTCAAAGCATATGCTTCATTATCTCCGATTTTAATTGAAACTAATATATTTTGTATATCACTTGTACTTGTATTTTCATTTTGGAACATCTTTATCTAAATCTACCAAATTTCATAACACCTTTCAAATTTTCTTCCACAAATTACAATTTAATTTTTATTAATCTTTTCATAGCTCTCGTTAAACCTAAAGATTATATTCCAGTGTGTGCTCTGTTTTAAAACATCTCAAAATGTTAATACACGCAAATAATGACATTTAGTGTTATCTACTACATAGTTAAAACCAGCAATAGACTGCTCTTTTTAAATACCACATAATGCTTGGATTTTGGTTTGTCGGCATATTAGCAAAAATGTCATCGTTGATTATTTTTTGTACTCAACGTAATTACAAAAAATAGTCAAAATAAAGTGAAATAGACATATATGTCCACAGAATAAGTGTAAAAATAAACATAGACGTCCACGGAAATTTTTGGAGATACATTGCTTAAACCAATAAATAAATCAGCATGTTACTCTATAACATTTTATTGTATTCATATTTAACGCATTTACAATATTATAATAAAGCATATACATTATATAATAATGCATATACATTCAAAATTGTCATACCTAAATTAAGTACTTTGTTAAAAGTTCTCACTAATAGTTTCTTAATATTGCCAATTAAGATATTATTCACAATTTTGCTTACATAGGTTCCTAAATCTAGAATAGTAAAGATTTATATTGAACAATGTCAGCAATGCAATCGTGCGATAATGATGAACACTTTTATGTACTGCAATACAACAGCTGTCCAATTTATAGTGCCAAATTTATATATATCATATTGTATATATAAATTTGGCACTATAAATTGGACATATATCATATTGTATGAATACACCAACGAGTAACTTCAAAAATTAAGCAAAATAGTAAAAGCAATCACCACTGTGAGCTTTGAGAATTATTTGTGGATCACTCTAATATAGAATAATTGCATATCGAAAGTGTTATAAGACACATAAAATACATTCCGAGCATACGAGCCCATGCATGAACCCACGTATAGTCATTTATCTGTCAGTTTGACTTTGCCATTCAAGTCAATTCATCTCATCTTTCAAGATTAAACATGTCACGGAGAGAATTACTTTATGCAGAGCTGTGAGAAGTACCTAATATAACACCAGAAAATGCAAAAGGTAAAAACAATCATTAAATTCTTATAAAAATTAAATTACACTTTTACAATTACTGTAAGTGTAAATTATCATCTAACGATTAATATATGATAAAAAAATACAATGCTTTAATCTCTCTATTTTTGTTCAATATTTGCCATTTCCTCATAGTTACAAATAAGCATTATTCATAACGCGTTCCACTTGGACTGACAAGTACAACGCTGACAAGCTAGTAGAATGGGTATGATTGCGGTCGAGGGCGTGAACATGGCGGGTGGCCAGTGGAACATAACCTTAGTCATACTTAACACAATCTTATGTAATGTCAATGAGCAAGCCTAACCTATCGTATCTAAATAACGCTAATAGACAAACAAGATATACCTTCCCTCTTCCTCGCTCTAGAATTAAAAAGGCTACAAAATATAAATGAATAGTTATTAATGTGACCTTTTTAATGGAACAATAATTGCATTAAGCCTTAAAAAAAAGGGAGGACATATATAAATAGAGCTATCAGCTCTATTTATAAACAATAGTCTAAGAAATATATCTTCCAGCTTACTTGAAATGATTGATTTAAGCTGGAAACATATTATTGGATGAGACTTATAGTTACAATCGATGGAAGTGCTAGATCTGGCCAGTACTTATTACACCTAAACGTGCAAACTATCAGCGATAAATCGCGGATGTGAACTTGTGCGCTCGGACATCCGATGAAAATCTGGCTCACCAGATGTTCCTATCGGTGGAGGACGCATAGGTTGCGTGTGCATGGTGTTGTGCGCGGCAGGCAGTTGTCAACTGTATTGTAGTGTAGGCATTTTTTTACAGTTATTCGCATACAACGATGGATGATGAAAAATTAATTGACACAGTTCACAAATAAGAATGTGTATATAACAATATTATAAGAATGTTCCAACTCTATACAGTTTGTTCTCAGCTTGAATGCCTGTATTGTCTATATATTTTTATAAGCAGTCGCATGTATCTTGTAAAATTTTATACTAAGTTATTATTTTTGGACATAATTTCAAAACCTATAAAAAATGTTTGTTATATTACAATGGATAAAGATTTATAAAGTTGGAATTAAAAAAGAAATTTATGTTGCTATCTTCATATAAAAAATATATTCTGCAATTTCAAATGTTTAATATGGAATCTTGCATATTTATGGTCCAACACATATTTATGTTTTAATGATACTATAAACAATGTCTACAATAATTTTAATATGTATCACACTACTCATGGTAATTTAATCTTAAAGTATGTGTTATATATATATATATATATATATATATATATATATATATATATATATATATATATATATATATATATATATATATATATATATGTATGTATGTATATATATGTACACACATACACACACACATACATACATACATGTAGTACAGAAAAAATTTAAGTTAAATTGTACACAAACCACTTTGATAGTTTTATCAACCTATTTGTAAACGAACTTTTTCCTATATATTTAAGGTTGAGTTTGTAAGGTTATGAGCCTATTGATCTGATACACATACATATGTTCAGTAATGAGGAGTCTTCCATTATGCGAATAACTTAAAAATATTGAAAAATTTCTTAATGAAATTTAATGCAAATATTAAACAACGCAATTCATCAATCATTTTACAAAATTACATAAAAATTAAATATTTGGGAAAATGTCTTCCACCCTGAGTGTTGGAAATGAGCACAAGGATAACTTAATCAAATAATGAGGATTATAGGAAAAGAATTTCACTTAGAGTAATACATAGTTCCTTATTTGAAATTACACATTGTGTACAGTAGACATTCTAAAGCTTTTTTAATTTCAAGTTTTAACAATATATGTGAATTAATAAACAAATATGTATAAAAAAAATTTGTAAACAAACATATTTTACACAAATTCGTGTGAATTTGTGTTTTCACAGGCACATAATAAGGAATACAAATATTTAATGTGTTTAAAGTTTTTTCTATAATTATGTAAATCTTATTGAGCATTCTCAGACTCGTTGATGAAACTCGTTGCTTCGCTCAGAGTTAAGGTAAAATTGTCAAATAAGACATTTTAGGTTTCAGAAATTTTTTTTTATATAAAAATTCTTTAATAGCAATAGAATTTTCAAAATATTCAAATTCTCAAAATAATTTAGTGATACAAATGGTAAATTTTTTCACAAGTTTACAGCATGTGATGTTACATGTAACCAAAGTTTACAATAAATTTTCCACTGCCTTGTCCCGGGTGACGTTGTTTTTTAATGTATTTTTAGTATAAAGAACATCAAAGCTATTGTATTTTCTTATTTCCATATATAATACTTTATAAAAAATGTAGCTGGTGTACATAGTCAAAACTCTAGCGAAATAACAGTGTATTGTAATTAAAGTAAATTATAATTTGTAATATAATTTAATTACCTCCTTTTTCCTATAAAATATAATAGTATTAACATTTCATCAGCTTGGAAAAAATCAAGTATATCTTTTGGTTTAATATATAGAAGAGTATACTAATTATTAAAATATTTAATATTTATCTATACTCCCTCATCAAGTTTTGAAACTATTAATACATCCCGTGATAAAATTTTAACCGTTTGAGAGCCGACGAGCGCCATCACACTCGTGCGCGTAGTAACTACATTTGCCACGAGCACAATGGCGCTCGTGAAATCAGTTGCTGTTTAGCGCGCGGTAGGGGAGGTCACTCGCACGCATTGCTAATTTTTTATCTTTCTACGTGTTACATAAAGTTCAAATTATAATATTATTTGTAATTACAATATAAAGAGGATTCAGAAAAAGAAAATTTTTAACCCATAATGTCGGAATAAAAAATAATTCGAGTGAAAATGATCGTTTTTCAAGTTGTGAAGAAAGCGATAGTGGGAGTGACATTGTGGTGCGCTCACAATTTGGCGTAATGCAAATTTTGAGTGATAGTGATAATAGTCATGATAACAATTATTTTGCTGATACGGAGGATGTACCGGACTGCGAAAATACGATGTGACCTTGATTTCAGATTTTGTTATAATTTTTGTTCACAATATATATTTCCATAATTTTCTTTGTATTTTATTATCCTTGTACAAATTTTTATTAAGAAAACACCGAAAAAATTATTAAAATTGGATAATTTTTGGAAGATACAGTTTTTTTTCGGGACAAGGGTAAATGACATCAAAAACAAAAGATTTCTTTGGCATTTTTAAGTATATATGAGTAAAAAACCATGGCACTAAAACGGTTAATATTTATCTATACTCCCTCGTCAAGTTTTGAAACTATTAATACATCCCGTGATAAAATTTTAAATGACTAAAAAGTAACTCAGAAATATTTATATAAGTAAGCAAATTTATTCATGTCTCCATTCAGTTAAAACTTATGAATTTGCCTTCTTTCCATACATAATTTGCTTTTGGTGCAATAATATATGCGTTCAACAATTAACTATCTTTTATTAAGCTGTTAACTTTAATTTAAATGACAGGAATTCATTAAATTTGATGTCCATAATATTGAATATTATTAAGTGTAGTTTCAGGTTCTTTACACCGTTTCTAACATTTGCACTCTTCAATATGGCTTAAAATCACTTTTCGTATGTAAATTTAATATTCTATTTTATTTCAAATATGTATTTAAGATTTTCCAATTTAACATTAAACTTTATACACATGCATTTCTGGAAAAAGTTTACTTCAACTAGAAAAAATCCCCAAAAACACCACAAACACAAAGAGAAAGAGTACCACATACTTTCTGTACGACTTGCACGAATATAATTTGTTCTTGTGCGAATATAATTTACATTGCAATCGATTACTTAATAAAGTAAGTGAATAATAGTATGAAACATACCTAATTTGAGCAATCTTTTAGACAAATCTCGTTAAGTTCATAGCTGTTGTAATATTTGTAATTGGAATGAACTTGGTACTAACCTATTTCTTCGATGTTGTCTTGATCACAATATGGTAATTGACTGTCATTGATTAAAAGAGTAAATATTTTTCATTAATATAATTTAAATAATAAGCTAAACGACCATTAAAATATTGAAAGATGAGTAATATTTCATTTAAGTTATGTAAAAATATAATATTTTCTTAGTATAACTAAACTCAAGCAATAATAAAGAAGCTTATTAGCATTAACAACATATTAAACAAATTATAGATGTAAACATGTATATATTAAGCCTAACTTACAATAAAAAATATCAATTGTTCACAATAATGTGTTAAATTTTATAAGTTGTATAAACATTTAAAAAAGATTCTATTTAATTGCTTTATAATATAAACCTATTTACCACGCAAAGTTCTAGTAAAAAAGTGTGAAATAGGATGTTTCTAAAATTATTTGTGTCGTTATTCATTATATAGTATAAAACCTTTAAAAAAAATAATACTGACAAAAAATTTCAAGTGAACTTTAGAAAATATTTGTATATTGTGGATAAAAATCTGAAATATTTGGTAGTGGAATAATTTGAATGGTTGTTTGTAAGTTGTACTGTGAAAAAATGAAACGGATTGGAATTTTCCTTTAATGTGTTGGCCAAATCGATTCAATTATTTTAAATTTATAACTGCTGTATTAGCTGTAATACGAAAATATACAGTCATTTATATAAGTGTTCACATCATAGCTTAAAAGAAAAGAGGCCAAAAGAAGGAATGATTATGTAATTGACGAATATTAAATGGCTTACCACTGATGTATAAACGAATGTTTTATACTTGGTAAATCACAATGATGGGAGCCATTATTAAAATGTTACATATTTCAGTCACTATGTATTAGAGTTCTTTTGCAAGCATCACACAGGCCTAAAAATGAGCCATGTAGCAGCTACACAACACATACACAAATAGATATATGTTAATGTGTGGAGGATTGCTTCTACATTAAAGAGTGTTCAACTTCACTTCAAATCTTCTCTGCAGGAAGAATGGTGGAAATCCATACAAAAAGTTTGTTAAAAATTGCTTGAAAAGACGTATATCCATTACGGGAGAAGGCATTTACAATACTGCAAACTTAAATTGATTCCCGCAGAGACATGATTCAACAAAACTGACAATATCTGTGCTACCATCAAGATGAAATTTTCAAAAACACAGTATTAATTAACAGAATTAATATAAAGCAAACGGGACATTTGTAACGTCATAAAATGTTTTTCGAATCTCAGGTTAAAATCCTGCCAGTTATAATCAATAATGTTGGTAACTAGACAGTATTAATATTACAAATGTGATATTTTACACATTTACAATTACGAAAGTGAATGCTTATAAATATTTGCAAATGCAAACACAAATATTGACCTCTATCAGCTTATCGAATTATGGAAACACTTGCTCCGCAAATCTGGCTTTAATACTTTGTATTATTATTTCAATTTCAAGTAATACCTATTATTTAGCTAATAATATTTCTGTAGTTTTCGTCAGTAATGTTTCAGTTAGTGTGTGTGTAAAGATGTACAAATCTAATTGAAGTAAAATTTCAAAACTGAAATTATGTAATAAAATTTATTTACATAAAGGCTATATATTGACTGTTAGACAAACTATTTGCAACATATATATCAAGATGAATATGCCAATTTACAACGGCGAGAAAATGAAAAATGTGAGGATTTGCTCTCCTATTCATCTTCACCTACATCAAAGATAAATGAACTCAAATAACAAGACCAAAAAACAGCATCACATAAATTCAAAGTCGATGTTACAAAATTGATGAATTACTTAGTAACATGCTAATACCAGAAGATAGGCTATTTAATTTCTTAGAAAGTGTCGAATTACAAAGTGGCTTTCTACTTCTTATAGTTTAAACTCTTGTCACTTTACACATTATTTGTATGCAATTATACAGAGTTTAAACTCTTGTCACTTTACGCATTATTTGTATGCAATTATATAGAATTTAAACTCTTGTCACTCCACACATTATTTGTATGCAATTGTATAAAGTTTAAACTCATGTCACTCTACACATTATTTGTATGCAATTATATAGAGTTTAAACTCTTATAACTCTATACATTATTTGTATGCGATAAACTGTATTCTGTGTACTCTTCTTCTCCAGTGTTCTCAATAAGTTTTTCGTATGAAAGTATCACATAGATTCGAAAACAAATCCTGAATTTTGAAAGTGGAGGTGCTCAATAAAACTCAACATACAAGTAAAAACATAACTGCAAAAACTGAATATATTTTTATCTTCCTAGAATACACCCAAACATAAAAGTAAATAATATTGTAGATTGAAAATAAAAAACAAGAGAAAACTATAGCCTATATATAAAGCAAATATTATTTGCATAGACATTGGAATTTTATTTTGCGAATACGAAAAGAACTTGCAAGAGTAATAATAATTGCAAATCTATTCATAGTGTCACTAGCTAGTATATTAAGTGAAAGCGTTCTAATTAATTTTATATAATTTGAGATTATAAAGTTGATTTTCAAAACTTATTTTTAGAATTTCTAGCCTGTGCTCTGCTAATTAATATTGTACCTAATACAATAGTCTATCAGTATAACAGTTGAATGATAACACATAATAGACATAATATATGGATTCATAGAAAATGTAAATTACATATATTGTGATAGATATATCTAAAAATTGTATTTTTAAATTGTACACATGTCTAATTTTAGGTTATTGCATGTTATGTTTGTACCTTTGTATATTTGCGGTAGATACCTTAAACTTGTCCCCTAATTTTATCTGGTTTTGTTTACGCTGCCTTACGGAATTTGATAACCTCGATATCTATCCACTATAAGATTAAGTTCGAAGTCAGAACAAGAAAAGTTTTTTTTGTAAAAAATTCATCTGTATTAAGCATTCAATCTCTTAAAAACAAAAAAGTCATAGTATCTATATACTATGACTTTTTTGTTTGCTAGTTTCATCTAATACTGTCATTCTTCTATTAATCTTTTTGATCTTTGTAAAAAATACATTAACTTTTTTATTTGAACTATTAATTTTTTTCCTCGTTTCCCAAATATTTTTGGTTTAAGTTTTTTTTTAAATTTTTTTCCTTAGCATTTCCTTGCACTCTATCTTCTTTATCAAAGACTTTAATCAGCCCTCTAACATTCATTACACAGCAGTCTCACTTTGCATATTTCCTAAATTCTAAATTTTTACATAGCACCCGCTAATTATTTCCATTAGTATTATTTAGTTTTCTCTGAAAAGCCATCGGAAAATTTTTCTCTAGCTGACTGTATCTTATAGATAAATTCAGTTACAAAAATAAGTAAAGAAAAAACCAACGTTTCATATTTTTTTAGCATTAAGTGTAAAAATTACAGTATTCTTCTAAGCAATAAAATTAAAATAACTTTCTTTTCTTTATCAACAGAAACAAAGTTGTTCACGCCATAAAATGTTGAACAACCATGTAACACATTTGAATTAAGAAATAACACTAAATAAGTTAACTTACTTAGCTGCTTGACGTACACCAAAAACTTTTTGGTTAAATTTACATCACCATTTAGAATCCTCAGAATCTACTCAAAATCTTCAATATTCATATTCCTTTACGCTTTTGTGAATTTTGTTTATGAATATTGAATTTTTTTGAATGTTTGCGATAGCAGGAATTAGATATTTAGCACATCTATAACAAGAAGCTTAACATTCACATTCATGAATATTTAGGACAAGAAACTTAATATTTGTATTGTAACACATTATATACAAATGCAACACATTTTTCAAGCAAATAATTGAATGGAAAATTGACATTAAATACATTTCCATAACATTTTAGCAAAATTTGAGACACAGATTGGTGAATTTGGTGATATTGAAAGAAAAGTTAAATCATTACTGTGAGTGTCAAAATGTATTTGACAGCTAAGTGACAAATATATGTGACGAAAATGTATAGGGCAAACTTCTTATATATTTTCTTCACTTTCTTTTTTTGTGCATAATTTTCCAAAATTATAACATCTAATATCAGACAAACAATTAAATGTCTGCCTACAAACTTGCCCATCTAAATAGAAATAAAAGTTTTCATAAATTATTAATTAAATGATAATATTTTCTACAACTTATTTCTCTTTCATTTTGAAATCATTATAATATAAGGATAATATTAGGCAGATAATTAATAAATCTACTGCTTTTTCCAGCAATTTCTAGTATGTTATAGAAACCTCTCAAACATCTCTGTCAGAGTAAAAGAGTACCACATTCAATCTTCTGTTCAGTTAGCAATTGAGTTTTGGCAAGCAAAGAACAAATAAAATTAGGAAATTACGCAAAGAGATAGGTTAGAGTGTCTCGGTTCATGAATCTGTTTACATACAATAATCTGAGACTGATATGATGAACTTATTCGTTGCCAACCTAATAGAAAAAAAATAGATAAAAAAGTAAATCAAAAATGTAATATTTAAAAATATATATTGACAGACGTGTATTTTATATTTTAAAAAATTACATATTATTAAAATTATACTATTACTATAATATTCAAACACACTATATACTTCAAGATTGACTATTAACAAAAATTAATATATCAACACAACGTGTGCCCTTACTACAGCAAAAATGAGCAATAAATTGTTAGAAGAAAGTTACAATATTGAAAACGAGTTACGACATCAAACATCTTAGTGTACTATTAAGTTATAAAGATAAATCTATCCGTGATAACATTTAGACAATATATGTTAGATTTAAAGCCATATCTTTGTTCTATACTTTCGAAATATTGTGGTTAAGTTATACCTTTGGATCTACAGTGACAATAAAATTCTTCGAAGTGTTTGCTGTGATAGCCTTTTTGAAAACATCTATCATAATTTTTAAAACATAAAACTGATGTATTAATTTAAAAGAAATATGTACTTTTTTTTGTGTACTGTATAATGTCTTTATACATAAGAAAAATATGTTTCCCAATGATAAAAGCGACTAAATTTAGCAATCCTACCAATACGATCATCTCTAAGTTTATTTTCAATATCACACAAAATAATCACCTTACGAACTCACTCAATTAGAATTGAAACATACAATATAAATAAATATTATAATAATAGTTACATAATGTGACCACAGTACAATAAAAATTATTACAAAACTTCTCTTCACTAAATTACCAAGACTAGATAAAATACGTAAAATGACATATCACAAATAAGAGCCAAAACTCATGAGTAATGAGCTAGATCTTTAAATTGTAGTGAACGAGATTGTGTATACTGTGCTCTCCACTGTTCTCTGAGCTACTGTCACTCTGGACGAAGACACTTCTGATGACACAATCCTTTTCTAAGAGGTATTTATAGGATGCATCCCAAGGGCCGAAGTTAAGATCGAATAGTTGAAGACCTTTCTTTATTATCTTATGAGTTTCCATACACCAGTCACTGCAAGTAAATGATGACATAGTTATTTATAAGTAAAAAATTAAGAAACAGTAGCTTTTTTAGTTTGGAACGTAAAGGCCATATTATAAATCTACCCACTACAAGCGTTTTTAAAATTTTAATGAACTAAATACTTTCAGAAAATCCTTTATAAAATATTTATTATTTATATAAACCCATGAATAATTTAAAACATTGTATTATAATTACAAAAAACAATTGAGAAAACTTTCGTAATTAAAAATCCTAAAATGAAAGCTAGTTAACGGAAAATTTACCGAAACTCAGAAGGCGGAGTCTTGTTATCTTCCATACTGCTCAGCACCCGCATCAACATCACGTCTGCCAACTTTTTGAGTTCATGAGCCACCTCCACGCTGAACGAACCAAATTGGTACTCCAGTATAGGAATACACTGTTTTATCATTTCTATGCTCTTGGTATACTCACCTAAAATTTGGATTACAATCAAATCATAATTTAACAATTTGTCTAGTATTATTACAAACTTAATATACCCTTTGTAACATGCAGACCACAAAAAACACGTACTGATGATTCTACAAACTCTTAATCTTGGACAAAAACTGTTTCAGCAATAGGTTCACAATAACAAAGTATATTACAAATTTAGCAGTACAACCACCAGGAATGTGAGTGAAACTTTACTGAGCAATTTAAAATACACATAGCGCCATCTATTGATTACATAGGTACACTATTCATTTGTGTAATTATACATGTGGAGTAACAAGACACTTCTGAGTTGTTGTTGCACTACTGCTACACAACAAGCTAGTCTAAATTAATTTTTGAATATATTAAATTTACATATCTTCTGATTGAATGAACAAATTATGATAAAATAAAAACTAAATATTACTTCAAACTGTTCCTTTCCAGATTTCTTATGGTTCATGCCCCAATTATTTTTTTGCAAAATATGTGGTTAATAAAATAATATGTAATTTTTCCAGATTTAATATGAATCGAAGTGTTAGGAAATTATAATAATGTGGCAGAATATGGTAGGGAAATGTTATTTCCCTGTAACACAGTCCCAAAGTGTTAAAGCTATTTACAAATCCCAATACTACATAATAGTAGGTCAAGGAAAAAGTTTGTGGCGTTTTTCCCAATAGATGGTTCTAGAGTCACATAATTTTGGAAATAGAAACCCTATCAAGCGCGTTTGAAAATAAAATCCATAGAGCAATTTAAAAAAGAAATCAGAGATTAGTTAATTCTGTCGAAAAACAATTTTTGAAATTAGCCAAAATCCAAAAAAAATTACTATATTTTAAATATCACTTCGCAAGTTTGTGAAAAAATTTGTGTAGTTTATGGTGAACATGTTTTATTACAATCAACAGCACGTAAATAGTTTTCTTGTTTCTACTATGGAAATTTTGAGGTTAAAAACACACAGCATTCTGTTTGACCAATCATTGAAAATGTCGATAGAATTTTCTAAAAAATGCGAATAAAAGACCGGGACATATGTGGGTCACATATGATAATAATGTGTGAAAAATATTGTGATACAAATACACAAACGGTGGCAAACCCCAAATTGACGCCACATAATACATACACTTTGTGATTGATGAGATTGGAAAGAAATTGTGCATCATGAGCTGCTTCAACCTGGCCAAACGATTGATGCCATTCTCTAATATCAAAAACTAATGCGATTAAAATTTTTACTGACTTGGCGAATATTAAGAGCTTGGCTGGGAAGTTTTGATGTATCCACCGTATAGCCTGGACTTTGCTCTGTCCAAAACTACTTAACAGAAAAAACAGAAAAATAGCAAAGATTGTTCATCAAAATGACAAATATTTGGATTAATACAGTTTATTTTAAAATATAAAAAATGTGTTTGAATTTTGGTGACACTAACTTCTTCCTTAACCTGATATGTTACATAAAAAATTAAACAAAAAGGTTGAATGCATTTTGATTCAGAATGGAGGGACCATTACGAGTGTTTATATAATCAAATTATTTTCATTATCAATTTCATGTGTGTGTATAGTGTACATAAGTTACGGTTTACTTCCATTCAACACTTGTTCATTCCAAATAAAATAAAGTATAAACCGTAACTCAAAGGAAATAAAAAAATGAATACAATATCTTGAAATTACGTAACATATTTCGATTACACTTAAGTCATTTAGTTAGTACGAAATTAAAGATCAATTAATTAATCTTATAGAATAGTATAGTTGAAAACAATTAAGAGTAGATGATGCTTCCACAGATACGTTGATATGATAATGAAACTATGAATGCGTATATGTAGATGATACTTAAATAAATATGTTTATGAAACTATGAATGAGTATATGAAGATGATACTTACATAGATATGTTTATGAAACTATGAATGAGTATATGAAGATGATACTTACATAGATATGTTTATGAAACTATGAATGAGTATATGAAGATGATACATAGATATGTTTATGAAACTATGAATGAGAATATGCAGATGATGCTTATGTAGATGTTTATGAAACTATGAATGAGAATATGTAGATGCTGCTATATCAATATCTTTACGAAACTATAAACAAATTCTTGGAACATTTTACGAAACTATCAAGATGTTCTTGGAACATTTTGTTATTCTTCAA
This sequence comes from Druceiella hillmani, assembly GCA_039881145.1. Taxonomy (NCBI): domain Eukaryota; kingdom Metazoa; phylum Arthropoda; class Insecta; order Lepidoptera; family Hepialidae; genus Druceiella; species Druceiella hillmani. The sequence goes on from JAYKKI010000011.1 coordinate 40,130,803, forward strand.
ATATGATTGGAACATATTTAATAAAAATTGTGTACTTCAACCTGCACAGCTCTCTTACAAGTGCGAATTTCTGTCCTTTATCCCAGTGGTAAAAAATATGTATGAAAGAGTTGCGACACAAGACCCTATTCCATTCTTATTCTCTCTCTTCAATTTAGCATTTATTAGAAGTGTATAATTAAAATAAAGGTTATAAATTATTATAACGATATTAACAATTGGAAATTTGGCACGGTGGTAATGCTCATCTAAGTGCAAATGTGTCTCACTAACATGTGCCCGTTCAGGTAGACATAACTTGCAATGTGTAGCCACCTGTTTCACCACATGTCGCTAATAACCGTATGTGTACATGATCCTGCGAGTATGAACCTGTTAAGTATAGTGGACGCATTGTTTACATGTGGAACTTCACAGAATGTTATTTGTATGTACATGAGTGCATTTAATATTTATGCAAAGAGGGGTTCTAAATAAAAAACAATTTGCCATATTTAATTTATGATGACGTGACATATCCTATTGTCCTCTCCGAGTGTCTTATTATCTCTCTGTCAAGTTTTATTAAAATTAAATTGCCAACTTATCGTGAAGACATTACAAAGAGACAGATAGACAAAGAGACTTTTGCACTTATAATATTAGTATTGGTAACATGAAAAAACCATCTTACCTAATTCAGCATAAACACAGGCTAATCTGTCTACATTCTCTCTGATGGCCACATGGTGACGATGCAAGCATTGTTGTTTCAGGCGCAAAGCTGCCAATAGTTTATCACATCTTTCTTCTATTGATCGAGCTATTTCAGCTGAAAATTCAAAACTTTCTCTATTCATTGTGATCTCAATAACTTTTAAGAAGTTTTGATTGTGCAAGGAATTCTTAAAAGTATCCTTTCTAAATTCGGTTAAGTTTTAATCCAAGCCAAGTGTTAAGCCGCTCTACCAGAATCAGTCAAAGTATTGCAGTGTCTTATCTTAATAAGACATAATAAATTATTATATTTTTATATTTTTCAATACATAGAATAGACTGCACAATGTATCACTCTTATCTACAAGTAAATCAAAATATATTGAAATAATTAGATTTTTCATAAAAATGAAAAACTTGTAAACTAGACAGATGATATGTTCTGTAAGGTACGTATAAGCCATTTAGGAAAAAATTCACAACAAAATTGTTACTTCTCTTAAACCAATGAACCAATATCAATAAAATAGTTTTCCTAAGGCATTTTCCTTTTATTGCATCATTCCGAAGGAGAGAACCAATACTTGCATGACATATACAAGAGCAGGTGCACTCAGATACACAGTTAAATCACTATTGAAGATCATTTACGTAAACCAAAATAAAGTTAGAACAAACTGCACCTAATAAGGAATGGACCAAACAACACCTATAAGGATATTTAGTAGTTCTATTATCTGCCAGCTTTGCGCACCTGGGAGCTGGCAGAATCAAATTCTGTAGTAATAATAGAAATATCCTATGAAGCTACTTTACAATAAAGTTTATATTTCAAACAGATATAGAAATAAAAAATAAACAATTTTTCTACAATTAAACAGTTTTTTTTTAAATAATCATACTGAACAACTTTTTTAGCAAATTCCAGATATTTTCCAAATATGAAAATTTATATTACGTAGTCTATATTTCAGTGCAAACTGATCCATTAATTTTGGATAAGCTGCAGATGGGTTAATAAAAAAAAATTTATGTATTTCAAATAACACTGTACTTAATAATACAAGTTTTAATACTTACATTGCTTCATTAATTCATCAGACTGACTGACCATAGATTGCGTCTTATCTATTTTAAGTTCTGTCGTTTTGCACTGTTTGCAAATTGGTTTTTTGTTTATTAACAGAACTGGGCCTTTACATTTAGGGCAAGAGTAGGCGGTGAATAACAACTGGAATTAATATAAATACTTTTTGCATTTCCATTCAAGAGTAAATTTGAAATTATTTGAGGTACACAATGACATAAATAGTTGCAATAAAGAAGTCAATTTTATTGTAATATGAATATAGAAAATATGGTATTTAAAACAGAAGCTAAAGAAATTTAAGATCTCCTGCGAATTTCTAATATTTTTCTTTCGTTTGGACCAGATTTTTTGTTATTGTTCATACTATGAAGTGACGGTGAAACAGATTTGACTAGATAAAACAGTTTGAGTTTCTATTTTTATTATAACTTTTTGTGGAACTAAAATTTTAAAAAAAATTGAGGCATCATGGGGCGCCTGGCAGATGTAAAACATCTAAATTGTTTTTATTACTTTTACTATCACTGTAACTCGTATCTATACATCGAAAAAAATGTGCAACGTTGTAACCGTTAATAAATAAGAAACAGTGCTGACACACTAACACATACCTAAAGTAGCATGTGTGTAGTAAGAAAATAAGCATTAAGCCGGAAAGAACCGACAAGACGCGAAGGTGGCCAAATTAAGTCGGAAAGAGCCGACAAGATGAGAAGCTGGTTGAATTAAGTCAGAAACAGCTGACAACGCGATGTACCATCAAAACATTTTAACTTCCATCCAAAGATATCATTAGATGTTCCAATCCAAAACAGGTCATGGTCTTCAAGTAACTTTATTAATAGTTACAGTGAGACGTCTGCTGTTTCTGTGTTAATGGACAACTTCAAATTTATCAGTAATAAAAGCCCAATTTGATGTTCCAATTGGAATAGATTATAGAAAATTATATTATAGCCTATTACGAAAAGAAGATAAAGTAGTTACATGTAGGTTTCTTTGGTTTAGATCTAAAATCAAACATTTTTGTAATTATCTGTTTAAAAGTGAACTCAAAAAGATTATCAAATTGAGCATAAATTTTGAAAATATTGTTTTCTTACAATAAAATCTCGTTTATCCGGATCAATGCAAGCGGAACACATACAGTCAAATAAATATTGCGCTTTGAGCTGGACTCGACGATCCTTGCAGACCTCCCTGGTGTATTGTGGCCCATAACAATTGAACACTTCGCCGCCTTTATCTATGTTTCTGTTTGCTTTCACTATTAAAAAACTTTTATAGAAACTGAAAAGTAATTAAAAATCAAGGTCAACTAAAAAATTTGTTTAAATGTACATAGTACAGAACAGTACGTTCCATGCGCTATATTTAATTCAAACAGAAAGTATAAAAGATATAGCTCTGTTACCGGCAAACAGATACAGATGAATGAGAGTTATACCTAATGGTGTGGAACCAGATCAAGTTTCGTTCAACTCAACGTTGATACCATAAGACGTCTGTTCCGTTTGCTAGTCACAAAAATGAACCGCGCTTCAGTTTTAATTATAACTTTGAACCTTTATGACTGTCTGTTTGAGTGTATTCCTTTACAATGCTATGCACATAAAAATTGAATAACTTTTACTTGGGCAGCACTTTATTCTTTCTTCATATATTTTTTCTTCATATAAAGTTAATATTTTAAATCCTGTAAAAATTTTTATTTGCAGCAGTTTTCCCATATTTAGAGGTCTGTGGCAAAATTACCAAAATGGAATCATTTCAGTTTCCATCCGTCTGTAGCCTGCCACAGGTGACTTTCTTGGAAACTATTTGATGTAAAACTTTGAAATTCAGCACAGAGATAGAGTATGGCGCTCCTATTAGACATGATGTACAAAGAGCTAAATTTTAATACGGAGGTAATTCCAAGGAGTAGACTGGTAAATAAAAGAAAATTTATTTCAAGGTTATCATCTTGTAGGATGTCAAATGTAAACTTATTGAAGCACGAATTCAAGAATATAAAAAACAAAAAATAGTTTCTTTGTGAGTGTCAGTGATTGTTTAATAAAGCTCACTTTGTGAACTGTTACCAAAATACATTCAAATGTAAAATTAGCTATTCAATAATATTTAGAAGAAATTTAATTGTCAAAATGGAATTATATTATAAATAAATAATTTAAGCAACATGGTATTGCTTGTGCACCTTGAAATTTTTATTATCAATTAAATTTTAAAAACAATTTTTTAACTCGAATTAGTGTCATCAAAATAAACATTTTTAAGAAATTACAGAGCACAACTTATAAAAAAAAAAGCTAGCCAAGCTAAGCCAAGAAAAGTTTTCAAAACACAATATACTAAGAAACAAGTTATTTTTGATATGTTATAACTTCCAGGCACTCTACCTAGTGGAACTTTGCGGATAAAATTCTACCTGGTTTTGGATAGAGATTAGAAAAAATTTCTCTTTGGGTACATTCTACCAATCATACCTGATCTACCCACACTGATATACTTATGCAGTGAACTGTTAAAAACCCGATTAAGGGGCATATCTACGACTTTCTCAAAACGGAGATTTGCCACTGCACATTACTACAAAGAATTTTAATGCTGCCAAAATGGTTGAAATATATCAGACGGTTTTATTACCATTTCAGTTAGGTTATACTGCAAATTGACAATGATCTAAAATGTGGACATCATCTTTATTCAGTGTGAAAACCAGAAAATAACATTTATTTATTAGATTGGCTGTAACAGATGCCAGATGCAAATGACATAAAAAATATTTTGGCACTTATGAAGTTCTAGCTCCAGCGAAAAACAATTTGGAACATTAAGTAATGAGTTTGACTGATTGGATTTATATAGAGGACTTTGTCCGCAGATTATGCTATAATTGAATAAAGCATTTCTAAGAGAATATACCTTGGAGATGCAAGGCAACTATTAACCCAGTAATGCCTGAACGCTACTTACCGAATTGACGCAGAACGTCTTAACCAGGCTATCGCATACGTTTCTAGCCGACATTGGGCTCTTGACAATATGCGTAAATTTGTGCTGGGCCCATTATAGGTTTGAAGTGTACTCAATAACTTATTAACAATAAAGCATCTCGGTTTTTATCACATAGTATTTGTGAATTTTTTTTCTGATTTAACCTGAATAATTTTTCAGTTTTGCCATAGCCATTTTGTCAAACACATACTGTAATTTACTACAACAAAAATTGTACTTTTCTGTATTTTAATTTTTGGTAAACGTTTTTCTTACACGTACCTATGTCACATTGATCTTATTAAAACTATAGTAAATAGAACATAATGTAAGCCTATCCACTCCAACTTTTATACTATGACTATTGATTAATTTCCATTTGTTCTCATCATATTTTGAGAGTCAGACAAAACAATTTTTATTAATTTCAGAAGTAATTTATTCTTTGAGCATGTTTCTCCTTACGTCTGTAGCTGCTTTATGAAAACTGAAAAAACCGAAATTTCCAGCTTCACTATCTATATTTTCCCCACAACAGTAATTTATTTTCCTTCTCATCATAATTTTGACACAAATAGACTTACTTTAAAATGGTTTGAGATCTGACCGTCTTTACTGTTTAGTTGTAACTGAGTGAGTGGTATTATTTTTTCTCTATAGACAATTACTGACAGTACTGGACAACCAGAGGAATATCCAGAAGCAATATTTCATGGAATACAAACAAGTATGCTTTGCTTCAATTTGGAGATGCCATAGAAGAACACTTAGAGTAAATAAGTGGTATTTAAGAGCGCTTGGAGTAATAAGAGTAAAAAACCTACAAAATTTGATTGATGATTTTGTGGCAATAAAGAACATTATCATTTGGAACATCGTCAAACTTCTATTTTGATATAATTTGGCAAAAAGTTTACAGTTTCAAAATCAGTAGGATACAGATTACTTTTTTTAACATACCTGTTAATAATATTTGGATCACACGAATGGTTCATCATACTAGCGGAACTGTAAATGGCCGTTGCAAATCGCACTTCTTTTTCTCTCGATATACCACCATCTAAGATGACCTCCCTGAGGCCGGTAATGGCATGTCCATTGCAAACGAGCTGACCCATATGGCGTAAGAGCATAGACGCAACAAATACTTTCATTTCACCTTCGCTCATAGTAACTGGCAGTCTAGAGGGAAGGTATTTGAAGTATGTTGTGTACAGTTCCAAATACAGTGTTAGCATTATTGCTGTCTGTAAATAAAAAATAAGGGCTTCATTTGTTTAGAGAGTGTTAATCATTCAGAACCTAACCATTGTTGTTAATCATCCGAAACGTATAAAATTGGGATAAATTATTCAAATAGCATAAACTCACCAACGCATATTGTACAAAGTCTGATGAACTCATCTTGTCAAAATTTGTCACTAAACTGAATACTCTAAAGAAGGCCTGATCGGTGCTTTTATATATATCTATATTGTCTTGTTGTGCGTAATATTTATAGAGGCTGTGTGCAGTCATAACACTGCATCGATTGGTATTCTTCGTTGTTGGAAAACCAGAATTTGTGCTAAGTAAAAGAACCCTGGAAAATATTGTTAATTATTTCAAACAATTTTGAATGGTATTTATTTACCACCTATAAAAAAACATTGTGAGATTATAAATGTAATTACAAAAGATAGATAAGGCTGTAACTTTTAGATTACATTTAAAAATATAATGTTACTGAAATGGACCTAGCTCTATGGACTCTGCAGTAAACAGATTTCTAAAGTGAAACATTGATATAAAACAAATTTAATTTTGTTGTCTATAAATATGACGACACACTAAATACCATAAAATATATTTTTTTTCTTCAGTGAATAGCAAACTTTGGAAAGATTGAGCTATACTCAATCTTTCCAAAACTTAGGCCTTCTTATTTCTTATTTTTTCAGAAAGATAAAGAATCAAATGTGGAAATAATTTTACTATGAGGTACAATCATCTGTTACTACTGAACATTGTGCAATAATGACATCCTCTAAACAACAACTGAGATATTCCTAAAAGTGATTTAATTAAATTAAAATTACACAAAAAAGAAGAGAATAACTTTCAAGTATGCAAACACTCGCTAAATTTCTTTACTTAGAAATCCAAGCAATCCAACTAGCAACTAAGGTATTAAAGAAAAATCAAGATAGATTTTCAACTCTCTATTCAATGTTACATTTTTAAAATTGTCTAATTTTTTTCTCCTCCTTCCATTACCTTTATCTGAATTGTTATTAATTTGAACTAAATTGTCATTGATTACAATGAAACATTGTTGCAATTTTTTGTAGATTTTCTACTCAATATTTTGAAAGGTTCATGTAAACAAAAACCAATTTAGGCTACTATTGTAGGTTGGTCCTAGACCAACCTACAATTGTTCAATTTCTACAAAATATTTGAGTCATCATTTTCTATAAGTGATTCATAAATCATATTTATCTCATAAACTTTTTAAAAACTACAGGGAGAGAAAACTTTAAAACGTTAGTGAATATACGATTATGGTCATATAAAAATGTTTATTTTTGACTTGCTTAAATTTTTTAGAGTCTTAATGATGAACATGGCAAATAGCTTTAATCAGGAACATAATTTTTTTAAGTGACTTCATGGCCATAAAAAGTTAATGTTGTTTTCACCGGTTTCATTAAAGGCCAAATTAATAAATTTTAATAATTTTATAGAAATACAGTAACAATAGCAATAGCCCTCAATTAATGCACTATATATCTAATATAAACGAACTTTACCTTATAGCTAGATGTGCTATTCCTATAGTGGGCCATATTTTACTTTGCGAACCTATGCATTCCCACTTATGAAATGTCTCCCAACCTTCTTGTCGGCAGTCATCTGAGCAATATATACTTCTTGAACAAACAGCACAACTGAAAATGGAGTTAGACTATAATAAGGGCGAATGCAGAACCCTACAAAAATAGTGTGCTAAAAAAACTAGGAACAAGCAGTGTGTTAATAGAAAAGTTACTGCATAATTCATTCCAAGTGAAATTTCTTTAGAGCAAGAGGCGTGAATAAAAAATGATGCCATCATGAAAAAATTCTCACAGTTGTTATTGGCAGTCACTAAGTACAGTCTAATCATTAAACTTAAGTTGAATCCTGATTGGGTTAAAGTTGAAGCGATCGAAGCAGAGGTCAATAGGCTTCATGGAACTGTTGCAGACGCAAAATCAAGAACTGGAGCAGTATATGCGCCGCTATAATATTAAAAACCTTTGGTTCCCCTGAACGGACGGACAAAGACTGCGGTGACCTGGTGCTGGGCATCGCGCACATAGCGGGTGTTGCGTTACCGCCGCACAACATTGAGTCGGCGTGTCGAGTGGGAGCACCGCGCGAAGATCATCTGCGCCCTCTACTGCTGCGACTGCGGTTACAATCCATGCGCGATAGCTTGCTTGAAGCCGTTCGCAAGCGCCGGGGAGTGAACACCATTGAGCTCAGATTCCCTGCACCGTCGCATCGATTGTTCGTCATAGAATACCTTACTACAAGGACCTCCTATGTCAAGCCAAGAACAAAGCCTGACAAAACTCGTATCCTTTGCGTGAACACGCAACGCACAAGTGCGTGTGCGAAAAGAACATGGACAGCCGTATATAAAAATACAGACGATCGCTGACCTAGGCCTTATTGTTTAATATTTAATGTTCTCAATTATTTCCATTCCTGCCATTTTTTGACCTTTATACCCATTTATTCTGTTATAGCTTTATGTATCTTTTATTGGGCATATATATGTATGTATATATGTATATATTTATTTCAACCACTATGTTTAGTTGTTGTTAAGGAGGTATTCATTATATATATGTGTATGTATATATGTGAATATGTATGTATATGTGTGTATATATATATATATATATATATGTGTGTATATATGTATATATATATATATATATATATATATATATATATATATAAATATATATATTTCTTTTTATTTCTAAAATGTTGCTCTTTAAATCGGAATACTTCAGAGAAATGTGTTGTGTCAATTATTACAGATTCACCACTTATTTTAGAATAGATGAAATATCTCCAGTAGTGGTATTACTTAGGTCTACACTGGACCCATGGCTACAGTAGTCTCTTTTAGAAAAAGTTGTCTTACGCTGGGTCATTTAAATGCTCGGTTTTTGTGGACGGGCCATGATGATTTATGATGATTTATATGCAGCGATAATAGAGCATGATGTAGACATACTGGCTATAAATGAGACGTGAATTACACGCAGTTTGAACACGTGCACCCTCGCCGTGTCCGGCTACTCACTCGCACACTGCGATCGCACCGTCGGCCGCGGAGAAGGTGTAGCTTTCTATGTACGCCAAGGCAAGCAAGTGATTGTGGGTACTGCATACCGACCGCCAACTATGTCTCTAGATTTAGCGTTCAATTGTCTGAGCGAGGCGGTGACCAGCCTTAACTGCACCACTGAATACTTTTTCTTCACAGGTGACCTCAATATAGATTTACTAAAACAGGCCAATTCAAGCACCTCCAAGACCATTAACTGGCTGGAGATGTTTGGTTTCAAACAACTCGTGACCCAGTCGACCAGGATAACTGAACACTCGGAAACTTTAATTAATTTATTATGTTACAGTCCATTTGATATTAATATGAATATACTGATTCATCATAATCAAGATTTAAGTGACCACGCTCTCTTGGTCGGTATATTCAATATCATAAAACATCAAATACCTGATAGTAAATTCCATTCCCGTTGTTTTAATTAAACAGATAAGGAGTTGTTTGTTTCAGCGGTATTAAAAGTTCGGTGGGACAGTATTGCAGTAGGCGTCAATATCAACAAAATTGTTAATAATTGTAACACTAGCGTAGCCTATGAGAGCAAACAATGTGCATCCATCCATCCAAACCGTGGATAAAGGACACGATCCATCCCATGATGCGTCTGCGTGATCGAGTCCGCTCTAAAGCTATTAAATGAAAGAAAGATACACATTTGGATTATTATAAATTGCTGAGAAATCTCGTTATAACAGCTTTGAGACGGGAGAAAAAAGCATATTTTACTTTTTAAGTAAACATGCATCGTGAAGATAGCAAACATCTGTGGCGAGGCTTGCCAAAAATATATCCCATCAGTAAAAGTAGAGAAAATAACCTACCACACCATCTCTGCGATCCAGATCAGATCATCGATCTCTTTGCAACACTACCTTGCTCCGATAGCGCGGACGCTAACCTTATTTCTTTTCATGATACCCATCATTTCGCTGAGACAAAAATGTGTTTTCAGACGGTGAGTGAAGATATTGTGTCGAAAATTGTGTATTCTTTAAAGTCTGAAGCTGTCGGTGTGGATGGTACCTCTGCATGGATGCTGAAACTAACACTACCATACACCCTTACTGTGATTACCAAAATTATGAATCTGTCATTCACCTCTTCTACCTGTCCGGAGATAAGGAAAAAAGCAGTTGTTATCCCAATAGGCAAGAAAAGTAGAGTTCAGTCATTAAGCGATCTTCGCCCCATAGAAACAATTGTTTGTAATCAGCTTAAAAGATTTTTAGAAACCATCAAAGCGCTTACCCTTACCCAATCAGGTTTCGGTGGTCAACACAGTACCCATAACACTTCTATCTATTACTAATGATATCCTATCTTCAGCTGATAAAGGGGAGGCTACTGCTGTCGTTCTTTTGGCTAAATTACAATATTACGGAATGCGCGTGTGAATGGTTTAAAAATTAATTTCAGCGACAGTGTTAGTATGCCAAAGTATTCGATGGTAATCAATCTCTTACCTCGAAAGTTCATGTCATTTCTAGAGATGTACCACAAGGGTCAATCCTCGGGCAGCTACTTTTCACCCTGTACATGTCAGATCTTTCGAGCAATTTGGAGCACGTTAAAATTAATTTTTACGCTGATGATTCGCAGTTGTACAAATCTTTTCGTATGGGAGATGAAGACAGAGTGAGCGAAAAGATTAATGAAGATCTCATGAAAATCTGGAATTAGTCGTGTAAACATGCCTTATTGTTAAACCCTTCCAAATCCTGTTTTCTAATTACGGGAAGTAGGGCTCAGGTAGCAAGATCAGGAAGATTGAAACTCGCCATAAATGGGCAGTCCATTCCTATGGTGGAACTTGCCAAGAATCTAGGCATTATAATGGACTCACAGCTGAGATCTAATGAACACGTAACCGCAAAAATTAAATGTTGCTTTATGAATCTCAAAACATTATACCAATACTGTCCTTATCTCTCTGTTCCCGTTAGGAAATTTCTAGTTGAGAGCCTCATTCTTCCTGTACTCGATTATGGTGATATTGTATTTGTCCCGCATTACTTTCAAAAACAGCCAATTTAATCCAAAGAATTCAAAATGCATGTACGCGTTTTTGTTTCGGCATCCCGCAGCGGTCCCTTGTATCATTGTATTTAAATGAGCATGGAATGCTCCGAATGCACAATCGTCGCAGTTATCACTCTCCCTGTTTTTTGCGTAGACTTTTTACAACAAAGGAGCCGAAATATCTTTACGATATATTAACGTGTGCTAGAGACCGACTTCTCTTAGTCCTGGAACATCGGCTGGATCCATGAGATCCAAGCCCGCTAGATCCAAAACTGCTGGATTCATGACTACTTTTAAAAGGTCAATTCATAAGTGGTTTTTCACCCAGCAAATGCAAACAGAATAAAAGGAAAATATTGGCTCTTCGAAATTATTTTATTTAAATTATATTTATTATTAGTATCTTCTTTTCTTTGTGCTATGTTTCCTCTGCGGGTAATAATGTGTATGTAATTATATGTCTGTATATAATACCTGTATTAAAAATAATTATTAATATTATTATCTATTGTGTATGTGAGTATATATATATATATGTTTACATGTATGTATACATGTATGTATGTATATGAATATATATGTATTTTATATGTGTATGTATGAGTATATATTTGTGTATGTATGTGTGTGTGTATATCGACAGGTGCTAGCTGTAAACCAGCCGTGTTGGTGATGCTTATAGCATAACTGCACAAGCCGAGCTAGTTACCTTTTTGTGGATAAAATATTGAAAAATTTAAAGTTAAGGCGTGTAACTTAATTTTTATTTTGTCAATAGCTCTAAGACAATTTCTGTACATTTTTATTGCTTTACCTGTTATATATTATATCCACAAATAAATGATATTATTATTATTAAGTATGCTTATTGTTAAGAAGCTACACTTCCAGAGCATACTCTCTGGAATGACTGACATAAAATTTGTTATAAGTCAATATTCAATAATACAAGTATTTCTGTGGACATTTAATGCATTCAGTGCAGAATTCTTCCTTAATAGTATCACATTCTTGGATAAAATTTTCCAGAGAATGTCATACAAATTTGAATATTAGTCAACAATGATCATAAATGTACTTACGGCACTAGGTTAATATCAGACTGACAACAATACTCGCAAGCGATAGGTAGTATATCATCATCCATCGGCAAAGCAACAAATGCATAAGGCTTCTCCACAAATAAAACATTGCCTCTTTGGATATTCTCAGAGGCCGTTACGTGTCGACCCAAATGTTCATTACACCTGTGGAAAAGATTATTAAAAGATATCTATATTAAAGAAAAAAATAAACGACACCGATTAAAAAAACAAGAATTTATTGTATCACCAATTTACATACCAGTATATTGGGGTGTTTTCTAAATGCAGAATTTTCCACATACTTCCACATAGCGCACATATTGCTTTAGGCCGTTGCTTTTTCAAAATTTAAACGAGAGATTTTCAATTGATTGAGAACAATTCGAATGCGAGTTAGAGAATTAGGGCTTTTGTAGGTAAAAATATTGATACATACAAGATTCAATAGATTTAAGAATATAGTGGGATTAATTCAAATTTGCTTTTAGGTGTAATACAACTGAACGTCCTAGTTCTTTAGATGCATTTATTACAGAAATATTAATTTGCCTATTAACTTTAACATTAACTAGGCAATTTGCAATTAATAGATCATTCGAATGACACTAGGATTTAGTTACTGTGCATTTGACCCCTTTTTTAGTTGTAGGCAGGATTATTTACGCTTGGCTTGAGAAATAGAGTTTCAGGTCTAATTTTTAAATTTTTAGGATATTGCGTGTTTAATCTACTTTGCGGTAAAATGGTTTGAATAGGTAATGCCGTCATAGGGTAAATTTATCTCTTTAATAACATAGTATTAATGATATATGAATTTACACAGTTGTGTGTTTGTTAAATACAATTTTATAAACCTAGTGTTAAGGGGCATTCGTTTACGAGTCTAGGCCTTTGAATTTAATAGGTTCATTTTTTAGGGTAGAATTTCTTATTAAGTATGCTTATTTAAAAAGGCTTAAGGAAAAGTCGGAGTTTACTTAACATACATCTTAAAGTATTTTGCCACCAAGAAAAAACCTCACAAAAGTATTTGACCTCCAAGAAAAAATAGATTTTATAAGAGATTGAAAAAATTAAACTACCTACTAAATTATGGGGGCTTTTATTTCATTATGGAATCTTAAAAAGACTCTTCAATCCACCTACTAGTGTAGTGGTCCCAGAGCAAGATATACAGAAACCATAATAAATGAGATCATTGTGTGTAAAGATGCAAAATCTTCTAGTATCAAAGTTATTATAAATTATGGGTGCTGCTTATTTCATTATGGAATCTTAAAACGGCTGTTCAATCCATCTAATAGTACATGTGTCACAGTGCAAGATCTACAGAGACCATAGTAAATGAGATCATTGTGTGCAAAGATGCACAGTCTTCAATATCAACACCATTATAAATTGTGAGAGCTGCTTATTTCATTACGGAATCTTAAAGACTGTTCAATCCATCTAATAGTGTATGTATCACAGTGCAAGATCTACAAAAAATATAGTAAATGAGATAATTGGGTATAAAAATGCGCAATCTATACTAGAGTATCTATAATCTGATACTAGAGTATCAACATCATTATAAATTATGAGAGCTTCTTATTTCATCATGGAATTTTAAAAAGACTGTTCAATCCATCTAATAGCGTATGTATCACAGTGCAAGATCTACAAAAACTATAGTAAATGAGATAATTGTGTATAAAGATGCGCAATCTATACTAGAGTATCTATAATCTGATACTAGAGTATTAACGTCATTATAAATTATGAGAGCTTCTTATTTCATCATGGAATTTTAAAAAGACTGTTCAATCCATCTAATAGTGTGTGTCACAGTGCAAGATCTACTGAAACTATAGTAATGAGATCATTATGTACCAAGATGCATCTAATTCAACATCATCAATTCAATAAGGATCACGTTGTTCATCAATTTGTAACGTCATTACAAATTTTATATTGTGAATCTTAAAACTGCTTTTAATCATTTGAAATCTAAAATTCACATTGCAACGGTATTCAACGATATTAAAAAAAGTCTTTATAGAAATACCTTAAATTCAAGGCTGATGATGCATTCACAAAATTTTCATTCTCACCCATGAAGCAACCTGGCAAAACAACATCTCCAGGCACATTATGTTCGTATGTTAGCTCTGCCATTTGTATTTTTTTCTCTAAGATATCTACGTTTCTAGCGAATTCACCTGTAACAAAAGCCAAACTTCAACCAAACAATGGTAAAAGGCAAAATTGTGACCAGCAACTTTAAAATGTAGCACAAGAATAAAAATAAGTTCGTATATAAAAAGTTTGTTAAAAATATGCCACAAATATCTATGTTGCTGCAATCTCAGAGATTATTTTAATAGAAGCTCTCCAATTAACCCCAAACTCTCTACTCCCATATTATATAGTGTTTTTGCTTCATTCATTGTAAGCAAAAACATTATAAAACCTTTTGTGTTTTTGCTTATATTGAATAAAATTATTTGGCTTTTTCTCACATTAATATCCATTCATTAAAGTAATGTTGGATAACATGATCCTTCAAAGTAAAAAATTAAATCAGCCATGATCCAACTTACGGTGTTTCCACTTACAGAGATAATTTTATATACCTATGGGAGTAGAGGGTTTGGTGTGTAAGAGTAAAACAAAAGATTGAAGATAATTAAATCAGCTATGATCCAACTTACATTGTTTCCACTTATAGAGTTAATTTCATACACCTATGGGAGTAGAGAGTTTGGTGTGTAAGACCAATTGTGAGAAACAAAGTCTGATTTAAGTTTATATTGAAAGACAGCAGCAGAAAAATGACAATAATAGTAATAATACTTCAAGAAGTATTTTCAACTTAAATTTTCATCAAATTCAAACTAAATATATTTGTTAACTATGTTCATGTTCGTCCATCTGTCTATATTTAATCAATTAATCATAACATCAAAATGTTTTCACTAAAAAATTTGAAATATAAGTAGAAAAGTATTTACAGATTTATAAGGTTGAATATAAAACAGTAGTAATTAAGAATTGTAAAATATGCCATTTTAACTAGAATTATTCGATGGCATTAATGCAATTAAGATAAAGAAGATGAATTAATTGGTGTTGTAGCAGATAACAATTTGTTCAGGTTATTGATAATTTGTCACCAATACATTCTAAGTGCAATACTTTGTATCCAAATATGCCGCTAATTTCTGAATTCAGTGAAAGCTGCATGCAGCTCTTACTCCTTATAACTGAACTTAATAGAAGTAAATGCCTAGGAATTGATACCATGCTCATCGCAATTACCACCAGTGGGCTGTCTAAAGAGAAAATGATCATTCAGCAGTAGGAAGTGAATAGTCAAGAATAGAAAGAAATGCGAAAGAAAAAACTTGATAAAAAAGACTGTTGTTGGATACATCCCTACATTTTTTTATTTTCTTTATTGCCACTAGTAAAATAATTATTAGTATACTTACTATGTAATATAATATTAAAGGCATTATTTATGTATTTATACTTAAAAATAATTTAATGAATTTATTTTAAATTAATGTACCACTACTATTAACACTGCCCAAATTACACCATGACAATTATACAGTCAGATTTATGTTTCCATCATTTGAGTATTTCTTGTCACCAAAGTGAAAGAAAATTCAAGTAAATTTTAGTTTCTGTTTTTTCAGTATATAGACTTTTTAATATTTAAATGACTCAATTTCCTTATGAAAAAATAGGCAGGGATACATAGTGAAAAACTAATATTATAACAGTAAGTTTTAAGTACAAAAGAAAAAATAATATGTGTGTGTGTGTGTGTGTGTGTGTGCGTGTGATATATGCCCATATTCAGATAATAACTTACTAATATTGCCAGCAGACTGCAATGATTTGTCAGCATATTTCTTAGCCATTTCTAAGGCCACACTAGCGTTTACTAAATGATTTAATTCTATATGACAATCTACTTCTCTCAAATACAGTTTATGTATCTGTTCTTCTGGATAGCCATTTGCGAGGGCAAGCTTGATATCCATGAGACAGTGCTGGAAAGGTATGTAAATAACTTTAGTAAAAGCATGAACACAAGAAATATTACAAACCAAACCAAATGTTCTTGATTTTTATTACATTTTTCAAGTCTATAGAAAAGCATTAAAACTGAAATCAGTTAACAGATATCAGCGATTCAAATAAAAAATTTTGCAATGAAAACAAACCTAACTTTTCCTTATGCATAGAAACTAAGTCCAATAGAAATTAATTGAAACACCAGTTTTTCAAGACTATTACCAATAATCATTATTATCAAATATAAAAATTGACATAAAGGTTATAAAAAACCTTTCTTTTAATTTAACCAACATATAAATGTAAAGACAACAATTTTTTTATGTAACTTAAACATTTTCACTAAAATTAATTTTGCTCTGAAACTATGAATTTGCCAAGAGAAAGACTATATAAAACAATATAAATCTCACCTTATACCTCTTCATACGCAGAAGCGTTGCCGATCTATTAGCTAATGCTAATGGATACATGGTTCCGCCTCTCTTGGCAAACAGTACACTTTTAGTGTAGCAATCATAAGATTTCTCCAATTGATTCAATTTAAAGTACTCATTCCCTTTCTGTCGCCAGGCTAAAGCTAAATTATCACATTTTGTTGGTGTTTCTTTGTCTGTTTTTGACATATTTGCAGTGGAACGCATTTGCCACAGCCACTGTGATAAAATTTTCCTGGAAATAGAAAGGCAAATTAATTAGAACAAACTTCTGTTATACCTGAATTGGATTTATAAAATGGGCTAATAATTTTAAATATAGAGGAAAAAGGTATGGAAATACGCTATGACTTAGATTAATCTATTTGGTTACGAAATATTTAAAGTGAATATTTTTATTGTATTCATTTACGAGATATTAAATAAACAGTTCTAAAAACATTGTTTTTATTTAAATTTGATTAATTAATTTATTTATTTATCTACTCTAATGTATCTAATTGAAACATATGGCGGACTTATTGCTACAAGAGCAATCTCTTACAGCCAACCATAACACCAGTCCAGCCCCCGCTCGACGAACAGCCGGGAATCGAACCAAGGTCTCCACAGTGCGCCGTGTCGTCACAGGCCATATGGCTTGTGATCACCCCAACACACCACGGCGACGACAACACCATTGCCATCCAGTAAATTAAATAGTTGATTCTCCAATTACCGTCCATATTAATTCGTAAAACCACGAAAAAACAGCTTTTAAGTAATTAATAAAATTCTATGCCAGAATATAAGCAATTCCATGAAGCCTTATGAAAAAAAAATTAAGGATATATCCAACAACCATCTTGTCAACTTTTTTTTTAATTGTTACATGATGGCAAAAGATAGCAGCATAAGAGATACAAAAGTAATTTTTCTCATAGACCACTGAATGTAAAAATTACTTCAGTTTTTAAAAAGTTCTTTCCGCTTATTTTTTATATTCTGGCTTTGGAATATCTCTCAGCAGCCTAAAAGCTGTTATAGTTGGAATAGAGACTGTCGATGAAAAGTCCCATTCGTCCAGTTTATATACATTATTCCATTTTCCTATGAAGCCACTTACCTTATTACAACAAACTAAACTTTCGTTGTTTGAAAATACCAGGTCAATTGTTTTTATCTATTAGAGAAAAAAGTTATAATTAGAGACGGTAGTATTAGAAGTTGTGCTTGCTTCATCATTAGAGTTTTGAGCACTCGGGAATAAGATATATATTGTACATGACAGGATAAGCAGCAAATAGTATATTTGGATAGGTAATGATAGTCTTCTTCTTTTTAGATGTATTTGTTATGGGTCGTACAAAATCAACAGTCAGATGCGTGATTTATAGATTCTCATCACTGCATAGGCACTGCAAAACGAAATGATTTGCATTTACCAGTTAGCAGATTTCTTACACCTTTAGGATAAAAATTGCAGAAAGAATATGGTAACCTTTTGTGTTAATGTGATTAGGTTTTGTCCCAGTCTAATTTTAGAAACAAAGCGAGAGAAATAAACATTATCTCACTAAAAATCATTGGGAATCTTACAATATTCACTGGATTATTTATACATTTTTAATAAATGTATTACTTGTTTACAAAACACTCTACGTACGCTTCAGTTTGATATGGAGCTACATATGGGTAGAATCTTAATTTTCAAGATATCATTAGGTATCAAGAAAACACTATCTAAAGAATTAATTTCACTTTCCAATTTATATTAAGCATGGTGACGTAAAATGCAATAATTCAAAATATCCCAATACCATTTCACTGTCATGCCGTGTAATGGCTAAAAAAAGTAAACAGTTTTCTGTCTAGACAACTCAAATACGGTAAGAAGATATTTATTTACTTAGAATTTTCAAGAACTACAAGAGCCCTACAAAAAAAACCCTACAAGAGCAATCTCTTACAGCAAACCCAGACATTAATAGATATAGATACACTTGCGCATACGTATATACATAAATTTATAATAAAATGTATATGTACTAAATATAAAGGGCTCAATTAAAAGGATTTATCTTTAAATTTTAATAAAACTATTTGTGTTAATGATGTAGTTTTATTATAATTTGTATTTAAAAGTATATTTCATGAGACGTGTGAAAAAAAAATTAAGGCAGATGACTGCCATGGCTATATTCGTGGTACATATCTACAATTACAGTCTCAATTAAAATGGAATCAATGTTATGAACTCGAGTGATCTTGTTTTTAATTGAACAACTGTTTGCGGTTTATTGACATAATTTCAAAACTTAACCAAATACCCCACTTTACAGTATAACCTCGGGAGATTGTAAAGCTTTCAATTTTCTCCATTAAAAAGATCGATCATTCCACGGGCAGTATAGCATGTAGCGCTATTGTGATGGAATAATGATATTGAGATCCATACTTTCCAGGTGAGGCTAGAAATAAACAATCATCATAGCATAATATTTTTTATCAATGACCTCGATCATTTTGGAAAAAGTAAGATCTGATTATTCGATCAGACCAAACCACAGCAAATGACAACTTTTTTTTGATGAAATGGACATTTTTGAACTTAAATTCATGACCCTCATTATTTAAAATGCAGCAATTTTATTTGTTAACAAAGCCTTTCATCCTTAGACACACATTCTCATTAGTGGAGATGATTTTAAGCCCAAATGCAAGGTAAAGTGTTTGCTCCAAAGGGTAATCCGTAAATACATAGTAGCAATCTGTGGTCATTAGGTGTAAGTACATATTTGTATGCGAGAAGCTTCAAGAACAGAAGCAAAATTCTCCAAGTAATTATTGATGAAAAGTTCAGTTCTAGTGCCCATTAAGAAATTTATTGTGTTTTATTCTCATTTACACGCTTGCAGTTCATCAACATACAGGCTTAATTAGATTAGCAAGAGGTTCAGTGACTACATTTTTTAATCAAGCATCAAAATATTGATTTGGTGGGAGAATTATGACATTCGCATTTCCCATAAAAATATGTCTGGCAAATGTCACCTCTATTTTGGCAATAAGGCTTAAAAATTTCCACATATTGTAGAATCATGTAGCTTTCCATTGTTATTTATTAAGACTGGCTAAAAGTAGAGGTAAAGTATGACAGATGTTGTTTCGCAAGTAGCCCGCCACAACCTGTCAAAAATAGGACATTGGTATTGGAAATCTAGTTTTATATCTTTTATTACCAGCTTTTTACCTTTCATATCAAATTTCATATGAAAGGTAAAAAGCGGTAAGTGTAATTAGGAATTATGAGAGGTATAGACCTTTTGAGATGACTCTTGAATAAAGATCTCCTGTAAACCAATGACATCCCTGCAAAGGCTGATAGACTAATTCATGACCAAGTACATCTAAATTTCAATTTAATAAAAATATCATAGTTTTCCAGACATAGGCAAATTGGCAACCATTTTGTGGCCTCCGCAGACCACAAAATTCTCCAAATTTAAATCTGTTAAATTATCACCGAGTTTGCATAAAAGAGAATGTCTACCCAAAACAAATTTATAACAAAATGGAACTGAGTGAATGTTTCTGGAAGTACACAACGCATCATGAGTATTCTGTCTCGAAAAAGTTTTTAGCAAATTAATCCTTCTGATGAGCTTCAGTGTTGCCTTTGGGTAGTGAATAAAAAATAATTTGCTCAAATGGATGATCTGCAATGGCAAAAATGTATAACGCTAGTTGAATTGCTCGGTATAGCTCCATCTACCAGCAATCTTCTCTTTGCACCTTAAATTGCTCGGTCGACTTTTGAAATTGTCTTTCATTTCGTACACATTCTTTATAGGCTTATTTGCCATATTTTTTGACATAATTTTAAATTTCACTGGATTTTCAGTTTTTTATCGGCTAAATCATCTACAACTTTTGAATTTTCTATTTAATTTTAAATTTTATAGAACCAAATGTTAGACTTCGTCGAAAGAAACCCGATAACATCAGCAATTAGTAACTGACTTTCTACCATTTAAACGGGACTAATTTGGGTATCATGTAAGCAGCAAAAATATAATTCAATTGCTTTATATACTTTGATCCTCCAATTTTCCATAATATTTTAAATATTAGCGTAAACTTTACAATTTCGAAGTAATTTCTATTGTTTCATGTATTGCATTTCATCCTTTTCTTCTTTAGAACTCCAGACAGGCCTGTGTCAGTGTGTAGTGTAGGTACAATTGCTTGCCTACAACACGGGACTCACTCACTTTACTAGGCCAAGTGGCAAGAACTGATAGATGCAATGCTGCATTGGAAGATATGAGAATTTCGAATATAAGGTAAATAACATTAATATTTTTTTTCATTTCTATAGTAAAAAAATGCAAGTTCACGAAGACGTGCAAAAATACGTGCAAAAATATTAATATAATTGTAACTATTTGCAAAGCGATTCGTTATTCAAGTAGTTTTTAATTCACGGAATTTTTGGAATATACTAATTTTATACCTCTCGTCACCAATTTTGTAAATAACTTAAGTGAGTTATTTACAAAATTGGTGACGAAATTTCAAAATTTTTAAGTTAATTCATGCAAAAATTTGTATCTATAAAATTATACATTGTCAATAAGAATTATTTTTGCAATTAACATCCCTCAGTGCTATTAAATTAAAGAAGCACGCAATTTAATTATATTCTAATAGCTTTGATAAGTGATAGGTTACCCATTTTCTTATACGTAATATTATTGATGAGTCAACCACAGAGCATAAAATATAACTTGAGACGGCAAGTATGTGTGGCACGTCACCATGGATGTGACCCGCATACCATATGTTGTTCTCTGCGCGATGACGTATACTGTCTTTGCGAATTGAATGCGATAAATGATAGAGCTCTGTCGTTCGTTGTTCATTAGGATCCAAAAAGGCAATATTGTGCCATAATTACATGCAAAAATAAAAGCCTACAAAGAACGTAACCAATTGCAAACTTTATATTAATTTGCAATCATTATATTAATTTGAATAAATTTTGTTGGATTGTAAATAAAAATGTTATTGGCAACGTCATTGCACTAATAGCATCACTAGTGCAGGCCACTTGAAATCATTATCATATAAGTATTGTTAACATGTTTGGAGATTTTCATCTTAATGACATAAAAGTTTTGCACTTTAAAAAAGTAAATTCAACATAATAATTCGACAGTATAATGATGATATGGAAATAAATAACTGATATGTTTTTCATTCATATCATAACATAGATTAAAAAAGGAAATAAATTTCTTAATGATAAAAGTCTAAAGCATACATTGTTAGAATAATATATAGGACTAATGCAAAAAGGTCTGTTTAAAGAAAAATAAATGATTATACACATTTTCACATCTAGGTGAACAATTATTGTTTTACGATGAAAACATTTTTGTAGATATTGGTTAAGTGAAGACTATCTCAAGTATATCTAGTTATGGCCTTGGTATTTCTAGTTATGGCTATTAACTCAATCTGGAACACAAGCTCTAAATTTGACAAGAAAAAATTATAATCAAGGCTTTGAATTATATTATATCCACGAAGATACTTGATTACATTACTTTTTTTTATATGGAGATTTGCAATCTTGTAGCCAATTTAATGAAAGCAGTAGTGGAGAAATACATCAATGAAGATCATTTATTATATTTATCAAAACATTATAATACTAAATTGACAAAACATCAACTATTTAATAAATATGTATAATTTTCCAGGCAATAAGTTAAATATTTTCTGAAATATTTTGTGAATGTATCTCATTGTGAACAACTAAAATGGTCATTAGGATCAATACAAACGTTAATATGTTTGAAAATCTGGTATGCCTTGGAAAGTGGCAATTTTTGGATGTTATATTTAATTAAATCATATTGTCAACGTAAAGTAAGCGTTATCGGCACACCATTAGGCTTAGCATGGATGAAAATGTCCCAGTCTTTCATAGAGGTATATTTTTATCGGCAGCTTAAAGCAAGTGCTTAAAAGGGGTCAATAACTTAAAATCCAAAATAATTTTAATAGATGTCTATATTAAAGAATAATAAAATGAAATTCCAAACTTTCGTGGTTTTTGAGACAAAAACTAAATTTGTCAATTGTTTTTCCTCTCCAATTTCTTAATTAGAAATTAAAGAATCAGAGACCTAACCATAATCATACAGCTATAAAAGTTCCTTTAAATAAAATTATTATTATAATAATAATTATTGAACTGTTGTCATCCTCATTTGCTAATTAACTTTTTACAGAAACATTTTCAGTATAACCACATTTAAAAGAAAGTTCTGTAATACATTATAAAAGTTTGTCAAAAAAATTATTTTTTCAGTAAATCTTACCTATTTACATCTACTCTATCAACACCAATTATATTTATAAAATGCACATCAAAAAACACAATATCTAAATTTACAGTATTAAGTTTAATGGACTTTGCTTTGATTTTAGGGGATTTTCAAGTTAGGAAAACATTTTGAAGTTGGCAAAACTGAATGAGAGTAGTCAAGGAGTATGAGGACAAACTTCATTGCTAATTATTGTGTGTGAAGCCATATTTTTGGGTTTTATTGGCTTGTTTAAATGATACTCTACGAGGGGGTGTTTTTAAGTTCCCGGAATGGGGGGTAAAAAGTGAGAATAAAAATACAAATTTATTTTTGTTTTTCAATATATTCACCTGCTACCCTAATACATTTTTCGGATCTTTGAATTAGCTTATGTATACCTTCATGTTTTAACTTTGTCCGAAGAGTAAGCTGAAACTGCATCCTTCACTTTTTCATCTCTTGAAAATTTCTTACCCCGATGTTCTTTTTTTAATTTTGTGAATAGATAACAATTGGTGGAAGCCAGGTCAGGACTGTAGAGTATTTGATCGAAAATATTGATCCCACCTTATGCAGGGCAACTAATGCAACATGACTCTTGTGAACAGACGCGTTGTCTTGCAAAAGGATGACACTTTTGTTTAATTTCCCCTTCTTTTTTCTCTGATGGATTCTTTTAACTGTACTAGGACTAAAGCATAGTATTCTCCGGTTATGAACACGCCTTTATCTTTATAGTCTATTGACAGGATCCTTTATTATATACAAAAGATTGTCCCCATGATTTTTTTAGCAGATTGTGACACCTTTAACTTCTTGGTGTGCCTTTTTTGTGCCACTGCATAATACTATTTGGACTCAGTTTCATAATAATGAACCCAAACTTCGTCCCCAGTAACAATTTGACTCAATAGTTCATCCTTGTCTCTACTACAGAGATCCAAAAATGCACGAAAACACTCCACGCAGTGTTGTTTTTGAGGTGGAGTAAGTATTCTCGGCACTCACCTTGCACTGAACTCATCCCAAAATGATCGTGAAAAATTTTACAAATGGTTGTATCCGATACTCCAACCATTTCCGCAAGCTGTTTCTTCCTCAGTCTAGCATCTTCCAATATAAATTTTCCAACTTTTTGAATGACACTCAGAATAGTCACTTCGATCGGCTGTCCGGACCATGAATCGTCTTCAAGTGAGTCCTTGCCTTGTTTAAAGATACTGTGCCATTTATAAATCATGGTTTTACTTGGGCAAGAGTCCCTGTAAATGGATGTCATCTCTTCCAGTATGGTTTGAACCGACTTTCCTTGTTTGGTAACTTTATAATAGCGCAGTATTCTATTTTCTCCATAATTCTTATTTTCTCTTTCTTTCTCTTGCTTGGTCGACGACAGTTCAAAGACTAATAGCCCGATTAAGATAAAACTTACTATTCAATAAAGTACCCTCACTAATGACTTAATTACCAATTCTGCGAATTCAAAAATGGACCGTCATATTTTTGAATTGAGCTCTATTTCAATGCCATTTCACATGTTACTTAATCTTCTCATATTTAAAATTTTTCCCACTTACAACAAATTTCCAATTTTTTATTGCATACAAAATTAAAGCATTGGTTAGTAGTTTTTCATACTAGATTATGAGTTATATTATGTAAAGATGTCATTAGCGTTCTAAAAGTAGTCCTGAAAAATTAATGAAATTTGTCTCAATTTCATTAATTCTTGAATTTTATTAATATGACTATCTCATAGAATGAATGAAAACTCATATATATAATATATGAGTTTTCATTCATTCTATCTCTTTCATAATACATTGTGACGCTAATTCCTGTAATATTTTTTGTTCGTTTTTTGTGGGTATAATGTGTGTATTAAATTGTCAAAGTCAACGTTGTCCACTGAGTTATTATCATCTCAAAAATGTATATAGCCAAATTTTAATTAATCAAGTACAACTAGTTAATTTTTTTTATATATATAACTGTGATCAGTTCTTTTGGAATATTATCAGTTTTGTTGGGTGAATTAATTAAAAAAAATTTATAAATTCTCAAAACTTGCACAAAAACAATATTGCTAACATAACATAAAGCCGATTTAACCGAACAACACGTCAACCGTACATATTAAATATATAGTGCATTGTGATTTCCAGGATTCAAACGCAAAGAAATGCAATGAATTAGTACAAAAATTAAATGGTGTAAATAACATGTGTTAAGAAATACATCCTATTATAAACAAGTATTTCCTAAAATTACTCAGCCGATATTAGTGGACTTGATGGCCATCAATGACATATTTTCTATTACAGACAGCTCAACAACGGGATTGGAACCTTTTTAGTCATCATAAACAGTTACGGCTAAGATTTGTAAATTAATAATAAACTCATTGCACATGCATAACATTCTATCTATGAAACGTTTACCGTGCTCGGGGGTTTATATTTCAAAAGATATCAGACTTGTAACGGTGCAAGTGACTTAAATTTAAAAGCACTTTTAATGGAAACCCTAATTAATGGAGAAGTATAATAATAAAGCAACATTTATTTTTCAAAAGTTAATATTATATTGTTTTAAAAAAAAACTAAAGGGACTTTTTTTAAACTAACGGACTAGTTTAAATTAGTATGTTTTACTTGCAGCATAAACGACCAAAGGTGGGTGATTTAAATTTGTAAGACATAAAAAGTGGGCAGAATATTTCTTTTTAAGAGAAATCTGTAACGGTATAGGATAATTCTTCTGAATAATTCACCAAAAAGAGAGTCACTAAACACATACATTTGTAACTATATTATTTAAAAATAAAGATTTCAAAGATATTAGCTAAGATAAAGATTTTCAAAGCTAAGATAAAGATTTTCAAAGATGTGCCTATATTGAAAAATGTGAATATATCGAAAATAATGATATTTTTATTAAAGTGAATAATGGATTTATTTATTATAATAAACAGAAGTTCAAGAATGTGAAGATTACACCAGTCTTGTTGAAAGAATACTTTAGTCTTTTTGGTATCGTACCTATCGGATTTAAGCCTAGGAATGCAATAATTTTTTCTGAGACTGAAACTACAGCATTTTGACAATTTTGAAGACAATCTAAAACTTGTTTAAACAATCTTTGCTACGATCCAGGTAGCACACATCAGTAGAGGAATAGAAAAAACAGAAACGTTTGAGAAAGATAGACTTAAATTTTAATTGGTCGAAAGTGTTGAAATTTTTTTAGAGAATAATTTAATAAATATACAACTAAAGTCATATACATGAGATTGCCCATTAAGATTTCGATAGGTTAGTAGTTTACGTTTTTGACAGTTGAGAAAAAAAAGATACCCAGTACCGTTTTATAATAGCTGCATAATAATTTAGTAATGGCTTCCTTACGTATTTTGTTTAGGAATCATTCGCAATTAAATGAAACTACGTGATGTAGTATTATTTCTACTATCTTTAATTTCTTTACCACGACCTAGGTTTCGTTGTATTACAACATCTTCAGGTGGGATATTAGCAAAGATTAACTCTTATTTAAGGAACAACCAACAGCATTTATATGTTTCAAACACAATAGCGGAAGACTACTTTGTGCGGATTTTTCCATTGTTTATGTTAGTGAGTTTATTGCAGGGGCGCAGGCTAGGTTTTATTATATTACAGAGAGTTATACAATATACCAGTATTCTAGTTGGGGTAATAAATTCAATTGTTGTTATTATGTGAAGTTATACAATGCAAACTTTAGGGTGTATGTAATAAAATTGCATACACCCTAAAGTTTGCATTGTTTGCATTGTATATATAATTGTTGTTATTATGTGAAGTTATACATAATATAACGCATTAGAGATTTTTAATAGAAATCGCAACTTTGCTTTATATTACTTATTTCTAACATGTATTAAATTTAAAAATAATTATTAGATAGAACAAGAAAATTTAGATGGACGCGCTTTACTTTTTATTATAAAATTTAACTAAAACGAAAGAAAAAACCATATGTACAGTAGATTCTAAGTATATCATTTATACTATCCGCTCTGAAACATAATCTTTCAAGTATATTTATAATTTCGCTTCACTTTTGTCATGAAACATGGCAAAATCTAATAAAATTAAAATTTCTATTTTACGTAATTAAAATAATACTAGAAAAATAAATTACTTAAACTAAAAAATGTAAGCAAGATTATAGAAACAAATTATGTTAAAACACATGCTAATCATTGTTATTTTTATTTTTATAACGACAAAACAGGGGTGCAATGTGATAATCCTATTTTCATGTAAATTAAATACTGAAATGTAATAACAAACCTAACTCCTTCATTCCTATACAAATTTGTTACAATTTCCACTTCGTCTTCGGAACTTTTATCAATTCTCTTTTCTTCCGATGACAACAACAACAAAATTAGTTCCCACTGCTTCGCACAATCATCTGGTAAGGATATGCTATTCATGTTTACAATTTACCTATAAAATAATCGATAAGGACATTTATCTCACTATAAGTTCGTCTAATTTATTTGACGCCTAAGAAATAGGAAACACCCATATGACTTTAGAAAAACTGTCAAACACAGGTTTGTTTAGGTATATAATATCTAACATTCTTAATCCATGTTTCAGTGAAAACAAGCAAATCTGAGCCTTATTATATGGTACTTTTAATCATTCTGTATGTCAAATTCGATTGAATAAAATCGTTAAAATAGGTCTCAGACGTATTTTAAAAGTCTTTAGTACACAGTTTACAAAGTGTTGTCTACGGATAGCCGATTCTGCTAAAGGTAGGACCATAGACAAATTGAATGCATAGTTCCCAATTTTCTTTCCATTTTAGAGTAACATTTGGAAAATGTTACACTAAACTCGAAAGAAATTGTTATGATACATTAATATTTTTATATTTATGCCAAATATAACATACAAAAGAAACAAGCATTATATTGTGATGTTAATACACTAAACACGATTTATAGATATATGTATATTTTAATAATTGATATTAAGAAACATAATATTTTACTTGCTCGTATTTTGTTTAAAACGTTGTGAATTCCAAGTCTAATCTAATTACGAGTCACGACCATTTCAGTAAATAATATGTATTTGTTCATATATCAATTATCATTATAAAATTTTGAATTAACGTTAAACAAATGTATAAAGTAAATATTTTATAGACTTACCTAAAGCCAATATACTTCCATATTTTTAAACTTTCAAATATTTTATTTCGTTTATATTTTTAAATTGCCTGCTGCAGCTACTATTGTAATAAGTAATGAAATATGCAGTCTCCAATTTGTCACGTTGACCTGTGCAGTGTACTTTCATTAGGCTATTGACTAAATTTTTTTTTGTCACTGGGTTTATAAGGTTTTTACTGTATTAATTTATTTCGTTTTTTTTTTTAAATTAGAAGCGTAAACCAATTCATAAAAATAACAATTATAAATATTCACAAATTCGTAAAAGTTTTCACACGTGTAATATGTTTTATCTGTGACAATTTTTGAAAGTTGTGCATTATTTTTTATAAAGCTTCACTGGGACACTTATAATTGGTTTTAATGTTTTTGTTTTGTTACATTTTTTGTTTCCACACCTTGTATGGTAATTACTGTTAATGGTAATAACACTTGAGACCATTATTATTAAGGCCTGTTACATATTTTATGAATTAGAAATAAAGCTTTGATGTGTTAGATATCGAATGGCATATCATAAATTTAGTTAACATAGCAAATAGAATTAAAATATTAAAATAATAATGGTATTTAAGTTGAAAGGATTGGTTCACAATAGATAAAAAAACTAAACATGAGAGATTACTTTTAATATTCAATTTGTATCGTTCATTATATAATGATTTTTAGATAATAATTTAATGAAACGTTTTCAAATACAATATCATATACTTTTCACAATATCATATAGATTTCATAATACTAACTTATGTTAAATATTTCCATTTATTTGAAAATCGTACAAGAATATATTTCGCCATTTATAAACGAAATTTGTTTTTTCAACATAACATTTTGCTGATTTTTCTCATTGTATTTCATATAAACAGGGATCTCGAATATTATGAACTTGTAGGTTCTAGAGATGGAAAAGTTAAATGAAACACAAAAGTGAAGCAAGGTAAATAAAAGAAACAAGACGAAAACGTAACAGAAAATTGATTTAGACATAAATGGCAAAATTTCAAAGTAAATAAAATTATAAGAACGTTAAAATTGTCTTATTAGACATTAAAATAAAAATATAGTATATTCGATAGCCAATAATTTTCTTTACTCGTGAGTACGTAAATGTTTTGCTCGTATTCCCTTGTTCAAACTTTATAATTGAATTCAGAATTGGTATTCATTTTTATCGATTCAAAAGAATTTTTTGTCTCAGGTATGTGGAATAAATATTTTTTAATATTACACTATAGTTAGGCATTACGATAATATGCAAATACAAATCACCTACAGAAAACGAGCTCGTAAAAACTGGTTAGCGAATTTTTTTTGGTTGTAAATTGAATTTGTCTAATTTGTTTCTATAATGATTTTGATGTTTGTATTTTTGGTTTTAGTCGATATGGTTGTCACGAAGGAAATATTTTTTAATAAAAAAAATTTAAAATAAAAAAGTTACAAAAAAGTGTAAAATGTATAACAACTATTCGGTTTTAGTATATTATCTATGTATTCGGTTTTAAATGTTTATATTACGGGGGTATACAATGTATTATGTGATGGACTTTTATCGATATACTAGAACATCGATAACTGATTTCAAGTTTTGTTAAGTAAGATTTTATGTCGACTATTTTATCTATTGATTTCAGTTTCATCAAGGTTTTCACTAGAAACAAAAATAAAAATAAAATTTTTTAAAATTTGATGTGGCGCTACATACAATTAGAAATAAATATAATAATAATTGAGCTGCTTGCCTCTTTATAATATATAATTATTTCGATGCATGCACCCTACATTTAATAATTACATTTGATAATGTATGTTTAAAACATACAACTGGGTTAATTTCTAGTAAGTTTTTATTAAAATACTTTATGTAATGTCGTAAAGAAATCGAACAAGGAAAATCAACCATGTTTTTAGTTTAAAATGAAATAACTATTATTCTTTTCTTTTTGCTTTGATTTTTTAATTCGTATAATAAGAAAATATTATATATATATATATATATATATATATATATATATATATATATATATATATATATATATATATAAATATATATAAGAAAATATTATTATAAACTTAACTTATTTAAATCGATTACACAATTAATGTAATTATAATACTCATCATATTTTATATGATTAACAGGAACACCACACATCCTTATACATGTCTGACATTCGCAAACACTTGATGGGGATCGTATTCGTGAATAGAAAGATTACACAACACATAATTTATTTTTTCGTTTACGATAATGTTATATCAATAAATTCATACGTTCAATAAAAAAGAAGAAAAAAATTAAATTAAGATCTTGAATATAAAAATACATAACCATATACTTCGTAACTTATTAGATTGTCTTTTTGTTTTGAATCATTTTCTGATTTAAATAAACTTCATTTTTCAAAGCTTTACATGTTATGCTTACAAAACTGGAATGAAATATTATTGTAATTAAACTTCTGTCTATGTCTCCACGGTTTTACACTTTTAGTTCTTATTTTGATAATAATTGGCCGGTAATTTTAAAAATGGAGGTAGTTGAAAGTGGAAGTTTATATATTTCCTTTACTACGATTTAAATATTAAAATAAATAATAGCAAAGCGTCATTGAAAATAATACCATGTATTATTTCCAAAAGAACTAAGCTGTAAAATTGTAAAGGTTTACATTCACTTATTGCTTAAAAAAGGGTGGAGAAAATTATTTTATGATTTCAATGAACATATTGTTTTTAGGACAATTAAAAAAGTGAAAAATATGTATTTTTTGCTGAAACTCAGTATTTTATTCAGTTTAGAGTTATTAAGGAATTTTATCTATTTTTGACGTGAATATGTCTTTAAATTTGCTACTATACGGGGGCAATCTAAAAAACCTAATGATAACTAAATCGGGGGATACAGTTTGGCGTTGCAGTTTCGAATCTATCCTCTATATCAAAAATTAAATTATACCACAGGATAGCTAAAGGATCAAAGAATTTATTACGATAGAACAGTGACGCATCGCGTGCGGTATAGGGGGAAGCGCCGCCATTTTGAGGTTATTTTGC
Organism: Druceiella hillmani; assembly: GCA_039881145.1. Lineage (NCBI taxonomy): Eukaryota > Metazoa > Arthropoda > Insecta > Lepidoptera > Hepialidae > Druceiella > Druceiella hillmani. The sequence continues at coordinate 40,162,246 of JAYKKI010000011.1, forward strand.
TGCGTATCGAGATTTGCAATCAGTATAACTTTTGATTCGGTTAAGTTGATGTTCGTTTAAGTTTTAATCTTCAGCTGTCCTCAAAATCTATCGATTGTATGTAAAACATTAGTTTGAAGTAGTGACAGTGAATATAATAAGGTGTTAGAATAAAAAAAATATTATCAAAAATATATAATGTCGGCCTATACGCGTCGAAAAGCCAAAACCAAATACAGAGGTCGTATACAGCTGGAAAGGGCTTCTCAAGAACAATCGAATGGTGATAATAAAACACCATATGACCGAGTCAAGCAGTGCCGGGAACGTAAAAGAATGAATGCGGGCGAGCGGATCAACGACGGTGCCAGTACATCTGCAGCTGGGGCGGTTGAAATTATGCGTTACATAGATGTATTCACGTACAACACACAGCCGTGTCCATGACACAGCCACACCCCATTTTTATTAATATTAGTAGGGATAGTTACATGTAGTTACTTTTTTATAATAATCAATAAAAAAATATTTAGACCGTGGAATCACCGCAAGTATTTTTTTAATTAAATATATGAGAATTAAATATATGAGTACGAGATATATATGAGATAAAAGTTAGGAGACATTTAACTTGTCAACTTTTTAATTGATCATGCTAATCAAATGCTTAAAATATGAGTAATATTCTATATCGATTAAAAACTCTACATACATCCTTAACGCCAACACACCTGAGGTCACGTGGTACTCATAAGCTATCTCACTCCCGCGCAGGTTTACAATGGCGTCTTGTATTTACTGTTTACTTGTCTTACGGCAAACTTGACATGCAACTGTGTCTTGTAAAACGGTCCGCGAACCGCAGTCGAAAACATTTATTATTGTATGTATTTGGTATTCTAATTATAAAGGCGTTTCGAAAAATATAATTCACAAGCTTTGGAAATAAAAGTGTTCGAAAGTAATTTCAAGTTTTCATTAGAACAAATTAGTGCCGTGAATATAATATGTTTAAATAACTTATCGTGCTATTTTTAAGTTATACATATGATAAAGTGGCGTTTAGTTCAAATGTTTTAAATCATAATAATAATAATAAATATACATTGTGTCAAAAATAAGAAGTTTTTGTCGTTTAAAAAACTTTGGATATCTTAAGAGAAATGAGTGTCGCTTCTAGTTAGATTCAAATTGGTAAGTTGGAGAAAGTTCTTGTTTCATAGCTTGTAGTATAATGCACAGGGCGCTTTATTAATAATACTTTGTCAGTTATAGAAATAAATAGATTCTAACGTATTTTTCTAAAATATGACTTTAATTTGTTTATCGACGTTAATAGAGTAAATTAAATATCGTTGATTCATAACGCGAGGCACACTTACACACTTGGAACATATGGCCCGGATGCTGTGAGTAAAAGTTACCCGAATCGCTACATACCATTAAGTTGATTAGCATAAATATTTCGTCGTTATGAATCACTTTCTGTGCTATATACTTTTTTTACTTTATAATTGTGATGAAACGTCTTTTAGAAAAGCGTGCGAGCGAATTTGGAATGCGTATATTTTGGCCTTTTCAGTGATCGTGCGTCAGATCTTTGCAACAGACCTAACGATGTTGACGATTCTTAAATCTCTTTTATCGTCCTAGTGATAGGTAAAAAGTTTCTGCTACGACCTTCAAAAGTTTAGAGAAACATTCTGCAAAGCTTAACATGAAATGAACTCTTTGGAAATAGTATTTAAACTGGAATTTTCGACTAGTTTTATTGCAATTATTTATTATTATTTGATCGATTAAATAATATCCCTGACTTAAAGATATCCATCTTTAGGAAACGGTTAAATACGCCACTAACGTGTTGTTCTAAACACGCGACCGTTTGGTAAATTGATTTTCAAATAATTTGGGTCTCTATTTATAGTTATGATTATTCGTTTAAAGTTCTAGTTATATATTGAAGAGAGTAATATTTATATGAAGATTTCTTCACATTCATTAGTTAAGTTCTTGACATTCATAATTACATTTCGCATCTATTTAGTGCCGTAAAATGTGGATAGCGCTTGAAAAGTAATCTTCTTGATGAAGATGTGCCGTGGTGGCTAAAACTTTGTTAAACGAGAATTCGTTTAAGAATGAAACCGGTTTATAGTTTCCTGTTCTGTTTGAAGACACCCAGTGATCACCCAGCAACCTTCTACGGTCATAGGAGCAGATGCGAGATCTTCTTTGAATAGCTTTTTTTTGTATATCTACATGTTCGGTAAATATTTATACACTTGAGTCTTAAATTGTTTGTATCCGCATTGTGGTCTCGTATTTACAGTCGAAAGCTTTTACTGGTTGCTGGTTTGGCCGAATGAAAAATTGATTTTTAGCGCTAATTCGCCCACTGTACATAATTGTTTTCGTTTAGTTTTAATTTGCCGAAAAGTAAATAAATAATAGCTTTTCGTACTTAAGCAAATAACTGTTCGAGACTATTGCTTTATAATACTATGAAAAACATCTCATAATAATGAAAAAGTGGGAGGTAAAAAAGTAATTATTATTGTTCAGACACTAAAAAAAAATCGATTATAATTCACTAGGCAAGAATTTATTTTATTGACTGTTTTATTAATTTTTACTGATTTAAAAGATAATTTTAATTTGATCAGAGTGCCTTTTCAGCGTTATTTTGACATTTTGACGATTTGTTATTTTGACATCCTTTTGGAAACATTAATCGATTACCATGGCAGTATCTTATTGCAATCTAAATGGAATAAGCTTAGTATACAATTCTATATTCTTTCTTTTGCTTATAACGTTGCAAATTTGTATGTTGGTCTCATTGTAGTTGCTATGTTTTTAACATTGAATACAAAATTCGTATTTTTATTTCTTTTTCAGAATCGTCATCTATTTCTTCTTTGTGTGTTTTCTTTCTATGAGTGTCTCGCCAATTTTGCTATTATTAGTAAAAATTTTGAGTGTCTTTTCAATACAGTCCTAGAAGTAAGAGCCAAAGTGCACGAGCCACTTTTGTTTTCGCAACAATTTTGTCTTTCACATCAAGTCAGTGGGTTTGTATGAAAGTGCGTGGCACGTGTCTGGAGACAAGTCGACGACGCAACTGTTGCCGCGTCTATTGGTTCAAATATTAGTGAGTGCACGCCGATAAAAAAGTACAGGCCAGCCAGTAGTCGGCCAATCATCGTTGGCGGCGTACGTTGCGCAGAAATTTTTGCATACGCTACTGTTCTTACAAATCAAAAATGTCCATTTTGTAAGAAGATATTGACAATTAGAGTTTGACTGACCAAGTAGAGAGCAGACAGTTCTTGTATAACAAAAACCTAAAATTATACACGGATATACATGCTAAATCCAATGCTTGGGAAGATGTGTCACAACAGTTGTCCCAAGTTTGGTGTCAGTTGTCCGCGGGAAAAAAGTGGATGCCGGTAAATAACTTTATTTCATCTAAGATTCAATACATTCTTGTACCAAATTGTTGAAATTCAATCCTAACGTATACCTGTTTAACCTATTTTTTTACGTTCACTATATGCCTCTTACATACTTACTTAAGGTACGATCGATTTTAACGTTTTATTAAAAAGATAACTATTTACTCAGTGTTCTGTACTTAAAGTTCATTTTCTGTTGCATGAGAAAGGAAATGAATGAAATTTAACATCTGTCAAATCGGTAATCTCTCGGCGGTCACAGTAAAGCTGGTGAATTTAAGTAGGTAATAGGTTCATTCCTGTGATGTTTGTGTTTTTGTTTTCTCTGGAAAAAAGTGAAAATGCTTGATATAATTTATTATGATCTTTGAAATTTAATAAAGTTAGGTATTTCAAAAGTAGGTTATACATGAGCCAAAAAATGCGAGAAGATGGTGCCAAGAGTTTATTTAAAATTTTGTTTTCGTTTATTCATATTTTATTATATTGCCAAGAAACTGAATCTTGTGGTGAAATAAAATATGGTGCAAAGTGTGCTTGGCGCCGAAATTGTTCTGTCAGTCGCATTTGTGGTAACTGTTCGCAATGGACATTCGTAAGCAGTGTCAGCAAATTGGATATCATCTCTACAGGATATGTAATTACGTAAAATGTAAACAACCTTTACTATAATGACACAAAAGTCAAGACTGACGTCGGGAGACCTGTATGAAAATTTCTCCATTTGTTAGCGAGAATGCCAAATGTGCATTCGACCATAAGCCGTTCTCGAGTTAGCCGATTGTTATAAATCTTCTTTACAACCGTCAGCGACTTTCTTGAAAAAGATCATAATATAGTCCTTGCCAATCCAAATGTTTCATCAAAAACCTCTAAACAAAATGGCATGTATTTTTCGTTTGATCATTTGGCAAAGTTCTTTCACTTGGTAATTGTATCCCCATGTTTGATATATACGTCAATGCGTATATACGGCAATGTATATACATCACGTCAATGTTTTTGCAATTAAAACATCCTGAGCCACTTGCCGGCTGGGTATTCTGAATGTGTTCCAATAATAATATTCGTTGATAAAATTCACTAGTAATGTTCAGCCAGTCCTCTTCACTCTTCTGTGGTACGTAAAGAGGCTGTACAAGTTTCAAAATTTGCATGCACGTAGATTGTACTAGGTACTTTTCTTACTGTAGTAACAACTAGAAAGTAGTAGTCATACTGTAGTAACACCTAGAAAGTAATTGAATGATAGGGAATAAAAGTTTGCGCCAGTCGCAAGATATCTGAAAAAAGGAAAGGTTTAGATAGGCGAAGTATTATACGAGTAAGTGCATGAGGAAGGATTATTCAAATATAGTTTTGTGTTGTTATTTAATGCACAACGCACAACAAATAAAGATTTATGTAAAGCCCCAAAAATGTATGTAATTAGTTATGGTAAATTAGTCAGAAAACGATGGAAAATATTCGAACATGCTTTGTGAGGGAATTACGGGACAGAAGAATACCAAGTCTGGTTAGGCAGCAAAAATCACACAAAGCACAAATTTTTCGGAAGACTGCCATTTCTCGTACATTCTATGGAAACACGATAAACATCGGGAAATGTGGATAAACCTGAAGACCGCTATGACAGTGGAAGTGGTGGTAAGTAAGGAAGTAATGAAAAAGAAACAAATCGCAAAATACCAAGAAAATAAAAAAAAAAACAATTAAGAAAAGAAAGTCACACGCAGAAGAGCTTTTAGAAATATTTCAAAATAAGACAAAAGAGCTTGATAATACACCGAGCGACAGGGAAACATTATAATAAAAGCAGTACCAAAAGACAGATGTTCAAATTAAAATTTTACAAATTCTTAAGAGACTATAACAGCAGAATAGACAAAAATCTCAAATTTCAGTATACTGCCCACCAACTAAATTCGGTATCCAGTACGTAGTAATTCATCAAGATACAACCCAGAAACCATAGAATCAGCGACGAACTATACAGAATTATCCAGCCAGGCCCAGCTTCTTTATCTCAGCAATTTATAAATAACACTGCTGTTCCGCCGCCTTTTACATCTCCTTTGTCTCAACCTTCTGCCAGTCTCCAAAATGAAGACTGTCCTGATTTATTATCGTTGTCATTGTTCTCTCCTAGTCTAGAAATGATTACGTCTGCAACCAGTAACAGTGTGCAATCATACTATTCAAATATTGATGGATCAGAATTGTATGACGTATGTTAAAAGTTAGAAGTAATATTATTTTTTGTTTCGTGTAAGAGTTTGATACATAACCAATAAAAAATATGATTTATATACTATTGTCTTATTGCTAGGAATAATAATAATCATAAACATATCTCGTTTCACAGCCTGTCTTTCCTCAGGCGAGATAGCCAATCGCATATTTGTATCTTCATGAGTGATAAAATGCCGTAAAATTCTGAACAATTCATCAAAACTTTCTACGTTCAGTCGAAAATAGTGAAGAAATTTTTAGGAAATGCTTCCGATTTTCCAAGCATTGTGTTAAATTTTCCTAAAGTCAGTCTTTCACTTCATTGTGGATGCATCCGATTTTGATTTCTTTCTAATAACAAGAGCACAGACAACAAACTTTTCTTCAAAATCCGTGTTGAATGCGGCAAAATTTAACGAAAAAGTTGCATTGCTATCGCTTCCTTGTGTGTATCGCCCAAATCTAGAAGTGGAAATAGCAACAAAGAGAAAAAAGTTGCTATTGAGTATATTTGCCATGCGGCACCGGCTCTAAAACATGACTATACGCGATATCAACGAAATCCAGCTAGGTACGGAAATACCTTAAACGCCCGTGAGTTATTGTTTTAATCGCTTCTGTCGTCAAGGTTGAATAATATTAAGAACGCCAAATGGGTAAAATAGCGAACTGAAAAATGAGGACTTCTTTAACTAAACATGTTGTTTTCAAACTATGACTGAGTTAGTAGTCGGATGTTACGTCAGTTTCTGGACAATACTGAGTGCATCGATGGGTAAAATACAGAAATTAAAAAAAACGAGTAAGTACTATTTAAAATAGACGTGGTGTACTTTAAATTATAATAGAGTTAGCAGCCGGATTTAGCAGCAGGATCTAAACAATATCAAGTTTGTAAAATAAAGCTTCAAAAAGGAATACTTCATAAGATGGAGTTAGTATATTAAAAGTATTTTATGGACAATAAATTAAAATAAAAAAAATAATTTATGGACAATATTGAATATGTCAAATAGATAAAACACCGTAGCTAGGAAAATAAGTAAGTACTAGGTTTACGACATTCAACATAAAATTATTTCGTAAGACATAAAAATCGATTTAAAAATAATCGATGAAACTTATAAAAATAATCGATTTTACTCAGAAAGTCGATTGTTTTGTTTTACATTAAAATCTATTTAAAAATCTATATTCCCTTTCTGTTATTGTTCTCTTTGTATTCTTGGTAAAGCAAATTTATACACAGCTTTATTAATTAAATTAAATTTACAACATCACATATCACTTCACAGTAGCAAGCAGCGAGAAGAGATAATTTGGATAACTGGAACTGAACTGCGCAAATAGATAACGTTAATGTCATTTATTAAAAATCGACAGTGAAGAAAATTGGTTGTTTAATTGGTTTTTTTGTATACATAAATCGATTTTGTCATAAAAAATTATCGATTTTTTTAATAATAGATCATTTTTCACATCCCTAGTAAGTACTATTTCAACTGGTGTTATTCCCACTATTACTGGGTTGAAGCCGACGTCAGTGTCTCAAAAATATCGAGTGTGAAATGGATATAGTACAAACCTTCGAAAAATAAGTACTTCATTAGTTGGACTTGAACTGTGATCGAGTTATTTGCCGGATTTGAACTAAGTATCTGGAAAATTTTGAGTACATCAGATGAGAACGGAAGCGGGAAAAATGAGTAAGTACACGGAAGCAGGAAGAATGAGTAAGTCAATTTACTTACTCATTTTTCCAGAGAATTAGGAGCCAGATTTTACGTTTACATCTCACGATATTGAGTGCGTTACTGAGTAAAATATAGAAACTAGAAAAATGAGTAAGTACGTTTTAAACGAGACATGGCGTATTCAAACTATAATTACGTTAGCAGTCGGGTTTGAAGTCACTATCTGAATAATATTGAGCGCTTCAAATGGATAAAATACAGAAACTCAAAAAATAAGTATTTTATAAGCTATTTATAGTGTACTCAAATTATGATTAAGTTAGAAGTCGGATTTGATAATATTATCTGAACAATACCGAGTATTTTAAATGGGTAAAATATATAAGTTGGAAAAATGGGACTATATAATATGAACATGGTGTAATCAAACTGTGACTTATTAGAGTTGGATTTTTTATTTCGGTGTTTGAATAATATTGAGTACGTGAAGTGAGTAAAATTCAGAAGCTCTAAAATTATAACTTCATTAGCTGGGCGTGGTGTATGCTAACTAAAATTGGTGTTAGTAGCTGAATTTTAATTCAGAGTCAGTCATATTGAGTGTGATAAATGGGTAAAATTTAGAAGTATGAAAAATGACTGGGTACTTCAAAGCAAAAGAATGTGTATATAAATTGTGACTGTGCTATAAAAAATAGAAAGGTAGAGAAGCTTGAAAGGTAGAGAAGGTACAATAGAAATGTAGAGAAGCTTGAAAGGTAGAGAAGGTACAATAGAAAGGTAGAGAAGCTTGAAAGGTAGAGAAGATACAATAGAAAGGTAGAGAAGCTTGAAAGGTAGAGAAGGTACAATAGAAAGGTAGAGAAGCTTGAAAGGTAGAGAAGATACAATAGAAAGGTAGAGAAGCTTGAAAGGTAGAGAAGGTACAATAGAAATGTAGAGAAGCTTGAAAGGTAGAGAAGGTACAATAGAAATGTAGAGAAGCTTGAAAGGTAGAGAAGGTACAATAGAAAGGTAGAGAAGCTTGAAAGGTAGAGAAGGTACAATAGAAAGGTAGAGAAGCTTGAAAGGTAGAGAAGATACAATAGAAAGGTAGAGAAGCTTGAAAGGTAGAGAAGGTACAATAGAAATGTAGAGAAGCTTGAAAAATTAGTACTTCAAAGTCCGAATACGGTGCACTCAAACTATAACTGGGTCAGAGCCAGATTTTCGATGACAATGTATTGAGTGTGTAAAGTAAATAAAATTCAGAAGCTGGAAAAATGAGTAGATATTTTATAAGCTGTGGACGTGGTGTAGTAGTTAGTAACCGGAATTTTGACGTTAGTGTATGAATAACATTGCGTGTATCAAATGGGAAAAGCACAGAAGTTAGAAAATAAAACTTCCCAACATTCGCAACTGAAAAAACACCGACGGGAAACGTCCACGCCCGAAAATTATGGGATTTTGAAGGGAACCTGTGGTGATCTATGTACCGAAAATATTTGAATAAATTGAATGTTTACACGGTATGGGGACATTTATTTAATATTGTCAAAAAAATCTTTATAAAAAAAGTATAAGTTAAAAAGTATAATAGCATAGTAACGTCAGGGTCATAATGAAGTTTTTCTATATATTTACATTTAGAAGATGTGCAAAGTAGCAAGAGAAACTTGCTCATATCATTCTCAAAGTATCTGCACGATTGTGGAACAGGTATACTGTTACTACCTACCTGGCCTACCTGTTCCTAAATTATAAAACAGCGTAATTTAAAATTAACGTAACTAATTTAGTATTAACTAGTTATTTGGGGAAATCTACTTATATTGGCATTAGAATTAGTGCATATCGGGATAATGGCCAGGAAAAGATCTTTTCAGAGAGCTTTTAAATCCGTCTAAATCAGATGGATTTCAAATAAAATGAACACTTGTAGCTAATACAACTAATGCTCTAAAATTACAAAACGGCGTAACTAACTGCTCAAATGATAGTGCCATTTGGTTTATGCATTTGTGTAAGCGATACCGACCAGAACATTAGGGGTTGAAGTTTCAAGTCGTGTCGTGCAGTCCAGTATCTCTACTGATTAGAATGAGGCTTGTGGTATTTGTTGATATAAAGTTTATGTATATAAACAAATGTAACAATATAAGAAAAATGATTGTAATAATATAAGAAAAAAAAGAAGTCTTAGTATTACAATTATTGTAGATATTAATCAAAACACTTCAGTATCGGCGCATTTGATGTGTTTGTGATTATTTTTTCAATATAATAACAATTAGAATTACCAATCATAAATATATAGATACAGGATATCCGGGAATAGATGTCGGACAAAGAATGACGCTATTTGTTGGCTACAAAGCAATAAATTGTCGTTGAAATAAAACGTAAATCACGCTCTTTTACGCGGTATTTACCCGCAGCGGCGACGTCTTCGCAGCTGTTCGCGGGTTATTCCTCCGAACGGAGGCTGAACAATGTGCACAAGTATCGTGTGTACGAAAAAGATGACAAATAATTATGAGTATTATTTTAAATTTTCCGAAAAAAAGTCATCTTTTACATTTTATGTTAACGTAAATCAACTATTTTTCAGTCAAGGAATAACGTCTTTCTTTGTCCGACACTTATTCCCGGACACCGTGTATAATGTAATATACATTGCGAAAAGTTATTGCATCTTGTGTTTTTACATGTAAAAAAACCGTGGTCAAAAAATTTACTAACGTCTTTCTATGTTAATTCGTCTGATTTATAAATAATGAAAAAGATTAATATAACGAAAAAGAAACAAAATCGGATTTCTTTTTTCAAAGGTTTTTTTGGGAATGTGTCTAAAATCCCCTTTTTATAAGGCCGTCAACGAATTTGGCAAGTACTAGTTGATACTGAGTTGTATCCGTGCATACATTTTTCGTTGTCCATTCATTAAAATGCGTTCATTTGCGGGACTGTTTTATTAAATTAATTATGTTTATTCTCCTTGACTTTTCTCAGTAAACACAAATTTGCATACTTGTTTCGCTAGCTTTCATTTAGACTTAATTAATTTGCATTATTCAATTATATTAATTATCTCCACAATTATCTGCGGCTACTTAATGTTCGACTTGAATTGCAGAGGCGTTGAAATAAATATTTATCTCTTAAGTAAGCGTATTGATTTAACTCATTTTATGCAACGAAATAATTTTATGCAACAACTTACGAATGACAGTTGTGCGGAGGTGCAAAGTCAACAAATTGGAAGGATTTGGGTTTGTAATTGATCGGCCCACGTCACGCTAAACAACTGACACTTGCTGTGATTGGCCCGGTTTTATAAATAAGTTTGTTAAGAATTCGAATTGGTTTAGGCAAGATTTTTTGTGTTGTTGCCAATTCTCGCTTAGTATTATTTGTCTACGTGTGTTGATTGTGTACACTTTTGAATAGAAGATCTAAACTTTTGAATCTTCTTAACAAAGGAGATAAATTGGAAAGGTAAGGGAGGCCTATATGTGTAACGAAAATTCAAATGAACAGAGTTGAGAAACACATAAAAATGGGCATGCTACGTCGTTTAGCGATTTTTCATATCCTTGGTGTCTACGTAAACTTAAATTAATAGACATATTAAAATATATAGTTAATTGCTATAATTGAAATCGAATCAAATTTATACGGTATAAATTAGCTGGGAAACACTTCAAAATAGTCGTATTCCCTTATATAGTAACTTCTTTTCTACTTTTGCAAGTCTATTTAACAATAAGATATTTGCAAAAAATATTTTTAATTTTTCTAAACAATTAAACACCAAAAACTTTCATGGGATATAATTGAGTTAACAACACGTCAAAATAGGCGTACCTTTATCTAGAATTTTCTTAGCTGTCTATTTAAAAATCAAATAATATATATTTTATTAGGGTAAACCACGGTGTTTCATACAAATTTTATCCGACTAGTCGTTGTTTGTATTCCCCTCCTTTTGATGGTTTCAACCCCACAAACATATTTTGGAAAAAAACTTTTATAATTTATTCGGAAGTCGAAATGTTTTTTCCGAAATTTTTATTCGGTTAGTTTTAGGTATAATGCAATATCCGACGACGTACCTACGTAATTATGTAGGTGTATTGTCGGCCGTAAGGTAGTGAGTTCGTTGACTGTTTTTTTAAATAGTTTCTATTAAAAAAAGTTCTGAAAAAATTAGGCTATTGTTTCTAATTCTCTATAATCCCTTTTTTTTATAATATACGCATAACCCACCGTTTTAATGATTAAAGTATATTACTTTGAGTGAAAATAGGACAATTATAAAATGAATGTCACAGTGTTGCGCCAAATTTCGATATTTTATTAGAAAATAATTAAAAATAATTTCTTCTTTAACGTATAATAATGAAACGCGATCAAATTTTATCTATATTTGGTTATGAGACAGGTAATGTACCTTTACTTTCGTTCCCGTGAAATGTTACTCTTAAATTTATTTTTTGGGTTATAGAGTCCTGGAATATGGTTCATACTTGTTTTTTAATATAAATATAAATGTTTTCTACATCTCTTCTATCCGCACCACTCTTATCTCTAAGATTAGTTAACGAGGTAATGTACCTTTACTTTCGTTCCCGTGAAATGTTACTCTTAAATTTATTTTTTGGGTTATAGAGTCCTGGAATATGGTTCATACTTGCTTTTTAATATAAATATAAATGTTTTCTACATCTCTTCTATCCGCACCACTCTTATCTCTAAGATTAGTTAACGAGGTAATGTACCTTTACTTTCGTTCCCGTGAAATATTACTCTTAAATTTATTTTTTGGGTTATAGAGTCCTGGAATATGGTTCATACTTGCTTTTTAATATAAATATAAATGTTTTCTACATCTCTTCTATCCGCACCACTCTTATCTCTAAGATTAGTTAACGAGGTAATGTACCTTTACTTTCGTTCCCGTGAAATATTACTCTTAAATTTATTTTTTGGGTTATAGAGTCCTGGATTATGGTTCATACTTGCTTTTTAATATAAATATAAATGTTTTCTACATCTCTTCTATCCGCACCACTCTTATCTCTAAGATTAGTTAACGAGGTAATGTACCTTTACTTTCGTTCCCGTGAAATGTTACTCTTAAATTTATTTTTTGGGTTATAGAGTCCTGGAATATGGTTCATACTTGCTTTTTAATATAAATATAAATGTTTTCTACATCTCTTCTATCCGCACCACTCTTATCTCTAAGATTAGTTAACGAGGTAATGTACCTTTACTTTCGTTCCCGTGAAATGTTACTCTTAAATTTATTTTTTGGGTTATAGAGTCCTGGAATATGGTTCATACTTGCTTTTTAATATAAATATAAATGTTTTCTACATCTCTTCTATCCGCACCACTCTTATCTCTAAGATTAGTTAACGAGGTAATGTACCTTTACTTTCGTTCCCGTGAAATATTACTCTTAAATTTATTTTTTGGGTTATAGAGTCCTGGAATATGGTTCATACTTGCTTTTTAATATAAATATAAATGTTTTCTACATCTCTTCTATCCGCACCACTCTTATCTCTAAGATTAGTTAACGAGGACGCGATCCATGCACTGGTGTCATACACATCTATCTGACTCTTTTTTCTATTTACGTGTTGGCCAAATTTGCTCTAAAGCACTTTAAGTGATGAACAGGTCGTTTTACTTTCCACCCTTTTGTTACTTCCGCTACCTAAGTGGAAGTACTTAGGTTAGTACTTCCACTAATCTAATATTTTTCGTATTAATTTTTGTTAGACCCTACAATTTTTTAAAATTCTCTGCTCTGTTGTTCTTGTTGCTTCCTTGCCTTATTATATATTCCAATCACGTTTTGTTTATTTATTATTATTGTCAGCCATTTTATTATCTAACTATTAATTTGATGCGCACATACAAACTTCAATTAAACTAACCTTTTATGGTTCTGTTGTTCTCACTTTGGCGTCCGCCTGCCATAGCCATTCACAAGCCATTGTAAACGAATCATGCGTTCAAGTGATATTTTTAAGACTTTTCATTATCTAGGTCTTTGTGTACCGAAATAAAGATCACGAACGCTGAGAAAACAGTACTGTCTGTTTTACCGAAAACGATTTCACCAGTGATTTTGAAACATTTTTTAATTTTTTTTATTTCAAAAAGGTATGTTGTTTTGCTCTTTTATTTCGATGAATTTTGTTACTGTCACATTTTTGTATTAGAAAAAACGAATTAAATAAACAATCTCTTCACCTGTGTAGGTTTATAAATGATAAAAAGAGGTATTTCTCTACTAACAGGAAAATAACTGCATTTAATGTAAAAAAAAACAATTGGGTAAAAATAATTAAAGTTTTTTTTATTATTCTTAATATTATTGGTAATTAGGTAATTAACTGTGCAAAGTTAAAATTAATAAGGGATAATTTGATATTCCTTTCTAAATGTAAAATACGGTCCTCTGGTGTGTCCCATGTCATGATGTGTTGCGGGAATGTTCCCGCAGTACCTACATCTTAAAAACTTACAGAAGCGGGAGTATATCGGAATATACCCGGATACGTTTCCCGAGCCGGGATTTTATGGGAACTTAAACAGAAAATAGTTTTCCGATACAACATAATATTTTTGTATTTATTTCCGAGTAAAGAATGATGTAATTGGTAATGTACCGTGGGAACACTCCCGATTAATATTATGTTGCGGGAAGTAACTTTTAATTTTTTTATTACAAGAAGTTGTTATATAACAGGATTGGAATCACCTCTTAAAGGTTTTCACACGGATGCAGTTTCTCTGTATATAAAAAAAGTTTTTGGTCTAACAATATTTTAAATGAATAGATAATTACGTATTTCCATTCCATAGCGTCGGCGCTTTAGACCAATTCCCTTTGATGTTGCCGCCGAAGCGGTCCCGCCTTGTGCATACATAACACTCGCCCCGCTATCCCCATCTCGTTCTCTCGGGATAACCAACATTAGTGAGTACAGCACGTGTCGACGTGTAAATAAAAATGTACGTCGTATTGTCGCCTGTGATTTGTGAAAAATTAAACCGAAAAGTAAAATATATAATAGCTACAACAAAAACAGCGTGCAAAGTGTCAAAATTAGCTACGCTTGATCCTTTTGAAATTTTACGTGTAAGAAAACTACATTTCGGGGGGAATCCCTCAATGATATGAAAAATACGTCAACCACTGCACCCGCCCCCAGATCATTACAGGAAGTTCAGGTTTTTTTTATGATATATGATGTTGATGACAATTTATCCACAGTTGATAAAAACGCCCAGAATATGGCTGGTGAGGTAAGATAATCTTCTGAATAGAATGTCGAGTATTTACGAGAATCTGTCTCTAAAGGCCAATAAATGATTTGATCTCGTTGCAATTTGGTATAGTTATATTGTGTTACGATTATGAGATAAAATAAATAATATTCTTATTTTTCTGTTCCGCCTCTTCTATATTCCGTCTTTAATATGGCTCTGAAAAATCATGCATTGAAACTGAATTACTAACAATAGGTGATAGTGGCACATGGACTTGTCCCTGTCTTTACATAATTTTCTGATTGGAATAACATTTTTAGATTTAAATGTTTGAAAAGCTTCCTTGCATAATAAAAGTTCCTTGTAAATTAAACTTTACGCTGCGAATAGACTACTTAACTTAATCTACCTAATTCCCCGACTTTTTTATTTTCTGATACACAGGACACTTGTTAGAGCGATATATGTGACTGAACGGGCATCCATTGTCTCCAGTGGAACATGCATTATGGAAAGAAGTTCATCTAACTTTATATCCAGATTACAACCAACCTACTAAAAACATTTTCCAAGTCTTTTTTAGATGAAGAATATTCAAGAGTAAAAAAATGATTGATAATTAAGTGGAACAGTCCGAAATAATCCGTATTTTTAGAATGAAAATATATTGCCCGCGATATCTTTCGCATATTTTAAAAAATATATTTTTTATATGATATAACTACAAATTAACGATTTTTGTTCTTTTCCCTTTACATGTGCTGCGAGACCTTGCCTCTTGCCAAATTTCATGATTCTAGGCCAACGGGAAGTACCCTACATGTTTTAATTTATTTGGGATTGCCAAAATATGCGGCATTAAAATCCTGTCATATTTCTAGGGTTCTTGATTGCGTCGTTAGAAGCTTGACTTTACAGCTCCAAGGGACCGTAAACCTAAGTATTTGATATTAATTTCAACTTGATACCTCCACGTGTTCCTGAAAAAATGGTCTTGACCGACTGACTGACGGACACCGAAGTGATCCTATAAGGGTTCCCTACATAATCCTAAAAATGAGTCCACCATAAATATTATAATACTCGTATATACTGCGATGACCTATTTTCACTTCTTCATGCCGGCTAAAAAAACATTCAAATGGATGAATAGTTACTGGAAGCACTCTGTAAATAGATAATAAAGGCAGTAAACAATTTCTGTTTATTATTACAGACAATGTCACTAATATGATGAGATAATGTTAGAAGGCAAATTAACAATATAAAACGGGTAGGTTGTTTTGCTCAGTCCTTAAATTTGATAGTTGGTGACAAATTAAAAACTGATGCCGCGAAAGATATGATCTTAGACGTGACTGCAATTATAAAATGCATTCAAAAGTCACATATATTAATAGCTGATTTTATACAAATGTCACAAGATGAAGTAGTTACTATATCTCTTTACTTATATGTTTTGCCATGATAGAATGACAGTGTCCAAAGTGGTGTTACAGAATATGGTACTTAATTCAGCTGGGATGAAATTACAGCACCTGCATGATTTTTTAAGCCCATTGTAGCTTGGATAATTAAATTAAGAGATTATTTTTCAGTCCATTTAGTTCATTAAGCTTATAGTAAACTGAACGATTTGTTAAATAAATCAGACTGAGAATAAATTTCGCGAGAAAGAAACAATCAGATTACGAAAATAAAATTGCTGACAGGAAAGATTCATTATTAAGGCATTTTGCTATTGTTATTTTGGACCCTCAAAACCGCGGAGTTATACTTTCTTTGCTAGATGGGTGTGAATTAATTATAAAAATAGCAATTGTAGTAGAAGGTCTGAAAACCTACAAAATGTATGACAGACTTGTCCAACTTTAAATGCCGCAATGGACTATTTAGTAA
Organism: Druceiella hillmani; assembly: GCA_039881145.1. Lineage (NCBI taxonomy): Eukaryota > Metazoa > Arthropoda > Insecta > Lepidoptera > Hepialidae > Druceiella > Druceiella hillmani. The sequence goes on from JAYKKI010000011.1 coordinate 40,178,786, forward strand.
GACTTTCATTTGGCATATGGCAACTTAATTTAATCCGGTTGCGTGGTGGTAGTCCGTGTATCCCAAAACAGAATTGGGTACATTAAGTTCAAAAATATTGACAAACCATCAACTTTTACAACAGTTGACCGACCTTTCTCAACATTTTTACACATTTATTAAGAAATAATCGGTAAAGTGTGTAACTGTAGAGTTACTTGGAAATTAAGTCTTACATTATTTCCAAACGTTGACCGACGAACAAGTGGAAAATACACTAATCGACTTTACTACTTATTAGTGAATACGTATGATGCTGTAAAATTAGCTTATAACAATCTAAAATTTAATTTTCAAGCAAAAGACAATTCCATGTATCAATAGGGCGAATCAGGAAATGAAACTTACAGAGATATCAGTCATTGTTTTTCGTCCGTAGTCATTAATAGCGGGCCTTCTAATTCTGAATTAGAGAGTCGATATTTTCAAAAATCACATTCTACACGAATTAATACACCCTTTTCCATCCCTAGCTCTTCTTCTAAAAAATTGTTATCTCGTCCAGTTTCCTCTTCCGTAAACACGTTAGAGACATCTACTTCAAGTGAACTCAAATGTGCTTCAGAGATTTAATCATGAAATTTGTAAGACTATACTTTCGAAAAAAATCTATCTTGTGAAGCTGTAATGGTTCAAGATATTAATTTTATATTGCCTAAACATTTTTGGTAAACTTATGAGACATCCAAACGAACTCTAAAATGAGGTTGGACCGACACATTTATTAAATTGTCGTACTCATAATTTGCTGCGTATTCATAATTTGTTATCACCGATGTTAGGACGTTAGGAAAAAAGAAAAGTTTATTTTTATTTAACCGCACGCTATAAAAATTCTTGGTGCGCCTTATATACTTTTAAATCTGAACATCCCCTTTATTTGTCTTGCGAAGATCTCAGTTAGTTTCTTAATTTGAATGATGCTCTAGAATTAGTAAAAATGTTTACAATAGTTTTTCGAACGATATACGCAATGCCACGTTTTAGTAAGTTTTAAAATAAAATATCACCTAGGACTTTTGATACCATTGACGAGGACAATGTAAAAATTAATGATGATTTTGAAAAGTTTAAAGATGACCTAAAACACAAAAATGACGTAACAAAACGTAGCTAAGAATGGATTCTTAGCAATAGAAACTTAGACTAAGTAATTAAAATACTAGGCAACATAACAAAAATGTAAACGTAATGTAAATTCACATTTTTCTGTAAACAAGCGTATAAACAATTTTGAAGAGGCTACAATTCAAACAATCAACAATAATTGATTTTCAAACAACAAAATAATTTAAATTTTGACAACGACATAAATGAACTACTTTTAAAATATTCATTTTATCATCCACATTTTTCGTTTATTAATGCAAACATTGCAGGAATCCATATAAATAACCGGCTTATTCGACGCTTGTTGTTGTATGCTTAGACGGGAAAATTAACAATGTTTGTTTTTCATAATTCAACAAGAGATTGCCGAAAGAAAAGATTTAAACTTCTTGTCGACCTGTAATGTTGAGACATTTAAATTCACACATTTCACATTTAATAGAAAAATTAAGCTCCCAAAACGTTTCCATATCTTCAAAAAGTGAGTTGGAAAAGTTCAAAAGTTCAACCATCGCGGTGTAAAATATGGTTATTGACAATTTTATATGGATATTGATCAATAATAATCATGGAACATTATTTGTAATAATATTTCTTATCACGGTCAGCCCGATCTAAAGTTAATAGACAAAATATTTGGTTTTATAGCCACCCCACGCAACTTAGTATGTTATAATTGTAATAGTCATATTTGGAGCGATGGTGATTTAAATGTGAAAAAAAAATATTTTCTTGCACCGAAGTTAGCAGATGCTTTACGATGTGAATTAAAATATCAACTCTTGTACGCGTCTGCTCGTAATGTTTCAGGCAGCTATTTTAGTATGTCATAATATAATTGTAATAGTTACATTTGGAGGGAAAATCATTTGAATGCGAAAAAACATATTTTATTGCAGAAAACCTAGCAGATAGGTAGACGCCTTACGATGTGAATAAAAATTTCACAACCCTTACATGCATGAAGCAAGGTGCTTGTAATTTTTCAGGCAGATATTTTAGTACACATTGCAAGAGCATCATCATAGATCAGTTCATCAGTGCAGTTCAACGTCGAGTTTACTTCGCAAGTTACGTTAAGTTCAAGCGATCTGTATTTTAAGCAATAACTGTCTTTGTAAGCACTATTTTAATTAGAAAAGAAATTGTCTCACACAGACGAGAAGTATTCATTGCTAATCGACCCAGCGAGCTCTCTCCTGCATAGTCAACAGTGACGTAGATCTGGTCAACGTCGAATCCTCCAATCCAGCAACAGTCAATTGCGGGGCTATGAGTACTGTCTGTCGTCCCGTATAAATATATAAATGAATTTTAAAACTTCCAAGTTGCAACCTTAAAATATACATCGAACGCCAGAGGTACGCAACAATTTCTGCCTGCGGTCGACCCAACATTTTCTGCCTGCTTCGAAATGTTGTCTGCTAGTTTCAGCCTTTTAAAATATATTTTACCATAATGTAAAGTTTTTGAAATTAACATTGTCTACAATAACGCATTCGGGCCAATATTTAAGTTTGGCCTTATCAGAATTTTATTTCAAGAGTTTTAATTATTATTGTTTTCATATTTTGTAAGTTAAAAATAATAATCTTATTTAATTGGTCAAAAATGTTTGACAATTAAGTTATTTACAAAAATGTTTATGTTTAACATATGTAGGTTTTTTATATTCAAAATGGTAATTATGGAAACTATTTGACTTTAAAAGTTACGTAGGCCTTATTTTCCGTACTTAAATTACTCTCATATACATAATTAAATTGCTCCAATCAAAGCGCCACACTCCGTAAAATAAAACGTTTTTCTCTTTGAATCGTTTATAGCCGTTGTGTTACTATTGTACGTGTTTTATTACGCCTTGAAAAATTAAAATACATTATGAATCCTCACTGTAGATCCGCATTGTTAATGCAAATAAGTGAAATGCTCATTAAACGATGCGCGGAAACGTGTTTTCTGATATGTTCTTGTTCGCCACCTCGCTGAATGGTTAACATTAATATTAGTTTGTTTTGATATTAAAAATTAATTGCGACTTCATATTTCTAGGTTTAGTATCGCAATCAATGGTTCGTTTTTGGTTTTTGACTGCTTTTCTTATGTTTGACAGTGCTTCAATTTTTGCCAAAAGTAAGGATAAACGCGGGCAAATGTTCTGTAATTATGTTTTATGCTTTAGGCATAAAACCAGTTGTAAACATTCGTTTTTTTTACAACTGGTTTAATGTTCTAAGCGTAACTTTACTCATATTCGTCATAAGCGTAACTTTACTCATGTTTGTCATAAGCGTAACTTTACTAATGTACGTCATAAGCGTAAATTTACTCATGTTCGTCATAAGCGTAACTTTATTCATGTTCGTCATAAGCGTAACTTTACTCATGTTCATCATAAGCGTAACTTTACTCATGTTCGTCATAAGCGTAATTTTACTCAAGTTCGTCCTGCTAATACTAAAACGATTATTACAGTTAACATTCGTTTTCTTCCAGTTTGAGAGAAAATCCGAGAGAAAGGCCCATAGAATAGAACTATCTTTCATCATGAACCTGTTTCAAAATATATATGATTTTTTAAATACCTGGTAAGGTAAAATGAATAAGTCGTGCAGTGCCAAATGACAACCTCTTATTTTTATTTATTGCTAAAACTTAAGGATAAACATCGTGGTATCATGAGTGAAAACCGCTGCTTTTGAGAATGTCGTGGAAAAGACATCTAAAGAAGAAAAGATCCGGCTGAAATTTAAAGAAAAAGAAATAATGTTTTTCGCGAAATGTAAGAAATAAGAATAAATATGAATTTAATTTTTCTGGCAATGTTGTTAGTACACATTGTCTGTTATGGAAACGTATTCCCAGAAGCACCTCAATTTCCGTATAAAAAAACTTCTTCACCAATTCATTAACAAAATAAGTGATTCATATCGTTTTAGAATTTCTTACGAAGTATTAAATATTTTATTATACCTGATCCCATGGTGATCACAAAACTATATATAATGCGGACACGATATAGCGGTGTAATAATTTTAATATTTTTCAGATTCGGAAATTGTTCCTTCTCAAAAAATAAAAATTAGAAATTTACATTTGAGTTTAAATTTGAAAAAATAAGAACACTTTGTTTCGTAAAATATAGTGATGTTTTGCGAAAATATGAGAAGATCGTTGTTGGAAAGAGTGGGAAAGACATATGAGTAGAATGACACTTGGAGTGGAGCAGAAATTTGCTGCAGTGACTAGCGTGTTAATTATTGTTATAAATAACTAAGTGTTAATTATTGTTACATATAAAATAATAATATATAAAATAAAAATATGAATAATAAAATGTTAGCGTGCAAATAAAGTAATAGAAATTGTTCTTTTTTGTGTCAAATATCTAGAAACTTATAAGGATTATAAACTATTGATTTTTCTATTATTATCTATTTTTGTGTAAGATTGCATGCAAGGAGCATCGTTGAAAAATATTGTTAAGTGTAAAGTTATAATTTTTGTTAAAGTTAGAAAATATTTGTTTTTTTAATTTTTCGATTATACAAAGAATGGTCCAAATATCACCCAAACATATATTATTAGTATTTGTGAATTGTTATTCTCGATAATAAACTGATTAGTAACTTTTTAATTATTTGTTACATTTTACCCCTCATGGCTGACATGCTGTTGTACTAAACCCTGATATGGGAGGTGGGCCCTAGCTCATTAACTATGTTAAATCGTATAAATTGTGTTGAACACACAATCAAATCGTATATGTAAATTTAAAGCAATTAGCAATTAGTTGCCAAAAATATTAAAATTTCTGCAATAGACAATTTTAGCGAAAATGTCACAAACAATTGGACGACGTAGCCCCTATTATATGTTTAAATATTTATGAAACCTTTATGGCCCGTTTAAACTTAACAACATTATTTTTTTAACCATGTTAATTCTAGAATTTCTCGACTTCAGTTGTTTGTATTAATTATAATAGCACGTTGATCTGTCTTGTTCCTACAATCATCACGTGATTTTCACTCAAGTATCCACTGACGGATAACAAATAAAACTAACATTATGACCCTCTAAAATCGCGTAATCGGCTACCTATTTGGAGCCAAAGAATAACGTCGTTAACAATGTAAATCAATGAGAAGACAAGTTTAAATCTGAAGAATGTGCCATTTAAATGAATCAACTTATGGCTTTATCCACAACAAAATTTAATCGTAGCAGAGCGCCTGTATAGTTATAAAAATTCTAATAATGTTTGTGAAAACATTGTGATGCCAAATAAGTTGTAAGACCTTGCTACTACAATCTATGGTGTCTAAAAATATCTATGGTGTCAATAAAACGTCAAGAAATTTATTGTTAAAACAACAAAAAATTAAAATAATTTAGTTTGTGTGTGTAAGAAAAAACATTAACGCTTTATTTATAATAATTTTATTGTATATAAAGTATTGTCATAGTAAAGTATAAAATATTTTTAATCAATCTGATTTATGTCGAGTCTTCCAAAATAATTACTTACGACGATTGAATTATGCTAGCAAAATTACTCTCAATAAGTTTTTACTCTCGGTAATATTCGAAGAGCATAAAAAATGAGGTAAATGTGTCAAATGTTTGCTTGGTAGTGTTACCATATTTAGTTACAAAAGCAATGAGCAACATCCAGGTGGCCACAACAAAGCGAAATGTTAGGTGCCTTGCTGTTATCATCGTGAGATCGTAAATAAATGATTTTATTTTGTTTATCCTACAGACATCTTTCTGAATTAATTGAGAAATAGGATCATATATAAAATGTATTTTATTCAATTTCACTTTTCGTTTGACACACGCTAACATTGTGCAACTTAAGAATGATGTTAATAAAAAAAAGATTAAAGCGTACCTATATTTGTTGAAATAAAATTTAAGTGTTAGAAGCAGGAAGTTATAATTGTATAAAGAGAACATATGTTTTTCCTCGTTAAAAGTGATTTCTGAATGTTTATAAATAAACATTACATTTTTTACATGACTTTCAAAAATACAACTGATCGAAAATCGGCTGCTGAGCCATTCCTATAGACTTGACATTGATATCAGTGACGTCATTCGGTCGTTAGTCTGTTGTGATTGCTGCTTTGTTTTCCGCTTTTTTCTGGTTTCAAGAAAATACCGTGAATATTTTCATAAGATGCATTGTTACTTAAGTCGTGAGATTTTTCGCACTCGCCGAGATTTCAAATTTCATATATACATTCGTATTATGCTTTGGTCATAATTATGCAAATTGTAAATGTTGATTCAAACTTGTAAAAACTAGTTTTAAACTTTCTAGAGTTTCATTAGATAATATTGTTTATTATCAATGGTTTGTCTTTCGCGTTTCGTCTTCCAGTATCCCAGTTATTGTAAAAATAATTAAAAAGGAGTTTTTTTTTTGATTATATTTAAATTATTTAAAAATATTTCAAATTGGGAATATTTTATTTTGATGCTACCATCATTGTCTCTGTTTGTTGGAAAAAATTGGCTTGTGCACATTTTATAAACTTTAACTAATACGAATACTAATTGAAATTTAAGTCACTAAAGAAATAATTTGAAAACTAAGAGGCCATGGGGGTTGAGAGTGCTAATGTGTCTTAGGTTAGAAATAAAAAACATTGTATAATATACTGTCTTAATTTTTATTAGAATTTCATATAAAAAAACACATTATCCAAAGTCCGATGACATACGATTTCAGTTGTTGCAACTTTTCTTCCCTTTTCTTTCTTTTGCGTGGTGTATACTTTCGTTGCGGCTTTGAGTGTGATGACGATGTAATAGTAACGTCAGGTTTACTTGTCGATGCGTCGCTACTAACTCACATGATCACATTAGTTTTATTGTATAGTTTTCCTTGTTTAGTTACTGTTTTACTTTATCGGCGAGATATAGATATTAAAAAATATGTTAAAGAAAATATTCTTCTAATTAATTTATATAAATAAAGTTCTTTTACACATTCATTCAAAAATGTTGTTTATATTCGCTATTATTCCAACAATAATTCAAAGACTGCGCTTTCATTCATTACCGCGCTTCAACGTTAAAACATTTATATATATATATATATATATATATATATATATATATATATATATATATATATATATATATATATATCCTTGAGTATTGTTTTTTTATAGTTGTCGCATTTAGTTCAGGCCTTAAAGTACATAATGATATAAAGATATTGCGTGTATCACTTATATTTTCCGTGAAATCTTTTATTTTAAAGACGTTTATAGAGAGCGAAACGTCAAAAATACCATCATGCCATATATTAATGTCTGTACTTATATTGGATTACATTTCATGTTATGTTCATGTTTGGGAATCCTATCTTGAACCAAATGGGCTTTGAGCAGAAAAGGACTAATATTTATTCTATCGAACCATTCATTGTAGTCTTTTTATTTGTAGTATTTATTAATGGAGAAGTGATTTAACACAGGTAAGTAATAAGGTTTGGCGTGTTCAAACCGAAAAGCTGCTTATGCTGAAAACCTTTTTGTAAGAAATTTGATTTAATTTTTTTTCTTCCTTTTTTTAATTTAAAAAGGTGAATTATCACATTATTTACGTATCTTATTTTTGTAGTGGTTACTTTTGATATTTATTTTTATACAGAAGGATATTTATTTTTACACTTTGCTATTGCTGTTTGTGTGTGTACGTCGCCATCAAAGTGTATTAGACTCACGTTAAACTAATTTTCATAAATGTATTTATTGGTTTTTTGTTTATATAAATCCTAGTGTGTCAATGTAGTTATAAAGAGGGTTATGAGTATATATAAGAGCGTTAATGTAAACGTAATCAGCATAATGTATATTGTCCAAACTATAATAAATAAGATATAAGATTGAAATTTATGGAAATTAGCTATAATTTAAATTCTTTATAAAATGCTTCTTATATGAATAAAATTCTTAATACTAATTCAAAGTTAGTTTATCATGAATTAGTATTTACCACCAGTACTGTCCACCGCCAGTGTAATACGTAACATATTACGTCGAAAATTATCTCTTGTAATAAAAGAAATTATGATGACATCGAAATATTTACCTTTTATTGAAGTTCATGCATTTAAAAACCTAATATCGATGGCAATATGCCTTTTTGAATATAAATCCGTCCTGATGTGATCCCAATCCATAGAAGACTACCAGTTGTCAGCGTACCTTCGTCATAAATTAGTAAGTTTTTTTGCATTGAAGAGTGTTAAACGAATGAATAAGAATTATTAGAAGAAGTCCGTGGCGGAAACCCTGTGAATGTTAACTGTGAGGCATAATTATTAGTCACGTTAATCTCAAGCAGGTAAGTTTGGTAAAGATGTCATAGTCAAATATCGTATGACGCAACGGAGTTTGGAACAAAGACTTCTAAGTGTAGTGAAACGATTCAGCTTTCATGCCTATATAATGAAACGAATCCACATAATATGTAAGTTATCCAAAAAGTGATTTACAGATTGATAGAAAAACACATCTGATGTTTTGAAACCGATCTTTAATTTGGTGGTAGTTGGAATATATATATATATATATATATATATATATATATATATATATATATATATATATATATATAATGTATATATACATAATGTATATGTACGGTGTCTGAAAAAGTGTCGGACAAAGAAAGATGTTATTCGTTGGCTATAAAATAATAAATTGTCATTGGAATAAAACGTAAAACACGCCCTTTTCCTAATTGAGTGCAAAAAAATTTTTACACATAGCTCTTTTTAACACACCCAATACTTGCCTGGAGTGCGGTGCTTACCCGAGCAGCCTAGATGTGTTCGTCGTTTTTTACGGATTATTTCCCCGAGGGGCGCTGAATAATGTGGGCAAGTATCGTGTGTTTGAAAAAGATGAAAAATAATTATGAATATTTTTTCAATTTTCTGAAAAAAGGTCATCTTTTAAATTTTATTTTAATAATAATTTTCATTCGGCGAATAATGTCTTTGTCCGACACTTATTTCCGGACACCGTGTATATATATATATATATATATATATATATATATATATATATATATATATATATATATATATATAATATAAATGAACGTTAACATATTTTTGTCTGTTATAATATTACCAATGATATTATATTAAAACATCACTGAAAATAACTCTTTTCTTTAAAATGATGACAAGCATCGAGTATAATTGTTACAAGAAATTATTATATTTATCGACATGTGTCCACGTTAACATTATATCATAATAATTAGTAAAAATTATTCCTTATTACGGCTGCGTATTGTGCAATATGTCTTAAACATTTCGACGTAATTTGTTATGCTTTCGTCAAGATTAACAACTTCACACCTCGTGTATATAAAGAAATTTGTAAAGTTTGTACATTGGGATTTTAAAAAAAATATTCGAAAGAAATTATTCACCTTACTTATCTCATGTAGTATATAAGGGTGTGCGCGCGGCGGTACGATGCAGATAGATGCAGAACGGGAATATTTAATTATGCGGTAATTAAGGTACACCTTATTTTTCTCATGTAGTATATATAAGGGGGTGCGCGCGGCGGTACGATGCAGATAGATACAGAACGGGAATATTTAATTATGCGGTAATTAAGGTACACCTTACTTTTCTCATGTAGTATATAAGGGGTTCGCGCGGCGGTGCGGTGCAGATAGATGCAGAACGGGAATATTTAATTATGCGGTAATTAAGGTACACCTTATTTTTCTCATGTAGTGTATATAAGGGGGTGCGCGCGGCGGTACGATGCAGATAGATACAGAACGGGAATATTTAATTATACGGTAATTAAGGTACACCTTACTTTTCTCATGTAGTATATAAGGGGTTCGCGCGGCGGTGCGGTGCAGATAGATGCAGAACGGGAATATTTAATTATGCGGTAACTAAGGTACACCTTACTTTTCTCATGTAGTGTGTATAAGGGGGTGCGCGCGGCGGTACGATGCAGATAGATACAGAACGGGAATACTTAATTATGCGGTAATTAAGGTAAATAAAGCCTGCGGGTGGAACACACGAATTCGATGAACCAACCGAATTAGCACCGATTCATTAGTACCTGTCAAGATTATAAAGGAATGAAAGATGAAACATTTTCTCAATGTGCGAATGTGGGTATTACAAATTATCTGTCGAGAGTATAATAGTTCAATGCGAGCCATTGTACCAGAGATACTTTGAAAATATTGCTCTTTAATTCGAATGATCGGAGAACAATACGTAAGATAATGAGATTCGTCGACGTCTCCCATAGAGGCGGGGTAGGCAGGTATTATGGGTTGCCACGTTGGTTTAAATCTATCGATACACACATCTCTTATATCGTTAGACTATCGTATTTCGGTTGTCGAACAATCTTTCGGTTTTTCGATATTTCGGTTGTCGGATAGTCAGACGATCGATATTTAGAAACCTCTTTTTATATTTCGAACGAAATGTAAGAAATTTGTTTGCAAGAAACTTAAATATGTTCTTAAACTTAAACTTTCCGTCTACGCTCTAACCAAAATTTGTTGTTGCTGATCAAGTGTCAATATCAATTCTTTCAGGAACTTTTTTTTGCTTCTTCGTGTATTCCGTCAATCATATCCGGTTCCCGACAGCTCTCACCATAGCTTTTGATACGGGCTTAATTTTTTTTATTTCTTTGGAATTTCTAGCGTCATTAAGACTTTTACGAAATGTTTCTAATTTCTGTATTTCAGAAGTAGTATTTGTTTTGAAAATCAATTATGCGTAAAAGATTGTATTCAAATACACTCTTGCAGCAGCACATCGCCCACTTTGAAAACCTCGGCGAGAAAAGTTAATTCTTTTTCCTCCGACATATTTGGCAATATGCTAATTAAAGCTTTCTGCTAAATTATTTGTTTGATTGTGAACTAAACTATAATTTGTGTTAGCATAATTAGTATTTATTTCGTAAAAAAAAGATTCTTCTTTCAGACGTTTAACGAAAAGCTTTAGTATTATTTTGGAATGTTACGTGGTTTTGGAATTCAAATCAAACTAACAAAAAAATGGATGAAGTAATAAAGAATGAACAAGTTTATTTTACTTACTGAAATTACTTACTAGAACAAATAAGTACATATACATATATACATACATATATATATATATATATATATATATATATATATATATATATATATATATATATATATATCTAGAGTAGCAATTGTAGTAAAATAATACTATTCTTTATTAACTTTCACTAATATTATGAATTCAAAAACCGGTTTGTTTGTCTGTTGTATAACTTGGCAGCTAAACAATGTTTACCAAACAACGGCTACACGCGTAGTTCATGTGGCGGAGTAAATCGGGCGAAGGAACACATCGCGTGGAAGCATAGAATACTAATATAAAAAAAAGTGTATTTGGGATGATTGTTACTCAATCACGCCCAAACTGGACTGGAGATATTTTTGAAACTTGGTGTACACATGGTTGAAACCTAAACCTAACCTAACCCTAAACCTAAATTGAATTTTTTGTATAGATATAATCTAATTTTCTATTTCTTGACAATGCTATAAAGTTATAAATTTTTAGAAGGTTACGATGGAGTTAGGCCTTGACGAAGTTGGCAGTAGATTAGATCTTATAAACAAACGCTTCTACTTGTGAACGATTTTTTTTTCTATAATATATAGAAAAATGTACATAATATAATTAATAAGTATAACTTTCTAAGTAACTTATATCTACGTTAATAGAACATTAAATTTTATTTTTGATGTGAAACATCTATAGGCGCAGGTATAAACCGGATCGTTGGCTACTAAGGTATATATATAGTCTGTATGTAGTAGAGTGTACGGTATGGCGACGTGTCGCCATGCGCAACCGTCTACGCGACCACCGCCTCACTCAGTTCGACGCTGTTGTTTACAAGTCATCATTTTCTGTAAGAAATTCGTAATACTTTATTTTTTCATTATGCTATATTTAGTTCCTGTAATAATCTTGTCTTTTATACATATTACTTGTACGAACACGATGTTTCACATCTGCCAGGCGTCCCGTGACGGCTCACTTGTTTTTTATTTATTTATTTCAAAGATTCAAATGCACCTAACTACCATTAAATACTAATTCCCTAACCGTTCTTAATCGTCTTCTCTCTCTATAGTAATCGTAACTCTTCCTGTCTTTTAGAGCCGTTTAACTGCATTGATATTACGACGGTTTTTATGGGATTGGGTGCTGGTTAATTTCTAGAAATGCTATTTAGTTTTAGTATTAAGAACCAATCTGGTACTAAGATTCTGCGGCCCATCATGTTACACGTTAGAGTCGAAATTAGAAGTGTTTGGTATAGTTAAAATTAATCTTCTGCTAAATGAAGTCTTTTTTTAAATTTGATCAGGATCGGTTCGAGGTTTGTAATAAAATACATTACATTTAGTGAATGGTAGACTATTGTTAATTTCATCAAAATTGGTCCTTTAGTTGCAGACATTAGCAAAGAAAAAATAAGCAAGCTAATTCGATTCGATCCTAATTCGATCCGGAATAAAATACGTTACATTAAGTGAATAGACTATTGTCAAGTTTCATCAAAATTGGTCCTGTAGTTTCAGACATTAGCGTTTATACGCGAGCAAAGAAAAAAACAAGCAAGCTAGCTAATTCGATTCGATCCTAATTCGATCCGAAATAAAATACGTTACATTAAGTGAACTATTGTCAAGTTTCATCAAAATTGGTCCTTTAATTTCAGACATTAGTATTTATACGCGAGCAAAGAAAAAAAACCAAGCGAGCTATCTAATGTTTCAGTTATATATAATAATGTAGATAATTAGATAGTATACACATAAAACAGGATAAATTTTGTTTTGCTGTTATTTTTATACTTGCAACTTCTGGATTGGATTTGTCGGATTGTTACATATATTCTATCAAGATTGCCTAAGGTATTTATAGTATAATTACTTAAAATGTAAGTAAAGAAATACCTATTTACATGTTATATTAATAAAATATGTTATGTAGCCAGAGACTTTGCCAAGTGGTCTGTTCGCTTGGTGAAGTCCCGTTATCTCTTCCCTTAGGAGAAAATGGCTGTAAATTATATTTATACTTTCTAATCTCAGCTCCAAGTATTGCGAGTCCCAATAATGTGGCGAGTATTTTATAATTATATTACTCCCATTATCCTTCGAGAAGATGTGATTATTTGAGTGGCAGCCATATCGGTCATATTAAACATGCACAGAGACTACGTAGCGTAGTCTTTAACGTTAGTTGCAGAAAATCAGGATACACGAAAAGAAAATCATTTAAGTACTTTATGTGGTCGGTATTGTATGTACACAGCTGTTGTACGCAGTAAGCTTCGGGCGTCATCATTTTATCTAATCAAAGTCACCGCCTACGCAAGTGAAAGCGTGGGCTCAAACAGAACAGGCCTACGAAACCTGAAGTGTCAAACAGACGGTAATTTACAAAAAAAAATGAAAAGAACGTATACAATCATTGTGCAAGACCCAGACCTTGTCATTATAGTGGGTGTCAATTGCCACGACTACACGATGGTATTGTTGGTCGGATCTGATCCGCGATGTCAGTGTTGGAATGTTCCGTATATCGCTGCTCCGGCATTCTGTAGATAAAGTAATAAATCAATTTTAAATAAGCACAAGCGCATTTGAAGGTATTTCTAAATATGTTGATGTTTAATTTCCTTCATAATTAATGGTGAAGATTCAACCTCGTAGTACAAGTTTAACGGATCATACTTAATACTTACATTTAAGTCAAAGGTTGCAGAACTTTAAATTTTTTATTTAAATATCTTATTTAATTTGTCATATTTATCCATTATATTTTTAACGTTTGTCTTTTTGTAGAATTTCTAACGTCATGAGTTCTTTTAATAAATTTTACCTTATTCGCTGTCAGTTTGGAATATAACTCGAATAAACGACACCAATAAAAACTTAAATGATATTTTAACGGCATTAATATACACAAGTCTAATATAAATATGGTATAATTTCAGAGAGCTGACGTAAGAATAATCGTATAAAGCAATAATCGTGTTAAATCGTGCAAGAATAATCGTGTTTTTAAAAATCACTGGTTTACGAGAAGTTTCACCCAAAATAAAATTGTTCAATATCGGTAATCAAAAATTTACTCCCCCTTTTCGTCAATTATTTTGTGAACATTTAATATATTAAAGTAGGGTCAATTGTGCTTTCTTATATTCACAATTAAATGAAATTACGTGATGTAGTATTATTTCTACTTTCTTTAAGTTCTTTACCACGATCTAGGTTTCGTTGTATTACAACGTCTTCATGTGGGCTATTAGCAAAGATCTTTGCTTCAGGTGGGCTACTAGTAAACATCTCAGGTGGGCTATTAGCAAAGATCTTTGCTAATAGCCCACCTGAAGATGTTGTAATACAACGGAACCTAGGTCGTGGTAAAGAATTTAAAGAAAGTAGAAATAATACTACATCATGTAGTTTCATTTAATTGTGAATAATGAATTTCTACAAAATTAACGCCAAATATATTCAATACTTTCTCATATAGTTTCTCTTTGTAATTCTAAAAAACGTTGGTTAAGGGCTGCTAAAAACGTGTTTAGTATTTCATTCGTCATCATGAGCACCGTTGAATCCGGTCGAAAAAGAGTACGATCGATCGATTGTGGCATCTATTGGAGTGCTCGACCACGTCCGAAGAAGTATTCGGTTGCATATTGTGGGCATAATGTCCGTACGGAGGTGCCACTAACGACGCTCAGAGCCGGAGTTGGTACCAGAATGGGTGAATGGTGATGGGTGGTGATTGGCGTAAATAAGCTGTTTTAGTATCGGCGGTAACAAGTAGAATGTTAATTATTGGGAGTTGAAACAAAAAATTATTATTTACATGTATATGTGACACATGAGTTTTTTTTAAGTTTTCTCTTGACATCACCATAAAAGGAAAAAACAAAGTTGTCCATTCACATAGCTGTTCAAGCATATTCTTACGAGATTTTCGTTAATATGCACCTTCGGTGACAGTCACAAGAAATTTAATAACTTTTTATACATTTTTTTATAATATTTATACATTTACTTCTCTGCCTCTTATTTCCGATTAGTAGTAGCTTTTCTAACCTTCGGCATGAATGTTTATTGGGTATACGTGTATGTTATTTGTAGATATGTGCTACATTCGTTGTTGCGTTTTAGTTAATATCGATATTAAAATTTGGAACGTACAATATAAACAGTTAATAATTCCAAGTTTCTTTATCAGTTCAAGATCGTGTGAATGCAAATGTTTCAGATGTTATCTCTATAAAAGTTTGACCTTATGGCACGACCCGATATACGTGAGTTTGCTGCTTTATTTTACAGAACGTTTGATTGATTGACTTCAAATAGGACATCCGAATTGGCGTGCAATTTTTTTTTTATTTATATTTCTTCACGTTTTAAGCGCTTATATCTCAGAAAATAATAAAAATAGGTCGTAAGATAGATAAAATAGGTCGTAGAAAAATTACAACTCTTCGCTTGCCAATTTCTGGATCTATAGAAGAAAGAAACTAAGCCCTTAGAAAATAACACCATCTATCCGATGTTGCTTGAGGCTGTGACTGTAAACTTATTGAAAAGTATACAGTGGCGGCGCAGTTATATATTGAAAGTTGCGGCACGGTTGCTTCTATACTCCTTTCTTTAACTGCTGCACCGACCTGACTAACATTTTAATGGAAATTAATTTTTGTTTTCGTTTATATATAATTTATCTACGTAATTTTGATGCATTACATCTATTTTATTGATCGATTTTAAATATGAATGGAACCATTTTTTTCGGAGGTAACGCTAAAAAAATCCTATGGAACTTATTTCCAGCTTAAAGTAAAAAAGGGCCATTAATTTTTATTTACAATTTTTTGTGCTTACAGAAAATATTTGATAAAAGACGACACACCTATCTTTTTTTTGCAGATACTCCTCAGAAAAAGAATGTTAAGTACCATTCGTATTAATCTAACTGGATTGAGTGTGTCCATTACTGACTAGAATACACATGAATCAATTGGTTTTCGTAAATGACACGTTAACAGATTCGTATTATTTTGTATGGATTGCTACAGATGTGAAATCTTGAAAAAGTACATGTTGGCAGACGCTAGCCACCATGTTGTACAAACAAAAAATCAGCGTTTCCAACATCAATGAGTTGATACAATTTTCTAGCGATCGGAAATATATGTATACACATGCTGTATAAGATATATTGTATGTATATATAATTATCTAAAATAGTCCATTTATAGTGAAGGACCGACAAAAGTCCATATAGTGTTGGGCCAAAGTGTTATACATGTGATACGGAGGAAATGAAAAGAAAATGAGTCATTGAAAGGTTTTTTTTAAATTGTCATTAACCAATTGGGAAATCTTGTATTTTTCTATGTAAAGGCAAATTATTTTCTACGATAGTTATAAACGCTATTTCTATGGAACTCCATGAATCAGCAAGACGAAACAAAGTGTTAGCTGTGTCCCGTTGTATCCTTTATACATAGATATAACCTCCTAATCCAATGAACTCGCAAGTCCAACAGAGTCATAAACAAGCCACTTGAAAAGAGCAAAAAAAGAAACATTAATTTTGACAACACAGAACGAGTGTCAATGTCATTTATCAGTTTATTTTTAATTAATTAGATAATGGCTACATTATAAAAAAAGCTATTCATATTCATTATTTATTGTAATCGTTTCTATCAACTCATTATGTCTTTCGTTAGATTTTTATTGATATTTTTATTTATGATAAATAATTCTTGACATATTAAAAGTATAATATATGCGGGTTTATGAAAATAACTTTCATTTTTGTCTCATAGTTACAAATTGTATTTTGTTTCTTTACTCTTTCCTTTACTCCGTCTCCGTTAGCAGTAATAATTACGTCAAATAATTTAATTTAAATTTTATATAATACCATGGTGGTAAATATGGTATTAAATTAAAGCAATAAAGTAGCAACTTGCACAAGATAAAACACGTTTGTACACACTTGCACAAGATAAAACACGTTTGTACACACTTGCATAATATAAAACACACATTTCCTTTATTCATATATTTAAAAATATATGAATAAAGGAAATGGACAAATTTTGTTCGAAAAATATAGCGCTAGAAATTCAAAGACCATCATATATTCGGTTTTCTTATTTCGGTCAGCCTCTTGATAATTATGCCTATATGATGATGAAAAACTGGATGTGCTAAGATCCGAAATACGCATGCATGGAAATGGTTTTCGATTCTTTCATTTGAATTCACGTCGCATAATGTATTGTGACGGTGAGTAAGATTAATAATAGATTGTACCTGTTGAACGGCAAAGAATACAAATTTCACGCGCCCAAGGTCGGCGCAGAAAGACACACTGGCATGCTTCCTCCTTTTGTTTATTTTTAGGCTTGTTATATATAAGCCACATTTGTATAGAAGTCATCATTTGAAATATATATACATACATACATATATATATATATATATATATATATATATATATATATATATATATACACACACATATATATATATATATATATATATATATATATATATATAAACTCGTTTTTAAGTATTTACTTAGATAAATATTATATCAAGAGCTCGTTAACTCATACTCGTTGTTTCCTTTACTCTGAATGCGATAGTACTTTGTTTAACTTGCTCATTCGGAATAAACTCGAAATGAATGTGATCATTTGGTCTCTATGAGATTAACTATAGCTTCTTGTCAGAAAGGATATAAAGTAGATGCCGTATATGTTTTCAAAATGAATAACAGGTAAATATTTATAATGTATTCGTGGAAAAAGTGCATATTTTGTTTTGTGTCCTTCATATGAAGTTATCTGCTGTTGCACCCAATTGAGCGTGCATTGACCTTATTAAACTTTGTTGTAGGCATGGATGGATACTCATCTTGTCGCGTTTTTTGCTCGCTTTCGAATAAATATTTGAGAAAATAATTAGTTTTGACAACACAGAACGATTGTCAACGTCATTTATTAGTTTATTTTTTATTAATTAGACAATGGCTACACAATAAAAAAGCGATCGATATTTATTTTTATTTTCAAAGACCGGGAACACATTTTTAGTTTCAAAATCAAAATTTCTAAAATGAAACATGAATAGTATCACTTCGGTGTCTGCTCGTCTGTTAGTCTGTCACAGACTTTTCTTCCGAATCTGCTCCACGTAAATATTTATTTGGTAAAGAGATTTAGTATGATGGACCAATCATAGTCGTGAAGTATAAAAAGATGAATTTTGATTTGGGGGGTTAATTTGAGGGAGTAAATTGGGAAAGTAAAAAAATCTTTCAAGGTTACACGACAAACCTTGTCAAATGAAAGCTTATGATTTTTTAAAATATTTTTTTCAAAAACGCTTAACAATTGCCTTTTGAGTCAGTAGTAGAGACAGATGAGTGGATAGTGGATGTAGATTTTAAGTTAATGTTAAAAAAAATTGTACATGTAAAAATGATAAGTATATGATAGATTTTATAATACTTATAATGGAATGTGAAAATATTTTTTAAATTGCATATTTTACAGTGCCACATATGTGGGAATTTTTTTAGGTTGAGGTTTATAATTATTTTAAGATTTTTATTTCATGTTTTTTTTTAATAAAATTAGGTATAGTTCTTAATTTTATTAAAAAAACCGCACCCCTTTAATTATTATAATTATTTTTTTTAAATTTGCAAATAATTATTTTTCCGCCAATTTCATTCATTGTTGTGCATTCGTTTTTTTTATCGAGTCATTAACGGTCAAAGCAAAAGGCACTTTTAGATTACAACGCTTACGTTTTATAAAAAACAAACGTTTTGCACAACCTTATTCTTAAATTAATAGTCCTAGACGCTTATTAGACTATATTCTTTGTCCTGTGTAACTGATGTCGATTTTATTACGCGTGACGTACGCGCGTAAGCAGATAATAGTCAAAAAAACATAATAATAGTCAAAAATAGGCAAAAAAACATTAAATTGCCCATATAACCCCAGCCCGAACCATATCCTGGTTGATGCATATTAAAAAGTTTATTTCTTTCCAATGACTATTCAATAATTTTCTTCAGGTAATATGAAGGAAAATGTAATTATTAATGGGGTATGGTTTAATGTTTAAGGTTTTATTACTTATAGGCACTGGCATATGGATTATACATCTACGTGTGTACCTTGTCACCCGCAGCATGTTTTATAACTCGTTAGTTCAAGTGATTTTTTAAAATTTGGAAATAGTTATTTTTGTTGTTTATACAAGGCGACGTATTTTATAGCTCGTATTACTTCAAGTGATATTTTGGAAATTGTGGAGACACTTGAACTTTCAGGAAAACTACTTGAGGATTTCAAGAGTAGAAACTTGCTTCTCTGAAATCCATGGAATTTATGTAGAATCTATACAACATTTATGTTTTCAGAAAGTGATAATTCCATTTTACAATATGGTTAATCTAATTAGAAAGTTTTAAGTTAGGAAATGTTAAATATTTCATTAAATATTTTAACACAAAATAAGTTAAGTCTCACCCTGTGTTGAAAGATAGGTCACATAACAAATTAATTTTCTCTATATTCCAGGCGCAATGACGGATTATGAACGGATAAAGGTATCATGCCTCAAACGCGGCGAACTCTGGGAGGATCCAGACTTCCCAGCTACGCAGGCCTCCGTCTTTTACCACCAGACACCACCGTTTCAATTCCTCTGGAAGAGACCGAAGGTGAGTTTCATTTTTTTGTTGCATTTTCTAACAAAAAGGCAACAATTTGGTTTTCGCAACCTTGTTTTTTGCCTCCGAAATACTCGCGTTTTTAATATAAAACTGTTCTAGATTTTATCAAATTAAATTTTTATGTTTAGTTTGCTGTATTAATAGTTGCATGTAGGTAATAGTCGTTATAAGTACGTGAAATATTAGTTATCCAACATTTTTTACTAGACCTCGTAAATAGTGATGTCTACGAGGTGGTTCGTAGTGTTCTTAAAAACGCACGTTAATAAAATTGCTTTGTGGATATTTCATTTTATTATATTTCTTTTCTTTATGTGTCACTATTGCACGAAAAAAAAGTTAAGTATCATTTGCCTCAATCGTACCACTCTCTAGTAATTAATTATTAATGTAGTGATTTGTTGCAACTTTAAAATATGGAAAAACAACTTGCGTGTCTATGTCAAGTACCTGTGTCTGGGAAAAGGTCCACCAAGGAAATCTTTTTCAATATTCAACAGAACAACAGGCAGATGGAGCGGTGAAATTGATCCTCGTTCCCTTTAATCTTCTACCTCCGTCATAAAGAAAACGTAAAAAAAAGTGGAGAAATTGATTTCCGATGAACGGAGGTACGATAAGTATGTAGCAGAGACCCCAAGAATTTCGTTTGGTCATGGTCAATTAATTTAAACCAGACATACACTTTAGAGATTTAAAAAAGTATAGGCAATATGTTAACCAAAGGAAATAAGTAAAGGAATAACCTACGTTTAGAAGTATCAAGGCAGAGTCTCAAAATCATTCAGCTCAATTCGGATATTTTTATCGTCGTTTTGTAAACATGCATGAAACGCGTGTCCGTATTTTGATTTGATTACAACTAAGAAAAAAAGCATATTCTGAAAACAGCGATATTCTCCACCCTTGAAAAATTTCGAGTTGCTTCTACCTCGGGGAAAGTTACAGCTACTGTGTTTTGAAGGAATTCTTTTTATTGACTACATACCGGAAGAAAAGCTAATAAGAGGTACTTATTATGTAAATTCGGTCTCAAAAGTGGGCGAAGCAATAAAAAAATACGCCGCGAAAAATTGTAATTGGGCTTCTCACGGCAATCCGTAAGAATGGCTTCATTCCTTATTCCCCGGACATGGCACCTAGTTTTTATGTTTTAATGGCGATTCTAAGAACTTTTATTTTTTCCTTATATAGAAATGGACGTAAGGTTTGCTTATCCTGTAGCACTTTCAGTGATACCGAAACGAAAGGTATTAACGCTCTAATTAATAGGATTTAGAGGATTCTACAAGTTTACTCCGACCCCGCATGGCATCAGTAATCATTTTCATTTTTAAATATTGAATATATTTGGCGTTAATTTTGTAGAAATTCATTATTCACAATTAAATGAAACTACGTGATGTAGTATTATTTCTACTATCTTTAATTTCTTTACGACGACCTAGGTTTCGTTGTATTACAACATCTTCAGGTGGGATATTAGCAAAGATTGATATCTTTGCTAATACTATCTTTGCTAATATCCCACCTGAAGATGTTGTAATACAACGAAACCTAGGTCGTGGTAAAGAAATTAAAGAAAGTAGAAATAATACTACATCACGTAGTTTCATTTAATTGGGGATTTTCATTTTTTTTTAAATATTTGTCTACACTTTGTAATTGACGATTATAGTTCACGTGTAACTTTCGTTTTTACTATAAGTACGTTTATATAATTACCACGCGTTGAGCGTTTTTAGTATGTCTTACCGTGTACTAGGATCGTAGAGCTTCCTAGGCATAATTTTTTTCAAGAATACATTGTTTTAAGTATGCCGTAATGTTATGGGAAAACGGAACTCTTCCGGGATCCACATGTATGTTATGCAAAAATTTCACTCAGCTAAACCACGTAATGGACTGAAAGCAGGTACAGCTCTTTTTTTGCATTATATAATGGACTGAAAGTAGGCAGCAGTTTGTTGTTTACATCGAGATTATATTATACTCACTGAAAATTGTAATTCATTTAAATAAGTGAAAGTTGGTAATAACCTAATGGGCTGAAATGTGTAAATAAATAACACTTTTATACATATAAAAATGCAAGAGAGTGGATTTTGGGCATGGAACATATTTTACAGGAAATTGGTGATTTTGTATAAAAAGCCAGAAAACCTGTTTTCATAATTGCTGTCTGTCTGTCTGTAAATTTGTTCGTCAATCACGCGAAACTGCTGGGCTAATTTTGATGAAAATTCGTAGAAAAAAAATTCTAATAACTCTACTTAATCCGAATTTCACTTGAACAAAGTCGTAGGCACAGCCAGTATGTAGTAAAGTTGGTTTTATAATAATACTTTTATTTTTAAAATTTTCTTACCCTTATCTGCGAAAGTAGCAACGGGGCAGAAAAATTATAAAGCGTTGTCTTAGTAACAGAATTTTCAGAAAAACTAAATTGCCGCAGCCTAAATATAATATTACTTAAATTATTATATCGTTTGGTTATATGCAATAAGATATTATATGCAAAAAGATATTAATATCATATAGAAACCGTCGAACTTCATTTATAAATATTTTCCCGTAATTATTGTAAAAGTGCCTAATGTTTAATACACCTGATGCATGCTGATTCATTTAGGCATAGGATACTTACAGTGTTGTATGAAATAAGTCAAAAATTAAATTATTTCTTCTTTCGCGTTTTTAATTGCATTTGGGTAGCGGGTAGGTGTATAATTTTCACTTATTTTCACTTGTTTATTCTAATGAACAAGATTAAATTAGTTTTCGATAGAACGTTAAGCACTGCATATATTTTTAATTCGCTTTCGAGTTTTTTGAATGTATTATTGTTTGTTTTTCTTTTTTTTTTAGAATAGGGTCGAACTGAAGATTATTCATACATGAAACGATTAACAAATATTTGTTTAATATGTTATCAATATAAATTCGTTATTTTATTTTGAATGGTATATTCTTTCTTTAAATGTAAATAGCAATTTTTAAACGACATTACTTTAAACTGCCTTTAAATATAAGTCTCTTTACTTGTTAGCAACTTTGGATATTTCTTAATATCCGATTTCGATTTTGTTGGCCCTGTCTGTCGCTCACTGCGCGTTCCGGCCTCGGCGTCAACACGGGCGCGCGCGGACTCGGCTCGCGGTCGTCGTTTCGCGGATTCGGGCGCGTCCCGGGTCGACGACCGTTCGCGCTCGTCGCTCCGCCCGCGTCGCCGCGATGTCGCGCACGCATTGGGATTCTTCGCCTCGGAATTATTGGAGTGATTGGTTCATCTCATCTGGAGTCGTGAATCTCACTTTTGTAAACTTTTTCTTTACTAAACTTTTGCGTCCCGTGTTAGCTGTGTCGATGTAGTTTGATTTTTCTGTCTCTGTTGTTTATTGGTATAAGCAGTTTCTTTGAAAAGTATTCTGTTTCAGTATAATATTGAGAAGCGGGAATCTGAATCTATTCACAAGACTATAGTGCTGTCTAGTGGATAGGTTCAGATTTTTGTTTTTCGATGTTACCGTTCCTCAATCTTTGCTAAATTATGATTTATTACTAATCACCGTCACTGTTATAAACGACGTCTGGAATGTGCACATAATTATAGTTCCCTCAATTTTATATTCACTGAGCGGTAGGTATATTCAAAATAGGCTGAGCTTTGTGTTGCCGGCATTTTCATAAAACTAAACAAATGATACACAGGTAAACGTGGAAGCGACGTCTGGAATATACACAAAATTATAATTTTCTTAATTATATATTCCCTGGGTGGTAGGTGTATTTAAAATAGACTGACCTTTGTGTTGCCGGCACTTTCATAAAACTGAACAAATGATACACAGGTAAACGTGGAAGCGACGTCTGGAATATACACAAAATTATAATTTTCATAATTATATATTCCCTGGGTGGTAGGTGTATTTAAAATAGACTGACCTTTGTGTTGCCGGCACTTTCATAAAACTGAACAAATGATACACAGGTAAACGTGGAAGCGACGTCTGGAATATACACAAAATTATAATTTTCATAATTATATATTCCCTGGGTGGTAGGTGTATTTAAAATAGACTGACCTTTGTGTTGCCGGCACTTTCATAAAACTGAACAAATGATACACAGGTAAACGTGGAAGCGACGTCTGGAATATACACAAAATTATAATTTTCATAATTATATATTCCCTGGGTGGTAGGTGTATTTAAAATAGACTGACCTTTGTGTTGCCGGCACTTTCATAAAACTGAACAAATGATACACAGGTAAACGTGGAAGCGACGTCTGGAATATACACAAAATTATAATTTTCATAATTATATATTCCCTGGGTGGTAGGTGTATTTAAAATAGACTGACCTTTGTGTTGCCGGCACTTTCATAAAACTGAACAAATGATACACAGGTAAACGTGGAAGCGACGTCTGGAATATACACAAAATTATAGTTCCCTCAATTTTATATTCACTGTGCGGACTGTTCATAATAGACTGACCTACGTGTTGCTGACAGTTTCATAAAACTGAACAAATGAGACATTAGTAAACGTTGAAACGACGTCTGGAATATGCACAAAATTATAGTTCCCTCAATTTTATATTCACTGTGCGGACTGTTCATAATAGACTGACCTACGTGTTGCTGACAGTTTCATAAAACTGAACAAATGATACATTAGTAAACACTGAAACGACGTCTGGAATATGCACAAAATTATAGTTACCTCAATTTTATATTCACTGAGCGGTGTGTTCAAAATAGACTGACCTATGTGTTGCTGGCAGTTTCATAAAACTGAACAAATGATACATTAGTAAAAGTTCAGACGCTGTTGGCAGTCGAAGTTGCTATTCGTTTATTTGTGCTTTCATTTATCGGTTACCGGCTGTAATATACTCACGCGCGTTGAATTTTCCGTCACATTTGAACATAAAGTTAAGCAAAATTGTCACATCGTTTCATATATTTAATAACAAGTAGCTTCAATAATGTCTCTCCTTATTTATATCGGTTTATAGCGCACAATTTTTATTTTATATGTAAACATTTATTCGTTAAAATTAATATTCGCAAAATTGTTGATAAATAAAATTTGTTCATTACGAGTAGAACTCAAAACAATAGAACTTTTCTATTAAAAGACGTACTGGTTAATATGCTTTATGTCAAATTAAAGTTCTTACGTAGAACGGTTTTTTGGGAAAAATGGCTGTGACAGACCTACCGCAACATTCAAGAATTCAAAAAATAAAATCGACTTGACGAGGCAGAAATTATTATATTTTATCATAAATATAAACAAATTTGTTTGGGACACTGTATATAAATACATTCGTTTATATATATATATATATATATATGTAATATATATATATATATACATATATATATATATATATATATATATATATATATATAAGTACGATTTAACACGTTCAGGACAGGACCAGAATTCGCTTTTATTTGTACTTTCTCGAATTTCGCGGCGAGTTGATTTAAATTCAATCGCTTGACAATTACCCGTTATTCTTCTTTTGTACAAACATTAGAAAATACCGATGAAATTTATTCGATCAACTTGTACCATTCGTGGCGCGTCCCACCACACGGGCCTGATGTGAATGTACCACAGCTGGTACATATATAGAATTATTATTGGAAAATTAGTGTTTAGGACGTTTTTTTAGAAAATTTTTGACTGTCGATTTATTTATTATATCATCATACCTAACAATCTCACTAACCATTAACCCTACTTAGTAAAATGGCTTATGAATCAGGGTAATTACGATATTATGAGTATAGAAATCAAGGTAAAATACAGAAAAAACTATTGTCATGGTTACCATGTCGTGATGGGACGAAGTAAATGAGTAATCACTTATGGGAAGTTATATGACTCACATACTACAATCGACCATTCATTTGAAAGCAACTAATTACTAAGAAATAAGGTAACAATGTAATCTTAAAAATTATCAGCTAATAGTTCAAACTCAGATGGGGCTAACGGGCTGTTAATAATAATCAATAAATACTTTAAGCGATATACAAAACATTTTATGAGACAAGTCAAATTAAAAATTTCTGTTAAAAAAAACTAAGTTATTTCCCAAATCGATTCGTTTATACGACTAAACAATAGTGACTATATATCAAGACCGCTGTATATATGTATGTGTTTTAGCCGGCTATAAAATTCTTTACGATTCTGCTGCGAACATTTCTTCAATACAATCGGAATGTTATCATCATCATCGTGATACGTCACGGCGGCGTACACACGCCATTGACGGAAGGATGCTTTGTTGGCGGCGTCGGCGGCGCATACCGACGCCGATTGCTCGAGGCGACGGTGACGGCGGAGGTAACGCGACACCAGTGACGGTACGCCGGATAACGGGCTGGCTTGCCGAGTGCCGAATCGGCGCAAGGCGGTCGCACACGTGCGTCAAGAATGCAAGATTTGGTCAAATGGATATTTTTTCACGAAGCATGTAATTTTCAAGAGCAACGCGAAGACAATGTGTACGTCTTCGCATATCTCGAACATTCTCGACGCAGCTGAGATTCAGAATTGTTAAAGTAATGGAGAAGATATAACATTTTGTTCGGATCGAACTTTTGTTAACATTAGAGCTTATTGATAACTTTTCAGTCACTACCGATTTTTATAAAATCTTATTTCTGGCAAACCTTATTGAGAATTTATATCGTATGTCCATTACATTGTATGTTAGTTATTTAATTAATAATTTCTAGTAGCACACATTACTGATTTTTTTTCTATTTATGTCATTGCGTAAGCACCTAAAAAAAAGGAACGCAAGAAAACACACACAAACTTTTTAGCGAAAAACTTAAATGAAACTTTGTTAAAGTCCTTAATTATATTATTTATCCGATAAAAGGTCAGAGATTTTTGAAGTAAAACTTCTTTACGCACGCTTGACTTGGGGAGTAAGCTGGTGAATGCGTGACGAGAGCATTACGAAAAGTGTGATCGGGTGAGGTGAACGGAAGTTGAGAGGGAGATATAAGTTAGTGAAGACAGAAAGAGAGAGAGAGTTACGTTTCGTATATTACTGTAGGGACAAGAGAGAGAGGTGCGAGCATACATTTTCTTTCTCTCTTTCTCTCATAGCCAGTTATGTTTCGTATATCTAAGACACAGTGCAAGCCTATTGTCTGTATCACACTGTAGGAGCAAGAGAGAGCAGTGGGTGCGCACATTTTCTTTTCTCTTCCTCTCATAGCCAGTGCATGAAATATATATATATATATATATATATATATATATATATATATATATATATATATATATATATATATATATGCGAGTTTGCTAGAATTCGAATTGAACAATTTTATAAATTATTATTTTGTTCAATACATTAAATATTCTACGTTTAAAGTGAATAAAATTGTAAATTCATTTCAAAGTTCATATTTTGTGAATTTGAAGTTTTACTTTTGTCGTGTAGTCTAAAGCACACTCGTTTTTTTTATTTTAAATAATCTTAAAAGTAAGATAATTTTTCTTGATTATTTTTAGATTCTAATGGCAATTACCTCTCCACCTAAATATAGATGGATTCATATTATTGCAATTATTTTATTAAAAAAACACTCTCAGTGCAGTGAAAACTTCAGATAGTGTTTGGTATTTTTAGTAACTCACTAACAAAAAATAATAATAGATTTTTATTACTGTGGAAATAAAGGCTAGGCTAAAGGGAACTAAACTACATATATCGAATTTCTGTGCAATAGTTTAGGCAAAAGTTTGACAGTTAAAACATTATACATATAGCACTGCTGCAGAGGCAAGTTCTCTATTAAAAACATTACCGAAATTTCGTATAGATTATATCGTCTCCCAATGTCGTAGGCTAAAAAAGAACAATAGCGTGCCAAACAGCTTGGTTTTAGGTTGGAAAATTTCTATCATCCATCTTTTTGGTAAATTTTTTATCTTGATCAATTTATTCCGTAATTTCGTATATAGTCTACCTTAGCGTTCTGGAATGTTTGCCTTTTTTGTTACGTACCTCAAAAGGAATAAAAGGAATTCCTTTGTTCAGTCTCGGTCTTTGAAGACCCTTTTTCACAAGAACACGTGGAGATGTCAAGTTGAAATTAATATGAAATACTTAGGTTACGGTCCCTTGGAGCTGTAAAAAATCAAGTGCAACAGCAAGCTTCTAAGTCAACGCAATCAAAAAGAACCATAAAAATACGGTCATTTAAGTTACATATTTTGACACTCACGAATAAATCAAAACTTATAGGGTAATTCCCGTTGACGTAGAATCATGAAATTTGGCAAGAAGCAAAGTTCCACAGTATAAGTAAAGGGAAAACAATCCTAAAATAATTTGCAATAATATTACATAAAAAAATATTTTTTAAATATGCGCCTGCGAAGTAGTGTAGTGTAGTAGTGTAGTGTACCGTTTAAAAAATTATAATATTGTAAATAGTTTAATAGGAATATTGTGTATTATTAAATGTTTATAAAAGCCTAAATGTTTACGGAATCCTCGTAGTGCGAGCTCCACTCGTGCTTGACAGGTTTTTTTAAATACCTCTTTCATTTCATAAATGATGTTCCCATTTTATCTACTGTCGTTAAATGGTAGAGTTTGGTACGAGAGGTAAAGGGTGTAGTTCGAATTTTTTGAGCTCATTATCAAAAGATGCATTAAGTCACATCGAATCACGTATCGTTATCAAGTGTTATTATTAATACTCGAAGACAATCGGCAGACGCGATCTCGTCGTTTTATTCGTTCGTTTGCGCGAGCTATTCGACACTCGAAATGCCATATTAAGGTATTGATAAACGGATCACGCGTTTCCCGCGGCGGTCACGTGCCTGCGAGCCCGGGCGCGTGGGGTACGCTCATCTTGCATCGTTGAGCCTCTGGATTTTCTATACGTAACTATTTTTTGAGGTTTATATGATGAGTTTATGTTAACCTGCAGCGCATATAAAGAAAATGTTAACGAAATCAGTTGGACCTCCATATGATTTAGCATGATGTTTACAAGCAAATTTGAACTATCTTTCGTTTAAAGAAAATATTAACGAAATCAGTTGGACCTCAATATGATTTAGCGTGATGTTTACGAGTAAATTTGAACTATCTTTCGTTTAAAGAAAATGTTAACGAAATCATTTGGACCTCAATATGATTTAGCATGATGTTTACGAGTAAATTTGAACTATCTTTCGTTTAAAGAAAATGTTAGCGAAATCAGTTGGACCTCAATATGATTTAGCATGATGTTTACGAGTAAATTTGAACTATCTTTCGTTTAAAGAAAATGTTAACGAAATCAGTTGGACCTCAATATGATTTAGAATGATGTTTACAAGCAAATTTGAACTATCTTTCGTTTAAAGAAAATGTTAACGAAATCAGTTGAACCTCAATTTGATTTAGCATGATGTTTACAAACAAATTTGAACTATTTTTCGTTTAAAAAAAATGTTACCAAAATCAGTTGGACCTCAATTTGATTTAGCATGATGTTTACAAACAAATTTGAACTATTTTCCGTTTTAAGAAAATGTTATCAAAATCAGTTGGACCTCAATTTGATTTAGCATGATGTTCGCAAGCAAATTTGAACTATTTTTCGTTTAAAGAAAATGTTAAAGAAATCAGTTGGACCTCAATTTGATTTAGCATGATATTTACAAACAAATTTGAACTATTTTTCATTTAAACAAAATGTTACCAAAATCAGTGGACCTCAATTTGATTTAGCATGATGTTTACAAGCAAATTTGAACTATTTTTCGTTTAAAGAAAATGTTAATGAAATCAGTTGGACCTCAATATGATTTAACATGATGTTTACAAGCAAATTTGAACTATCTTTCGTTTAAAGAAAATGTTACCGCAATCACTTGGACCTTAATATGCAGTGAATAAGACAGTAAAAAGACACTTAGGTCAAAACGTAAAGAATTGGATTTCAAGCTTGGACTTCACGATGTTTAGGTCGCGTTCATTAGTGAAATTTACTGTATTAGTTAGGAGTAGTATAAAAAGGGCGAAACTGTAATTTTAGATTAGAAGTTCGGAATCGGTATTTATATCTCAACGTTCATTCCAAAATGTCTGGTTGACCTTTTTACTCGTTTGGATAATCATTCGCAAGTATCTCTGAAACTGATGTAATATTTATTTAATATTACTTTGTTTTGCAACACAAAACGTTACTTGATTATTGAAAGGATATGCTATTTTCGTATTAATAGCACTTTTGAAAAAACAATTAAAACTCCTTATTATATACAGCGCCATCTGTTTTAAAGTAATTTTACGAATCTTTGTAATATATAAGATTGGAAACGATTTTTGTGCCCTTTATTTCGATACACAATCTTTTTTGATTGGTTTAGATAAAGGGTGTAAAGTCTATAAAGAAAATAGTCAACGACACTTCTTTCATTAAATAAGGTTGGGTCTTTCAAACTGTCGGTTATTTAAAACGTATTACGTACTTAGGCGTATTCTGTCGCTTACTCCTATAACCCTTTCTATCATAATTTTTCTTTTGTTTCATCTAAAATATAACTCACGCAATCAAGTTTGATAAAGGTGTATTCTCTCGCTTACTCCTATAACCCTTTCTATCATAATTTTTCTTTTGTTTCGTCTAAAAATATAACTCACGCAATGAAGTTTGATAAAGGTGTATTTTATCGCTTACTCCTATAACCCTTTCTATCATAATTTTTCTTATGTTTCGTCTAAAAATATAACTCCCGCAATGAAGTTTGATGAAGGTGTATTCTCTCGCTTACTCCTATAACCCTTTCTATTATAATTTTTCTTTTGTTTCGTCTAAAAATATAACTCACGCAATGAAGTTTGATAAAGGTGTATTCTCTCTCTTATTCCTATAACCCTTTCTATCATAATTTTTCTTTTGATTTGTCTAAAAATATTCCTCACGCAATGAAGTTTGATAAAGGTATATTCTCTCGCTTACTTCTATAACTCCTTCTATCATAATTTTTCTTTTGTTTCGTCTAAAAATATTCCTCAAGCAATGAAGTATGATAAAGGTGTATTCTCTCGCTTACTCCTATAACCCTTTCTATCATAATTTTTCTTTTGTTTCGTCTAAAAATATTCCTCACGCAATGAAGTTTGATAAAGGTGTGTTCTGTCGCTTACCTATAAACCTTTCTATCATAATTTTTCTTTTGTTTCGTCTAAAAATATATCTCACGCAATGAAGTTTGATAAAGGTGTATTCTCTCGCTTACTCCTATAACCCTTTCTATCATAATTTTTCTTTTGATTCGTCTAAAAATATTCCTCACGCAATGAAGTTTGATAAAGGTGTATTCTCTCGCTTACTTCTATAACTCCTTGTATCATAATTTTTCTTTTGTTTCGTCTAAAAATATTCCTCAAGCAATGAAGTATGATAAAGGTGTATTCTCTCGCTTACTCCTATAACCCTTTCTATCATAATTTTTCTTTTGTTTCGTCTAAAAATATTCCTCACGCAATGAAGTTTGATAAAGGTGTGTTCTGTCGCTTACCTATAAACCTTTCTATCATAATTTTTCTTTTGTTTCGTCTAAAAATATATCTCACGCAATGAAGTTTGATAAAGGTGTATTCTCTCGCTTACTCCTATAACCCTTTCTATCATAATTTTTCTTTTGTTTCGTCTAAAAATATATCTCACGCAATGAAGTTTGATAAAGGTGTATTCTCTCGCTTACTCCTATAACCCTTTCTATCATAATTTTTCTTTTGTTTCGTCTAAAAATATTCCTCACGCAATGAAGTTTGATAAAGGTATATTCTCTCGCTTACTTCTATAACTCCTTGTATCATAATTTTTCTTTTGTTTCGTCTAAAAATATTCCTCACGCAATGAAGTTTGATAAAGGTGTATTCTGTCGCTTACTCCTATAACCCTTTCTATCATAATTTTTCTTTTGTTTCGTCTAAAAATATTCCTTACGCAATGAAGTTTGATAAAGGTGTATTCTGTCGCTTACTCCTATAACCCTTTCTATCATAATTTTTCTTTTGTTTCGTCTAAAAATATAACTCACGTAATGAAGTTTGATAAAGGTGTATTCTCTCGCTTACTCCTATAACCCTTTCTATCATAATTTTTCTTTTGATTCGTCTAAAAATATTCCTCACGCAATGAAGTTTGATAAAGGTGTATTCTCTCGCTTACTTCTATAACCCTTTCTATCATAATTTTTCTTTTGTTTCGTCTAAAAATATTCCTCACGCAATGAAGTTTGATAAAGGTATATTCTCTCGCTTACTTCTATAACTCCTTGTATCATAATTTTTCTTTTGTTTCGTCTAAAAATATTCCTCACGCAATGAAGTTTGATAAAGGTGTATTCTGTCGCTTACTCCTATAACCCTTTCTATCATAATTTTTCTTTTGTTTCGTCTAAAAATATTCCTTACGCAATGAAGTTTGATAAAGGTGTATTCTGTCGCTTACTCCTATAACCCTTTCTATCATAATTTTTCTTTTGTTTCGTCTAAAAATATAACTCACGTAATGAAGTTTGATAAAGGTGTATTCTCTCGCTTACTCCTATAACCCTTTCTATCATAATTTTTCTTTTGATTCATCTAAAAATATTCCTCACGCAATGAAGTTTGATAAAGGTGTATTCTCTCGCTTACTCCTATAACCCTTTCTATCATAATTGTTCTTTTGATTCGTCTAAAAATATTCCTCACGCAATGAAGTTTGATAAAGGTGTATTCTCTCGCTTACTCCTATAACCCTTTCTATCATAAATTTTCTTTTGTTTCGTCTAAAAATATTCCTCACGCAATGAAGTTTGATAAACGTGTATTCTGTCGCTTACTCCTATAACCCTTTCTATCACAATTTTTCTTTTGTTTCGTCTAAAAATATTCCTCACACAATGAAGTTTGATAATTTTGCGTGTCCTTCTATTCATTCTTTGTATAAACTAATACAATAATAAAGAGCTTTTATAGTTGTAATACTATGTAAGTGTTAAAATGTTTTGCGCAGTATTAGCGTTGTAATATCCGAGAAACGCAGGCGGCGTTATTTAACCTCACGCAATACTCGCTTAATGACTTGTGAAAAGTGACAGACCTTACGAATTTCCGGACTCTTACTCGATGTTATTCACCGAGAAATTTATTACCTCAATTTATGTTCTAAGAATTGAATAATTCAGAGAATTAAACAATATTATAATATATTGCATATTTCAGAGTACAAATTAATCAGTATTATAGTATTAATTAATCAATATTATAACAGTATTAATAATCGAATTAAAGTTTAATCACAAGAACTACGGACTTGCTAGGTGAAGCTACTAAAACTCAATACTCAAAAGAAGCCGTAATATATTACACTGTTATTGTTAGATTATAGTTGAAATTGTGTATTTCTTCTAAATAGAATGAATAAAATGAAAAAAATATTAATGAATATAGGGGAAACAGGAATGCTGATCTTCTAATGAGGCGTTTGATTTCTGTCTGACGTTATTTATAACCACGTAATTTTAAATATATTTCACTTTATTTTTTGGCTGCACTCTATTTTTGTCACTATACGCGAAGAAATATATAGACTATTCGTTTTTGCCAATAAAATTGCATTGAATGGTTTAAAGAAAGATGGCAGTTGCTGAGATGTTTAGAGGTTATTGATAAATTTAGAGGCTAAAGACATTAAAATTATACTACCCCATATTGTAGGTTATTTTCCTGGAATTACGAAGGTTTTAACAGCATTGCTTTAAAGGCTTGTGCGAATGCGATTTTTATGGTGTGAAGTAGGAATAAATTAAATAATATTCAGTTATATATAAGATACAAGTTAATGAAAAGCTTTGTAATAAACAGTTAAACATATCAAAAGAGGAAAGTGTCAGAACAGTTTGAATAAATTACCTTACATTTTTATAGGAGATGTAGTTTTTGCTTTAAGAGAAAACTTTCTAAAACCGCCAAGACCAAGACGCGTAATAGAAAATGTATTTGAAATTATGTCTAATTGCTTCAGAGTATTTAATTTTGCATTAAATTTACGTTTGGACAGAATTGATCTTGTGATAACTTACTGTGTGTTACATAATTTTTTACGTAAATCTTTAGTTCATTCCATTCCAAAAGAGAATGTTACTAAATAAAGCAAAATAACAGTTCACGTGTTGTAGCGTTTTAATAACATAATATGGATTTGTTTGGTATTGATGATCAAAAAATATAATTGTTTTATTGGTATGCACATTTACGTTGTAAAAGGCCAAAGTGCGTATAAATATTGTCAAATATTGACATTAAACTTTTAGAACGAAGTTCGCAAATTTCACATTTGGCAAATGGGAGCTAGCGCGAAAAAAGTGTAAGATTTTGACCGACACTTTTGCTACAGTCTAAAAGTGTAAGATTTCGACGGACATCTTTGCTACAGTATATAATGCATGCGTACGTTGTAAAAGGCTAAAGTGCGTATAAATACTGCCGAACGTTGACATTCAACTTTTGGAACGAAGTTTGTACGTTTTACATTGGGCAAATGGGAGATAGCCCGAAAAAAGTGTAAGATTTCGATTTTGCTACAGTATAAAAGTGTAAGATTTTGACGGACACCTTTACTATAAAGTATAAGCGTTTGCGTATTTACAAGGGTATGTTAATGTAGAGGTATATATTGAAACAGTATAGACGTGCGGCTTGCGCATCAGCTGTATTCATTTAAGCGTGTGAGTTTAGCAATCCGTGCGCGCCGTAATACCCTTAACTTCTCTTCACTATTTCAAACTCATGTTATTGTTATTAATAAAGAATGAATTGTGAAAGTGTTTCAGTAGAAGTTGTGGATGGTGATAATGAAGTCAAGTAAGTACCAATGTTAAAGTGACAAAAAATGGATAATTTATTTTAAACTTAAATTTTAGTATCATTTTTACTTACATCGATAAATGTTTACAGATATATTAACTGATATAAAAATTAAATCATGCAATACTGTTCATTTATTATACAAGTTTTGTTTAATTAACTAATTTTGTTTAATACGAATCGCTTCATTGCCCTTGTTATTTTTATCATATCTTACAATTAACAATGTTTTATTATGCTGAAATATTTTTATTCCTATAGATTATATATATATTATATTTTTTTATATTTCAATAGCGAATTAACTAAGGCATTGATGACTGTATATTTATTACGTAACATCGATATTCTATGTCGGCGTCACGCTAGAAATATTGTCACATAGCGTATCTGTCTATAGACTTCGTACGTATTGGAATCTGTATTTATGATAAAATTGTAACAGAGTAAATACTGTACATGGAAAATATTTTATCTAATCTTACTAGTATCTAATACATTTCCAAAATGTTTTATACTTATGAGTTTCATATGATCGCCAGCTAGGGTTATCCATTTTTCTCCTCTAAATTTTATATTTCATATTAGAAAAATATCCTGTAATATTGATATTTATAACATTATATATCATGATTGTTTAAGTTAATACAGATAGTAATTATAATACATGGTTTAACAATATCATGGGTAAAAAACAATGAGTTTTATAATCATCCACTGATCGAATATATATTCATGGCAACAATATTTTCGTCGTCGCCGTGGTGTGTTGGGTTGATCACAAAGCATACGATGATCACAAAGATACGGCTTTTGACGATGCGACGCACCGCGGCGACCCGGGTTCGATTCCCGGCCGTTCGTCGAACGGGGCTGGACTGGTGTTGTGGTTTGCTGTAAGAGATTGCTCTTGTAGCAATAAGTACGCCATACGTATCAATTAGATACATTAAAGTAGATAAATAAATAAATAAATATTTTATCTGTCAAATTGATTTGTTTACAAGCATTATCTTTTGGAATGAAATGGAGTATAGTTCACCATACGCAACATCGGATCTATTTGACATCGATTCCAATTCTATAAGTGATACTATTTCTACAAGTGCGTTCACTCCGCTGAGAGTAACAAACGGAAATGACAGAAATAATGCAAAATAGTAAGGGATAAATTGACACAATATTCCAATGGTGAAGGGATCGCTAGCAGGCAGTATGATAACATATTGTACCTCATCACTGTCATTAAACGGTATGTCATCCAAGATTGAATGCACAAAACTTGAGCGTCTTGGTGTATCAACATCAGCTTAAAATTACATTTCATTATAGTAACCTAACTTTGGTATATGTTTATCATCAGTTCCACTTCCCGATTTGGATGACGTTTTCACTTAAAAAATAAGTTAGTAGTTTAATTTATTTAAATATCTATTTTATATACTTATAGTCAATAATTTTTTAATGTAACGACATTTTTATATATTTATTGTCTCTCTGTATTGGTACATACTGATGATGACGACAGTGTAAACAAAAGACTGACACAAGTTTATTTGTTTACTTATTTAGGCAATATAATTTTTCGTATGATTCAGTTATCCTTATAATAGTACATCGGTATTTACGTAGCAAGTATAGATAATAAAAAAATAAACACCATTGTCCGTATTTTTACTGCTGGAAGGCTCGTCTGTTAAGGCACAAAGTGTATAAATATTGCCTTTAGACACTTTTTCCAAGTCTTCCTTGGTCTAGTTTTAATTTTAAAATTCGGATTCATTTTCATAATTTTAAGGGACACTGAGAGAGTAGTCCGTAAACTATCAATTTAGTTTAATTCTTAATCGATAAACAGTACATAATAATGTTGGTATTTTGATTCTGTATACCGAATTATGCTATCATCTAATAGTGGATTTTTACTCTGGGCATATTGCAAATGTGCGCTGACTCTATATAAGCATGACTCTATATAAAGATAACCTATAATAAATAAAAATATTTAATTCATTACATATTGCTCGCGAGCAGTTTGATGAGTCATGTTCTAGCAAGTATGATGACCTTTCTTTGCTCCGACCGTCTTTAATTGTTTCTATATGTTAATTTTTAATTTCTATTCAGGAGTGCAATCTTATGTTATGACTTGCTACGTCCGTCATAATTTTAGTGCGAACAAGATAAAGTTTCGAATAAGACGCTTATTAAGCTCGACGAAATTGTCTCCAAACTTTTACGACATATTTAAAGCTTTATCAGTCCTATTGATAAGTATTGGTTGGCATTACCACATAGACCATGAGATCTAAGGTTCAAAACTCGTCATTATCGGCTACAGTTGTACCGGAATAGGCATTGTTTAAATGAAAGGTATGATTGATTATAATTAGAGTTAATGGAACACGAGCATACGGACCAAAATTTTCAAAATGATTTTTTAGTTTTTAAAGCCCAGTTCATAAACATCAAGGATGTTAAATGCATTCCTTGATGGTTCTGGTACTAAAATGTTAGCCAATTTATTTATGTTTGCCGCAATGAACACGAAGTATCCTTCTTAAAAAGTTCCTGTAATCGTTTTCTCCGTTCTTGTGGACTAGCATTCTGTTTGGAGGCTTTTTGACGATTCTGGTCTGTTTGTACGGTTCACCCACATACTTCGAAAAGCTTATGACTTCCGCGTTTATCACACAACTACTGAGCAGCATTTCCGGTACTTTGGGAGACGTCCTTAAAAATAAAATTATGTAGCGAATCGTGTCACTTTAGTATTGGCCAAGATATATTAAATTTTCCTCTTATTGAATCTTGGACCTTATTATCCACGATTTAACCTTATATTTTCCTTACGCCCTACTGTTTGCTCTTGTTTTATTAATACTATTTTACGATAGAATTATGTTTGATTTAGTTATTATAGTTAATTATTAGACGTAATAACTCATTCATCATGATATTTAAACTCTTTGAAATTTGGTGTAAAGTTTATCTTTGTTGATTTGCATAATAAGTTTTGCAAGCAAAGGTCAAAATCTTTTGTATTGGAGTGACTCTTTTTTTGCAATGTACACTGTCGTTTGAAAGTTCTTGAAATGTTTATATTAAATATCTTTCTTGCAATTTGAATTATTACTATATCCCAACGACTCGTAGTTTTTCTTAATTTATACCTTTAACCTGCCCGTCTATACTGGTATATTAAATCTCGCCGCCATAATAACCGGGTTGTTCCTCGCGTATGGGCCAGTTGTGTTGGCTATATTTCACTACAGTTAATACACAATTTTCTAACATCAATTCGGTAAAATCTTTTTGTTCTCATTTGTCTGCGTCTTCTTCATCGCGCTTACAATCATATTTTCATCAAGAGGCGGCCTACTTGTTCTCAAGTAGCGCATAAGTCGGTGATTGGATGCGTGAGCGCATTAGGAGGGAGCGCTCGTCACGTCGCGTATCTCGCTCCAGATACTGCGTCGATTGCTTTCGATACCAGCTCGTGGTCGCTGGTACAGATCCGCCGTTGCTCTACGATTTAGTGGTGACATGGTTCGGTGGTGACAGTGCGGGCATTCTCCTCCGTTGGGATAATGTGGAAGAAATTATGAATAAAGTTTTTGCGACGACATTTTCCAAAGTCATAGCTTTTGCAAGCAAGTTGCACGGATTTGAATTTCATCGTAAACCTTCAAAAAAAAGTGTAGACCTTAAAATAAGTGTATTGTTTAAATTTTACCTAATATCAGAGTTTATGATATACTGGTACACAAGATATTAGTTTGTGATAATGTTTATATACCAGTCTTACATGAACCAATGAAAGTAATTAACTTCTAGGACTGAATCTTATATTTATATATAAGTATCATAAAGTGTCCGCGATGCGAAGGGATGAAAGAACTATTCACAAGATAAGAAATCTTGAGGACTTTTATAAGAGTATTTGATTGAAAGCTAAATTAATTATTAAATTCGTAACGACTTCGATGGATCGATGGAGGTTGGTAAAAATTAGGTGGAGCCCACTATTATTCTAAAGTTTGAAATCGGCATCGCATAGCATACGATTATTGTCCTTGTAATATAATAAGTCACTCAGGATCCTCGTCATCTTCGAGGATCGCGCTAATGACATTTCCTTGTTGACTTATCAGTTGGTTCACTCAAACGAGCATGATTCATGCAACAATAACCTAAAAGTGGCAGGCGGTTGTGCAAATTTAAATTCCCTAGTAATTCTGCAGCCAGCTGGTGTAGTATAAGTGAATGAACTTGCATTTATAATACCATTTGATGTTAAAAACTTTCACGTCATAATCCCCAATTGATTGGTCTTATTTCTTCGTTACGAACTTGGCAGATATCCGAGTGATGTGAAGTATTGCTTCACGCACGACAAATTTCATTGTGTCTACCGCGCTTTAGACTTAATGGGGCAGTTGTAACCAAGTTCTGGCGAAACCGATGTATCCATTGTATCAACGCTTTTGTTTTTCATTTTTCCACATCGGAATTACAATGTAGAGGACGTGTTGAAGTACTTTTCAGCGGATACGAGTTTCTCTCAGCGGTGACCTCTGCAAGATTTCTTTGAACTACATTTGGAATAATGTAACAATGTGTTCAGGTTATAATTGTTTTCTTGATAAGTATGATTAGAATATGTCCTCAGGATATGCCTGATATGAATTATATTTATTTTTCTAAGCTGCAAAATAACGTCCATATGCAGTAGGACAAATAAAGCTCTGCTTGTGTACAACATTTATTCCTGCGGAGTTTTCTTTCAATTGATGATGGAATAATTTTCGGGCAAGATCTCAATTCAGAGTGGACTGAATTGAAAACTGAAGGCATTAATAAAGCTAACACCAATCTCAGGTACTTTAGTGACTACTACAAAATAGCGACCGCATTATCATTAAATTCTTAAACGAGTATTGAATATATTTGGTGTTAAATTTGTAGAAATTTATTATAATTTAATTTTTATTAACAACTAAATGAAACTACGTGACGTAGTATTATTTCTACTTTATTCAAATTCTTTACCACGACCTAGGTTTCGTTGTATGGCAATAGCTTCAGGTGGGCTATTTGTAAAGATACTTTACGTGTCTCTTGTCGTGGTAAAGAATTGAAATAAAGTAGAAATAATACTACATTACGTAGTTTCTATTAATTATGAATAAAAATTAAATCTTAAGCGAGTCTCATTGAGTGAAAATTAAAATTTACTTTATGCGTTACATACATTTTTAAAACCTGCTATTTTATTTTTTTGATAATGTTAAGAAGTACGGCCCTCTTCAAACTGATTCAATTCGTTATAAAAATAAATATAATTGGTTTATAAATATTGTGTATTTTTTGCCATAATTACAGGTCGCCATTGGCTAAATTGCCATTTGGCATAATTACAGGTCGCCATTGGCTAAATTGCCATTTGGCATAATTACAGGTCACCATCGGCTAAATTGCCATTTGGCATAATTACAGGTCACCATCGGCTAAATTGCCATTTGGCATAATTACAGGTCACCATCGGCTAAATTGCCATTTGGCTCCATGGATGCATCTATGCTTTCACATTCAATTGCATATATTGTTAATAAATAAATGTTGTTTTAAAGAATGTTTACTTGAAGTTGTCATTTAAACATTTCATGTCTTAATGTGGGCACTTCACTTGAGATAATGCCAGACCATTAACTTAGTAGATTTGATTAATTCTCACTCCATTCAGAGTACCAGTTATTGGCTAATTTGAGCGAGTCCGTTATATTTCTTTGAGTGCCGGCATCTATTGGTATTATTGGCTTCGCCGCTTGCGTTGATCGAACCATTCACCGTTATTTGTGCGTAGTTAAGCAGTGAAGTGCTGTGGGTTGCTGCCGTTTTTGTTACTGCAGGTGGGCACAGGTCTCTTGCGTAATACTTATTGGGAACATTTTTGTAGTTAAGATATGAAATTTTGTGTATATATGTGTGTGTCTGTGTGTGTGTGTGTGTGTGTGTATATATATATATATATATACACATATATGTGTGTGTGCGTGTATATACAAACATATATATATATATAAATATTTATATATGCGCAATAGCTCAACTCGTGAGTATATTATCATATATACGTTAGGTATAAAAAAAGAGCAGAGTTGCCAATTCGTCGTCTCACTTCTCCTACGCGTCTACGGAGTGTTTCCATGCCGCTGCGGCTTCCTGTCGTTCAGACGAGCGTGAAATCGCTTCGTTTCCATCTCGGCTCGTTTTCCGGTCGTTTGCTGGCCGACAGTCCAGCGACTTCGTCTGCCTCCGGTGCGTATGGTCACCGTTAGATGAACGGAAGGAGGGGAGAGGGAAAGAGATGCTGTGGTTCAGGGGGCACAAATGTCGGTAGCAAATTTTTACAGTCGTCAGACTTGCTCTATGGAGATGATGAGAATTGAAGTCGACCAATGAATAATAATACACGTGTTGTTCCATATTTGGAGAGAATCTGATATTTCTAATAAATCAGGATCTATGGGGAAAAGACTTTGCAATTTGGGATTTAACATACTTTCTTTCATAATTTAAAGTCAAAGAAATGTGTACGAATTGGATATTTGACTAATTTTTTTTTATTTCATTAATCATAATTTCAAGGTACAAGCTGATGAAGAGTGAATTTTTTTTAATAATCTTAAAAATTTACCTAGTTATTAAATTTTAAATTTAACCTTTAGAGAAGGACGGCAATACTGTGTTGTGAGGTCATTTTTAATATTGTACATTATATCCTACGAGAGGAAAAGAGACACAACTCTACCCGTATTTTCAAATTTAGAAGCCTACAACTGGCTTATTTTTCGATCAATTTTTGAATTTCTTTCAAGACTGGTTTTTAATTAACTTATATTTCATAATATTCTACGAAAAATATCAAAATTTAGAATGAGTCAACTACCGTATTGTAATGATTTTACGATATTCTCTAATTATCCTATTTTACAAAATGTAATTATGCAACTTTTAATTTATTTTAATTTTGATTTAGGATCACAATTCTTCGAATAAGCGATAATTTTTTTAACTAGTTGTAATCGTTTAAAG
Organism: Druceiella hillmani; assembly: GCA_039881145.1. NCBI lineage: Eukaryota > Metazoa > Arthropoda > Insecta > Lepidoptera > Hepialidae > Druceiella > Druceiella hillmani. The sequence continues at coordinate 40,220,837 of JAYKKI010000011.1, forward strand.
CTAAAATCATGGTTCTAAATTGATTTTGCATCAGACAGTAATTGCGAAGTGATACATTCGATGGTCGTTTCGAATTATAACAGATTATGGGTATGCGTCATATCTTCGTTAAAGTCGCTCGATATAGTTAGGTGTGTTTCCTACTTCAGACTATAATAGAAAAGTCGTACTTCAAAAATTATAATGAAATAATTTTGTTCACGAATCATATTTAATGTGACGTCTGTATGGGTAACAATGATAAAGTAATTTGTTGTGGTACTGACACACATCTATCCCCAAACTTCGATTTGCATTGTAAAAGTTAGTTGCTTCGAAATAACGTTTAGAAAAAGGAAAAGTTCACATTTTTTAAATTAATTAATTTTGTTTATTAATTATTTTTTTTTATTTTTCACATTTTTTTTATATATCAATAACGTTTAGAAAAAGGAAAAGTTCACATTTTTTTTTATTAATTCTCAGCAAAGTGCACTGACTGGTGAGTCAGTTTCGTTTACAGTCGCGTGTCTGGTAACTGGCCGATAAAGGCCTTTTTAAATGTCCTTGTGTAAATCAAGTCGTGTGTGAAATTTGACCTTAACGGAGGCTGGCGGATATTATTGAACAATTAGATTGAAAAACGTACGTTTCTTTAAGTTTGTTGCCTTGGATATAGGGTTACCGAGTGTTAGGGACTAATTTTTATTTTTATTTGTCTTTCTTCGATTTCTGCCTTTAATTTTTTTACTAAATCGTAATATTTATAGTCAACTTGACTTTATGGCTGCAAGTACAGCAAGTAAAATTATGGTTGCAAGTACTATAGTAAACAAGCTAGTATGATTTATATTTAATAGCGTAAATTTATTTCTGTTACTGTCGTATGTAGATGGTTATCTTGTGCGATTTTTGTGAAAAATCTTATGTTGATTATGAGCTGGGTTTTAAAAACTAAACAAATTATTTTGAAAATTTTGATCCCTATGCTCGTGTTCCATTAACTCTAATTATAATCAATCAATCCTTTCATTTAAACAATGCCTATTCTGGTACAACTGTAGTCGTTAATGACGAGTTTGAATCTTAGATTTCTTAGAGGTCTATATGGTTATGCCAACCAATACTTATCAATACGACTAATAAAGCTTTAAATACGTCGTAAAAGTTTGGAGACAATCTCGTCGAGCTTAATAAGCGTCATATTCGAAACTTTATCTTGTTCGCACTAAAATTACGACGGACGTAGCAAGTCATAACATAAGATTGCACTCCTGAATAGAAATTAAAAATTAACATATAGAAACAATTAAAGACGGTCGGAGCAAAGAAAGGTCATCATACTTGCTAGAACATGACTCATTCAGCTGCTCGCAAGTAATATGTAATGAATTAAATATTTTTATTTATTATAGGTTATCTTTATATAGAGTCATGCTTATATAGAGTCAGCGCACATTTGCAATATGCCCAGAGTAAAAATCCACTATTAGATGATAGCATAATTCGGTATACAGAATCAAAATATCAACATTATTATGTACTGTTTATCGATTAAGAATTAAACTAAATTGATAGTTTACGGACTACTCTCTCAGTGTCCCTTAAAATTATGAAAATGAATCCGAATTTTAAAATTAAAACTAGACGAAGGAAAACTTAGAAATGTCCATCAAAAAGTATTTACACATTATCATTTTATGTAATCAAGGAAATGTTGAGTAACGTTGACGAAGTGACGTAAGAATCGAAGTGAAATGGTAATCGGTAGGGGTAAATTTAATAGACATTTTCATTAAAAATTCAATAGAAAAAAAAATATAATTACCTGCGGCTTGTATTAATTTAAATAAATACGGTAGTTGACTCATTCTTAATTTTGATATTTTTCGTACAATATTGAGTTAATTAAAAACCAGTCATGAAAAAAATTCAAAAATTGATTGAAAAATAAGCCAGTTATAGGCTTCTAAATTTGAAGATTCGGTTATGGTTGGGTATATCCCTGTCTCTTTTGCTCTTGTAGAATATAATGTGCAATATTAAAAATGACCTCACAACACAATATTCCGTCCTTGTCTAAAGATTAAATTTAAACTTTTATAACTCGGTCAATTTTTAAGATTATTAATAATTTTATTCACTCTTCATCATCTTGTACCTTGAAATTATGATTAATGAAATAAAAAAAAATTGGTCAAATATCCAATTGTTCTCTTTGTACTTGAAATCTATTTTTTATGCTACCTAAGATGTTAGAGTGTCCACCTATTCGTCGTAGATATTCTAAATCGATCGCCTTACAAGACAATTATGATGGAAAGTGTCAAAATGCATGGCATGAACTATATAAATATTTACGTTAACTATGGAATATATAATTTCTAATCAACTTTTGAATCGCGATATTTAAGGCCCACCATATTTTGAGGAAATTTACATAAAATTTATTACTGTTTACCGATGTTGTAGTTTGGCTACATTTTAAAGTATATGTTCAAATCACCAGATTAGTCAACTTGATACCATGTCACTGCAATTAACCTGGTATATTAAAATGTAAGCTTTGACGTAGTGGTGCGCATTCAGAATAGGCAGTACCTATCTACTTATTAATATAATAAAAAATATTATTTCGTTTAATTACAACAATACGGTAGTTGACTCATTCTAAATTTTGATATTTTTCGAACAATATTGTGATATATAAGTTAATTAAAAACCAGTCTTGAAAAAAATTCAAAAATTGATTGAAAAATAAGCCAGTTGTAGGCTTCTAAATTTGAAGATACAGATAGAGTTGGGTATATCCCTGTCTCTTTTCCTCTCGCAGAATATAATGTGCAATATTAAAAATGACCTCACAACACAGTATTGCCGTCCTTCTCTAAAGGTTAAATTTAAACTTTCATAACTCGGTCAATTTTTAAGATTATTAAGAAATGTTTCCACTCTTCATCAGCTTGTACCTTGAAATTATGATTAATTACATTATGATAATTAAAATTATGATTAATAAAAAATTAATCAAATACCCAATTCGTAATTTTTACGTAGTATTTTACGTTCTATTTCTCCATTATTGGGTTGACACTGCCTGTATGGAATACGCGCCCTTTGTCTTGATGCTAATTAAATGGCTAGTTAATGGTGATACCTATGATCTAGTAAAGTGTTAACAAGGTTTGCAGTGGTGCGCATTCAGAATAGGCAATACCTATCTACTCATTAATATAATTAAAAATATTATTTCGTTTAATTACAACAATTCGTAATTTTTACATTGTATTTTCCATTCTATTTCTCCATTATTGGGTAGACACTGCCTGTTTTTGATATACGACCTTTGCCTTGTAGTTAATGGTGATTCGACTAGGTTATGACATACAAATATTCAAATGGCCACTTCCTTAACTAATAACAGTTAAACAGGTTTTTTACCTACCACTCATGCGCACGGATTTGATTGAATTTTACAACAACAAAAACTTTGGAGCAAGGATGTAGCTTTTCTCGCCTGGGTAGGATTCCTAACATATAAACGATAATGTCAATAGTTATCGAAGATATGGTGACCCTAGTACATAAAAACGGGCGGCGTACTCTTTTGACTAATTACGCCGTTTGTCTTTTGTTCTTCTTAATTGGAATTAATTTAATCAAGTTTTCGATCAACAATGTGTCTGTGATATTGAACGAGGTTCAAAAATAAAAATATAGGCCAAATGCCAGCTGTGGATTAACGGGCTACAACTTTTGTCGTTCCAATGATTTCCGACGTCGATAGAAACTTCAGATTTGAAGCATATTGTAAATTTGTAGGTCTTTCTTATTATATATGTATGAGTATTTGTTATTTATGTTTTTATGAATGTATTAAACCGTTATATGAGAAGTAACTATAAGAGGAAGAGAAGTGGTTTTGGTTTTGCTTCCGTGTGTTTTTTTTCTGTCGGTATTTTAGAAAGAGTTATATTTAGTAAAATATAAAAAATTAATTTATTATTTTATAATTTATTAAATTAATAAATAATATTACATACTATTTTAACATTCTGAAATAATCAAACTATACTAAGTTTAATGTTGGAGGACGGTTTTCGTTTAAAGTGTAGAAACCTCTGTAAATCTTAGTTGGAAGTAAGAAAGTTGTTCAGATTTCCATATAAACGTTTAAAAAGTCCTTTATACAATATGTTGGTTTTCCGCTTGCACGTTTTGGTAAAAGTTTCATTAAAATTCGTCTAAAAATATTTTTATGTGACAGACGGACATTGGATTATCTTTGTTGTTTAATATTAGTAAGTATTTAATATTTATTAGAAGTAAGTAGCCGAAAAAAATCACGAAATCTCAAAATTTCATTAAATGATCTTAAAATAAATAAGTTCTATTAAATCTATACTATTAAACTAATATTTTGTTTTTGACGTTTAAATAATTTAGAAGCTGCGGTTTTTTTTATAATTATCATTTTAAACCTGTCCTAGAATGACATTAGATGAAAAAAATATTCAAGTCATATTTAAGGCATTCTAAAGCTAAAGAATATTTAAGGTTTACAAGTCTTTATTTGTATTTTTTATGATTAATTTACTATTTTATTACGCTTATGCAGTGGTGGAATTAAAGAAGCCGAAAAGCCAGACTTGCTGACAATAATATATATCGCTCATATTTATATCATCATATATATATGTGTGTGTGCGTGTGCGTGTGCGTCTGCGTGTGCGCGTGTGTACTATAACACATGAAAAATATTTTAAAATTACTGTTACGAAAGCTAACAAATATATCTTTCTTTAAAATGGCTGTGCCCGAGTCGAATGACTTACTTAAACCTGATGAGTAGATTCGACGGTATACGGTAACTTGACGGTAATTTGACGGTAAACTTGACATTTTCTACCAAAATGTTAGAAGATTATCGTCGAAAATAACGTTGTTTTCAGAAAGGGTGCTGGCTATGCCATATAATTTGTTCGCCAAAAATGGTTTAATGAGTCTATAAACAATGCAGAATTTTTTGTCAGTGGGTTTTTGTTAGTGCGGGCGGACCGAGGATGTGGTCGAGGCGTGCTGCTGGCCATTACAACTGGCCCCCCTGGACGTCGAAGTAACGGATGTCGACGAATGCATCTTTACCTCTCTGTCCCTAGGTTCGTTTCGTGCCATTATTTGTGTTTTGTACATTCCATCTAGTGTGTGTGATATACTACACCTTCCATATTGTCTTTAATTTGATTGAAAATGTTTGTCTTCTAAATGTTAAAATATTGTAGTCCTTGGTGATTTTAATTTGTATTGTGCATCCCAATCGATTGTGAATTATTTTAAGTGTTCCTTGCCATATTATCACTTCCAAGAATACAATGAGGTTGTTAATTGTAGTCGAAGGAAGTTGGATTTGGTGCTATGCGCATTCTATGACGCTCCGGCTAGAGTAAGTATGCATTCAGTGGTTCATTAGAATCCATATCGCCCTCCTCTCGAAGTGGGAGTAAATTCGTAATCTCACGAAGCGGGGCCGGAGCGTGAGGCGACTGCCAGCAGGGAGTGGAATTTTCATAAGGCGGACTTTTTAAAATTATATACAAAATACAACACTTCGTCATGGGACGATTTTTATAAGATTAGCGAAACTGATGAAGTTGTACCTGTTTTGTATAACTTAATTACCAATATATTAACGCCGCTCGAAATGGTATACTTATAGATAGCCATCTCACTTTTCATCTAATTGAAACTTGGCAGGTGGCCTACATACAGCGATGCTAAGAGTTGTCATGCGACATTCCCACAATTTAAATGATATTGAATGTATTACGACCTTGTTTAAATCTTTATTTCAGGAATCTTTGTCATCGGGAATCCTCATGAAGCAACTTATATAATTATGATGGAGGAAGAATTATAGAAGTTTAATAGATTTTTATCTAAGAAATGTACGGATGCTACCCTCAGTTGTTTCCTTCATATCTTGTAATGGGTGTGGTCGGATGTAATCACTTCAACTCCGACGGGAATTTTTTTTGTGATCATGCATTTTCTTTAATATTAAATAATTATGTTGATAACTCCTCGGTCTTGGGTTTCGTAACGTTTTATGCGCCTGACTGTTACGTAAGAGGACGGAATCATAGTTTATTTTGTCTGCCAAGAGCGCGCACGAATATCCTGCAACGTTCATCAGTTTTTCAGAGTGTTTTACTATTTTATTAATTACTATCTATATTATTATGTATAATGTAATTTTGTGTACTTTTAGTGTTTGCACATGTCTAGCGCTTTGGGGAAACCTGTAAGTTGGATATGAGTTTTTTTTATAAATAAATAAGTAAAATAAATCTTGTAAGCATTACAATTATTTTTAAACGCATTCTAAGTTTGTTTTATCCAATACACATTAGGGCCAGCCTTTATATATCTCTCTTTCGCACTTACTATGAAAGAACACATAAAGTACAGAATGAAAACAGTGAATATTACTATTTTAAAGCGGCATAGAGCAGATTTGACGTTTCAACTAGCGCATAGTTTTTATATAAGGCTTAAAATCAATAACAAACTTCTCTTTCACATTTATGTTGAATGTTTCTATAGGGTAAGTGTGTATAAACTTTGACGTATAAGTATAGTTATACAGTTAAATAAAAAATAATAAAAAAAAATTGAAGTTGTCTGTATCATCGATCGTACACGTCAAAAATGACGAAATGTTCAGTCATTACGAGGGTAATGAATGAAACTAGTCAGTGCATCTCTATTTATTGAGTTGCTTTATTTAGATTTTTTTGGATTGTTATTTTTAAAAATGCGTTCGGAAAATAATATTTGTGATCTATGGGCAATTAACATATGTAGATCAATTAATTTGTAAGGGTTAATACTAATACATTTTCTTTTAACCAGATATAAAGTGTTATTCTTTGGCTAGACCTACTCTCGATTGATTAATAGCACAAATATAGAAAATTACATAAAACATATTTTTATTCCCTAATATGTAAAGTTCGTCTGTTACTTGGACGTACACATTCCAATCAATTGTTTTGCTGAAAATGTATTTTCTTTTTTCAAAAAGTACACAATGAAAATAGTAAATATTACGAACACACATTAATTCTACTAAAAGAACGTTTAAAAGACACATTAATTCTTCGAGTGAAACAAATACTAACTTTACTAAAAGAACTTTTAAAAAACAGAATAATTCTTCGAGTGAAACAAATATTAATTATGCTAAAAGAACATTTAAAACACACATTAATTCTTAGAGTAAAACAAACATTAATTGTACTAAAAGAACTTTTAAGACACACATGAATTCTTCGAGTGAAACAAACAATAATTATTCTAAAAGAACTTTTGTAATTAGGGTATTTGGTCGAGATTTCTCGGAGCGAGAAATCTAAAGAAATCCGCTCATTATCGAGACGAGAAAAAACAAGCCGAGAACTCGAGAAATAGTTTAAATATGTTTTACATCGTAGAACACACGTTTACCCCGCGCTCCGCGCGGTTGGGTCCGCGTTCCAACCAAACGCACGTACGTGCCACCATTTATTTAGTCGTCCACTTATACTCGACGGTAAAACTCTTGTCGGTTGCTCATTTGCACGTCACCTGTTGATTGTACAGTTTGGAAATGTTTCACAAAAATCAAAAATTCTTCGTCTGCACAGTGCCTAAAATCAATATAAATATCAATGAAAAGCTCGAATACGGTCTGGCCACGCGTCCTAAATATATCCACATTTCTCTAAAGGCTCTAAAAGAAACAGAGGCACCAACTAGGTCTGAAAACGAACTAGAATTAAAAAGAACAAAAACTGTTAGTTAGAATAAACAGTGCTTTTAACAAAATTATATCTATTTTAGCTACAAAAGATGATCTGCCGATTCGGGCTAATATCAAAATGATTTTATGCGTAAATTTATTCAACTTAAAGGCTTTAAATTACTGAAGAATGGTAATGAAACTCATAGTGAAATGTTATGAAGAAAAAGAAAAGGAAACAATAAAATTCTTTACATCTTTTAATGCGACAATCCGTCGGCTCGATTCACTTTAAGCATCGATGAATGCACGAGTTTAAGAAATTTAATTTTAAAAAGGTATTTTAATATCTGTTTCCACCTAAGGTATTTTAATATTTACATCAATTTGGGGCTAGTATGCATTGGAGCATCAGCATCAGAACATCATCAGAACATCAGCATCAGAACATCACATCATAGCTGCGAATAGTGATGGGCCAAATGTTGTGTATAAATTTGGCCGTGAAAACCATGCAACAATTGTCAATCATGCTATTCATTTATCCGTTGTGGCGACATTTTACAATAAAAATGAAACCGCCAGTTGCGATGTGCCAGGTGTATAATACCTGGCACATTAAGCAGTTATGGTGAGGAAAAGAACTACAATTATGATGATTCTGATTCAGGATGCGACTCGAAAAACGATGTACTATAAAGAAGAATTAAATAAAGTTTGAAGGAAACGCCATTCATTGGTAAAACTGTTTAGAAAGAGTTTTTTAAAAAACATAATTTTGCAGAAATATGCAAAAGAACAGTTTTGGAAATATATAAAAATGGTTGAAAAGTTTTTAAAACTGAAAAATGCAATAATTTGAATATGAAATATGATGGTGGAAAGATGGAAATATCTACACTATAAGCTTTGTAGAACATCTTACTTCCCATAAAGCTGCCTACTGAGGTACCCAGAAAATATGCTACAATTATGCAATCGGAGGTTTTAAAAGACGTATTGGTTGAGACATTACAATCGATAGAAGGCGATTCGGCTAACGCATTTTTAGAACCTCTAAAAATAAGATTAATGCAAGACGAAATGTAAATTTGATTTCTTTAACCAGTTATCTTCACAACCCTTTCAAATTTAATGACGATGGAAACGATTTTTTAACACATAGTTACTGTAAAATAGCTTTGCTAAAATTTACTGAAGATCTTTCCAATAGATTATTCCCTGCACCTAGCCTCTCCCAAATAACATAGCTAGAGCAGTAGAAATTCACGACAAAACCAAGACCTCGTTTCCAGTACATCTACAACTTTTGAGCAGCAACAACAGAAGCGACTAAGTCTACAGAAAGGTATCGAGGCGACAGTTTCTACTGATAATATAATCGAATCCAATTTAATAAAAAGGTCTAGTAAATATTTCTTATGGTTTATTTTTTAAATCATACTTTACTGAAAATAAAAAGTAGATAAGTTCTTTTACAAGGATAACTATCTACTGACGTCAGTCACATTATGGTATCTACTTACTAAATCGGATAGTATTTAATTTCGACATCACGTCCAATAGAGATTTGTTGTTTTTTTTAATTATTACTTAGCTTACCTTATCTAAATGAGAACCGTCTAATTAAATTTTTTACTTTAGTATAGGTTTCATTCTTAAATTGTACCCACAATTGTTTAATTAAGAAACTAATTAATTAGAAACAATGCTGAAATTTTTGAATAACTATAAATAAGAACAGTTAATAATTGAGTTACCAAAAAATTATCATATTTTTGTTTTACGCCTTACTAAGAAAATAAGAACTGATTAGAATTATGTGACCAGAAAGGTATTTTTATTAATTTAATTAAAAGTCACATTTAAACACACAATACATATTATTGAACACAAATTAAACTTTGTAGTTTTTAAATTTTTTAATGTTCTATAAATATCTCGACTACTCGAGAAAACTCGAGAATCCACAACCGAGAATAGTCGAAACTCGGGATTTAAAATAACTTAAGAAATCAGTAACCCTATCTGTAATACGTCCGGTTACTGTGATTTAAATCATTTAGTTGAAGCTTTTAAAACACATATAATTGCAAAAAAAACATTTATTTACTTATTCATTAATTTATTATATATATGACTTTAATATATTTATTGATACATAATCTAGATGCAGAATCTAGTGCGGGTCCTCGCAGTGAGCCTCCCCGCCAAAGATCAAATGCCTTGTGATCAATCCAACACGCAACGGCAACGAATGCGTATTTAACGCTTTTATATATTTTCGTATTATAATATCGTTAAACGACGTATAGAAACAATTTTGTCCCGTCAGTCGTGTGATGTAATTGTAATTCATATTTTAAAAGTCGGTAATAAATCATTTTTAAACGTACTAATCGTTACTAACCACATTGCATGTCATATGGCCCTACAAAATCTATCCTTTAGAGGTCATAAGTATATTTTTTTGGAAACTTTCTCTTTATTGTCCTAATTTCGACTGGTTTTGGAATACAGAAACGTTTAGAAGAAAATAGTACTGAGTTCTCAGGGTTTTGTGTTAAAATACAAAATAATATTATACAAGTATTGCAGAGGTCTCAAACAAATAGATAGATTTAGAGATAAGGAATAATCCATTTGTTTCTATTATTGTTAACGAAACCCCAGATATTAGTAACAGAAAATTATATTTATAATATTCAGTTGTTTCTCAGGAAACGACACACATGATTGATTTTTAGGTTTTTCTGACGTATCAGGAAAACTCACGGCCGAGTTTCTCTCAATGATTATCTTAGAATTTATTAAGTTTTGAATGTCTAAAAAGAATATTTTACTCAAGCGTAATTGAACTCATTACGTCGACAGTAGTTTATTGAATTAGATTTGTTTATTAATGATTAAAACAATAATAGTAGGAAGGCAAATACATTATCAACGAATTATTTTACTATACTATTTTGAAAAAGTAATCAAACAAAACGTACATATGTACGTGCGTGTATGGGCCTGCTTAATTTCTATGCCGTGGGCACGTCATTGCATATACGTGTCACGCTCGTATCGGATGCGAAAATCGATGCCGATAGGTGAATAAATACAATGCTTACATTGCGAAACAAAAACTATAATTTCCTGTAGAGAAAATGCGAATAGATGCTAATAAGTGCACACAGTCTCTTAAATTTGTTATCGCAGTTTATTCTTATTTATTTGTCTCTTAGCCTCTATATTTAGAAAAATCCAATTTACTAGGTTCTATTATCCCTAATACATCAGATGAAATACACGCGTACTATTGGCAAAATAGCCATAAATTGTTTTTCCATTATGGCTATTTTACTATTGTGCATTCAAGGATATTTGCTCACTGTGAAATTTTTAACCGGCAGTTTTGTTACCAGTGTTTCAGCGAAAGTTTTGTTATTTAATATTGCTAGTTGAAAAATGAAATTTCCAGTTATTAAGCTAAATCTTAATAATTAAATAATATTTTTAGGGCTCTGTTCCTTAAAATGAAAAAAAAAACCAAATAGAATCCTTATAGGATAACGCGGTTGTCCGTCCGTTTGTCAATGTTCTTTTTCTTAGAAAGGCTTTGATATATCAAGTTGAAATTAATATCGTATAGCTTGTAGTCTTACATTGCTAATTTAATTTTGTGTACACAATAAAAAGGTATGCCTCTTTAAAGATGTTGTTTATTCATCCATTACTCTTATTCATTGTTCATTAAAGCCTCTACGGTACTTCCGGTTGACCTACTATCTTGAAAGACATAATGCGAGGTCTTATGGCATAAGTAAAGGGGAAAACCCAAAAATCAATGATTTCTCATTCTATGTGGAATTATCCATTTTTATAAATTAGTTTGTTGCATGTGAAAGATATAGCAGGAAATATATTTACGTTGTGAAAAATAGTATTTGTAATAATTTACCCTTAAACGTTTACAAGTGCTTAAATGTGTACGGGAACGTTGTCATGCGAGTTCTACTCGTGCTTGACAGTTTTTTTTATAAAATACATGGCATGTAAACACTAAACCACGTTACAGAACGCCGAGCATTCCAGACAACGTGTTAAGAGTATAACAAATTTTTTGCGTCATATCTGTTACGCACGCGAGGTTACATCTACTTCCAGCCAGTCCAGCTTCCTCGCTTTATTCCTCGTTTCTTCCCACGCTTCGTTTCTTTACCGTTCCTCTGTACCGTCGGTGCATGCTCTGCCCTCTTTCGCTTGGCCGATAGTAATGGTTTAATAATTGTATAGGTTACAGTGGGATATAATAGGTGGTAACCATGACCGTCTTAAGTGCGATACATATTTAGGATAAAACCGGCCAAGTGCGAATCTGGGTCGCAGTACGAGGGTTTTGTATCTACATTATTTGAAGTTACACTATGCTGTAATACAAAATTTGTATATTTTTCATTTACCCTGTTACATCTTTTAGTGTTAATTTTTTTTTCGTTAACTATAAATATCGGGTACATATTTTTAACTTCGTAATTAGGATTTTTTTGGCAAACAAGTTAAATAACTGTCGATTTTCAAATCGATAGCATATTTTATATTATCTAGATATTTAATTTTTTACAGACACACTAGGAGCTTTTAAAAAATACCATAGACTTAAAATATTAGTAAGACAAAATACCAGACAAAATTTCAATTTTAAAATTAATAACAAAAACAAATCCCCGCTCAGAAAACGGTGATAACATTACAAACATAAAGTTCTGATAACTGAAATCGCTTACATATAAAATTAATTTCAATGAACTGAATATAAAATTAATTTCAATGAACTGTTTAACGAGAATTACTTTATGGAGAAATACATGAAGTAATTAATTTACAGGAGAAATTATAAACATTGGAAATTCAAAAACATACGAAATAAGCAATGTTGCATTATTCATTTGTATAAGTTGTAGTTAAGGATGTAACTGCATGTAGTTTTCGGGTCATTCTTATTTTACGTACAGTTATTTTTGATGATAGAGCATGGGAATCAATCTTATGGTCCTTTTTAGCAAATTAAAATCGTGTCATAATAACAGTCGCATCACTAGCGCTTCGTGATACCGCTCCTGTGGCGTGTACGTACGCAAATGTTCCCATGCCCTCATATTGTTCTTACGAGAGGCGTCATTGTTGTTTTTCTTGTGTATTTATTAATCATCGCTGTTACAAATACATTTGTATAAGTTGTAGTTAATGAAGTAACTGCATGTAGTTTTCGGGTCATTCTTATTTTACGTACAAAGTTATTTTTGATAGTAGAATATACGCGGATCAATCGTATGGTCCTTTTCAACAGATTGAAATCGTATCATAGTAACAGTCGCATCACTAGCGCTTCGTGATACCGCTCCTGTAGCGTGTACGTACGCAAACGTTCCCATGCCCTCATATTGTTCTTACGAGAGGCGTCATTGTTGTTTTTTCGTGTGTATTTATTAATCATTGCTGTTACGGTAATGGCTCGAGCGATACGGAGAAGCATTAGACGGAGGTCGTATACGCGCAACTGTGCGTTCGTTAAAAGAGAAAAAGCGTATGAATGCTATCAACTTTAATGTGGTGGTCGTTGAAAAGAATAAACGCAAAACGGTTCTTGGAGAAGCTAGTGGAATAAGAAGTAACGGACCGACTTTTTTCATCAGCTTATTTTCAATTAACTGAGAGAAAATTTTCGATTTTATTTTGGTACTGAAATTTAATGGCTTAATAGTTTAGGGTTCGCGGTTATATCTCCATTTACAAGCGTCAGTTAGTCTTGAAATTTTCGCACTTGAATTCCTTTTTATTAAATTGTTGCATATCTTTTTAATACGACATATTTTTAGGGGGGAAATATGTGTATATATATATATATATACATTTAATAGTGCATAATACATTATAGGACAGGCGTAAACACGTGTATTTCTCTAAAACTATGAAGTTTAGAATCAATATGTAGGGTACAAGTGGGATAATCAAAAAAGATAAACTTTCTGTATTAATTAATTTTGCCACAGAAAAATCATTCATTTCATAATCTGATAACTTTGTGATGCTTAGTGTAACTGTCGATTAATATAAGCCTTATCCATATTATATTTATTATATTATATTTTATATTATATTATATAATCTGATAACTTTGTGATGCTTAGTGTAACTGTCGATTAATATAAGCCTTATCCATATTATATTTATTATATTATATTTTATATTATATTATATAATCTGATAACTTTGTGATGCTTAGTGTAACTGTCGATTAATATAAGCCTTATCCATATTATATTTATTATATTATATTTTATATTATATTATATAATCTGATAACTTTGTGATGCTTAGTGTAACTGTCGATTAATAAAGCCCATATCCACCCTGGTCACTGACGAGCGTGGATATGGGCTTTTTTTAAGTAAATATTATGCGGTTATTGGTTTTACAAGTACCTACTAGACCGACCGCAGCTCCTAGGGCAAATATACCGCTTTTACCTTAATTTTCTAGTAAACTGCTGGTGACGATATTTTTTTATAATTTTCTTTAGAAATTTCGGAGATGAGAAGGGAAACACTTTTCTCGTGGACATTTTCAGCAATATCTCTGGAACTATCTTACATAAAAAAGTTTGGGAATCTATATGACTAGCTCTGTCATTCAATATGCCATACGACATATGAAACTAAAAAAAAACTCTGCAAAATTTTCATCGGTACATACTTTTAATGGTTAACTGTGAAAATATGCTGGTTAATGTGCTTAATCACTATGCTTTTCAAGTTTTTACATTAAACGGGTTATGAGTTAAATGGCTGTGATACAGAGACGAACGGGTACGTGACCGATCTTAAGGGCGTGCCGTTTTTTTCTTTTGATGTACGGAATCCTAAGAATGTAGAATGTTCAGGACACCAACCGTGTCACTAAGACACCAACCAATAATTCATTCTCTAGAATTTTTGTGGAGTCCGTTGCATCTGTGCATAGCACATTGCCTTTATCATTAAATGACGACAGATAGTAAAAAATTAATTGGTTGGTTAATGATATTAATTTGGCTAGGAATGGGATTTAGCATTTAGTCAGTTTGCTATTAGGATTAAGATTGGATTTAAGAGTTTTATATCCTGATTCAGGATTGATTCATCGCTAATTGATGGACTAATTAGTATTCACACTTTTAATACTACTTTTTAAATTAGTTCTTACACTGCTATCGAAACGATATATCGCTTAAATAATAGAAGACAGCCTATATTAACTGTAAATCCACTGAAGTTCAATTATTACGCATAACAAATTACTCGTATTTTAAATATCGATGTAACGTCTGCTGGTTTTTTATCGATTGATATTTTGTCGTGTCAAACGTGTCAGTAAAGTGGAGGGAGTTTGCTGTTGTGTTGATTACATTAGCGTAGGGGACATGTAACCACCTGATTAACATCGAGCTCCAACATAACAAGCCGCTTTCTCCACGCTTGTAAACCTTGCCTGAACGACTGATTGGAAACTGGGTGACAGTAGTGTACAACCTTTGGCCTGTTAATGCTGAGAGTTTGACAAATAATATAATTTTTTTTAAACAAGTGTGAAAAGAAAGTGTAACGAATGAAGGTCTATAATTTAGTGAAATTTATAAAAAAAGGAAGTTGAAAGTATTTGTCAGGATTATTGTTGCTCGCCCTGTGTAGATAAGAAATAACATGGCTACGGACGTGATGATAAAATTAAACTATGCAATGATATCGTGGAGAGAACCATTTTGGAATATGCAGATTGAATAGAGAACAGATTCATTTGTAGAGAACAGATTCAAAGTTTTGTATGTTACCTGATAACACTGCAATCAATCGATGAATCGATACCAAACAATATGTTATTGGTAGAAGTAACATGCTAGGTGGAGAAAGTAGGTACATCTTTGCACACATGGTATATTATGTAAATCTACGAAAAACATGTTTAGATATTTTTTGCTCACGAACGTCTAAACAACTGCTGGTCCTATTTTCATAAAACTTGGTATGGTTCATGATTCGAATTAACGTACAGGCTTATTTACTTGATAAGTAAATACTCGATAAGTTTAAACACGATATTCTTTACTCAGTAATAATAAAGTATTACAGCAATAGATGGCGCAGCTCGTATATTAAATCGGTAAAACGTTTAACGTTGTTTATAGAGAGATGTTGCAATAGTCTCATCAGATCAAGGATAAATTTCGCGGTCTTAATCGAAACTCTACGCGAGCGGAACCGTAGGCGTAGAGCTAGTATCTGCCATATGAAACGGGTATCAGAATAGAAGAACAACTGATTGGCAGAGTGTAAAGTGTTAGTAAGAGTTGTGTCCTGTAGCCTACCTCTTCTGCCACATGACATCCAGCAACATAAAATGGTAATAAAGATTATGGCTCACCGATGTAACTGGACGTAGGCGTTTACAATTTACGATGAGATCAAAATAATATATGACACCAATAAATAGATGTACTCTCACTTCCTTCGTAAATTAAATGCGGATAAAATCGTGGTAAAATCTAATTTGGAATATTTATATTCCAAATTTTTGCCTTTGTATTTGTATAATATATTTCCTTTGTGTCTTTATATCGATATTTTGGATCGACCCGGATCGTAACTATGTGATACGATACTGGGATTGTATAGAATAGTTAAGAACCAGTTCTCTAAATATAGTATCGATCGATCCACTATGGGATAAAATTTTTGTATATATGCACAGTTTATTTATTATTTAGTTGAAATAAATAAATAAATAATAACACACAACAAAAAGTATGTGATATGGATGTAGTAGGTAAACAAGTAAAAATATAACAAAATTTGGATCTATCATTTAATTGCTTTCTTTGTTGACATACTATTTATTATTTCTGAATTTTTTTTTGGAAATTGATCTTTCCAACCATAAAAAATAACTGCAAATTCCAATTTTAAAATTTTAGGTTCTTTAAAAATAACAGTTTTTTCAAACGTTCCGGATTTAATCTATTTCGAGATTCAATTAAATTATGTTTCGCGGAAGAAAATAGGGTTTCTGATGGAATTCTATAGATAATTAATCAATAAAGATATAAGCAATATATTGTAGAACCACTGCAGCTAATAGAAAAACAAATCAACGAAATAATAATATTAAGCGAAAGTTTTGTGAAGCCAACTGAATCGGATAACAAAATATAATTAAATCTATCTATCTAGCGAACGCCCACCGTCAATCGCCAAGTAAATACAGCACATATTTAATTTTAAACAACTTTGATAGTTTCGCTTGACAGATTGACCGATTTGATTATTGATGCGATCCAATAGAATTCAATGATTCAATCCGATATTAAGGTATCTGTATCGATATAATATATCAAAGTATCTCATTTTGTTTCATCGATACTTAAAAATATCGGATTGTGCAGCCCTAATTTGGAATAAATGACTCGTTCTTAATACACTTATTTTTCTGTTATCAACACTGTATATTGGAAATAAAATGTTTATTCATGAATCTTATTATGAATATGTTTCTTCGTGGCCCACGGTTGAATATCGCTGTCGTATGATATAATGTAACACATACTCATTATGACAGCTGCCACTGGAGAATGATCGAGGTAACGTGTTCGATGACAGCTGCCCGTAATATACATATATTCTTATTTGTGCGTCCGGTAGTGGGAGTTTTGGAATCAATGCCGAACTAGTGTTTGTGATAGCACACCTGTTCTGACACGTTGAACTGAGACATTATTGGAGCATTTATATGACTAGCTTTATTAGTTTGATTAATTGAAGAGATAGGCCACGGATATTCGCGATTGAATTGTTATAGAGGCATAATGAATGTAGGTAAGAACGTGTATCTTTTGTAACTTGTGAAATAATGTTTTACTATAGTCATGTCGTATTTTCGTTAGATTTTCGCTTTAAAAATGTAAAAAATGAAAATTTGTAGTAAGATTCAGTTGCTAGCTGTTAGAAACGTTGCTTGCAATCTTATTGAGTCTTTTAGCATTGTAGGTAGGGTTACCATAATAAGTTTTAGAAAAAATAGAAGTTGCGAAATAGGGACCTTTTGTACGTAACCTCTGGACCCTTAAATCATTACAGTAAAAGATCATATTATATTAAAATTAAAGAGTACTAATTGTAGAATATAAATAAAGTTTGTTTTGTCATATTTATCTTAATGACCACGAACAGAAAAATTATACATATGATTACGTATAAACTAATTGTAATATTTTATCTATTGAATATATTTGGCGTTAATTTTGTAGAAATTCATTCTCATTTAATTTTTGTTAACCAGTAAATGAAACTACGAGGTGTTGTATTATATCTACTTTATTGAAATTCTTAATCCCGACCTACGTGTCGTTGTATGAAAACATCGTTAGGTGGGGAATTTGAAGAGATCTCAGAGTACGGTGGTTGACTCATTCTAAATTTTGATATTTTTCGTACAATATTGTGAAATATAAGTTAATTAAAAACTAGTCTTAAAAAAAATTCAAAAATTGATTGAAAATTAAGCCAGTTGTAGGCTTCTAAATTTGAAGATACGGATAGAGTTGGGTATATCCTTGTCTCTTTTCCTCTCGTAGAATATAATGTGCAATATTAAAAATGACCTCACAACACAGGATTGCCGTCCTTATCTAAAGGTTAAATTTAAACTTTTATAACTCGATCAATTTTGAAGATTATTAAAAAAAATGTTCACTCTTCATCAGCTTGTACCTTGAAATTATGATCAATGAAATAAAAAAAATTTAGTTAAATACCCAATTGTTCCAATTTGAAGAGATCTCTTTGAAGAAATCTAGGTCGTGGTTAACAAAAATTAAATAATATATTACCTATTGCAAAAACAATAAAGAATCCAATCTACACCCTTAATTTAAACTCTGAATCTTAAATCAACACTTAAGAGTTATAGTAACGAACTTTAAAAATTAACGAGTTTTAAAATTCCTGATAAGTCAATGTAAACTTATATTTAGTCTTATCAGTACAAGATACAGTTTCTGATTAGGTACTATTCATTATTCAATGCATTAAATTAATGTGTTAATAACAGAAAATTGCCTTCTTTAAAATCTCAGAATAATCTTTAAAAATCTCCATAGTAGCTCTTTTAAAAAGTGGACGGTGTCCGGGGAAAAGAGGATGGATGACAACCCTAATTATAGTATGCCCATAACGTCGATCAAAGGAAAGAATATATCAAATACTAGTATGACTTCCGCATCGAGGAAGGCGCTCTTGTATTTACCTACATTGATATATTGTCTGCGCGTAGAAACAAAAGGAGGTTCATCTGCTTGTATATTTGTAGAATCGAGACTTTTTATCGCACAGTGAAGTGTGTATCGGTTAAAAAATATCATGAAAACGCGTGATGGAAGTAACACGGTAAGAACAACGGAGTGAACCGCCTGAACCGGTGTTTATGCATTCGGCTGCTGTATAGTGTGCTATTTCTGTCACGAATTTTCATCTAGCAATTCGTGTATCTAGAGGTTAATTAAACTTACAAATGTAGTCCGTCCTTATATTTCATTTCATCGTGAAAAGTTTTATGCAGCAGTCAAAACGCCAAAAACAAGCGCTCAACGACCGAAAAAAATAAAATGATAGATTAACGACGTTCTTGTGTAATAAAGTCGATAAAGCAAATTTACTAAGAATTTGATACTATATTCAGAATATTGAAGTTTCATACGTCTTTTTGGTTGGTTTGAATACGATAGACTTAAACTGCTGAATAGATTGCAATGCGGTTTTCATAGTTTTAAACGAAATTTTTTACAATTTTTGAAGTTAAACATCTTTAGGCGCGTTATGAAAAAATCAGGAGAGTGAAGTTTGACTATGCGCGCGCCACGATGCAACAAAAAGCGACAGGGTGAAGTTGCTCACTAAACATATATATTTACATGCGTGCGGTTAGTGAAATTATATTCATAATAGTTATTGCGGTATTTGTAAATACACAACACGTGTTTTATATTCATACAAATCTAAGTTATATTTGTGCTTTCAAATAACATTTTTAGTATTTGAAATTTATATGTAATAAAAATATTTTTTTTACTTTGAATATTCGTGATAGAAACAGTGCTTATAAGCTTTTTAAAATATATTTTAAGTGCATTTCTCTAAGTAAGGTTAAGAATCGGTCTGTTTTTTTATGTATTTGTTTAAATTATAAATTATTTTAAAATTTAACTATTTGATTGAATTTAGATTTTAACTAACTGTATTTATACCTAATTACGCTCCAGCTCATTTTATTTAAATTAATTATTTGTGTGCTAAATAAATTAATGTGTTACGCTAAAAAAGTATAAGTTCCAACGCGCGTACATAAGTACACGCACAATTTTTTTATTTGCAATAAAAGTATTTTTCTATAGCATATTTATTTTTAAATATAATTCAATCTTTAACATGCATTTTCCTAGCTCATAGGTAGTTTTTGATTCGTTAAAAAGCCACTCTCTTTGTTTCTATTGTGACAATCCTACTTAGTGATCACAATTTTGTCGGGTCGATATAAGAAAAGTTTTAGAATATAATGAAAAACATAAATTTGATTATGATCGTGTCTAAATATTAGTTTATTTTACGTTCATAGGAACATAAGAAATTTTTTTTCTTTACGTTAAAGAAAAATAAATATAATTTATTTAAAAGTGCGTTTGTTTTCGATTCAAGTAGGTTAGGTGTTGTTTTTAGGTCCATTGGATTCCATAGCAGTCCTTCAGTGATAGTGAACTCTTTACTTTTGTTCTTTAAATGAAAGAATATAAAAGACGATTATTTTATTTGCCAAAACAGATGATGTTCATGATTATATTAACAAAAACAATCTATTGAAAAGTTCTTTTAGTAGTAACTGATGCATGGCTGTCAAACATTAAATTTCAAACACCTTTTGCACAATTTTTTTATTTATTTAAGTTTACACGTTTTATATCTTGTGTTTGATACGTATATATTTATGCTTGTATGGCAACGAAGTACTAAAAATTGTGCCAAGTAATTCTATGTAAAATCGTAATCGCTCGTATGGAAAATATTTTGTTACGTGATTTTCTTTGATGAAAAGTAAGTGGTGTTTGTAACTACCGAAAGTTTTATTTTCAGTTACTAAATCGAATTTTATTTTTACGTTATTTCAATTAATTCGGTACGCCTTTGAATTAAGGTTATGGTATTTATTTTTTTTTCATTACGGCAGCTATCCATTTATTCTTTTAATTAAATTTGCAACGCCTTTTAGAAATGTGTAAAATTTGTATGTATTGTTTCGTTCGATGTTTTAACTGCACAACTATTGTCATCATCTGTTTTAATTCGTTCCTTTACAAAGTTATATTTCCTCACAATTATGAGGTATGTATTTGACAGAAGAGTATTGTATTCTTTTTTAACCGCGACATGTACTTTCATCAATTTGGGTATTTCCCACTCGACGACTAATAGTGGATTCACGTTTCATAGCAGGTAACAGCTCATGGCAGGTAAGGTCTTGTGCAAACCATAATGTGTGTCGCTTACAGATCTGTAAACGTGTTAACTTCTGTTCTGCAATTAAAGGACAAGTGAGAGCAGATGCTTTACGGAATCCTGCGTTATTTATGACGATGGATGTAGTGCTCCCATAACTTATTTCAGTGTCAAATCAAATGTCAGAAAACGTCAGTCGCCCACAGAACGCTTACGAATGACGTGAATATTCTTCTCTGTTAAGCTTGTTCGTGGGCGGCTATGGTTTTAATTGAACCTCCATGAATTACTTATAGGCCAGGCAAACAGGCAAAAACACGGCCTTGAATTGTTGCTGATACCTGAACTCTGACAGTCTCTGCAAATATTTGGACGGTCTTACGTCCTCAAAATATACATATATATATACACATATACATATATATATATATATATATGTATATATATAAATGTATATATATATATATATATATATATATATATATATATATATATATATATATATATATATATATATATATAGTTCTTAGAAATCCCAAACAATTATGAATATAATAGAAACACGAACGAAATTCAAATAAATATTATCTAGTGAACGGTTGTGAACTACCAAGCGACTCCGTAATCCATTTCTGGAGCGGTCAGTGGAGCAAAAACATATCTAGGGTGGGTGCATCTCGCAATACTGAGTTGAATAATGTGAGTGCACGAAAGACAGGTAAACGCTCTAGGAAATTTGTGAGCGCTCTAGGCAGGTGATATAAACTATGATATCGTCCTCTCATGTAGCAACCAGGAGCATAAAGGGCTACTAAACTCAAGATCGAGGGGTTGTCAACATAATGACTTAATAATTTGAAAAAAATACATGAACAAAAGTAATTCCCGTTGTAGTGTAGTTGTAGTAATATAATTTGAGGGGAATAAGTAAGGATAATACTTATATATTTGTAATATAAAACCTTTCGAATTCTTTTTTCATTTTCCCTCCAACATGAGGATATAAGTAGCTTCATGTGGAGACCATTTGCATTTGTCTCCAGAATACCACGGACTATAGAGCTGAACAAAGTAACGATATGCCTGATGTCATGAAAATTGTGGGAATCCCGTGTGACATATTCTACATAATACATATAAGTATACATAAAAGCGTGCATAACACACACACACGAAATATTGGACTAACTTTCATTTTTACCTTTAAACTGAAATCAATATCAAAAATTTCCAAACTGAACAAATGCCTAAAAAGTATATTTCTATTCGCTACATCTCTCCGTCAAGTTTTTAATCTCATTCATCATCCATATTTTAATTTTATTTCGCCATTTCATTCCGAATCACCTTATTTATTGTCCGTAGTGTGCCTTTAATTGGTTTCTTTAATCTCATTTTTATATTTAAAAGTTTCGCAGCATTAAAGTAATTTAATTTAACTCACTTCTCGCGTTTAATGGTTTATAAACTTGTCTTATTTTGTATCGTCAATATATCAAGTGATTTTATGATTTAATAACGAAAGTGAAACTGCTGTATTGGCTAAGATAAAGATGGTGAAAGTTGATGGAGATACTGTTTGATCGTAATTCATTAAAGTGATACCTGTAAGAAAGTAATGAGGGTAAACAATAGTCGTAAGTATATTTTTTCTTTTCCAAAAATCAGTTAGAAGGATGAAAGGGAAATAAATCACCAAGAAATGCGTTTTACTGAAGACTTCAAACATTCAGAGACATTTTTTGAAATGAACAGTGAGGGACATAGAATGGTAACTAAAATGTAATCTTAATATTGAACAGTGAGGGACATAGAATGGTAATTAAAATGTAATCTTAACAATGAAGAAAGCTTTGTTGCCATTGCTTGGATATATAGAAAGTGGATGAATGACTGACAAAGAATACAAATGTACATTACGGTTGTTTCTTCTTTTATGCGGTGCTTGTAAACGCGTATTTCCTTTTAAGCATTTGTAAAATTACAAGACATAAAAGTAAAGAGACAAAATAAAATAAAAACCATAATTATTTTGGTTTATATTCAGCGTATCAATCTAGTTTATTTACGATTGTCCAAATATTACATTTGTCTTGATTTCACAAGCGGTGCTTGTAAACGAACATTTGCTTTTAAGCGTTTGTAAAATTACAAGACATGAAGTTGAGAGACAATACAAAAGCAATAATTATTTTGTTTTATATCTAGTATATCTATCTGGTTTATTTACGATTGTCCTGATATTATACCCAACAATTGTCCTAATACTGACCAACTAAAGTGTTGGTCTTTTCCCAACATTTTTAAATACTTAAATTCCAACTTAATCGGATGAAAATGGTTTTGACATTGGACTGGATCTACGAATTATTTTGTCATTGGGGATGCTAACTGAAATGGTAATCCGAAGGCGCCGTCACCTCTCTAAACCTACTTTTGGGAGAGAACAACAATTTGAAGCTGTGTCCAAAGGGCCACTCGATAAGTAGTAGTAGGATTGGTGTATAAAAACCCTTCGTTTAACTGCCGGTCCCTATAACCTGAGAGACGCCATTAGTATCGGTAAACAAACGATAAACCGGGTTCAGTTATCGACAATTTGTATGCGTTCCACAAGCATTTGCCTCTATCTGCAATCTATAGTTAACTGTTAGTTAGATTCTTATCGCGGAGAGGAGTTACCTTCAGTTATTTTAAAATACTTTTATATTGAGGTTGTTGTTTTTGATGGTTATATATTTTTTAAACTTATTTGAATAATTATTTTTGTTTAGATCAGGATAATTTTGTTAGGTTAAAAGAAATGTGCAAATAAAAGTAAGATGTCTTGTAATGCTGTCAAGTTGAAATTCTGTCAGTAAAACAGAATAAACGCTATTAAAATGAAACATAACTTGACATTGGTGAAGGTTTTTCCACTAAAGGAGAATGAGCCCCACTCGGAAAAAGAAGAGAAGGTTACCGTTATACAAAAAATAACAATGTTTTTACTGAATTTCAATAATTTCTAATTTAAATTTCTACATTGGAAAGATAGAAAAGAGTTTTTAATTATCTAGATGAAGTCATCTTTAGTCAGCGTTATATCTTACCATATACGTCCATTGTAGTATTATCAATTCGCTGTACTGGTACACTGTTTAATTTATTCTTGTTCTGTATTTTTTATTGTAACAGTTTGTTCTTCATAAATATGCTGATTTGAATAAATTAATTATTTATGAATCCCATATCAGTTTCGCCGGAAGTGGACATTACTAGTAATTTGCAAAAACATAATCTAATTTAGAACCGCAGATAGATGTCAATTTGACAAAAGGAACCGTGCGTGATGTTATCAGTGCTAAATTCTACTGTGTTTTTAATTGCTAGTGATACAATATACTGTAACTTTTTGTGTGGAACCGAAATCGTGTATATATTGTAAAGAATCAAAATTATAATGATTAAATATGGTATGATGTGTAGTATAGAAGGATTTTTTGGTTTAATTAATTTCATTTTTCTTCAATTTTTGTGTTCAAACATTGGTTGCAAAAATGTTCAATTTTACTTTATGGTCTTAAGTACAGCCATTTTCTATGTTTGTAGGAAAATGTAACAATCACTACTTTGCGTACAAAGAAAGAAATGAGTTAGAGCGAAATTAAACTTCTTAAAATACATCCAACTTCACGCAGTATTTCGTGTATATTAACTTCTCTGATCATATTGTAATACAGTAGATACAGTAGAGACTGAGACGGATCTCATGACGCGTTCATTTCCAACTTTTGGATCATGTCTACTACCAAAGATACTTTAATTCCACTTATATAACAAGTGATAACCGAGCGCTGTAAAAGTCTGATGGTAATACATTTCTTTCTTAGTATTTATTTTTATGTAGAATAATAAAGGAAAATTACTTGTTCATGACTGTCGGCTTTCAGATTTGCGTAGTCATCGTTAAGCGAGCTCGTTAAATGAGTCATGCGTAAAGAGACATTTTGATATTGGACGTAATAATCATTTGTCATTTTTACTTTCATCGTGCTCGCCTCAGAAAGCCTTCGGCCAGGCGCACTTTTGATACGGATTTGTGTCGCACTTAAACTTACGATTTTGGTCGTACGGATTGAGTGCGCACACTAGGGTTGCCAGATGTTCGGGATTTCCAGAATTGCCCCGGAATTTGTGATATTGTCCCGTGTCCAGGAATGTAATAAATTTGTCCCGGAAATGTAAAAATTATGGTAATTCTTTAAAATTGTCTTTATTGGCATTTTTCGTGAACCTGTACATGCCATAACTGCATAACATTTTGCCAGATTGATCAATGGAAAGACCGTAATCGCATGATTACGGATCAAATCACGACATAAATTTAAATCCAAATAAATTGCGAAGAGTTAGAATTCAACTTCAGTTTATTAAAATAACTATATCAAATCATGAACATAATAAATTAAATATTATTGTCATTGTCAGTCTACGAAAGTTAAGCTTCGAGTTGAAATTAGATAAGATATTGCAGGACAAATTTAACGACTGTTTTTATATTAAATTACTTATAATTATTTAATAAGTCAATAATCTTTATTAAAAAGTTCACTTTGTATTTTGGCAAAAGAAAACAATTTTTTTATTTATTTTTATTAATCTGAATATTTTTTGGGTTCAAAAAAAAAACCTTTTGTTGGGTCAAACTATTTTTTTTTTCTTAAATCACTAGTAGTTATAGATATAGTAGTAGAAATGTCCCGGAAAAAGTGATTTTACATGTGGCAATCCTGACGCACACTGAATGCTTTTTATGTTCGTTACAATTAGTTGTTTTCTGTTCCGTCCCAGCGACATTCGTGCAAAATTAATTTGGTATTTTTATTTCATTCGAGATTTCCCGCCATAAGTTGCGATGATGCTCTCTTAAATATAACTGGAATTACTCTGATCCCATAAACAACTGTCTGTGCACTAAATTAATACATTTATCGACGTCAATGATGAGCCGTTCGTACGAAAACGCAAAACATTCGCAACAAAACGGGATCCGTGTCGGACGACGCAACTCGTGCGTGCGTATACGTATGACTAATTCGTACCCAGTCTGCGAGCTTCTATAGTACTTCTATGTTTGGGAAGTTTCGTGCATAATCGTACGTATTCATAATAATCGATTTCACAGGAAAACGTATCCAAAGTGCGCTCGGCTTTAAGGTATTTTGTTTTTAAGATGTTGCATTGAATTTATTTATTCCGGGTAATTTTCGTGAGATAATTAGACTCTGGGATAAATACTTTAAAGTTAATGATTAATTAATACTACGAAATGTTTCTAAAATCTTCTTCAGATTCATATTAATACTTGGTAATGTCGATGACGAAATATCATTCTCCACTTTGCTCACATACCTCTTTCACTTCACTTCTTCTGATAGTTTTGTAATTTGAAATTTTAAAATTGCCTACATAATCATTTATATACCTTCTTTATTTGGTTCACCCGTGCTTTTTTTTATCTTTCACGTTTTGCTTTTATACTTAGTTTTGTCTTGAGACTGGTTTGAGAGTAAAGAAAATATATTGTTACATTATCAAATTTCGCTCTGTTACGTTATCATGCGTTAACTATTATGATTCACAAATTGTATAAGAAAAATAATTTCAAATAATGAGTTACGAAAGTAATAAAGTACGTATTGTTTGCCGTACCGATTTGACAATGACGGAAGTTATTAAAGCAGAGTTTTAGTGCAGATATTGAGAAATTCAATGCTTGAAATACGTTTCGTTTTTCAATAATGCTTTCATAAATATTTTTTGACCCCTTTTATTCTTGTTATGTCTTCATATATGTGATAATTTTTATAAACTTCCGCAAATGTTTAATGTTTTAGAAATAATATTTTTTATGTGCCTATAAGATAACCGTTTAACAAATGTAATGATTAGAGATAGTCATACCATTTAATAAATAAGTTCTCATTTGGTTACATCGACGGCTTTCCTCCTTATTTAGTGACACACTAATTACATTATCAACTGTTTTTTGATAATATTTTAATGTTTATTGACAAATATTGGCTTCAGTACCTTTTCAACAACTTAATGGGGATATAATTTATAATTTTGTCGAAGCGATGCTGATTTTAATAAATACTCACGACCGAAAGCGGAACATTAAAAGATGGAGATATGACATAATGGCTACTTGGCGCTTATTCAGTTGGGGGCATTCCACCTTTAAATAGGCGGTGGCATATTTATATAGGTAGATAATTTATTCTTAGAAGTTTATATTAATTTCTATTTGCCTCTAATTCCAAATCTTTTCGTTGTTTTGGGTTATTACGGAATACTTTAATATTATTTTTTTTAAATTGCTAAGAAGGCAATGTGGATTGTACAAGGTGTAGAGATACCATTAATATAAGATAATTAAAATAAGAAAGAAACATTATTTAAATAAAGCATTTTGTAATAAAGCAGTTAAGTAAAATATTTGTAAACTGCCGTCCTTGCATTTTTTTCAGATTTTTTTTATCCACAGTTTATTTTACAAATATTAGACGATACTTGCAGAAAATTGATTTGATTTCCATCCCTTTCGAGGTAATTTTCTGTATTGACTTCAGCTTTGCAATGCATCATTCAAATCGATGTATATTAGCTGATTTTCTTTTGTCAGCAAAGATTTTCTAAACTATTTTTATGACATATTTTAAACTACGTGATTAATTGTAAATCCGTTCTGAATGTTGATCGCTAATGAGCGTGTGACTCGTTAAGTATCTATCTCCTCTAGTGGCATATTTAGGGTATAATATGGTTTAGAGAAAAGCATAATGTATATTTTGTGCATTGGCATTGTGGGCACACAATTTATTTAAAATATTACTTTTGGAATAAACGATTTTGTCGTACAGGCTTTTCTATATTCAATTTTTGTCTTAACAGGGAAATAAAATATACATGCGTTCGTATAATTCAATATACTTCGTGTAATTCCAATAATCAATTAGAAAGCTCAAAAATCGCTTTTGAGAAAGTCGCTGGTACTATTTATTAACATTTTTCTTTCGGTCACGGTCGTACAAATGTACTAAACCAGCGTTTCCCATTTGCCGGGTCGCGACCCTGTACCGGGCCATCAAAATAAAATACCGGGTCGCCACATTCCCGCCTTGTTTTCAAAGTAATACCTAAACATGAAACCGACTTGAAGTGGAGCCAGATCTTAGGATAAAACTTTCGTCATTTTCAGCGAACTTGGATTCTTTAGTGACTAAATAGGCGATACCAAAGTATGTAGTATTAATAAAACATTTGTATTATTAATAAATGTGTATTATTTTATATAATGGAACCAGCTTGGCTTTAAAAGTATTTAGTGGGTCAAGAAAATTACCGGGCCATGGCAGATCAATGTTTGGGAAACACTGTACTAAACTACAAAAGTAGTGTTTTTCAAAAGAAATCGGAACAATCGTTAAAACCATATAATAAAGTTGATATTTTAGTGATGAGGTATTTAAAGATTAAAGTTTAAACAGACATATTTTCCAAGAATGGTTATATAGAAAATTACATATATTTAACTTAAGTATCCATTGTTGAATATGAAGTATTTAGAGGTTTATATATATTTTCGTCACATAATTCTTGTTGTGCGAATCGAGACAGAAATTTCAAATTGTGACAGACAAGAATACATGTTTAAATCATATCTTAGGTGTAAACTTATATTTTAGATATGTCGTTTGAGGTAAGGATAGAAAATAATTTAAAATAAAGAAGTTTCCCAAATTTTCATTTCTTTTGAAGTTCAAGGGGCCACACAGTGATCATAAAAAGTAAGCAATGCAAATATTAAATCACATGGCTCGGTCTAGATAGTTTCATAAAATGGATAACAAGAGCTGCGGTTCTAGCACTATGTTAATATTTTAACATTTCTGGCGTAGAATACATTCATCGTTTTGTTCCAGGACTTTCAGTATATCTATATTTTTTATCAGTTTTGCATTGGACCAGTACAAATTTGCATCACAAAAATGTGTATACCGGAATGTGTTAAATAATTTCAAAGTTTGAAGAATTAGCAAAAATATAATACACAATTAAATGAAACTACGTGATATAGTATTATTTCTACTTTCTTTAATTTCTTTACCACGACCTAGGTTTCGTTGTATTACAACATCTTCAGGTGGGATATTAGCAAAGATTAACTCTTAGGAACATCCAACAGCATTTATATGTTTCAAACACAATAGCGGAAGCCGGGTTTGTGCGGGTTTTTCAACTGCTTATGTTAGTGAGTTTATTGCAAGGGCGCGGTGTAGGTTTTATTATATTTCCGAGAGTTATACGATATACCAGTATTTTAGTGAGGGTAATAAATTCAATTGTTGTTATTATGTGAGTTTGTACAATGCAAATGTTCCGGTGTATGTAATAAAATTAAATGGAAGTTATTATCGGTAATATATTTATACAAAAGCAAGGGTATTTGTTAGTAAGGACAAGGTAATACCACTAATTATACATATATCCGGTTTTGTTTATTCATATATTTATTTATTTCTTTTAATTTTTTAAATTTTTTTTTTATATATACTTATATTTATATGTGTATTTGGGCTAAAACAATTTCAAGAGTACTGTAGTGTCAATGTTGTCTAATTATATTATATCTAGAAGTTATTAAGTATGGGTGATGATATTATATTTAGTTGTTCATTTAATATATTAACCTTGGTGTCTTTTTTATGTCTGTTTATTGCTAATGTTTTTAGGATATTAAGTTTATTACCTTTTGTATTTATTTGTAATATATAGGGGGCATTATCAGTATGGGGGTGATGGTTATTTTCAAAGATAATAAGATGTTGTAATACAACGAAACCTAGGTCGGGGTAAAGAAATTAAAGAAAGTAGAAATAATACTACATCACGTAGTTTCATTTAATTGTGAATAATGAATTTCTACAAAATTAACGCCAAATATACTCAAAAAATATAATAATTGATTCGAAGAAGAAAATTTCAAAGAATATACTGAATCAACGTTTAAATTTATATGACGTGGAATTGAGTACGTACACATGGCACAACCTGTCAGTAGTTTCGTCTAAGTGATATTTAGCGATGTCTGTAATAATGCTTGTAAGAAAACTTTATTGATAAATGGCCATCGACTACAAGATTATTTTCATCCCAGCCCAGAATAAATGAACCGGTACATATCACTGCCTGTATAAGGTCTCTATAAGCAATCATAAATAAATAAATCAAGATGTATAAACCTAAACCCTGCGCATTTGTACACCCGTCCTGTACCTAACAGGCACGTGTCGTTTCCTACGTCTAAAAGGAAGTGCGTGGACGTAGCTTCGGCATCCGGTCACTGTTTTTTCGGAAAGACGATTCAAATAATCGTTTTTGGTGCGATTTTTTTTTAAATAAATTTTTTATGGAACCAGTTTGTTTTGGTCACATTGAATTAAGATTTTCGAGTATACGTTCGGTGAAGTACGCAAGGGAAAAGTTCTATTTTTATCCTTATGGACATCAACATTCGATATATATCGATAATGCGGGCTAGAGGTAAACTTTGTTTGTTCGTGGTGAATTTATATATTTGATAACTCAATTAATGCACCTTTTTTATTTCTGCACAGTCGTAATTTGTACAACTTTAAGCCGCTGGCCGATCCCGAATAGACAGCAGCAGACAAAGTACAGCAATGAATTGATGTAAAGTTACTAATTCTGTGTAGTATACAAAGTACGAATAAAAGGGATCACATCGGTCTAATGTCGTATGTTACCGGTTAAACCCGATTTCAGGCAAAACTAGTTTAGAAAACGCTCGTTAGGTAATGCTAGTTTCACTCTGGCAGTATCAGTTTATCCTGGTAATAAAATTCACACTTCAGATTGAAGTAGTATTACCTTGGTAAAACTATCACGTCACGTTAGACGATTAGGTTATGTTAGGTTAAGTTTGGGAAGGTTAGGTTAAGTTAGGCCAGGCTATGCGAGGCTAATCTAGGTTAGGTTAGGATAAGTTAGGATAAGTTAGGTTAGGTAAGGTTAAGTTAAGTTAGGTTAGGTAAGGTTAAGTTATGTTAGGTTAGGTTATGTTGTTTTATGTTTAACGACAGCTCTGATGCTTTTATGTACACGGTACTAGTTTAATCTGAAATGTAAATTTTATTACCAGAACAAACTGATATCACCTAGGCTAAACTAGTTTTGTCTAACACGCGCTTTCTAAATTCGTTTGGCCTAAGTCAAAATAGTTCTCAAGAAATGGATTTGATCGCTAACATGCACATATGTAGG
This sequence comes from Druceiella hillmani, assembly GCA_039881145.1. NCBI lineage: Eukaryota > Metazoa > Arthropoda > Insecta > Lepidoptera > Hepialidae > Druceiella > Druceiella hillmani. The sequence continues at coordinate 40,252,490 of JAYKKI010000011.1, forward strand.
TAATTATGATTATTCTATTCGTTAAACCAATTATATTTGTAAATGTTTGTGAGTGTTTTTTGTTTTTAAATAACCGCATACGTTACTTTTACGTGTGACGCTTCAGTTGATGCCTCGATTTGGGTGCAACTACATTTTATATGCATTTTTGCGTAATATACGTCGCCTATACAGTAGTTTAAAGGAATGTTCTATTAACACGTATCATGTAATCGTAAGATAAAATAGTGTTGAGGCATTTTTCCAAACTCATATGTTTGTTAGATGCATTAAAAACGCTTTAGATATGTTTTACGTTTTTAAAGTCTAAATATTCTTCCTGTTCTTAAATAATGGATATAAAATATATTTAGAATTAAAATGTTTGTAGTACAATTTCAGTTTTCTTCGGCATCGCTTTACCAATAGCTCTCAGTATAATTTTCCCATTTACTTTTTCTGTTTTTGTTCCAACCTTAAAACTATCATGTATTACTGCTATATTCTTGTATTTCGTGTCGTCACCGGAATTAATAATATATAGAAGTGCCTTTCCGTGGAAATTGGGCCGAAAAGGAGGTGTATCGTCTTGTGTAATTCGCGAGTAACCTTGTTCGAAAAAAAGCTTCAAGAAGCAAAAAGTTCAAGAAAAAACTATTGGAACTAATTTGCCTCTGATCTCGATCATAGTTCGTTACTTTGGGGTTTTTGTTAATCGCCAACCGCCGGATTTTCGCCTTTTTCAGCCGCTTACTCGCTCTTTTTTTGTTTTGCATGTTAATTAAAAAATATTTATTGAAGTGAAAACTTCTTTAGATGCACCATGCGCACTTTTTCTGAGCAGTTTACGAAATTGAGCCATCACGCTCGGGTTGGTGACGTTGAATCGGGTAAACTCGACTCCCTTTGTCATCGGTCATCCTAGTTCACTGCTCGGGTAAACACGGCTAACTTAGGCATCGGCCAAGCGAGTTCAGTGTCTAACACTGAGTGCATCGTTTCAAGAGTAACGTTTTATTTTAAAATCGGTACTGATTCGCCGAATTAATATAGATCATATAATTATCATCATTATTATATTAAATTAAAATTAGATAAGTTTTCACTTCTATCGTGTCATTCTTCTAAGCACACCCCAGTGTTTTTTTATTTTCTTGTATATTTGGCAGGTTATTGCGCTTGCGAGTTCGAATGCTATAAAAAATTTCGAAGACGTTCGCTTTTAGTCTTTTAAAAATGCTACATGTTTGTTTCAGTTTACACAGTACGATAACGGCAAAGCGGAAACTATTCTTTATCGACACGTTTCACTATATCTTTACGCCAGGAAGAAACCAAAATATAAATACTGTCAAAATATAATACGTTAACTTGTAGAGCGGTAAAGAGAAAGTGAAATCTAAAACATGCAACATGCTTTGATACCATTAACGTTTAGTGATACTTCCTCAGTTGAACTAATGAACTAGAAGAGCAAAATAGATCGTCAAGGAGCGGCGAACTAAATCAGTGGCGAACTAAAATGCTAGACTGGTACCGGGAACGAAAGTGTGCTAAAACAATGTAACAAACGAATCGCAGTAATTTTTATGGTTCCGTGTTATAAACCTAGCAGCATTTACTTTATTAAAGGACAAATTATTTTTGCGCCACTTCATTCCAAACAGATAGACAATAATTATAAATATTTCCACATAACTATGTATATACTCGTAAGTTAAAAATCTAGATATAACATTGTCATTGCATAGATATGCATAATTATACACGATGTTTAATTTTTATATATGTGTGTGTATACATATGTATATATATATATATATATATATATATATATATATATATATATATATACATACGAACTATATATGTCTGTAATTACCTCTAAACCAGCTGGACCAGTCACGCTTGTAACAAAATAGCATAAACCGTGTTATCGACCTTTTTGTGGATTTATATTACGTATATTTATTCTTAGATAATTGTTTCTATATACGTTATCTTATATAGAAATGATTATATGTAAAAGCTGCTTATATATTTTTGACCACTTTTTGAACCTCAATCACTCCCGCCATCTCGTCGTAACAAACAGTATGTTTCAGTGTCAGTATCATCCTATTTACTATGCAATATTACGTAAGGTATTGAATTTTAAATAATGTTGGCAATCCGGTAGTTGACTCATTCTAAATTTTGATATTTTTCGTACACTATTGTGAAATATAAGTTAATTAAAAACCAGTCTTGAAAAAAATTCAAAAATTGATTGAAAAATAAGCCAGTTATAGGCTTCTAAATTTGAAGATACGGATAGAGTTGGGTATAACCCTGTCTCTTTTCCTCTCGTAGAATATAATGTGCAATATTAAAAATGACCTCATAACACAGTATTGCCGTTCTTCTTTAAAGGTTAAATTTAAACTTTTATAACTCGGTCAATTTTTGAGATTATTTAAAAATTGTTTCACTCTCCATCAGCTTGTACCTTTAAAAATTATGATTAATGAAATAAAAAGAAATTAGTCAAATACCCTATTAAAAACATCTGAAAATGCCATGTTTGAACTTTTCCAGAAGAAAATTTTACCTATCTTCATTCGCATTCATAGTCGAGTTTTTTCATATCAGATTAATCTCACTGCCGAGAAATATACTTGTATCTTAAATTGTTACAAATATTTAAAATAGCGTAAAGGGTTTTGTCGCACGGTTTAAATTTAGATTTAGTCACACTAAATAGACATAATCGGTTTATATCGAATTAAAATGGTCGTCGTCAGTGTGTGTCAGTCAATTCAGGTTGACCGGCCTTGTGCCACTTGCGTGCAATAGAGCAATTCGTTTTCTGGTATGCTGTACGACATGCGCATTATGCAACGTAACGCATTTCACTGCACTTTTGAGTGTATATAACGTGCAGGCTTGTGGGGTTGTTGAACGAACGAACGAGACGGTGTGCGAACCTAAGTTGTAATGCTATAATTTATCTGATTAAGAAATTAATTTTGAAAAATCGTTAGATTGAGATGAATGATTGAAATATGAAAAAGGTATTCAGAATGAATACAAAAATAAAATGTTTTTGTCTAATTCAATATCATTTAGGATATTTAGTGCGTAATGAACACTTTCATATGATATAAAATTTTACTTTGATTTGTTTACGATTTTCTTCAAGTTGGACATAAAAAAGGAAATCGATTATGGAAAGTTGTGTTACATAGAATGAAATGAGAATTATTTGCTTGTTTTTTTTCTCTCTCGCGTATACAGAAACGACCATGAATATTATTAATTTTATCATAATTGTATCGCGTTACACTTTATAATACAATATTATAAAGTGTAACACTGTTCTTTTTTACTAGAAAGAGAAATGTGCTTTTTATTTTTTTTGTTACTGTTTATAAGCCTTTTTTGTTTTTATTTAGTGCTTATTTTGTTTTTATTTACTAAGTATACAAAAGCACATTTTTTTCATATATATGTAAAGCATGTATGAAATAACAATTGTATACTTAAAATCAACATTATAAATGTTTCGAAGTGAAACTTTTTTTGGGGAAGATAGACATCAAGATGGAAATAAAACAGCCGTGTGACGCACGTTGTTATTTCCCTATTAGCGCTATCCTAACGACATCTGTTGGCGCTGCTAATAAATAATACAGAAAAAAGTAGTTAAAAAGGGCGCTGTGATAATAAATCATTTCACTTTCCTACACTTATACTACTCTATGTACAACCGATATACAAATTAATAAAAAAATCGTTTTATTAGAAATAAAGTTCAAAGTCGAATTAAATACTATGTTGTTAAAGTTACGGTGTGCTTTGTAATATATTTGTGCATTTATTCAGTAGAGAAAAATGTTAGTTGACATTGAATAACATAAATATTACGTTTAAGTCATAGATGGTGCTAAGTTAAATTCTAACTTGATAAATATTTAACTCTGGTGGACACGCCTTGATGATAACAGATGTCTCTGGTGCATATGACATTTTATACGAGGTTAAACCTCTTTTCTAACACTCCTGTGTCGATGAAATGAATTCGGATAAAAACGTATTATTTATTTTATATCAAAACCCGCTCGTTTAATTTTTAATAATTTGTATTGTTCTACGCTATGTGTTAGATATACATATATGTTACTACGGGTGAGAATTATGAGAAAAATCAAATAATACGTGTATAAATTCGCACACATACACGCAAGCGCGGAGGCTAAAGAAATAGTGGATAAGTAGAGACAGCCGCATAACTTTTTTGTATTCGTATGTATTTTTGTTAATGTTTAAAATATACGTGTATGCATACCTGTTTTTGTATCTATACGTTATCGCGCACCGACATATAAAGATTTACATTAAGTGGTATTGAAAACCGACAATCGCGCAAATACTTGCAACTTCGACAATTTTACAAATTCTCACACATACAAGTGTGGAGCGTAAAGATGTAGTGGATACGTAGTACTGCCACAAGACTTTTTTTGTATTTGTATGTGTTTTTGTAAATGTATAATATAAACTGGGTAACCTGTTTTTGCGTATTTATACGTTATCTCGCACCAACAAATAAAGATTTACATTAAATGGTAGTTTAAAACTGGCAAGGTCGACGATGCTTGCGACTGAAAGCAAGTTACTTGATAAACTGTAGAATCTTTTTAAGTATAATTTGAAGTGTTTACTAGATCGATTATATTGTAATATTTTTAAAATAAAAAGTGTCTGTGCCGTTCCGACAAGAGGCTGATTATTTCACGAATTCACGGTCGAATAACACGAATAAACAGGCGGTAACATTTCCAAGACTTTCATTGTGCAACCACAATGAAAGCCTTGGAAATTATGGTTTTTTATTGGATTACTTGAAAATTATAGTTGATTCACTTGCTTATTCTAGTTAAGCCTCTTCGGTATCATACAATTCGCAGACATGGTGAGAGTGGGACGCTATAAATTAACTGCACGGCCCACATTTTCCTAACCTCACGATACTATTCATTGTTGGTTTAAGTACCCGCTTCATTTTCTTATTTAATACGGCCTAAAATATATTCTCGTCATATGTCCACTGAAATGCTTTAGAATTAGCTCTATTCAATGACACAATGTGGGGCTTATTAGCTGGATAACCCTAGCCCGTGCTAATGAATCGGATGCAGTATAGCCTTTGGTTAGAATTAATTGCCATCGTGTAAGAGCGGCGCTTCACTGTTGATGTACCAGTCGAGTGATCGAATAGGTCACGGTTAATGACTAGTCGACTAAGCGAATAGGTCACGCTGTGCAAATCGAGTTATTTCACCATCTCGATACAGTCAGGACGAGATTAATCAATATAATCAGGACGAGTTTTTTCCAGCAATGCTGCAAAGTATTTTATTGTAAGATTTGCGATACGGGCATTAAATATAAGACGGTTTTTCTTTTTTGTGGTTTATTTTATTGTCGAATGTTTGATATCATTCAAGCTAAGAATAGCTTTCCAGCAATACTGCAAAATATTTTATGGTAAGATTTGCGACAGGGGGATTAAATATAAGATGGTTTCTCTCTTTTGTGGTTTATTTTATTGCCGAATGTTAAGAAGATATTCCACAAGCTAAGAATAGTTTCTGTGGTGAATGATTCTGTGGTGATTTTTTTAAAGACATTTCTGAATGTAAATTAGTATTAAATAACGGTTTAATAAATATTAAGTACCTCATGAATTACTTTAATAATTGTCTTTTGTTTCCAAGGGGAAATGTAACTTAACCAAATGGTAAAAAGATGAAAGCAAGAGCGACTAAACTAAAGACGTTTGATTTATTTTACATTTGTCCTCGGCACTATTTTTATTAAATGACTAATTAATATTAAATTAATTTATCAAAATGAGTTCTAAAAACTTAGCTTTTCTTGTGATTATATTAATTATAACTTTTAACTAATTTAAAACCTTCAGCGATACGTTAATCAAATAAATGTATATAGAAGCTGTTCTTAGAGGAGGAATTAAATTTTTGTATTTTCTTCTGAACGCATGCTCAGTTTTAATTTATTAAAATAGACTTACTTTTTTGGAATGTTTTAATAAAATTAGTACCACAGGTAGGTACCACAATTGTTAACCTTAAAAGTTAACACAATTGACCACAACCTTCGTTTTAGGGTATCCAGCAATTATAGAATGCCGGAAATGTATGACTACAAAGTTGATCGTTTTTACTTGTTTTTATGAAAACAGTATACATATACTGTTCTTTCAGATATAGTTCGGTTGTAGATTACAATAGATACGATATATTTTTAGTAATATAAAAATAATCTCTAGAGTGCAAGGAGGAAAATACCATATACCGGTGCAGTCCTACTTTAGACACTGAGTTGAGTGTAGAGTACTCGTTTGAAAATATTGGAAAATCTGTGAAAGTCAAGACCAAAAAAGGCGACAATATTTTACTACAAAAAAAAAAATGGCGCTGACAAATTTAAACTGGTTTCGAAAAACCAAACTGGTTTCAAAAAACAATTTGCTACAAAAATAAATTCTCATCCTTTAAGACGACTACAGAGAAAAGTGATTTTTAATTTTACTACTGTCTTCGCTGCAGTCTCAACTTTCGTCAAGGGTGGTAGTGGAGTTAAATTTTGAACTGCTAAATTACATGCATTTTTTTTTAAATTGCTACGAAGTTTCGACGTAAGATCCAAATTATAAGGGTAATCCGTCATCGGCCAAAATATATAGAGATAGATGTATCATTGACCAATTAGTGCAGGGCAGATACTTTAACGATAAAGTTATATGAGGATAATTATATCAGCTCCAAGTTGTATAGGCAGAGCTGCACGGACTATACTTATATAATTCCTGTCTAACTTAAATTTATTATGTGAGATTTTTTTAAGGTATATAAGTTATCTACTTAGAAATGTGTTACTATCGAAAGTGTCTTCGTTCCTTTGACGTTGCCTTTTAGCTCCCAGGTTACGAATGCTGCAGCTTCAATTTTTTCATCTCCTATGTAAAATGGTGACCAGAATCTAATTCTAAGGTTTGTGATTGTTTAAAAAAAACTATAAAAATTAATATGAATAAAATATATATCAATTTTGTTTTCATAAGAAGTATCTCTAATGTATTTTTTCTTAATTCTTTTTTTAGATTACTGTATTTCTAAATTTGTATCCATGCGAAATTATATCTTACCATACTATGTCCATTTATATCGAAGGGCTTTGTTGCTTCCAGGAAAATCCTCTGAAAGGAGTCAGTAAATTATTATAGAAAAACAATTTTATGTAAAAAAAATATATTTTAGCCTTATGGTGGGGCCACATTAAATTTTAACGCCCATTATCGCAATAGTTAAGGGTAACAATGTTCCACAAAATAACGCGTTAATTGAGTGGCTTCATCTGCATTTAGCGAATGGCGCCGATAAACCACATTTGATTTTTATAACCTTTATCTCCGGATCCGGATAACTACCGGATCTCATAAATTTGATTCAGATTGAAGTACTTCAAGAAACTCAACCACTTTTTTATTTCTTCACCCCAAAGACTGCCACCCGATTTATCGTGTAACATTTAATGGCATCATGAATGCCATTAAAAAATAAGCATGTCAAGTCCTGGTTACTGCTATGTCTAATATTTATTAACGCGATAATTACGGCGTTAACCCTTAGTGTGGCCTGATATATGAATTTTATATGAATTTCATATAAAAGCATTGGTAAATTAGTTAAATTCAAGGTTTGCCAAAGATTCAAGGTTTGACAAGTATTCATTAATTCCAAAGATCGGCGATTTCCCCTGACAATAACGATAATGAGGAAAAAGTTGATGAAACTGTAGGTTTATTAGCCCGTTCCTAAACCGTGAAACCACAGATTATCGGCGTTTCTTACTACTGCTTATTAGCAAGTTGCCAGTTTCAACTTTTCGGTTGATTCGCCGTTATATTATTTTAAATGAGTTACGAGTAAAGTTATTGTGTAGGAACGGAGAGAAAGAATGAATTCTATTTTTAAAAATTGGACAAGTAGACAAATAGGTTAATACATATCAGCAGAAAGGCTTGCTAAATAAAAGGAACAGAGAAATAAAAACGAAAACAACAATAAAACACTAATTGGCGATTAGGTTGTACCACGAATTTTCCGACACAGACTTGACAAGGTCATTTCATGGAGGGAACACTTTCGGGTATTGCAAGAGTTTATTTTTACGTAAAGGTGATAGATAGGTTAAGTAAGCCATGAAATCTCTATGAATTTTTGCCCTGCCATTTCTAATGCAAACGGGCTATCGATAAGACCTTTAATCAATTCAAAGAAATCCAAAGCGCAAAGGATTCCACCCTTAATAGTAGTGAAAAAGCTGTCAGATAGGTACAATTAGAATATTATCCATAATTGAATGATGAAAGCAAAGATGCACAATAGTAATACAAAGAAAGGGTCAAATGTCCTTATCGGTAATTAATAGAAGGAACTGAGTCTTGAAAAATTTACAAGAAGGCTGGGGAAAAATTAACACGGTTTAAGTATGATTATTATTAATTAGGCCTGAAAATGAAGATGGTATGTAATCTCAACGAATGTGTGTTTGTTAAAATTAACAACAATATGTTCAGATGATTTGGACATATTAAAGGACAGTGAAAGGACTGACAAGAGGATTATGTACGAAAGGAGTAAGTGGGAAAAGTTTTCTAGAAAATTAAGAAACAAATGGGGTGATTAGTTCGGAGAATATCTGAAAGGTTTAAATATAAGGGGTCGTAAGAAAATAAAAGTTTGTACGATAGGGAATGACACGAAAAAAAAGGAAGACGCAATAGAACACTTTGATATTCTATAACGAATGAAATGATTGTTCTCAATTTCACTCTTTCTCTGATTTTAGTCTTTTTTAATAGTTTTCATTGTTGAAGAGTTTTCCAAAGTTTTACAAAATTGCGCTATAATCTATTCTCTAATCTGTAACAGACAAAAATACATTTTTATTTCTTTCTGCTATTTCAAATTTTGTCTACATTGGTTCGTTGCTTCCGTGTTATTTAAGTTTGACGACTTTCGTTATGGGACTCGGATAATCATCTAAGAATATTGATCTATCTATTATCTCTTATCTATTATCTCTTGAACAATAAATCTAGAGAGAGCGCGGATTTTCTAAAAAGAATATTGTTGGTAGATTTTGAAATTTTCTAAACATTTTTTTAAATCCTATATTGCTTACCCAAATTATAATTACGAAAGTGAGTTTCTTTGTTCATTTGTTTGTCTCACTTTCACACTTCACCTTCTCAACCTATCTCCGCGAAATTATGCATATAGCATGCATGTAGCATTCAAAATGGTACATGTAGCTCGTATTATAGAGATTAACAAAAGATACTTTTATCCCTGAAAAAATATTTTCTTAATTGGATAAAAATATTTCTAAATATAAATCGCTGTACCGAGGATCGAAAGGTACATATTGTGCGTATTGTACACCCCTAATAATATTACATCTCATTTTTTTATGTTCTGGCTTACAATTTTATTTTTGTTAATTTCTTTCCCAACAAGTTAGTTTAATTGTCATATCTGTAAACGCCTTTAAATAGTATCGGAAGATGGTTGAATATATTTGATGTTAATTTTGTAGAAATTCATTATTCACAATTAAATGAAACTACGCGCGGGCAATTAGCAGATATTTGCTAATAGCCCACCTAAAGATGTTATCATACAACAAAACCTAGGTCGTGGTAAAGAATTTAAATAATATAGATATAATACATCACGTAGTTTCATATAATTGTGAATATCGGAAGATATAAAGGAATATGAAAATTTAATACTTTTATGAGACTACACATGACATTTGTCATATTCTCCGGTAACATCGCAAAAAATTACTTGCGGTGTTCTTGAGGTTGTTGATATATGTGTGTATGTATATATCAAGCTACATAGTCATTTCCAATGCTAAGGTTCAATATTTTCACAGGATATTATTTTTAATTCAAACCATAATTTTTTCCCTTTGCACACCACTGAAGGCATGGGTTAAAGTTGTATTTTACAATTGTCCTGATTGCATTTCTTCCATTATTTCTGTTTTGTTTCTCTGCATATTACGTTTCCGATTCTCTTTCAGGCTTTCGCGTCTCCGGAAGTAAAAGTGAAACCTTTATTGACGTCTTTTGTCTGTTGCAGATTTAAAAGAATATATATATATATATATATATATATATATATATATATATATATATATATATATATATAAATATAAATAGTCTCTAATTTTTTGCAACATCGACCACAAATTAAAAACAAAAAATAATCGAGTTTTACGATAGTTATCAAAAATAACGAGCGGCAAGTTTTTAGATTCAGAGTGAAAGTTATATTTTTTTATATACCAACGCGATGTCCCACATTATAGATCTTTATTTTTTTGAGTCATTAATCTATATTGACTCAGTTTACTAATTAGAATCGAAATAATTTATTTAAATACGAAATAATTTTGTATTATGTACTTTTGTGACATCAGCGTGTGTCTCGTTTAGTTCTGTATTATTTCTCGTAAATCAAAACTTTTCTTTAAACATGAAGATTATAACTCAAAAACCCTCAAGCCGCGAATCTTATTCGCTTTTAATTAATTATTTATTTATTAAAATATATTTTAAATATTATTTTATAAACTCTTGTTGTTATTTTTTTTGAAGAAATCGAAGACTGAATTGAAAATTTAATCCCAACATTGGAAATAGCTGATGATCTGGACATAACTTGCTATACGGTCATCACCATTGACCGCGGTTTATTGGTTATTACTATGCATGTTAACCTAGTATCTCGCACTTTGTCACTTTTAAGATAGCGACCATTAGGTGGTTATCACAAAACATGTTTCTCTCTGCAAATGTCAAGATAAAAAACGCATTAACTTGGCTCTCCTCTTGTGCTAGAGTCCGCTGCATGATACGAGGCCAAGATATTTTACTTTACGATTTCTTTTAAATTGTTTCAAGTCTTGAGTTTAAAGTAGTGGTCAACGATTATTCTATATATACGTATGTGTCGTATTTTAACTGTAGTGGTCGTAATGAGGTAGTATAAGGTTGGTACAAAATCAGAAAGTCATAATTTTTTCACAAAGCAACTTCATGCACGTTTGTGTTAATGATATTCTGATTTCATTTCATTACAATTGTATCAATGTCTGCATGTCTTCATTTATTTTATGTTACGCATATAGATATCGTATTATACCTGTTCAAAGTTCGTTTTCGTGTACAAAAATTCGTTAGACAGTGGAATTTTATTAGTTTATCTATTGCTTTGCAAATCTACCTTAGCAAAAAGTTTATATAATTGTATAATTTCTTGTTTTCAAATAGCAAGATGACGCCCAAGATAATTTTTACAAATATTGAATATATTTGGCATTAATTTTGTAGAAATTTATAATTCACAATTAAATGAAATCACGAACTAGGTTTCGTTGTATTATAACATCTTCAGCTGGGCTATTAGCAAAGATTCCTAACATCATCCTAATATCATCACTTTTGCTAATAGCACACCACACATAATAGTAAAGAACTTAAAGAAAGTAGAAATAATACTACATCACGTAGTTTCATTTAATTGTATACATTTAATTTTACATTTTTTGTGTGAAATGGTGTTATGGTTGGCTGAAAGAGATTGCTCTCGTAGCAATAAGTCCGCCATATGTATTAATTACATACATTAAAGTAGATAAATAAATAAATAAATAATACAGGCTTCTGTGTCTTAAAGAAAATCCTGTATGTAAGATTTCTGTCCCAAAATAATACATAAGTAGATTTTTAGTATATTATGTATTATTATTTTACAGCTAAAAAAACCTGGAAAAGTTCCCAATTAGGCCCACAAAATCTGGAAAGTCAATCCTACTTATACAAATTATTGCAAAAATAATGTGACATTGAAATCATTACAAATTATTATACATAATTATCCATAAATTAGCAAAAGTAATGTGACATTGAAATCATAAAATTTTATTTCTGTGATCGTTATCCAGTTTTTTATCCATTATTGTTATCGATAAGGCCATTATTGTTATCGTCTGCATAATTGAGAGATACCTTCGAAACTTATTAAACTTGGAGCTACAAAGGGATGATATGATGGTGTCGTTATTGCCTAACTGTTATCAGTTGTTGAAATTAGATTGGGTGCTAAAAATATTTTATTCTTCTTTCGATTGGCGACTATAAAGTTGTTGGCAAATTGGATGACAGCGGTGTAACTATTGTGATATCCAAAAATTGAATTTGGGATTTGGCTAAAAAGGCCGATTTGTATGTGGGGATTGTCCTGTAAACCTTTAGACCGATCTTGTCATATTCAATATCTGAAATTGCTTCAATTTGATTGTTATGAAAATATTATACTGATTTTTTATTTTGTAGCTGTGTAGAAGCATCGTATTAAGTTGAATAAGAGTATTGTTAACATATAATTGATTTTCATTTGATAAACATAAATTATCGAAAATGAAAGGAAAATCTATGATTTAATTAGAAACATTTGCTTGCTACCGAAACTAGTTACCAAGATTAATTTAAGTGTTCCAGTAATCGAATTTGGTGCTTGAAAGTTGCATAGACAATTACGAAACTTGAAAAGAAATGAACTTTTCTTGAGAAGTTTCAATATTACTTGTTTATAGTTTCTCAAATAAATAAAAAAAAAACAAATTCAATAAATATTCCTGTAGACACTAAAAAGGAAATGTATTTTTTCTAGTCTATTATTACGGCTCGTCATTTAGATTATTTGCGCTTAATGTAACAGCTCATAAAATTTGAGCCGAAAATGATCATCTTGTATTTAAGTGAAACTTCTTTGGGCGCCATGACAGTAAAATGTCAAGGTCAAATTTAATGCAACGTTTTCATTCAACGTTTTGTTGTAACGTCTGAATGTAACGAATCTATCGCAAGAAGGACGGAAAATAGGTACTTAGCTAACAATCGAGAGCGATAGATGAACACGCGAAACGAACAAAATAGCGCTCACTACTGCTATCTGCTGTTTTGTACGTTACATGTGTCAAAGTAAACTGTCAAAATGTTATCTATTTATGATTATTTCGCGTGTATTTCATCCATTACAAAATTAACAACATAAGTACTTAATTAATTTACAAACCCGTAATGAACCCGCACATATAGTTGTCGTAGATATAATGTAACCGCATTTAGCCCTGCTCTGGTACTGGCATCGTGGCTATTTTTTAATTGTCATCGTGGCTATTTTTTATTTTTTAATTGTCTCTAGACTCTATTAGATGTTTACGTCAATTTGTAATGACGTTTTATTAATTTTTCTGAATGATAAATCTTCTTATATGAATTTAGTACAATCTATGGACTTACACTTAGCCTACTATCTCTCTTTCTTTGCCGTTTTACCCTTTACTATATATAAATCGAGGTTTAGGTCGCTAAAAAAGTTACTATTCAGTCACGTGTACCAAGTTGCACGACGATGTAAATAAAATATTTTGAAAATTGTTTAATACCTTTGAAGCCTCTTTAGCAAAGAGTCGAAGTGTTAACTGGCCCTTCGAATAGTAGAGGTGAGGGAGTGGGGATACGGTTTGGACACGGGTCGCAGGCTGGTGGAAAGCGCGACCGGTCCTCGCGCGACAACTTTCTTATTGCGAGCGTGCGCGCGACACCGCGCCTTTGTTGCATGCCAACACACTTATTTATTGTAATGAGCGGGCGCTAGTGCTGGGCTGCCTGCAGACGCAGTGTGTGTCAACCTTATTATTTATTTTATGGACGCACTTGTCCTAGATGGCAATATATATGTAACGAATATAGAGAAGATAAAATAATATTAACATTAATTTTGTTGTGTTCGGTATTTTTACCCTAGTTTTACTTTGCAGCAGCATATCCGAAAAGGTTTACAGACTATGAAAAAGAAATACATATGTTCTTTATCGACCGTCCGGAAGCTTTTGGCAGCTTAAAGTGGACAGACCTCTGGAATGTGTTGAGAAAGAAAGGCGTAGACGAAGTGTCGACAAACTGAATTCAAAGCTTCTATAAGACCTGTTGAGTTGTTGATGACTACTATAGTTGATGACTACTATAGTTATACAAGGAGATATATTGAGTCGATACAGTGTATTTAATCTTTCATATGCGAATGATATGGCTATAGTGGCTGGACGTGCTGCAGATCTTAAAATATATGTGTGTAAATAAGACCAAAATAATGATTATAAGCAGAGGGCCAGTGCATCATCAGATCTTCGTACAAGAAAGTTCTCTGTAAGGTTTTGTGAGGATCTTCTTTCTTCTTCTTATGCCTTTATATATAATTGGAAGACTTAATGTGTATATCTACTCCCGTAGTTCTAGCAGTAATCAGCTATTAAAATAATAGTATTAGCAATCAAAGTGTCAGAATCTATATTTGTATTATTGGACTATAAAAAAAATGCGTTTTTTCGAACGAAAATTCATTATTTTCAATTAAATATCAATTAGTTAATATGACTATCTTGGTAAAATAAGAATATCTTTACTGGAGATGTCATTTGTCATTACGTAATAAAATTCTTGGACTTAAATTCTACTCTACAGTATATATACTCTACAGTACAGTATACTTCCATTCCCATTCCTGCTGCATTGCTTTCTCAATTTCGTCACACCATATCCGAGGTCATCTCGAAAGTTTATTTCTTCTTTCTTCTAGCCCTTCATCTAGTATTGGGCTTCCTCGTAGCATGACACCAGGTGTTGATACCGCCAGCCCACCTTAGCATTTTCATCTTATCAATATGTAGCTACGCTTTATGTATTTTGATAGTAATCCAACATTTTGTTAACGTATAGCATTTTGTGGCCACGCAATACACCTGTCATAGGTCTTCATTTTGGCCAAGCTATGTTTATACTCTATAGGTGAAACCTTCTTTAATTTGGTATTCGTTGTTAAGATTGAGGTGGTGGAATTTTGTGTATCAGTATATCATCCCCAATAGCTGATGTTCCTCCGTAGTCACAATCCGTAAACTCGATCTTGGTGCGACTGACGCGTAACCCGCGAGTTTCTAAAACTTCCACCGACCGATAGAATGACTTTTATGATTCAGGCGTCTCTTTTAAACATTACGGGTTCTACTATATCAGTAAACACCATGGTCTTGGTTGTTGAATGTGTCATGTGATGTAATTCTTAGATATGTTGAATAGTAAGGCAAGGCTGACCCTTAGTATACCCCCACTTTTACTTCGGTCGCGTTACTTAAACCTCCTGGATTTTTATATAGTCAGAGAAGACATAGAAGATGTAAATTGCGCCGGTCACTTATTTCTCTCCAGTTACCAGTTAGTCTTTGATCTCAGCTTGTTCTAGTTAGTACTAGTGATCGCTCCTCGGACTGATGCAATTTGTATGAATCTTTGTTCGGAAATTTTTCATTTAGAAGTTTCGTCATAGTGTTCCTTCCCATTGCTGTGTATATCTGTGTATGCATCTGCTGATAGTAGTATGTTTTCTTTATTTTTTTATTTATTTATCGTTGTCTTGCAGGATTTTGCTACTATTTTGGCTGCAACTCTACTTTGTGCGACATTTATCATTACGTTATAGTTTCCCAGGCAGTAACGATAAAAAAGCATACAAGAAGAATAAAAGAAATCTAACGGTGTGATAAGAATTTAGCACAAAATAACAGATCCTCATTCATTGCAAATATATCAATGACATTCAATTATGTCCGCGAGGAGACAGTTTTCGAAATACATACAACCGCACAGTGAGGTGCCATGGTATAGATCGGTTCAGAACGGAGGTATGGCAAACAATTTGTGCTCGTGAGTTGTTGCTTATTTATTTAGAGCAAAAAAGGATATCTTTTAAAATAGGTTAAAAATAAAAATATAAAAGTACCTTAAAAAGTCTTTTTCAGGCACGAAAAGACTTTTCAGGCACAAGACCATGCTTATATTTCCGGGAACTCCGTATAATGCGGGATGGGTCTATCTTACAGTGAATTAATGTTTTATATAGAAGATAAATAGAGGGCAATATGTTTGGTGCCCCTGCTTAATTTTGAACATTTCCCATTTTTCTATATGTCTTTTTAGAGGTCATTCCACCGTGTAGGTTTTTATTGGTAATCTCATCGGGTATCTTGAAAGTTTATTTATATACATATATATTTATTTAAAGGCTGTGTCGGTATTTTTATACGCTCTGGAAGCCACATATCTTATTCGGTCGGGATGAAACTTAGCACAAAAATAGCGTTGACCAAAATTTAGCTTAAGTTCGCAGATGAACAAAATTGGCCTAGTACTTTCAAAATGGCGGCAATTCATAGGGTCATTTTCGGAAATTTTTTTAAACATTTATCTACCAATTAATGATACCTAAATTGTTAAAAGTAGTTTTGAAATATTACAAGTTTTGTATAAAAAATTGTTTTTATATACATATTTAAATGAATATTTATTTGAGAAATAGTAAATTTGCTTCTATATTTTAGTGTATTCATTAATATCACATGGATTGTTACTATGACAAAATCTACTATATAATTTTCAGTAGGTCTTTAAATTTTCTTTAATTTCCCTCTTGAAGGCATTATCGTACAATCTACTATTTATGAGTCGTAGCAAGTTAACATTTAACAAAATTAGTTTTTTAAAATTATTTTGAGAGGTACTGATCAAAGGTTAAAAACACAAATGCAGTCTCATAAAGCACTAGATTATCTATCATTTTTGTCATAACTCCTTTGTTAAATTAATATTTAAAGAGAAGCATGAAAACATTTTCTCAAATATCGTACTAAGAATTTATGGGATATAAAATTTGAAATTTTATCAAGTATTAATTTTTTTGTAGTATTTATATTTTAGGAGGTACAACCAGTTTTATAGAAATGGTTTGTCTTATTATCTCTTTAGTTTTTCCAAATTTCTCATGAACTGTTCATCGTACTGCAAATTATGTTATAAGTTTTAGAGCATGTTTAATTTTTTATAAAACTTTAAATTATTTTGTTTAGAAAATTTTTTGTCCTAACATGAACCCTTCATAAGGTCAAAATCTTGTTAAGTTTTAAACTTTTCACAAAAAGGGGCAGATTCAGTCAGCATGACCACTCAGACTGCACAACTTGATAAATTACTTATCATCCTACTTAACGTTGTCCTGTAACATTTAATGAAGAAAACCTCATATTGTGAAACTACATTTTTAGATAATTTGACTGGACCATTAATACAATAACAAATTGTGATACCATATTGCAGTTTCTCTGTTCCCAACGTTCTATTTTTACTATCTTCTCTAAAAGGGTAAAAAACTGACACGAAATAGAGATCTTTTAAAATAAGTTCATTAATTGATAGACTATGACTGTGTGCTCATTCAGGAATGATTGAAAGTTTGCATACCTGAAATAGCTTACTAACCAAAAAGAAAAAAGGAATAATGAGTTGGTTCAGCCATATTGAATGTTTAGACTAAAAATAAATTTCCCACAAATGTATTCAAAATACGAATACATATTTGAGAATTGACATGGTGAAAGGAGTATATCAGGTTGAGTATATATGATATTTCTACATCTTCTATTCCATTGATATGGCAGATAATATGAATTAACAGAATAAAGATTCATGCTATAATAATAAATAATGATAACAGTAAAGGCAATAGTAGCAAATATTATTTAGATTATAACTTTGGAGAAACAAAAATACTATTATTTTTTATTACTGCCACTTATATGTATGAATTTCAATTGCAAATTAATTGCTAATGAATAATATCTTACAGCTTATAAAAGTTATGATTATAAATATTGAAATGGTTTATACTAACAATGACCAGACGTAGAGAAAAAACTGAAGGAAAGAAAAATATTGGGGTAATGACTCTTAAAAGTGAATAACAACAAAGTTTCATTAATAAATAATAGACAAATTTATTCCACAATTTGACATCGTTTTTTTATTAACATTGATGAATAATTTTGTATAATCAATGGGAATAATCAATTTCAAAGTTTAATCAAATCTAAATAGAATGAAATAAGATTACGAAAATTTGCTTTGTAGATTTCTAATTATTTCACTAATCGGTAAGTAAGCATAACGATTCTGACTCAATATTATAAATGTGTTACAATATTGACTAGGAAATATTTTATTACTTCCCTTCTTAATAGGAAAATGTCTTTCAACAGAATTAGTTTTTCAGAATGCTTCAACAGACATTCTGAAAAACTAATTATTTATATATATTTGAACGAGGTCCTCATCTTATAATGACCACACATTGTGAGATGAGGACCTCAATGGGATTTAAAATTGGTATATTAAATTTTTTTGTCACATTGAAGTATTGTAACATGCTTACACAATCAGCCTTTGTCACTATACCTGTTATAAAAAATTGTTTGAAGTTAAAATATTGTCTGGTTAAAAACAATGGTGCATATCTAGAACCATTACCTATGTTCTGACTTTTACATGAAAAATTTATATAAAATAGTGGAAGAATGTGAAGTTGTACTCGGATTTGTTCTAGTAAGCTAAGCCTCATTATACCATTGTGTGTAAGACCTGAAGACAATTTTGCTTAAATTAAAATGAAAGTAAAGAAAGTTTATATTATTACCAATAATCATGTCAATTCAGATGTATAAGCACACAAGTATTTGCACGTTTTTAATTTTCCTGTTTTATTGAGTTACTCCAGTAAAGAGGTGTATGCTCTTTACATATTACAATTCAATGTTTAATATTTAATTAAAGATTAGTGAAGTGTTAAATATGTCACACATGGTTGCACAAATCATGGTTTTTACATGATCTGTTTACGTAATATAAAATTTAAAAGTCTTTTGTAACCATTGCTTCTGAATAAAAATGTTGATTAATGATTTTATAAGATTGTAATATTAGCTCAACCGTTTGTCAGTTCGATTCATGGGTTTGAGTATGATAAAAGAATTTAATCTCATCATTCTCTTCTGTAATTTTACAGTTGTAGGTGGTTAGTAGTTATTATGTTGAGGTTTAAAAGAGAAATATATAAAAAGAGAAGAGAACTATTTTTTATTTATATTTCGTATACTATGCATATATAACATTTTAGAAATAAAAATCAATTTCTATCTTTTCAGGAGTTGTTCAATCGTCCAACATTTGTCCAAGATGGCACAGCGGACTTCGATGTGGTTACTGGCAAAATGGGTGCGTTATATTGTCAAGCAAAATAAAGTATTACTAGCATTAATTAGATAATTTCTGTATAGTAGTTTATTATTTACTACTGATAAGTTAGATATCAGTTTATCATAGTTTATATAGCGAATATTATTTTCTTTCCGGTATTGAATATTTTACTGCGAAATTAAATACTTTATCATGTATTTAAAACTAGCGAAAATTTTTATTTATGTACTGAATATGTTTACTGCGAATCATTTAATTAATTTTATTTTTTATATATTGTGTAAAAATTATCCTCAATATAATTGAGCTTTGCGGATTGGAGTAAGCAAGAGAACACAATAATTTTTCTATTGCAATGACTATCAAGGAATGCTTGTCGATGACAGACTTTTAATTTCAGGCGACAAATGGCTGGTTTCATGCCTGGGGGTGTTGTATCTGAGCAAAGGTCTGTTTTACCGAGTGGTGCCAGCTGATCAACGTTTCGAAGATCCCTATGCCGGCGTGTTCAGGTTCAGACTATGGTGGTGCGGACAGTGGGTAGAAGTATTAGTTGACGATCGGCTGCCAACAGTTAATGGGAAGCTGGCCTTCCTGCAAACCTCTCATACGGATCAGTTATGGCCTGCACTGTTGGAGAAAGCTTATGCGAAGTGAGTTTCTTCTATCTAAAGCTAATCAGCCAAATCGTCAGAATTGAATTTTCCTCAAATTTCTTTGGTTAAAGGCTTATAGCTGATTTTTAGATCTTCTATTAAGAAAAATAAAAGAACTAAATACATATTTAGAAGTTACTGTTTGAATCACATTAACAGATTCAACAGATGTTGACAATTTAAGTCACAACTTTTGTATCTTTCACAAAAGCTGCAATATTAAAATTTTGAAATAAATTATTGAACAGTAAAAGAAGATTTGAAACTCAACCAAATTGAAAATAAGTCATTTCTAAAATATTCTTATTGAAAATTAATTCAAATTTCAGATTGCATGGTTCTTACGAAGCTCTAAAGTATGGAAGCTTGTTAGACGGTCTAGCAGATTTGACTGGCGGTATAACTGAGAGTATACCCATTAATCAATACTCAACAAATCATGTTCGTCTACTGACGGAACTCTTGAAGACTACTAGTTTAGTAACATGCACAATACAGAACACAAATGTAAGTGATTTACAACATAGCTAATAGTTGGAAGTATGTATATTGTAATATTATAGTGCATAATAATTCTAAATAATTTTATATTACATTCATGTGATATTACAGGGACATATTTGTCGTAAACTCCTTTTATTAGGCTATACTACATCATTCTAGAACAATAATACGAAAATTTCAATTCAAACATTTGTTTCTTAACCTTGAAATACTCAAGAGCTTAGCAACTATGTTAAGTATGATAATACTGCTACAAACATATTCTCTAAATAATTTTATAGTACATTAATGTGATATTACAGGGAAATATTTATCGTAAACTCCTTTTATTAGGCTATACTATATCATTCTAGAACTATAATACGAAAATTCCAATTCAAACATTTGTTTCTTAACCTTGAAATGCTCAAGAGGTTAGCAATTATGTTAAGTATGATAATACTGCTACAAACCTATTCTCTAAATAATTTCGTAGGCATTGTTCACTGGATCCATTTGTCATATTGGTTTATTAATTGTTATTATATTGTATAATAGTACTTCAATATAAATCTACATTATGATTAATTCAAGTGTTTAATAATTTTAGTATGGCAAGGATATAAAAGTAATGTGTCACAACGAGGATGTTTTTCCATCAATTATATGCATTGTGATTAGTAATAGCGAAGTAAAGGTAATAGTTTACGGGATGGTGGTCATTTTCACACATTATTAAATTCTAAATGACCGATTTTATTTGCAAAGAAAAGACAAATAAGAATTAATAACTATACATAAAAGCTAGCGGCAGCCATGGATAGCTTAAGCGTGAAAGCTTAGCGAAAATTGCAATGCCTTCTTTTGCTTACTCGTTTTGCTACATTTATTTGTATCAGCATGTATTACTTTGGAAATGTACACTTTTCTGGAACATTCAATTTCTGTATTGCGTTGCACAAAGTGAGTTCTCTTTTAAAAATGATGACTTAATGAGTTATGCTAAAAGTAAGTAGTCGAATTTCACAATTCCAATCAAGACAACCAAGTAACCCATGAAAAAAATTTTCTTTTTCTTTCGGAATGAAATGGCTTTTTTATGAGCAACTAAGGGGTCACCATAAAGTTCTTTCAAAAGATATGAACAATGAACAAGGGTGTTGTCCACACATAATGTAATTGTATTAAAGTATTGAATATTAATATAGTAACCTGAGAGAAATTCATACTTCACCATAATGATGCATCTCATTAATTCTCATAAATTTTTCAAAAAATCTATTTTCGGAGGTGCAAAAGAAATAAAAAAGAATTTTGGTTGTTTTGCTATAAAAAGTTTATAAATTGAGTTATAACAAAGTTGCGCTTAAAAGATTTCTATCTCTTTGCATATGTAGATTCACCACTCAACTAATTTCACTGTAAAATTTATTTATTTCAATTTAATTTTGTTCGTACAGATCGCATTATATTTGTAATTGCTTTTAGGCTTCCACAAACAATGAAGCAGAACATAAACCATGTCATTAATTTTATAGTATATTAAATTCTCAGATCCTACGTGGTTTACTTTGACTATAATTATTACTATATTAATTACATTGACTTTTTACATTGACTATAATTGAACAAAACTTTCGTTTTTACGAGACCAATGCTAGAAGTGGTTTTATAAATTGTACTAGACAAGTTAAATTGTATTGTCAAATATTATTTTCATTGCAGGGTCGGACACAAAATGAACTATTAAATGGTATTCAGTATGGATTAAATTATAGAATCTATGCTTTAGAAAAGGTAAGCTTTTTTTGTTTATTTCTGATATTGTTATTGTGTTTTTTTTATTTCAAGAAGTCTGCTAAAGCAAACTTTAGCTATATTATATATGACAGTGTGTATTTTAACAGGACAAAGTTGTTTAATTTAGATGTAAAATGAGATACTATGGTTGTCATCCACTCTGATTGAAAATTTTAAATGATTTCTATCAAAAGTTTGAATGAAAAGTCTAAATTAATCCTTTGTTAAATTGGTAAAAAGTGAGGCAGGTTACTTTACTAATATTTTCGCAGTACTAATATATACCATGATTTTTAATATATTTTGAGAAACCTGTTGGTGGTGTATAAAATTTAAAAAAGTTTTCAAATTTGTCAGACCTTAAACTTACAGGAATTTATCACGAAATGTCAAAGAAATTTTAAGGATAAAAGATGAACAAAAACCGTTATTGAGTATTGATATTAACATTTTGATATTTTATTGTAATAAAGGTAACTTAGTCATTACATCCAGTTATTTTTGTAAAAAAATTAGCACAAGGTAGGCAACCGAAAGATATAAATAATGATACAAATTTAAATAATAATGGATAATAAACAATAATGGGTCTCTATCTAAATTTGATGTTGCGACATGAAACCAGAATTTAACAAAGGATTAATTTCTTTTTGATCTAAGGGAAATTGTTAGAAGGGTGAAAAACAATATTGACAAAGTTTTTGACAAACATGTTTTGGAAAAGTAGTCACAATAGATTAAAAAGGTTATAAATTAATAATTTCACAGTGGTGCGATTGAGGGGAATATTTTCGCAATGAAAAAATGAATGATTAAAAACTAATCTGTAGGGAAAGTTCTAGTTTTTCCTCTATCTGTATTAAATCGTTATCACCTTATAACAACTATTTTCATAAAGAAATGGAAGTAAATTAATTTATATTTCTTTTCAGATCGAAACTTATGGGAATGGATCCCTGCAAGTCGTTAAACTATGTCATCCGCTTGGCATAGGAAACATTGAACTCTTAGGCTATAACTCGCCTAAATGGGATAGCATACCGAATCACGAAAAAGAGAGATTGGGCCTCAAGCGTATGAATGTTGGTGAATTCTGGATGTGGTACACTGACTTTGAGGAGATTTTTACACATATAGAGACAGTTCATCTTGACAGTGAGACGAGTCGGGATGAGCCTTCATTGCAGGCTAAAAATACCTGGCAGATGAAGGTGTACCAGGGCACGTGGAGGAAAGGCGTATCAGCTGGAGGCTGCAGAAATAATATTGGTGCGAGACTTTTATCTGTTACTACTTTAAGAAAGAAAAAAAAATAAATATGAAATTTTGTTTGAAACAATGGTATTAATGTTGGGTATCAAATGAATGAATTTCAAAATTTTATAGATTTTTTCAAAAATTGTTCAAAATTTTCCTGTGTTTAAATTTGATTATGACTCTTATAATATATGTACATGGGCTTTTGTGAATTATCAAGCGACTTTAATTTGCAAATTTTCATTATAGCTCGTTAAGTAGTCATTTACATATACAGGACAAAGATATCTAAATCTCCACTAAAATTCTATAGATTTTTTCAAAAATAGTTCAAAATTTTCCCCAGTTTTTAAATTTCATGATGCCACTTATAATGTATGTACATGGACTATGTGGATTGTTAAACCACTTTAATTTGCAAATTTTCACTGTAGCTCGTTAAGTAATTTCATTTACATATATAGAACAAAGATATCTAAGTTACAAATTATTTGAATCAAACTTTTTCAAAAGAATATTAACAAAATTTTAATTCCCATATTCATTTTACAAAACAGACAAATGAGTTTTGCTTTCACTGTTATTAATTGGGCTTGTTACAGACATGCAGAGCTGTACGCTCTACCATTACATGCTGATTGTTACATGAATAGCCCCATTTGTAACAATAAATTCCTTCTAATGCATGTTTGTTTAATAGATATTATAATAGACTTATTAACTTCATTGCTTCCAGATACATTCCACATCAACCCGCAAATACATATAACACTCATGGAACAAGATGGGATAGTTATATCCCTAAATCAGCACAGCATAATGGAACCCAAAGTGATAGGCTTCAGCGCTTACGCCCTCTCAAAGAGTTGCACGGAAACAATACAAAGACCTTTCTTTAGAAAGAATAAATCACTTATAAACTCCCAGTACACAAACAGCCGGCAAGTAAGTCACAGATGCCAGTTAGATGCTGGGGGCTATCTCATTATGCCGACTACTTTTGAAACGGGTGACGAGTCGAATTTTACTCTTAGAATATTTTCCAGTAAATTGATTAAATTAAAGATACTTGACACCAGCCCGCAGGTATTTAAGACTGCTCTCATAAAGGCTCCTCCTCAAGTTGATGCGAAGAGTTTTATGCAATATGAGGCTGTGTTTCTGCAGTTGGCAGATGAACATAGGACAGTGAATGCATTTGAACTTCAGGAGTTGCTCGATGCATGCCTGCCCAATGATTATATAAAGAGTTGTGCTTCAATGGAGGTATGCCGGCAAGTTGTGTTGACTTTAGATGTATCCTTTTATAATTGTTTGTTAATTTAATTTATATTTGGTTTCAGTTGATTTGATTAATGGTGAGAGAATATGTTAATGGTTTCTCTTCATATTCATATCGTCATTTCGTACAATAAAATCTTTTCGTGTAAGCATTCTTGATTGCTGTAGTGTAATTTTATTTAAGCATTTCGATTGTTCAATAACCTTAAAGATTAATTGAATTTCCATCTACATTTTGAACAAACCACTTGCACGTATAACTGTACGGAATATAACAAACATTAATCGCGAGTGGGTTTCCACAGTAGAAATACACACATACTCATATTTAAATTTCACACTTGACTAGCAAACTATGAAATGACAATTGAAAATACTTCCAGAATTTATTCAAATTTACTAATGCATTTCTAGGGTTTCAAATCTAAATCCAGCCTCTCCGAGTTATGAGAAATCTAAATATCCCTACTATCCTTTTGTGTGGCATTATATAACTTTTCTCATGGTCATATCCATCTTTTTTAATAAACAGTGGGGGAGAGTTTAAATAACTTGCTACATCAGGAGGGTTTCATGAGGATATATTATCAATACACTCTACAAGTTAATATGCACATAGCTTTTCCTTTTTTTGTCTTTAAGGTACAAATATGCAAGGCAGACTTATTGCTACAGAAGCAACTATTTTCAGTCAACCAAAAAACCTAATATAAAGATATTTTATATTTTATAGGAGAGTGCATAAAATTGTGAATACAATTGCAAAATAAAAAGAAAACAATTAAGATATTAACATTATTTATGATTAACATGATGTAACAGAATTTATGATGATTTATGATGAACATGATATAAATAAACTGGAAATCTAATTAAAAAAATGGGGTAAAAGATATAAAAGAAACTGATATAAAAGGAAAATAACGTATACATATACATACGCGTTTTACATTTTAAAAGAAGTAAAGTAGTTAGGATTATTTAGGAGCAAAAACCAGGGAGGGAACAAATGGGCATTATGAAAAGAATTCTTTTCAGTTAGTTGACCTTTGAATGCATAAATTAATGGGCATTCTGGATATCAGAGTCCAACTTATTCCATAGTTTGGCAGTAAGAAGAGTGAAGGAATACTTGTAGAAGGAGCTATTGTGTTTGGAAATAAGTAAATTAAGAAGATTTTAAGAGCGAAATCCAAGATCATGTGAGCCTAAGGCTGAGAATCTAGACCTAAAATAATCTGGGCTTTGAGAATATTTTGACACATTAAAGAGAAGACAGAGAATGTGCAGATTACAGCTGCAGCAAATCTCCAAGCAGCTATACTACAACCTGTAGTCAGGAAATGGTCAAATTTCTCAAGATCGAAAATGTAGTGAATGCATAAATTTTTTTAAGTTTTCTTCTTATTTATGCGATCCCCCCCATTTAAGATCTAGATAGCATGCTGCTCCATAGATAAGCAAAGGTAACAAGAATGTTTGACACAGACGAATTCTAGTTTTCGTTGGTATAAAACTTCAGAAGTTCTGATTGATCAGAGGTTTGAAAGATCTGCCCCCTTAATCGATCAAATTAAGTTTTGATCGATCAATAGGTACAGGTATCTTTGATAGTAATAGTAGGAGAATATAGTGTTATTTAATAACTATTGTATCAAACCCAACATCGAAATTGTTGAATGAAACTTTTGACTACCAATAACAACAGCCCGAGACTTGTAGGGGCTGATTAACCGACCTATTTTATCAGTCTTTTTGACCGATCAGATCAGTAAGGTAAAATCGAAACCAATCTAAACAAATTTGTGAGATATACAGTGACTATAATCAAGCAAACAATTAGGTGTGGCTGTGTCATGGACACGGCCATATGTTGTACATGAATACGTCTATGTAACGGGCTATATTTTTTAATTAAAAGATTTTTATTTATGTATTTAGGATAAAAGCAAGGAAACAAATAATTATTGTGTTACAATAGTGTATAGGCCGATATTATATATTTTTGATAATATTTTTTTATTCTAACACCTTATTATATTCACTGTCACTACTTTAAACTAATGTTTTAAATACAATCAATGATAGATTTTGATGACAGCTGACGATTAAAACTTAAACGAACATCGTACCTTTTCTGAATCAAAAGTTATACTAATTGCAAATCTCGATATGCAGCAAAATAACCTCAAAATGGCAGCGCTTCCCCCTCCACCGCACGCGATGCGTCACTGTTCTCGCTTTTCGTAATGAGTTCTTTGATCCTTTAGTTATTCAGTGGTATTATTTAATTTTTGATGTAGAGGATAGATTCGAAACTGCAACGCCAAACTGTATCCACCGATTTTGTTATCATTAGGTTTTTTGGATTGCGCCTGTGTGGTAGCAAATTTAAAGACGTATTCACGTCAAAAAATGTTGAAATCAACTAAATTAAAAGCATTAGTTATGTCGAGTAGCTTAAGGATTGTCAACCAAGTATTATTCAAAGCAAAGCGTATAATTTCAGTGACCTTAACTAGTGTATGATGTGTCGTGGCTATAGAGATGTTGTTCGGCTTATATAAAAAGTTTTTCTTTAGTGCTTGTTCAGAGTATGCAGTTCAGTATACACCTATCAGAACATACATTTTTTATTTTTTTATTTTCAAAAAGTGTAGTATAATGTAGCGGAAAGAAAATACAGGAAAATCAAATGTGCTGTCAGTCTCAATTACATGATTGATTGTTATAGTCTTTTTTACAATTTTGTATTATAAAGACTTATGTAGGTATGCTTCAAAATTATGTAAGTGAATAAAACAGACATGTTCCATTGTTTTTATTTTGCTTTTCATAGAAATTTTATATTTTGATTTTGATGTTACAATGTTAGTGTAACCTAATTCAAAACAATAATTCAAAAGAATATTTGAAAAAGATCCATTTATTGCCATTTTCTTCTTAAATGTAATATAATTAGTGTCTTTTTTTATGAATAATTACATATACAAAATAAAAGAAATGAAATATCATATAACAATAAAAAGTAAAAGTATAAAGTATAAATTGAATAAAACTGCAGACACAGTGAGTGACCTTTCCGTTTACAAATGTCACGTTTGGCAGTGAGAAATTCAAGGTCGTTTACTTGAGGATTAAAATAAGTTTTTTCTTTGGATATGCATATTCTAGGATCCAGTGTCTATTTAAGTATAATAATAGAAAAAAAAAAAGTTTTTTTCCAAATTTTTTTTATTTACAGATGTAATTTGCTTGACTAGAAGCTGTAATTTGCTAACAGAAAAATCTGGTGTTCTGGTCGTTAGAATAATTTTTAATAGGAAAAAAATAGTAATTACGATTAGGAAAATCAATAAAAAATAAGAACGAACATAAGCTGAATGTAAGAAAAATGGATGAAATGTCTAAGAGACAGTTGTATCCGATCTAACGTAGGTTAATAAATGATACGATAAAGCCAAACATACTTTCTCATGAAATCTAAAACTATTATTTTGTTGTCTTAGTTGTATTGTTTAACTCATAGAGCACTTGTATTGCGTCTCACCCTCACTGCTGAATGAACGCATTCTATTTAGGTTTTAGCGCTTTAGCCCTTATTATTATATTATTTAGTATATTGATACAATCTTAAACTGATATAAATATACACAATTGGTTTGTATATTGTGTTTTTAGGCTATGTTACCACAACAAAATTTATTTCTGTGAAAACGACTGGAATTAGAATTTTCTAAGATATAAGTTTGAAGATGAAGCTTTAAAAATTTTTCTACGTTTTACAATTTTGATTAAGCCACTTTTAGATACAACACGATCATTATACGTAGTTGTTATGTTTAGAGTATATTTTGTCCTTAACCTTAAAACAAATTGCAGACAACCGGCACAGGCCGGCTTACGCTATCTGATTTCAAGGATCTGATGTGCAGTTTGAAACACTGGCAAACCATATTTAAGATGCACACACGTGAGAAAATGGGAGTCCTCCGAGCAGAGAAGCTAAGGGATGCTCTCAAAGACATTGGCTTTCGTCTACCGGAGAAAGCATTGTCTTTGCTGAACATGAGGTACATGCGAAAGGATGGGACGCTGAGGTTTGGCGACTTCGTTTCAGCAGTTCTCCACCTACAAGTGGCTTTTAGTAAGTTTTTGGCTTAATTTAAATTGTTCACATGTTGTTGAAAAAAAAATGGAAAAATAAAAATCTAGGATTATGTGCAGTTATCTGATAAAAAGCCAATCCGTGGAAGCTCTCTTACACGTAGTGAGAATAACTCTACTTTAAAGGACAATAATATAGATAATTAACATAGACAAATTAAGTTCACAAGTGTAAATATCAAAATAGGATCAAAACTTCGATATTATAAAATTAATATGAAGAAAACTGTACATAACTTTCACGTTCTGTGCCTTGTTTTACATTAAATCTTACTGTAGGATAACAGTTAACTGAGTTATCATATAGCCTAATCGATTCATATATCTTCAAAGGCATATAATTAAAAAAATTATTGAGAAAGGATAAAAATGATTGGCTCATAATTTCTTTGCTTTGAAGCAAGTAAACTTTTTTGACACTTATTTAAGCATGTTCCATGTCAGTGGCTCGATCGTTTCATTCTGTGTGAACTAGCGCCTGTTTTATCTGACTTGTGGAGAAAAACACTTATTAGTTATTGTAAGTTATGCATTATAGATAAAAGATTTGATAACCTTGTGGGTTCACAATTGCGGAACAGTTAACTTGTATGCAGTTTTTTTGATAGTACCATAATGCTTCTTCCTTCACCCGAACCTCATTTTCATATTGCTTCGGAGCCTCTGTTAATGGTTTGTTATTTGCAACAGTTTTGAGGGACTCTAATAATAACTTAGCTCGAGATACTAGTTATAATTTTGTAATTGTTTTATATATTGATTAACAACAATGAACTTTACCTTTATTAGAATCTAAAGGTGAAAAATGTTATACCCGCATAATGTAATTTACTACCACAAATTGCAGCGATAGGAGAACTTTATTAAGCATAATAAAGCACGAGGACAGAGAACAAAATATATTCCTACGCTGTTTTTTCTAACATCTTCCTACGAACTGCTGTTCCCATCGGCTTAATTGTTTATTATATTTAAGGTTTATAAATAGTACCGCTAATAAAAAATATTGGTATAATTTGATTTCACATTGTCTCTAGAAGCTATTTAATGTAAAGAAATAGATTCTTGAACACGGTGGAACAAATTCTTTTTTATAAACAAAATTGACTTATTTAGATAAACCTCGTTTACATGGATGATATGTTTATAGTTATAGATATTAAATGATTTGAGTTAACTATGCAGTGGTGTCAGAGTTGTATAACAAAAGTGAACTTATTTTTACTAAGTTAATACAGACAGTTACCGCTCACTTCATCTCGTTTTATGTCAGACAAAATTTTGATACCATTCCTCATATTTACCTTCATTAAATCGTCTTACATACCTATATATAATCCTGCATGAATATGTCTGAGTCACAAGATGGCATAATTAGATAACTTTCTATCCAATGTGGTTCCAGGGGCGACGAAGAAGCAAAGCATGAGTAGGGACAATAATAATCATATGAAAAAATTAGAAAATAATCGGTCCCATACTAAAGAAATTTCAGTGTCGTGATAAATTTTCTTCTTATTTTAAACAATATTGTCAAAAAATTAAAGATGGCAAAATTTAATGAATATAACATTAATTTCTTTCGCGCGTCTCTGTAATCCTACATACAATGATTATATATGCAAATAGCTCTGCCTACGTTCGCAAGTAAATAGGAAAAAGAAAATCGTTTTTTTTCTCTTATATGTTGCTCCTATATACTGTTACCATACCAAACTTCATAAAAATTCATCCAGTTTCAGCAGTTTTATTTTAATATTTTCAATGTACATAATTATGTACATTGAAAATATTAAAATAAAACTGCACATATAACAGAGTGAATTCACTCTATTATAATTTTATTATATGTATAGGTAGGTAAAATATTCCAAAATTTAATATGACAACGGAAATTTCAAATGTTAAATCAATTTCTCCAATGACACCTCCCAAATCCTGATTTTTTAAATGATTAAACAATTTTACATTTTTCATTACCAAGCAATAAACGTTTTACTTTGGGTAAACAATTTTTTAAGAGGTGACAACACCAGCAAAAATGGCACTCTTCTATTAATAATCATTTACTTGGATATTTTAAAATTGCATAGTTAATTGAAAATTAAATTAGGTTATATTATTTACGAATGAAATAAATCCCTATTTGTTTCTTTCGCAGTCCAGTGTAATTTTTGCAGGTGGGAATAGCACAAGCCGGCATTTTAAGCTATATTGTCAAGTAGAAAGCACACGACTTTTCAGAGCTGTGTCTTAAATCACACTGACAGCCGCGTTTTGATACTACGCATTTTATGTGTAGTTTTTTTGGACACACTATCCTGCGTGTTCTCGCCTTCTGGAGTACTCATTATTCTAAGATTTAGTCACAAGGAAGCCATTCTAGTTAACCACACACACGTGTATCGTAATAGGGATTCAAATAATTTTTTATGAGTGTATCTAATTGTAAACATTATTTTTCGTTGTTGCAAAGGTGAATGGTATTTCTTTGATATAATATTGCTTTCTCTTTTTTCAGGTGTATTTGATGGCAAAGATACTCAGAAAAGTGGAAACATTAAAATGAATTTATCAGATGTAAGACATATAGACTTATATTTTGTAATCCATTTAAGTGACCTATTATAGTATTTTGTTCGTTCCCCTCATTTAGGTGACAAATGAAATTGAATCAGGCCCGTAATGCAGTACTGCAACCTTGTTTGAGATGATTTCTATGGAATAAAGGAATAATTTCTTTTATATTCATGACCAAGGACAAAATTTTTGTTAAAGTTGTATTCTTGTAAAAGTTTGGGAGACACAAGACAAATATCATTTGTAATTTTTTCGTTTATATACCCCAATCTTGAATGTGTAATTCATTTTTGTTGAATTATTTACCAGCCGGTAATTATTCAACAAACATGAATTACACAGGATTATTATTCAACAAACATGAATTACACAGAATTTAGTCTAAAATAATAGTTCTTCTTGTGGTTAAAACATAGCTGTCTTACTTTTCAAATTGTAAATTTGTTTTAAGTGATTCATTTAAAGCTGCCGTTCTTTGGGATGAATCTCTATTTTCTCATTTTATTGTCCCATTTTAAGCTATTCTTTTGGTCTCTGACACAGTGTGCTATATTTCCACACCTACCACTTGTATGATAATGCTAGTTGAACAAATTTACATATTTAAGAACAATTAAGAGCGCTCTTAAAAAGTTTTAGATTTGTTGAACGTTGAATATAAAACAATATTAGTGTAATTAAATATGTTGAAATTGTGTTTCTTTTTTCAGTGGCTGAAATCCGCACTTATGTTTTAAAATAATTAATGTGTCCGTACTATTGAAACTACAAACTACTCAACTGTGATTTAGTGCCTCCCAGTGGAAAGCTCTCTCTATATAAACTCCAACGAACGAACATTTTACTCCGTATATTATATGTATTGTATATTTTGATACTATATTGTTTAAAGTAAATATATGAAAACAAACATGTTATACTAGCATTACGTTTTTTTATTTGATTTGCTCCCTACACTAAAGAAGTGAACGTGTGACCTATGAGTTTCAAAAAATGATATTTTTGTCCTTAATCACTTTTCTGCAAATGAGCGCTTTTGTAGTAATTTTAGAAATAATATACCTCAAGTTATAAAAAATTTGTTGCATTATCAGAAATTGGACTGATTTTTAAATTTCCTCCTTATGTTGTGTTTGCCAGTCGTGAGATGTAATCACTAAGTGCAGTACCGGCTTTAGGGAGGGGGGAGGAGGCAACCCGGTCATTAGCACAGTGTGGCAGAGCTCTGTGTGTGGCGCTCACTTGACTTAGATGTCTGAAAGATTCATGCCCCTGCCATTGCAAAACAAAGAATAAAGTTCAAAATTTTGAAAATGTGGTTTGTCAATTTTTTTCCAATTACATAAATATATATATATATATATATAAATATGTGTGTGTGTGTATGAGGTACATATATATATGTATATATATATATACTCTTTTGCATAAAAAACTGGCGGTTTTGATTTTGTCATATTATTAACAAAATATTATTTATTAAGACATTGTATTAATTGTAATTGTTATTGGCAGGTATAGTGTATACTGGCACATAAAAACGAACGTTCTAAATTTTAAATTTATTCTTTTAGAATGAAAATTCTCTTTCGGTAACAAAAACATATTTTTTGGCGGTAAATGAAATCCAACTCTTATTAAGTTCTTTTTCATTTGTTACGGTTTTTATTTTAACGAATAAATTGTAATTAAATTTCTGCTGTTTGCTGCATTAGTTCACTTCTGTTTGCTGTTCTCAGTATGGTTGAAAAAACGATAAGAGCTAGTAAAATTATTGCGCTGCTTGAAGAAGGCTGTAACCAATGTAATGTGTTGGACATGTTCTTTGGAGAACAGTTTCTATTATTTGGTTGTCACCGTTTTGTAAGTCAGCGCAGCTGTGCTATAATAGCTGGTTACACTTCTGATATAAGTCACAAAGAGCAACTATCACAGATATTAAAGTGTGCCAATATGAGGATAAACAAGGATGCTGTAAGCGTCAAAGAATATTTTATTTAATTTTTTGAAATTGATGGCACAATCAGTGTAGGTCTTACAGAAGCTATTTTAAAAATATGAAATGATCACAACCTTAATAATAACAACTGTGGAGGACAGGGATATGATAATGGCATCAACATGAAGGGGAAAAACAAAGGAGTAAAGAAGACAATTACTGACCTAAATCATTTAGCTTTATTTGTACTATGTAGATGCCTTAGTTTATAATTTAGTCCTGTGTGATGGAGCAAACTCGACAGTAAAATCTGTGCCCTGTCGGAACTTAGCAAAAGCTTTTTACTTTATTTACGATATCAGTAAATAGATGAAAACTTTGACCGAACATTTGAAAACTAAAACGATATCCACTGGAATATGCGAATTGAAAGGGTTAAAGGGGTTCAACATAATTTTGTGAAGTCTATGATGGTTTAGTTTCATTGGATGATGAGACCAAACAAAGTGATGTCACTACACATGGAAGATAATTAAAAGATTTTTGTTTCATCGCTTCTGTTATAATATAGTATGTTGTTCTTTTTTAAAGCGACATTGTGAGCAAAGCAATTTACAGAAATGATAAAAAATGTTGGTCATACTTGGAAAATTACAGGCAAACAGATTTTGAACAAGCTATTGCAACAGCAACTGAAATAGCATCAGAACACAATAGCCATTTTTCAAACCCCAAACAAGAATAAGATGTGCTAAGAACCAACCTGCTCAAGCGATGTTGTTTATGAGTCAGTAGATGTCTCAAAAAAAATGCTTTTAATGTTCATTTGGACACCATGCCTATGTTTATGGAAGAAAGATTTCAACAGAGGAAAGGTTTTCCTATCACATTAGAAAATTTTCAGCATTAGAAAAAATCAAAATAAGAAAGAAGAAAATTAAATTATTAATCAATTATAAAAGGGCAGGACTAGGAGATTTATAAGAGGAAGGAATTTTTCAGATGACCTTTGACAACATTTATAGAGTGCGAGGTTCTGGTATCCGAATCCAGTTGATTCTAAAGGTTTACAGCTTGGACAGAGACTTTTGGTAGAAGGTGGATGTGTTTTGGGATAAAGGAGACTAAATTGGTTTTCTGAGCGTAGCCCTATACCAAGTAATAAAATCTGCTTCTAAGATATGTTGGATTGAACACAATATTAAGAAGTGTAAGAATTTGGAAATTGTGCTGATCACAAACTTCCATCCACTTAAGTTGCCCTCTGAATTCACAAATATACTAATATTTTTTGCAACTAAAAATGTAGGGGATATACAAATTTTGAAGACGTTCTAATTTTTTAATACGATTTTCAGTGAGATCTCCAGATTTCCAGTAACATTTCCATAATCAAGTAGAGATTTTTAGTGAGAATTTTTGACAGAGGTGAGCTTTGGTTTGAATAGCTAGATAATTTTAAATATGCTTGAGACGCGTGTCGTTTAATGTTGGATGCGGAGATTTGATAACCTAATTTTAGAAAAAAGTCTTTTGCTGCCAATTTTGATAGCTGGGGACTTAATTGGATTAACTAACAGGCCCATTTTAATAATCTGCTAATGACTGGAAAACACCAAATAAAACTCGCAAGTCTAACCTCGGTATTTATTGAAAATAAGGTTGCTGAAAATTAGATTTCTCCATGCTTATCAGAGTGTGTTGAGAGAAAAGCTAGGAAAGATTTTCTTGATTTCACATAGTACACCATGTAAGTAACTTTTAAATTTAATAAAACATATAATTAAATAATTCAATAAAACATAATTAAATAATATAAGTAATTCATTAAGATACACTTACTCTTTTTGCCTTTGTATAAATTGCTGTTTTATAATAATAAACAAAGGATGCTGAAGAAAGTCTCGCACAGGGCGCCCGGCTGGCTAAGGCCAGCACTGAATGAGTGGTTATGTCATACAACGGTATATTATCACACCATTTGTACATTGGTATACAAATATATATATGCAAAGTGCCCATTTACGAATACATTGTATTTGCTTCCATCTGTAAGAATTATGGCAGATTTCCAAATGAATTCCATATTGCAACTTGCATGGAATAGTCCCAGTAGAGACGGTAAGAACAAAGACTCAGTCAAAGGTTAATATTCCAGTAGAATAAAATGCAATAAGACATCTTTCCCAGGGTGGTAACTTGTTTGAATATTTTCCTAAGTGATTGAGAATTTAAATCCTTGTTGATCATTGATTTTGAACATTGATGTCTAATAGGTGTTGAAGGCAAAGGCAATAAACAACTTGTCTCATGCTTATTTTATACACTCGATGTTAATTCAAACTAAGACGGGATAGATATAATGCACCATTATCTTATGAGGATTTTACTTCATGGGCCTTCTAAAAGAGTGGCCTCTTGGATTTCAAAAATTGGTATGTGTAAAAAATACCATTAGAAACTATAATTGTATTTTTAATTATGTGTCTACTTTTTATCTCTTGATATAATTGTTCAAGATCAATCTGTCTGGTGGTTGTAGGATAGTTTTGAGAAATTTTACCATTTTTTTCTAAAACAGTGTATCAGTCAGATAAAGATTGAATGGACGCCTTAATTAAAATTTTTTGAGTTAAATACAATTTTGAATTCTATATTAACAAAATAGTTTTTACTGGATATTTTTACATATCAAGGATAAATAAGTGGCAACTAGTCTTTACGCCGAAAGGTACTGAATGATTCATCACTGATAGGATATTTTGGCACTATGGGCCTCTATAATTTTTGTTTAATTATGCGGTTACAACCCCAATAATTGAAAGATAAATTTAATAAACATATTTGAAGGGCAGAAGAAATTGGTCAATGCCACTAGCATTAAGCTTTAATTTTTTTCATTTCACTGAATTGAAATTTGAGAGTACTAGAAACACAAAATATTTTTCCTGCATTGGAGAAATTTGGATTGCACTCCCTTAGATTATAATGCCAGTAAGGACGATCATAATATCATATCTGGCATTATACAATTTTGCCAATTTAAATAATGAAATGTAGTTTTTGATGATGATGTTAAAGGAATTCTTTTTTATACCTCCTTTTTCACAAAAATGAATGTGTATTCCGCCAATTAAATTTTTTTTTAAATTGAGTATGAAAATCGTATTTAGCACTATTTTTATTTGTTATCGTCTACCGGTGCTTTCGCTTCTAAAGTTGTCATCAGAGTCTCCTTCCTTCTATTTCTGTAACGCTTTGGTTTGAAAATTTAAAATAAATTACAAAAAACATTTAGCGAGTATTTTTGTCAAAAATTATTGCAATTAATTTAATATAATTAATGTTGGAAAAAATATTTTTAATTTCATAAAAGCTGCTATGCCATCTATTCAATATTAATCTAAATAAAAAATGTAGCTTAAGTAAACAAAAAGTCAAAGAAAGTTAGAGTATAAATGTTTTTAAAAATCAATAGGCACCTAACTAACTATGGAATTAAAATGTATTTCATCAGATTGATTTACATTCTTATCCCGTTTCTCTTCTATACATCTTATAATTTTGTGTGTAACTACTATATTCCCAGTTAAAATAAAACACAGGCTTGTAGCGATTCGTTGCTATATCCAGAATAATTAAATAATAAAGAAGTTTTTGGTATTTATAATATTAAACACAGGAATGTAATATAATATACAATTTCGAACTCATTAATTACATATTTATGGTTTTTCTTATATTTTTTAATTTTATATTTTTTTCTGAACTCAATATTTTTTTAAAAAAATTAAATCGACCATTAGGTATGAGCCGAACGCGCAAACCTTAATTGCGCACGAAATTTTTCCGACAGTTTTAATTGGACTCTATTTTTGAAAGTAACGACTTTCAAAAGTAGGGCTGGAAAAC
The DNA here is from genome assembly GCA_039881145.1 of Druceiella hillmani. Taxonomy (NCBI): domain Eukaryota; kingdom Metazoa; phylum Arthropoda; class Insecta; order Lepidoptera; family Hepialidae; genus Druceiella; species Druceiella hillmani. Next base: position 40,289,835 of record JAYKKI010000011.1, read on the forward strand.
AAGATTTGTGTAATGATGAAAAATAGTATGTTTGTCGTTTTGGATATTTTGGGAAGATGGTGTGGTAATCTCGTAAGTACTCGGTTGTCCGTTTTTTTTGAACCATGAAAAACGATTAAAACTATTTTTTGCGGTCTAAATACTGACCTCTAAAAGTATAATAGAGGCCAGTGGATCTACACCAGTAGACTAAGAAGATCAGAGTGTTTTACGTCATGATGAGTAAAATGTGTTTTACGTCATGACTAAATGTAGCTAAATTGTGAGAAAAATGTGTGAGTTTCCTGGAACAAGAAACTACTGTATAATTACAATGAGATAATTTATATTTAATTAATTGAAATAGAAATTATCTCGTATATCCCATCAACCAAATGTTTCACATCGCTTGAATTAGTAGATCATATTGCGTATGCCGAATATAGCAACGAAATAAAGCATTTGTATATTGTATAGCTCTTTATATAGTAAATCAAGTATGCACATTGAGTAAAAGAAGTGTGATAACATAATGTAGCATTTTTTTGAAAACCTAACTTCATATACAAATAAAACCTAAATTTAAGTTCAACCACTTCAGTAATTTTAGAGGTAGAAAACAGAGGTACGTAGGTGTTATTTCACTAGTCAACGATGTTATATATACATGTCATTAGCTCTCTGAATGTGGCCCTCATACTGTGAGGGAATTTGCCTCAACATCAATACGACATCTCTTATACACATGTGTTATTGTTTGATTCTATCTCTCATCATATTTCGCGCGTGACAGTACTTGTGGTCATAATTATAACGTCATTAGTTATAACATGTATATTGAGAATAAAATCATTGTTAGCGACAATGATTTTGTTCCAGTTTAGTAGTGTTTCCATTTGACGGAGCCGTAAAAATTTACTACATATGAGGTTTAAAATATATATAAGTTAAACTATTTAAATCTAAGAGGTCTAAAACATCTAACGTAATTAATAAGCCCTTTTAATAATGATACACTTTGATAGCTTAATATTATTTAGGTGCAACTTCTTACAATTATTTAAAGTGTAAATTTATCACAAGGCTGCTCTAAACAAAATATACTTACACGTCGTCTAGAACAGAGCCAAATGACCGAGTTCATTCATTGGTGACATTTTAGGACGAGCCCATTCGTTGTCCGTGCCGGGAGTCCCTCAGAGAAAGTGGCGCTTGAGGTTGACCGCGCGCCTCCAAACAACAGGCCGTATATAACGTTACCATACGTCGCGTTTTGAACGGGACTCCGTTGTTTCGGTACTCCGTCCCAGTGTCCCCGAGGAAAGCGTAGAATTGTCTCGTTTTCTGTAAATCTCAACTAACAGTTTCTAGCTCAGTAAAATAATATAATATTTAGTATAATAAGATTAAAACATATAATAAATTCAATTACAAATTTTCGTTTAATAATTATAATTATATGATATAAAATAAAATAACAAAAACTATAGATTGAAAATTGTACATCTCAAAAAATATTTTTCCATAGATATGGAAAATTTACGAGTGGCATTGCAAATATTAGTCCCGCGCGCTTTGGCCGCAGCGGGTTATTACTAATAGCGTCGCACTGTCAAGAAATGTCCGCCACCAAATTTCCAACCACCAAAAGTCCCGTTCACCATCACTGCCACTTCATTCGCGCGCCAACTTGATTTTCTATTGTTTCTAGTTACAATATTCTCGATATTTTGACGTGAATACGTCTTTAAATTTGCTACCATACGGGGGCAATCCAAAAAACCTAATGATAACAAAATCGGGGGATACAGTTTGGCGTTGCAGTTTCGAATCTATCCTCTACAACAAAAATTACATTATACCACTGGATAGCTAAAGGATCAAAGAATTCATTACGATAAGCGAGAACTGTGACGCATCGTGCGCGGTGGAAAGGGAAGTGCCGCCATTTTGAGGTTATTTTGCTGCGTATCGAGATTTGCAATTAGTATAATTTTTGATTCAATTTGGTTTAATTTTTAATCGTCAGCTGCCGACAAAATCTATCGATTGTTTATAAAACATTAGTTTAAAGTAGCGACAGTGAATATAATAAGGTGAATATTAGTTTAAAGTAGCGACAGTGAATATAATAATATTTTTTTATTCTAACAGAATAAAAAAATATATAATGTCGGCCTATACGCTATTGTAACACAATAATTACTTGTTTCTTTGCTTTTATAATATGCTGATCGTGCAGCTGCTTCAAATTCTTCTATGTTAAATTTCTTCAAGAAATCGGATACACTAACTTTAAATGATCTGGATATCCCCGCGGCAGAAGGCGTCTGCACTTATAAGATACAAGAAAAACACAGTTTTCGTTCAAATGATTGTGCGTTAAAATTAAATCACTCGTGTTTCGAACAAAAGTTTATATGCAGAAGCACGAAAACTGAAGCTATTATTGTAAATGTGCTAGCTCGCACACTGATGCATTATAATGTTAACCGATGCTTCAAAGGACAACAACAAGAAGATATTCTCTATTTTAGTGTGTTATTTTACACCATACAAGTAAAAAATTTAGATCTCCAAAATCAATCTGGTGAAAATTCAGATATCATCGTTAATTAATTAGTCCAAATGTTGACAGGAAACAATTTGTCTGCAAAGATTCTTGTGTTTTTTATGGAGACAACACTAACCACAATTTCGAAGAAGCAGCTAGGCGAGGTGCAAGGAGAATTGAAATAATCTCTCAAAAAAACCGTAGCGAAATCGATACAGAGTATTGACAAATGCTGGGCTATAGCAAGACCCAGTGATTTGCAACTTATGCCTGCCATCGGAAGAGTTTTGAAAATGTACCAGCCATTAAAAAAATATTTCTAGAGCATCGAAAAATGTATTATATTATATTAAAAAACTTTTTTGAAAATTTAAGCTCAGAACTGTGGCTTTCTTTAATGCACGCTCAGTCAGCGAGCTTTTATCAAGTTGTGTTCAAAATTGAAGGGCAGAATGTTCGACAATTGAAGCTATAAATAAAATTAATCAACTAAAAGAAATTTTGATTCAAAATAGACTATTCAGTACCTACCATATACATATAGTTCGTAGTTTAATAAAAAAATTAAAGACAACTTTGATATTGACACAGAACTTGTGAAAACTACAGCCACAGAAGTTTACGAAACAAATATTTGGACCGGTGGCCAGTGTTTATTTAAGACTTGACGATATTTTGTTTGGTATATTGAAAAACATACTTGCGGGAAAGAAGATGTTCAATACCTTTTGAACATTTTTAGATGTTTTAATCGAAAAAAAGATACGTAGATTGTCATGAAGATACAGAAATATTCGGTGAATTTTCACTATTTTCTATCTACATTACTTCTTAGTGGTAGATTGAAATAATCTAAATGTTTCCAAAGAAAATCGTTGGGTGTTTAAACACTGCCACATAAACAATTTGAATTTTGCAAATTTTAACATTTTAATTGGATATATTTTGTGCCTGCTTGGAACAAATGCACCAGTAGTACGAGTTTTTTCTTTAATGAATATATTGTGGATGTCTGGAAAAACTAGACTTCAAGTATCTATTTTCAAAACCAACTTGATAACGAGTTTGAAAAAAAACCTGCCAAGAATTACTTATTCAAAATCATCACCAGCTAGATTAAAAAACAATATGTTCATCAGAAAGATATAATAATAATTAGCTTTTCCTACTTTTTGATTCCTTAATGAAATGTTATTTAATTGTAATTACCATTTACTGCAATAAAGGTTCTCAACATATAAAATAATTTTTTTTATTGTGACTTACTATCGCCGTAATTTTGATAATGTCCCGTTTGGAGTAAAAATTAAAATGGTCACGTTAGTCATATACTAGACACCGCGTGTGTGTCGTGAAAGTGGCTGTGACTAACGACGGACGCATATGCACGAGCATTCATGATGGCTTTTCCGGCCATAGGGCGGATGAATCGCATCTAGTGACGTGACGCATTCTCTGATAGTTTTGCAGAATCGCGCATATCGAGCATCGTGATGAAATACGAAAGTATTTTTACACGATATTCAATTCTTTGTGCAAGTACAATCTTTTAAATTGTCAGATTATTTCAGATTTATATATTCACGTATTTCCTTCTAAAGTACGTAATTTTGAATTACGTTTAACATCAATTTTGTTTTAACTATAAAGAAGAAAAGAAAATTAATAAAGTTATATAAATAACTATTGTAAACGAATTTATTTTACAATATTTCAAATTAAATATGCGTATATGCTTCGATGCTCGATTTAAAGAAGTGGTCTTATTGTTTGGTATAAAATTAGGAATTTTGAGGTGTTTGCTGCTCACGTTATCATACGAGTCATATAGGATTGAAGGTGGTAATCTCATTTTCTGACACTTTTGAGTTAATTATGCAAGACGTTTGAATATGTTGAAATAAACGACTTTTTCTAACATATTAGAACAAAATACAACTATTTTTTCTTGCAATTTCAATATAAAAATGCTGAACTAATCAGTATTTTATATTAAAGATGGTAATCTTAGTGTAATGAGAACCAAAATATTATAGACCGGTATTTATAACGGGCATTCGAACAATTACGGTTGGGCATTGTATTACGTGTGAAGATAGGGAAAAAAAGTTTTTCCTTACAATATACGGTGATAGTTTTAATTGCTTTATTATAGTTTTAGTAGCTAAAATTTAGCATTATTAATTTCAATATTAATTATCATGGATACAATGGGGTAACCAATTGTAACAAACAATTGTTTTTCAAGAAAAGTTAAAAGCAATCCAGAAAACAGGAAAGGAAATGTTGCCAAGATAAACGGGTAATTTTGTCAATAGAGCTGACACAAGATATATTTAATTTTTTTTAGATCACAATTTTACAGTGCTAGACTAGGTGGAAATATTAAAATATACAACACGTCCGTTAATTATAATTATTAGTGTCATGAAGATAACATATTTTTGCAAGTACTTAGCTACATATTTTGGTTGGTCTTTCTATTTAAATTGGACTTAGTGGTGTTAATATATGTTTGTTTATAATAAGAGTAATAATATTAAAGAAAGTTCGTATTTTATAAGAATTTAATTACTAGGAAACATAAAAAAGACTATTTACCTATAATATGCGGTATCTTGGGAGAAAAAAAGAATTTGAAATAAGGTATCATAATTTCTGACGGGAAAAGGTCTATTCGCTCCTTACTTCTTAAATTGTGATGTTTTATGGTGACAACACCAACTGAAATTTCGTAGGTGCAGCTAGGCGAGGTGTCAATAGCGGGTACATTAGTGTTGTTGCCACATAACACCACGTTTAAGTACATTGATAGCCGGTCGAACTTTCCTGTATTCGACCGGCTATCACTATACTGAACGAGCGAATAGACAAAATACCGTCAGATTTGAATCGCTAAACCCACAAGGGTTAGAGCATGCATGAAATTGTTTGTTGTTTGTTATTTTCGCTGTAACGTCAACAGATTAGTGTAAGTGCATGCGCGTAATTGTTGCAAATTTGTAAAGTTATAAATTAGTGTAGCTTGAAAACGCATTGATAGCTAGGATGTTGATTTGAGAGTCATTGTGAAGAACTCGTAGAGCACTACTAGGACTCAAGTGAGACAATAACAATATTCACCGGAATATAAGTAAATCGGTTTTAAATAGAAAATTACAAAAAAAAGATGTCGTCCCATATGAATCGTAAATATGCTCGAAATTGTAGAACATGCAAATCCAATGAAAGCTCGCGTCAAAAGGAATCCAAGAAACCTAAAAAGTCCAGGACCGAACAAACGTGACAGTTTCAAATAGAATATGAAAAGACGCTGTAAAGCGGTTATATATAAATATATATATATATATATATATATATATATATATATATATATATATGTGTGTATACATAACTATTACATTAAAGAGATTGGTAATTAAATTACACGTTAATACGAAACACTCATTATAATTTTACCTAAACGTTTTCACGAGAAATCTACGGCACGGACCCGAACTACGCCTTTCGGTTTTTTTTTGGGTGAAACTTCTCTCCACTCGTGTATGCAGTCTCGTTCAGTGCCGGCTCCAGCCCATATAGCGTCCGGGTGCAAACAAAACTCGGGCGTCCTCCAGTAGACGCGCGATCAAATGGTGCAATTATAAATGATGTGAGAAGCAACAGCTCGTTTACTTCGCTTGCGGTACACCCCCCGTGAACCGGGGAGCAAACGAGTAAAAAATATTTATACGAAGGGAGGGCTTACGAAAATAAAAGAAGACAACTTTGTCGTTAATTAAGACAAAATAATTTAAAAATTAAATTCACAGGATAAAGTATGTATGGATAACATTTTGCAGATACAGATATAATCTGTTACATATTAGTAATTTTAGTGAGTACATATTAGTAATTTTAGTGAGTATAAAATATGTACATTGAAACTTTTGTTAGCTTAGCTTAAGGGCAAACACAGATAGTTTAGTTAACTAGATTCAATCAGGTCTTCTCTTAAAAAGACGCAAAGTGTCCATGATTACTTTTTAAATAGCTTTGCGATCTCTACAGGTTACAGGAAATTATTGAAATGAAAACTAAAACTATAAATTTAAGCAGATCCAATGGACTAACTAAAGTGTTTCCGAAACATTTTAGAAATACTGTTATTATACACACACACATATATATATATATATATATATATATATATATATATATATATATGTATATATATATATATATATATATGTATATATATATATATATATATATATATATATATATATAATCACTAGGTAATTAGGAATTCCAGGACGCTCGTAATCACAAATATATTTATAAAAAAATTATTTTTCGTACTTCTGCATTAGCAAAATCTTTAACGATGTCACTGACTTCAATTTTGATTTCATGTTCAATACTTATTAGCGATAAATTTGTCAATATACATTGCGACGATGTTGATCTGAGATAGTTTTAAATTATTTTTAGTTTGGAAAATTATCTTTCGCTGTGTGATACAGTAATTGACAATGTGAGGTAAATTCTAAGTACTGTGAACATATTTCGGAACACTGAAATTAATTTATTCGTAAACAAATAATTTAAAATATCCAACGGCGTAGTGGAATCATCAATAAATGGTAATAATTTCAAATTTCAAAAAAATTTCAATTTCATTAAAGAGCTCTGAAAACCTTGCTTAAAATTTCGAATCAAATAAATTTTCTAATCTTGCTTAAAATTTCGAATCAAATAAGTAGAAAGCAGATAAATATAAATGACTTTGCAAATAATGAATTTGCCAAATTTCTTGACTCCACATCTTTGCCCCTATCGGAATATATGGTAAATAAGGCATTATACACTTTTCCTAGATTAAAACGTAGAGCTTTTATTGCTTCAACCCTGCTCTCCCATCAAGTATTTGAGAGTGGTTTTCGACACAATTAAATGAAATTAATTGTGACCAATTAGCAAATATCTTTGCTAATTGGTCACCTGAAGATGTTGTAATACGACGAAACCTAGGTCGTGGTAAAGATCTTAAAGAAAGTAGTAGTAGACTTATATTTTTCCCTTTCACATTTGCACCATTATCGTAACTTTGCCCACGCATATCTTGTATGTCAATATTGTTTGAGATTAAAACATCTAACAAAAATTGAGTTAAGCCATGACCAGTAGTATCTGTAATGGGAAAAGATCCCAGGCAGTATTTTTTTATTTCAGCTTGTTGTTGAAGAACATACCGTACGGCAACTGATATTTGTTCTTCGTGCAATGTCTGGAGTGCAATCTAAAATAATTGAAAAATATTTGAATTGTTTCAATTCCAAAACAAAAGTTTTTTTATTCTTTCTCCTCATAATTGTATCATTTCATTCTGAATATTATGTTCAAGATAATGTGTTAGGTGTGACTCAGGTTTTTGGATACTGGCAATATGTTCTGTGAGCACATTAGCAAATTAAACTTTAAAAATTATCACTATCAGAATCGTATTTTTCAGTGTTTCACGTAAAGCCAGACATTGCCGCGCTAAAAATTAATAAAGTTAATTATTCGTTCGACAACTGCCACTCAACATATTTTTTCCCTTTCAATTTCAACTTATTTCCAGAAATCTACTGTCTTTTCTTTTAAAATACCAGTTTTCATTATAATATGCTTCTTAAGACATAGGTGCCCTGAGATTTTTAATGACGTTCTAAAGTCATAGATACATGCTGCCGATTTTTGTAACCTATCTCACCATTAAAAAGAGTGACATCGGCATGAAAAAGTTTACAATAAAAACAATAAACAGAACCAGTTGATTTAGAGTAAACCATCCAGATTCTTAAAACGGATCCATTATTTAACATTTCTTTAGTATAATAAGCATTAGAAAAAGATCTTTTCGGCTATTCGAATGATACGCTTTCCTTTACCCGTACTAGTCCACACTCTATTAAATAACCTCTGTTACATAACTCTTGTGACCCTAACGCGAGATCATTCATTATATCTTCTCGAAGTATATTTTCTGGGGATGCTTCGGCACAAGAAGTTTCTACGACCACCGACGACGAAGACAGTAGCGGCGGTGGCGTTGAAGAGACGAGTTCTGTTGTAGAATAATCTTGGTTTTCTTGCGTCTCCAGGTGTTCTCCCGAAAATGGACCGGGTCGAAGAATAAATTTTCGATAGAACTTGTATTCTGTTTTATAGATACTTCCTTCTCCAGCTTTCTTTTTTTATTCTGTGCACCAGAAAGTTTCTTTATTCCATTGCCATCAGACATCTAAAATGAATAATAAAGTTTGTAGGCATTTAAAAGTTTTATTTTAGGCAATAGTTAGTTAGTACCTAAGTACTATCGATGTATTATTAGAATAGATCCAGATAAATCGTTGCAACTAGGTATTATTATAAAACACATATCAATTAGTCAACGTAGGTACCTACATAAAGCCATCTAACAGAATTGAATAAAAATAAAAATGGGAAAGTCAATACATATTGTATCATCAATACATATCAATCAATACATATTGTATGTAACAATACATCATGCAATTTAGGTCGTTAAAATCCAGTAGCAGAATGATTTGATTAGGTATCGGTAGTACAATCAGTTAATGTGAAAACGATATCGAAGTCGTATTTTGCAATTCACATCAATCAATGACATACAAACCCACATGTTTTAAAACTTCGTTGGTCAGAGGTTACAAATAAGAATAAAATCTAAATACATATCTAGGTATACTAGTGGGTACATATCAAAGCAGTAAACTTATCATTCTTCCGCACTGCACTAGGCAGTGTGGAAGAGTAGTACAGTACAGTATCGAAGATACGTACCTACCTACATCGAATTTTTTTATCTATCTAATGAAAAGTTCGAGGTAAGTAGGTACGTATCTTCGATATCATTATCACTCTCACTGTTACTTTTGATGAGCTCGGCGAAAGTCGTGATCACTAATAACCAATACTTAGATTTTATATCATCCAAATGAAAAGAAAAGCCGATTTACTTCACATTTACGTGTTTACTCAAAAATAATACTTAATCTATTTTGTCAAGGCTTAATTTCGCAGAACTACAGCATAGCGGTAAAACACAAGATGCGCCACGCGAACACACGCCTTTGAATAATGCCGCGTCCCTGGCAATTTGAATTTTATATCTTACTAATACAGCCGAATTTGCAATAATTTTCGCCTTCGCGTCTTTTCAAACAAATTAAAACAGTTGCCGGCTAGCGCCTTTAGTAGCGATGCGACACTATTCAAATAAAATTTTTAATTATCTGGTTTAAGGCTGATTTCACGTTGAAACAAAATAAAAGTTATTGTGTAGAGGGTGGAAAAATATTGTGACTAATTTATTTATAGACAATTTTAAAGCCTCGTCCGGATACATGCGCACTTTGAATGTGTTTCGTGCACGCACGGCTCTGATGCATTTTGTAATGCATTGCTCTTTAGTAAGAAGCCCTGTAAATAATGCATGCAATTTTTATAGCATTAAATTAAACTTAAAATCCCAGTTCAGCTCATAGCGAATTCGTTCCTTCTGGAAAAGGTCTAAAGGAACCGGTCGTGGTGCGCTTTGCTGCCGCCGCCCGTCGCTCTCAAAAACCCTCTGCCCAGGGTTTTTGAGAGCGACGGATGCTCTTTGGAGGCGTCGCGAGCGGCGCTCGACACCCCGGTACATTATAGGTAAAGCCAGCACCGGCCACGATCTACCTGCATTCGTTTGCTCTAAAATAACGACGTCCGATATGTTAAAACTACATACGAAATTCTATGCTCACAAGAACAAGAAAAGCCAAGAAGCAATAACCTTAAAATCTTGTTGAAAACGACAAGAGTCTCTAAACAAACGTCAATTAAGTACGCAATATTTGTTAATAAAAATAAAATATCCATATCTCAAAAGTGTTTTCTGAGCATTTTTGGAATAACGAAACATCGACTAATTTACGTCTTAAAAAGATTTTATTACGCAGACAAAATAACCCACGAAACTAATGGTGTGTTTCAAAATAACAAAAAATATTCAGCACAAAAATCTTCTGTCCGCCATTTATAGAAACTTGAATATAGAAACTTCGTGTCCATACATCAAGTTCTATACATTACTGCCAAAAAACAAAATTCGCCGAAAGAAATTATTGCCTAGTGATCTGAGCATAAAAATTTGTACAAATCGTGAGAATAGGGTAAACCTGAAATAAAACTGTCATATTTCAGGTTTATTTTCAATAGGCCTTTCAAGCCAGGTATATAATTTTTTATAAATATATTTGTGATTACGAGCGTCCTGGAATTCCTAATTACCTAGTGATTATATATATATATATATATATATATATATATATATATATATATCTATATATATATATATGTACACACATATATATATATATATATATATATATATATATATATATATATATATATACATATATGGTTCAACTTAGGTATGTCTGGAGTTGATGGAATAAATCTATACTGAAACTGATTTTCCAAGTAAAATTTACTCATAACACTTAAAAGAATACACAAATTGAGGGTATTTTTGAAAAACTGCGTGAGCAAACAGATGGTTTAAAAGTCATATCATTTGACTATCGAAAAAAGAACCTTTGACTCTCAAAATTACAAGACCAAATTTGTTACTGTTGTCGATAGCTTTGCTTTCTCAACTTGGCAATTGTAGAAGGTTCTTCAAATCGACCAATGACAAAAGAAAATGTATTCGCGTTCTATGACTCTGAAAATGAGTTTTACGAAGATTTTAATTTGGTTTCAGAAGACATGTCCACAGCCTAGCTAAAACTTAAAAAACAGGCATCGATAGAATTCGTTTAATAGCTGATGGATTAAAATAAAAACTCCATAGTCATTGCTGCTTATTGTAAGTGGATGCTATCATGTCCAACCATAAAAAAGTGGTAGTTTTTCTGGTCATATTTCATTCATATATGTCGCGTATTTGACTTGATAGTAAAAAAAATTGGGAAAAAAAAGTAATATTACATCCTCAAAGTTCGACCATCGTAAAATTTGGAGATTGGACGACATCATGGAATGTCAGGTTTAAAGAATGTGAAAGTTCTTTCTGGTTCATTCTAAAAAGCCGGGTGACATACTTGTACGAAGGAGGGGGGGGCGACTTTGTATAAAAATGCTTTTAGCATTTGCAAACGCTACAAAACGATTTTGGTGCTAAATGTAAGACCTTTGTGAAAAAACCGTTGATTTAAACAAAAAATAAAGTAGATAATATTCGACGTCGACGATATTCTAACAGAAAGTTTTGGAGACAGTTGACAGGATATACCCTTTCTGAAGTTTTATAAAGGTGTGTTAATGACCCAGGAATTGTTACATTTTACTCCTCCTCCTGAAGCTGAAGATTACTGCCAGGAACCACATAAGGAAGTCAATGATATACGTATTCAAAATAACCTTTTTTGTTCCCTACGCAAAGGCTTCAAACTTATAACACACTTCTTGGGTGCTATAAGTTTGTAACCTTACACCTAAAACATAGAGGTTGGTCTCAAATGATTTGTATAAGCATGAGGATTTCATATCCGAGATGTTCATGGTTTGATAAAGACTAGAGGGTCAGAGCCGGAGGTGTATTAATAATTTTAAATTTTAGTTGTTGTTTACTTACTTTATTACATAAAAATAAATATAATCATTTTCCAAGTAAATAAAAAAAGTATTTTAAATTAAACTTTGTTTTAATAAGCGAAAAATTTTATTATTTCTATTAATAATAATTTTCTTATCGTTTTTTTTTAATACAACCCAGATTTACTAGTTTATTATTTGAAAGTAAAAGTACAAAATATTTTCATGACTTGATATCAAAACGGCCATCTTTTATCGATCTTGGATCATGATCAACAAGAATTTGACTTAAAACTAATTTTTGATCACCACGGTTCTTATTAACATATAGTAATATGCACTGAAATAAGTTATAACTTTATAAACAGTTTTTTTTGCTTTCCCAAAAATGGTCAAAAGTGAGATTGCCATCTTGGCTTCTATAAAACTCATATCGTGACATCCGCTTGTTTGCTCTTGTGGCCAGCAGTGCCGTAACAAGGGAAATACGAGCGCCGTTACACAGGGCACATACTTTAGGGTGCACAGACTGGAAGGCCTAATCGGATCTAATAAATACAAGCAAGTGTCACCAGGCGTAAGTTCATTTAGTTATACTACAACTAGTCAGCTAATGGAACAAGTAGCTCTGCGACCTGCGCTTCCTTGATTTTTTGTCACGAAATGCTACAAATGTTGTTAATAATAATATAACGCAAAATATGTGGGCGATTTTACAATCGGTAATGGGGCCGAGTATTTTGGGGGACGATGAGAATTGTCCTACTGCAGGTAATAAGTTCATGTAATAATAAAATTGAACGAGATTTAAAAAAATACTTAAATTGTCATTTATATGCTTATTCTAGGGAACATTCAGTGACTCTTTATGTAAAAACACAAGTGTCTAGTGGAAATTAGGCATGGTATAGTTCCACCATGCCTAATTTCCAAAGTGAATTTCGAGGTATCTAGATGGGTAATTAGCGAAGACAGAGAAAGGACCGAAGTTGAGAAACAGAAGCTAAGAAACGGAATTATTGCTTTATGACATACATGAAATTATTATATGTATTATAATATGTATTACTAAATACATATAATTACTTATAAGTAGTTCATGCCAGTAACAATTTTCTAATATATTTTATTTCGTATAATGCAAAAAAATAGTACGTTCGTTAAAAATGTTCAGTAAAAGACAAATGTAGACAACAAATTGCAAACACCCACATAAATGAACTGCTATCGTAACCGGATATCGTAGTCATGTTGTGCTCTGTTATTTATCGCATACCTCGCTGAAAAGGAAATACCTCCACCCATTGAAAATAAATATTTTTTTTTATAATTTTGTTGAGTTTCATAATCTCACTTTCGCATATTGGACTATGAATCGGCATACAAAAATAATAGACGATTCTTGTGTGTTGTACACTCAGTTGATTTTTTTAATTTCTTCTGCAGCTATCAGAGTATTATCAATAGCTCGTCTCCGTCCACCGTTACGCATATCATTATAGGTTATGCCCTTAATCGTCACGCTGGGCAGACCGCTTGGCGATCGCAACGGGTAGTTTATCGTATCAGTGGCTCTGCTTCCCGCCACTGATCTGTGGCATTTTAATGAAAAAAGAACGTTTTAAACACCACTCCAGCTCGATCGACAAGTGGCTGGGAATCGAATCCGGGGACCACGGAGTGTCGGGTCGTCAGAGGCCTTAAGCTTATGATCAACTCAAAACAATACGGCGACGATCAGAATATAATCTGATTGAAATTCTTTATGACTAGCTTTGTAGTTTAAGTGTTATAGCGTCATTGTGTACAAATAACATAGCTGTAAATATTTTGAAAATGTTGCCATTTATTACAATAGCAGAAATAGCAAAAATAATAAAAATGTCGCCATTGAACTATATTACCTATATCTTTCAAGGCGTAAAAATATGAATTTCTCAAAAACTATGAGATTTAGAATTATTGCTATAGTTCTTCAATAAAAATTAGGTAAACTGCTAGTTACGATGTTTTTTTCATAATTTTGACTTTAGCAGTTTCAACCATTATACGTTTTGTGGACATTTTCAGACAGATGTTCTCTAGAATTTTCTTACACATCATTTAAAAAAAATAGTTATGAGATCATTATAAATACGGTATATGCCACATAATTATGATATATGAAACGGAAAAGAAAATTTCAGATACTTTATTTACCCACTGCGATTTTCATATGCAATTTCTCTGCGCTTTTAATACATCCTGAGAAAAACGGACAGACGAACGGATACATAAAACTGTGCCATACCGCACGCAGTAACGCGACGCGACCGAACGAAGTAATAATTTGTACTTACGCTTTATGAAGCAAAACGCAATAGTGTCGTAGCGCGGCACGGAGCGACCGACTTCCGTTATAGAGAAATTGCTCTGACAGCTGTAGTGTCTTTAGATTTCATATTTATTATCGTCCAGGTAGTTTAAACAATATTAAAATTTAATTTCACCTCGCGTGTATGACTTCATGCACACTGTGTCATTTTATAACTTATCAAACTTTACTGAATAAAGATTCTCTAATTTTTATTTGTCATATTTTCTTGGTATTTCACGGTATATTTACTTTTAAGAATTAACATTGTTAAGCTATAGGTATTCATATATGTATTTTTCGACATTATTTTCAATGTCATTTTCTTAATTTGAATTGGGTTTTTGACTAAATTTTTTTGATGTGAAACATCTATGGGCGCAGGTATAAACCAGATCGTTGGCGTGGCGACGCTTGCCGTGGCGACGGATCACCACGATATACTAAGGTATATATATAGTCTATATGTAGTAGAGTGTACGGTATGGCGACGTGTCGCCATGCGTAACTGACTATGCGACCCCCTCGTCACTCAGTTCGACGCTGTTGTTTACTACGGTACACATATTTAGTTCCTATATTTAGTTCCTGTAATAATCTTGTCTTTTATGCATATTACTTGTACGAACACGATGTTTCACATCTGCCAGGCGTCCCGTGAAGGCTCACTGTTATTTCATTAATCATAATTTCAAGTACAAGCTGATGAAAAGTGAAAATTTTTTTTAATAATCTTAAAAATTGACGAAGTTATAAAAGTTTAAATGTAATTTTTAGACAAGGACGGGAATACTGTGTTGTGAGGTCATTTTTAATATTGCACATTATATTCTACGAGAGAAAAAGAGACAGGGATATACCCAACCCTATCCGTATCTTCAAATTTAGAAACCTATAACAGGCTTATTTATCAATCAATTTTTGACTTTTTTTCAACTTATATTTCACAATATTGTACGAAAAATATCAAAATTTAGAATGTGTCAACTACCGTATTGATTATGTTCTTACTTTTCTGTGAAGCTGCCTGGGCCTTATTGATTAAAGTTTTCCTATGATCATTGAAAGGTACGAATAGTTACTGGTTGTGTTTGGCTTCTCCTTCTAGCCTTTAAAATAACGAATTTAATAGTACAAAAGTGTTATTATTTAAAAAGTCTAAGACTGTTTAATAATAACTCGTTATATAAAACTCTAAAATATTATCTAAGTATTATAAAATATAAAAAAGAAATAAAATAACAGTTTCTGCGCGCTGTACAGTCCGAATAAGCGAAATAAGTACCGTTTGACAGCTTTGCAGTATATATATATATATATATATATATATATATATATATATATATATATATGTATATTTATACATACATTACATGTTATTTTTTTGTTTAATTTTTATTTCACAATTGTTAAAAACCTAACTAATATTATTTTTATTCGTTTATAGCGAAGTTATAAGCAACAATTATGAGAACATTTACAATATTACGAATCGTCTGTATCATATGCAAATATATGTTATCTTCTTGTAAATGTTAAACTGTAAGGTTGATTCGATAAAATTGAATGTTAATCGATTTGTCTGAATCATAGACTAAAACCTTTCGGTCATAAATAAAAAAGGCCATAGAAAGTAGCGGCCATAGTTATAAGAAAATAACGTTGTAATCTTTTTTTAATTTAGTTCGAGTCAAATATCAAGTATATAAAGGAGGCGCGAATATGAATTAAACAATAGATTTATAGTTTATTATAATTTAGGCATAAAGATAATCTATACATATAATAAAATTGTAAAGGAGTAAATTCTGTACTTGGAAAATATTTAAAAAGAATTATAGATTTAGCGTAAAGAATGACAATAGAAATCAGAAACCGAATTTCACGCGAACGAAGTCGTAGATATAGCTAATAAGGTGATAAAGTTATAAATTTCGCTCGCGTTGATAAAGTTGACATGGTTAGGTAAATCAGTGGAGGCGGGCGGCATAAAATTATAAAAAAATGTAATAAGTGAAATGTAAAAACACAAAGAGCTGTTATGTCATCTAGCCATGCGTTTATCACATTAGTATTTTTTTCGTTGAATAAATCAACAGAGACTGCATTAATTAGCAATATCTAAAAATCTTGGTTTCTTGTTTTTACTAATGTATCTACATTTTTAAACATTGTCTTTTGTATCATGTATTAGAGATTTATTTTTCGTATTAAATGACTCTGCTACGCCTTTTTTAAACAACTCTCTGGCTCGGGTTGGCGAAGAATTACTTAAAGGTTGACAATATTTAATATATAATTAATATGAAAGACCGAGGACAAATTTCTTACCTTAACACGCCGTAAAGACTTAGATAAAGATATTTTTATCTCAAGAAGGAAATTTTTGTTTGGCAATCTTCCTTTTTTACAACAATCTAAATAATTCAGTAGATGTGTTAATAGAAACTGACAAAAGCTGGTTAAAACTTTTTTTTAAAAATAAAAATGGCAGCCTCTGTTTAATAGATGAGGCTATCAGAATTATAAAATTATCACATCGCTGGCTAATGGTTGACACGTACTTGCCTAAATACAAGCAAAATGCTCACAAACTTTCTTCGTTACCATTATCTTAATCATTACATTTTGAAGTAAATTTTTTGACCGCTCATTGTAAATTACTGCGCTCTTCACTTCGCTCTGCTACGTTAATGAAAATTTCCGCATATCAACCGCTTAATCAACCGTAAATCACGACTCTTGGCGAGATAAGATACAGAAAATCGGATAGGCCAATGGCGGATTCTCGCCCACGGACTTTCCACCGTCGCTTTCTGTCGCATAACACAAATACCGCAACTCGCTAGATCGGCGATAAGATGTCGTCCGGACAGTGGGGCCGGCGCGGGCGGCCGTCGAGCCTGCGCTGGCTGCGAGGCGAATACTGATGCCAACTGCCTCCGTGAGCAGCCTACGCACCGCGATCCCCCTAGAAATTTTACCGTGTTTTAATGTTTGTTGTAAACCTTATTATTTCTCCGGTATCATAACTATAGAGTTCTAACAAAGTTCCGCACCGCGATCCCTCTCGAAATTTTACCGTGTTTTAATCTTTGTTGTAAATCTTATTATTTCTCTGGTGTCAAAACTATAGAGTTCTAACAAAGTTCTCAGTCTTTGCTTTTAGTCCTTTTAATTTTGTTGTGTTCTTTTAATATTCCAAAATTGTTTCACTTTGAATTCTATATATTTATTAATTTGATAGATCCTGCTCCATCTTTACACAATACAGAAATAAAGAAAACACTACTTACGAAATGTTTATCAATGCTCTTTACATTCCGTCTGTATTAATATTTGTAGAAAGTTTTTCAAACATTTGGAAAATTTTATTAACCGGATTTTCTATGCACGTCTCGGTTTATTCCTAAAATGTGAGTGGTTTATGTGCCTAGTTGGTAGTATAAGGCTATTTGCACAATATGAAAATTCCGTTAGTTAAATATTTATTGAGATGAAGCATTTTTTTCAATGTCAATTAATGTTTTTAAAGATACCTCTTTTTAGTCATGAGAACTATAACTCTATTGATTGTGTTTAGAAAAGACAGCAATATTCTATAATAGACATATCTCATTACGTTTCTTATCATCTTTTTTATGTAATTATTAAAAAAACATTATTGTGATGTTAAAATGTGAAATTTGAATATGATATCTAGTTAATATTTTCCCTGAATATTGAACTAAAGAAGAAATATAAAAGAATATAATTATATTTTTATTTACAGAGAGAATCGCAAAGTCCAGTGAATATGAGCCGCGGCAGCTAGCCAAAGTCATATATTTTATCTACTTTAATGTATCTAATTGATACATATGGCGGACTTATTGCTACGAGAGCAATATCTTACACCCAACCATAACACCAGTCCAGCCCCGTTCAACGAACGGCCAGGAATCGAACCCGGTTCTCCGCGGTACGCCGTATCGTCAAAGGCCGTATGCCAGGACATAAATATTTAACTTTTTACATAAAATATATAAAAATTAATTACGTATAAACTAAATATAATAATAATAAGTAATTTCTGATAATATGAAAGTATCGAAATCTGGAATTATTTGGACATCATTTCCATATATCTAACAGCTCTCTATTTCGGAGAAAATTAAGGTACAAGACATATCTGTAGCTAAACATTCTGAAAACACTATATTTCTACGTCATAACTGAAGATATCGGTGCGGGTAACTATATGTAACTTTCTTATTTGCTAAATAAGACCACTGGGAGTTAAATATATTTATGTTAGACAAAATAACTTTAAGCCGTCCAACCTTGTATGCTTTGCTGGAATGTGGTCAGATGGGTAGGTAATCGCATAACGCTATCTATCAGCGACAACTTAAAAATATGCCGAAGTACAATTTTTATTCTATTCGACATATTTTTAAGTTGGGGTGGAATGGGCGACAAATTGTTCAATAAAAATCAGAATTTACTAGTATTCAAATAAAAGTTAGCCTTTTTCAGAAGGCGTATTTTGAAAAAAAAAGTATCGTACGACAATTCCAAAAAATTATTTTAATTGCACAGTTTCATATTATTAATAAGAGCAATTTTAATAATCGATAAAATACTGAAACATACAAAATTTGCGAGTTCGCAAAGGTTATCATTTACAATTACATCCCGTGAATTACTTTTGTAGAGCAAAATACTTTACACTTCATTATGCACGGTAATATATATCGGGTAAGTAATAATGTATATTTATTACCTTTTAGGAAATATTCATTAATTTTCAAATCATGTAGTAGTCAGCTAATGAAAATTAAAATAAATTTCCCTCTTCTGGATGAAAACACACGTTTACCATACGTGCACGCTTTGAGTGGTCGAATTTTCATCCTCTTAAAAAGTATCAGTTTATATAGCTGTCTTCAGAAGCGTTTGGAGAGATATGGTGTAAACATTACATAAATTGAGGGCACAGAAGTCGTAGTACCTGTATTCAAATTAATCTATAAAATAGAAACGGAATGTGGGTAAAACTAGGAGTAAAAATGTATAGGAACCAAGGCTGCCACTTTCGAGTATCTCACCGGGTGGGAGAGGAGGTGAACAAGTTTTGCGGGATGACCATATATTTCACGTAGGTACTTCATTTTGTTGCCTGGTGTTAAAGCGGGGACAAATTATTCATTTATATTTAATTAATATTTAAATTATTATTATTTAATTGTTTATTAATAAATTATAAATCGATATCGATAATTTTGTAATTTGCTTATACTTCAACGTTACTGACTTTATGATACCAATGAAATAATAATAATATTATATGTATCATTATCAATTCAAATTAAAATACTCGAAATTATTGTGACTGAGCTAAAAGAAATAAAATAATTATCGTTATAAAAATAATGAAATAAAATCACTAGCAACGAAAAATATTTTAAAACTTCATTGGTCGTATGGTTATAGCAAAACGAGATCTGTAATGAAGTTTATTAAGAATTCGGGAATTCATTCACGCGGCCGATTTTCGAGGAGTCATCCTTTGACTATATTTAGTATAGAGGAGGTTAGGTTCACAACACTATATACCGTTCTTTTCGTTTGTCCCTAATAATTGTGCTGGTCTCCGGGTCAACCTGAAAATATATTTTAAATGTGACAAAGTTCCACATGTTCTTTAATATTTAACGCCGCATGATAGTGTGGAGAGCTAAAGCATAAGCAGTCAACAAAATCATAGCTAAGTAATATTAAAAAAAACACTTAAAGATGCATATAATGGAATCTTAATATAAAGTTATTATATTACAAACACACACACGGGCACACGCATGCACCCACGTACACACACACACAAAAGCGCGCGCGCGCACACTCACACACACGCACACATTCGCACACACACACAAACACACATACACATGCATACACACAGCACATGTATACGCACATGCACACACAGAAGATTTTTTAGATGGAAATCAATCAACTTTTCCCATAGAATAAATCTACATTTTCTTATATTTCGCATTCTTGGGAAAACTTCAAAAACAGGAAACATTAAAACAACATACTATATTCTATATTAATGTCAATAATAATTGGACAAATGTAAAGTTCTTGAAACTTTACGGCTAACGAACAATCTTTTATTATATTTAAATTAATTAATTTCTTGTACAAAATACATATGTTCAAATTTACATCATTTTATTACAATATTATCATTAATACTAAAAATGTTGTCGATACCGTCACCGCACTAATATACAAAACAATGCTTTTGCAATGAGCTGCAGCCATTTCTGTCTACGCTGTCTAAGATTTTTCGTTATTGATATTAAATAGCAAATGTATTTACCAAGTATATGTAACTGCACTTCCTACTCTTTGGGTTACTTTCACTGTTGGTTTTGCACTTATTTAGCAACATGATACCATATTTGAAACTTTAAAGGTAAAAGTGTGTGCATTTGTGACATTCGCGAACGCTTTTCAGATATCTGCCAGTTCTGGCGTAAAGGCGGCAGGGCTCATCACGCGTTATGCTTATTCTCTTTGTTATTTATTCTGTGTTTGTGTGTGTATAAATTTAGTACAGTATAAGTTTTAGTAGTTGGACACTATAAGTGGAAATATCGACAAGGATAAGTTGTAATATCGAATTTGCATATTTTTAACAGGTTCTGTTTTTAATCCGATAAATTGTCAATAGAATTAAATTAAAATAATTTTAGTTAGAATAATAGTTAAAGCCCTTTATGATAATTTTATTCAGATTACTAGAACAAACGATTGAAAAAAGAGGTGCGAGAAAGCGGAGGAATAATGAATTTAACTAAAATACATTTTAGTGACATTTTTAATTGCATTATGAAAAATATATTTACAGGTACTCCACTCGTTGGGAAGGTGACAAAATACCATCTGACGTTCCAATACTTAAAAGGGTGTTTCAAAGAAGTGATCGTGCGTTTGAATTTATTAAAGGCATGAATCTGCAAAATGTGTTCGCAAAATATTGAAAAATAATATAGCTAGAGTGCTATGCTATGTACAAAATACGGACAGACGGACGGCAGACATGATTAATTATAAAGTTTCTAGTTTACTGTGGAACTCTAAAAAGAGCAATATCTAAAACTGAAAGAACAATACCTAAATTTATGTTTGTATATAATTTCTAAGCTTAATTAATTTCAGTGACAATATTATCGATAAGATGATTAACACTATCGTAAACCTGAAATGAATAATATTACACAGAAACTCGGTAAATTCATATTATTTTAACGTTTACCTTTATTTTATGTATAATTACGTATATTATTCTATAATTTGTCATAAGTTAAGTAGTAATTTATGTACAGTTTGTGAAAGTAAATACAAACAGCACGGTATTAATTCATCACAGTTTATCTATGAAACATGAGTTTATCTGGATTATTTCGATATGAAGTGCCACAATCAAGAATAGAACATATAACCATTGTTCTAAACATATAGATCTTGCGAGATAACAATAGATAAATTCAAAATTGCCAAAGAACAGCAAACGCAATTTACTGTGTGACGTTAAGTGCCGACTGCGTTGCAAAAAAGGTTCTATCGGTTTTTGTTGCGCCATCTCTTTCTAACCTCTAATATCGCTATTATGCATCATTGCACTAGCTCTTAACTTTATTCTACCTAAATCTTACCTAAAAGTACTATAAATATAAGTACCATAAATAAAAATGGATTTAAACTGCAGTACAAATAATAACAGAAAAAATAGAAAACGAAGCAATTCGGATTAATACCACAATATGTATCTAATCATCGATTCTGAATCACCAAATAGATAACTCCATGAATATATTTCTGCAGCAGTCAATTTCTAGTCCAGAAACAAATATCGAGACTAGGAGCTTCTAGCAACACCGCGCTGTTCATTGTGAGTACTGGAAAAGTCGGTAAGAACTGAAGGATATTCGGGTGAATTAACCATGACTTCATCTATTGTTATAACAGCCACTGGTACAAAGCGCCACCAAACGACAAACCGAAGATTATTACCATAAATATTTAATAATTTAAAAAGTCACGAAATTAATCGAAGGCATCGTCCGACCTCGCCAATTATAAAATCTAAAGAAAACAAAAAGGACTATAATCATACATTTTAATAGATAACAATCTTTATTTCTTCCAATATCTTTTTAGCATGTACAGTGATACAGGTAATAGACAAACCATTTGTGAAAACTGTGTTGAAATGCACACGTCGAACGTTCAGAAACATTTCCGATCGCGTCCTCGATAATTCCTTCTAGAAAAATGTCGGTATAGTTTGTTTACATTTCCTTTCATCAGCTCACTAGAATTGGAACTGTATGTATGACTCACCAGTGTTACTATACTATGTATGACTAACCAGAGTATTTTGTGCAATCGAATGCTTCCTTAAAGTTTAAAAAGTCTTTTAAAGCACACATACGTGCGTATATACGTAAGTTCCTAGATAAATATATATTGACTTCGATGTGATCATATTTTAGTACGAAAAAGCATAAAGCACAGTAATTTTATCCATTTATCTAGGAATATATGAATATATTTGCGTTCATAAATGCTATAAACGCCTGTTTTAATTTTAGTAAACGAGGTATTATTAAATTCTTCGCTGGTTTGTGAGATTCTGGGTAAAGTGAGATATTATAAGTAACTAAAAATGGTAAAATAAAACGTTTAAACAAAAAAATTTCACCGATTTCAAATAACTACTGAAAAAGAAATGTATTGAGAAGCATAAAATAATAAAAAAAAACTTATTTGGAACTTTTAAAATACTACCGTTTCTGAATTGCAAATTACTTGTAATTAATTCTCTTGCAAATTTACTTGTAATTAATTCTCTTGCAAATTTACTTGTAATTAATTCTCTTGCAAATTTACTTGTAATTAATACTGCTATTCTTAGAGTTTTTTGGAGTTGGTGTCAAATCGAAGTCCGTTCATATGTTTTTGTATGAAAGAGAGGGTTGACTTTGCACCAATTTCTAAAACATTTCCGCAAATTAATAAGTTTTAATTTTTAGAAAATGCCCTATATCTATATTATTTGAAAATACTCTGGTATTCTCGAGTCGATTAGTTTTATTCCGGTTAAACGACCTTTGATTTACAACTTCTATTTGATTGTTAAAATATTAATTGGAAATTAACAAAGATTTCCAAATAATTTAACATTATTTTAACAATTTCGAATATTTAGCTTCTTCTATTTTACAAGTCCTTCAGCAGTCAAGACAATTATTCGGGAATGGCTTTTTAGTAATTTGTACACAGCAAATTAACATTGTAACAAAAACTGGGATATGTGGAAATTTTATTGAAAATGGATTGGTGAAATTGGAAATTTTAATGAAACCGAGGAATAAATCATGGTACCGTAGAATAAACATAAATTATCCCGTATAAAAGTGGAATTTATTAAATTCAGATGGACTGCTGTATACAAAAGTGAATTTTTATAACTCAAAATGTTTGTAACTAAATATCATTTATTGTTTACAAGATACCTTCAAATTGTTCAAAAACTAATTCGATCCTAACGACAAAGAATATCATTCATTTGTCTCAGTGATAGAAGTAAAGATGGAAAATTAAAAAAAAAACGGAGAAGTAAGTACATCGGATGCCAGGGAATAAATTATCTTTTGTTGCCGAAGTATAATTAAAAGTGAGGGTATATCACCAGATTACAGAAGTAATTCGATCCCCAATAAAAATAAAGAAATAAAGACATACCAGTGTTTTAATATATGTAGTCAATACTTTTTTTGAGAAAGCGTTACAAACATGAAATTAAACCACTGCTACTCGATTTTATAGAAGGCTAAAAAATATGAAGACCAATCTCAAAAGCATGCGGGTTTATAGTAAAATGTCTCAAAATCATGGAGATAATTATTGATATAAAGTTACGTCACTCCATGGACCATACAGCCACAAAATTGGTTACATATTTTCAGAAAGACTTGAAACTCTACTAGAAAAGGACAATTATATAATGTTACTGATAAATCAACGAAGATGCGATGGTTTGCAATATAACAGTAACAAATAATAGACAAATAAACAGGCGCAATATAAACAGAATGATGTCAATATAACTGATGTCAATATATATCAGAGATCGTTTGCAACTTTATAATCGCATCTCGGATTAACAAAATAATCGTTTGAAAAAATTCTACGCCTTCTTTAACGCGTAGTCAATAAGTGTTAGTTTGTTAAAGAAAATACAGGTATTCATATTAAATTCTTAGGTACGGCAAGTGTTGTAATAGTAAGAAGAAGCTATTCTATCAAACACATCATATTGTTCGCAAAGGTTTGCGATGCTGTCACCCTTACTGTCACCCTTTGAAGTTACATTGGAATCACAATACCTTATTAGCTACCAAAAAATTTAAATAAATTCAATAAAATTTCATTAATAAATCTTGTGTGCACCAATTCGATTGTTTGGGAGTATGCTTCATTTGCCTTACAAATTACTTATGGGAAAATGGCAATTGTTGGCGTTCCTAAAGCACGATGGATAAATCTAATGATGGAACCGCTAAAAGAATTTTTTTAAAAGGAAGGTTTTTGCTGATCTGTTTGTCGCAGCTCAAATAAGAGTTGTTGATATTAATATAATTGTTCGTAACCAGGACCAAATTCATTCATTGACATTAGTATGTCAAATGAATCCTGTACTTATGGTCGTTAGTGGTATTATCTATATAATACATAAATATAATTTTTCCACTTACAAAATTATTTTAAAATTCCATCACCGGGAAGTATGCGTCCGTTGCAGTACGGACATTATATCCACTCTATACGCCCAAAGTAGAGGACATTCTTGAATTCGCTTGCAGAGAAACGATCATTTAAAACATCCCTAGGCGAACAGTAATATTATAATAGTAATTCGCTTACAGAGAAACGATCATTTAAAACATCCCTAGGCGAACAGTAATAGTATAATAGTAATTCTCCAGTTCCGCTTGATGAGTGGCCGGGAATCGAACCCGGGTCCTCGCGGTCGTATGTCTTGCAATCAAGTCAACACACCACGGTGATGAAAAATCGTTATTTTAATAAATTTGTATCATTCATAAATTGGAAACATTGAAAATGCCACTGAATAGTGAGCGAAATTTCATTTAATGTCTGTGATCTGAAAATAGACCAATAGTTGGAGACTAAAATGGTCAATGATCCTAATTTTTATGAAACTTGCAGGATTTTCAATTCGCTATATCTTTTTAAGAAAAATAGAGCTTAATGAAGCAAAATGCTTAATTAATACACTTTTTTTTCTAATAATTAATTACTAACGTTATAAAGCAAAAATTGTACGTATTTTAATATAAAAATATCATTAAATTTAATAATAACATTATAATTAATATAGTTTATATTATTTATTGCTTGAAAATTATTTGCAATGAAATAATTTTCATATATACATGCTTTAACGGAAAAATAATGAGGTACATGCGGATGTTTAGGTGTAGCTAAGGGAAATTTGAAATAAAATGAAAATAATATTAATTAATAGACCTGTTTTATTTAAAATCAGTTTTTTAGCTTCACAGGTACAAAATAAATACATAAAATGACATCTTCTACCATAAATAAAAACGATATTTAACAGTTTAACAAGTTATGCTAGTAGGCCTTAATTTACTAAGGTAGGGTAAAAAGGCTTATGACTTTAACATACATAATTATTAAAATTACTAGCTATATATAATACCTGAGATCAACAATTAAGTAAAAAAGTAATTTAATAGTCAGCACTTAAAAATACTATGAATTCCCTCGCCTAACAATCAGGGCACTCAAATATATTAGCATATTCTAATTAGCATATTCTATCTCTTCGTGACCGTTACCGCATTTTCTGCTTTGTCTCATGTCGCTTGTCTTCCTCATAACCACGCCTTGTGTTCATAAACTGAATTTTTCTTTTTTCGTAGGATGTCACTGTATTAATTTTTAATAACTGCTGCGTGTAAGCGCAATATTTATTAAATATTAATAAGCTACGTTTTCCAAAAACGTTCTATTCTAAAAACAAACGAAGATAATATAAAAAGTATTATACATCAGTCAAGAGTTCCGACTTGACATATGTTTATCTCTCTCTTTTCTTCTCTTTTATTACAGTTATAAAATTATATTCTGAAACGAAATCTAGCTTTTATGGCAATGTGTGTTTAATAGAAGTTTTGAGCACATCAATTGTAAGCACTCAATGGCAACCAATGTTGTTATATTCAATAATCAGTAGGGCTCAATGGACACGTTATACCCATGTGTATTGAGCCCTATTCTCTCTATATATCTATTGCGCTCTAAGTAGCGCTACTCGCATACTATGATGAGAAATAGAGTCAAAAAAGGGGAATTTTATTGAAGATGTAATAATTATCCTGCCTTTGAGGACAACTTTCAGAGAGCTTTAACCTAACCTAACCTAACTGCATAATACAATATCAAAGTTTTAATACGTAATGACGGTACATTTTTAGAATTGGGTCACTTTCATAAACAAATCATAACATAGTGCGATCGAATTTCCTATTAAAGTGGATTGTTACATTCCATTTTTAATTCATTGAGGCCTTAAATAATTTCTCAATTTAAGGTCGAAGAATTCACTGTGCAGAGGCAGTTATTACGGTTTGAACAGGTTTGTAAGTCAAATTATTGAATAAAATGTAGAATTAATTAATTTGACTTCCAATTAATTTTGAATAATTTTACATAAAGAACATCGTCAGAAAACTATTCCAGTTATTTTTTAAACTGATTATGCGAATTACGATGTTAATAAATTTCTAGTTTTAGGATAAACATATTTAAAGTTCACATCGTAATTTCGGACTGCAACAGATTTAATTAAAAAAAAAGTGGAAATCAAGTTTATCTAATAAACCGCCCTATGAAATTATTTTTTGTCATTTGTTAGTTATAAATATTAGTATTATTATACACAATTGATTTTTGTGACTATACGAATTAAGCTATTCGGAAGCGATATGCCGCGCGACGTTTAAATAAAACGGCTATAAGAAAAATTATGACTACTATCTATCACAGAGTAACAATTTGGAGTTCGTTTGGAATATATTTGTAATTGCTCTAATTTTTTAAAGATTATTTGTGTTATATTTTATTGTCAATAGTTCCTTTAATTTATAACGACATAGGCTTGAACGCTTCTTAAATAGTGAAGTAAAAAAAAACGGTTTAAAAAGTCATAGTTCTTAGAGATTCAATGGAATGTAATTTTAAACAGCACAAAACAAAGTAATTATATATAAATATAAAAAAAAGTTTATGGTCATATCCGGATTCACCGTTTTGGATTCTATATATGGCACTTGATACTTTCGCTATTAAAATGGAGCGCCTTCCCTTTGTAGGTGTATATCGTTGATCTTTAATGTGAGTAATTGCCTATATAAAACTAGTTTTAGTGGTGCGTCAATAATATTTAGTAGGATATCTTTTTTATTCAAATACGTTTTTGTCCTAGTTATATGAGTTTAGTAAGAAGTTGTAATGAAGGCAATATCTTATTCCGAGACGTGTCGTAAAGACTTGTGACGATTTAGACATTAAGTCCTTTTCTAAAGCCCTTGGTGAATCTCTTATCATAGTTAAAATAAATACGGCTTAACTCGGAGTGCTTACTGAGTAATTACTGATATGAAAGAAATTATTTATAAAGAAGAACTAATAAAGAAGAACACAGCAAATAAAGGAAATGTATTGAATATATTTGGCATTAAGTTTGTAGAAATAAATTGTCACTTAATTTTTATTAACAAGTAAATGAAACTACGTGATGTAATATTATATCTATTTAAATTCTTAACCACGAAACCTAGGCTAGGTTTCGTTGTATGTAACATCTTCAGGTGGGTAATTTAAAAAGATTGGAAAATGGGCAATTTGAATTTCTTCAAATTGCCCACCTGAAGATGTTGTCCTATAACGAAACCTAGATCGTGGTTAAGAATTTAAATAAAATAGATATAATACTACATCACGTAGTTTCATTTACTGGTTAATGACAATTTAGTGAAAGAAAATGTAAGTAAGAGAGAAATTTTTCACCCTCACAATCTCAACTTAAGGAAGTGACTTCTGACAACAGCAAAATGAAAGAAATTAAGAGAATAAAATAAAATTGGAGAATCTAAGCAGCGTGACACTAATATATTGGGAATGAGCAATAAATAAAAAAAATATTGAATATATTTAGTGTTAATTTTGTAGAAATTCATTATTTACATTATATGTGATGTAGAATCTTTACTGACCTGAAGATGTTGTCATACAACGACACCTAAGTCGTGGTAAAGAATTTGAATAAACTAGAAGTAATACTTTATCACGTTGTCTCATTTAATTGTTAAAAAAGTATTTAGAAGATTAGAAGAATCACAGGGTTACAACCGTGCAGAGAGTGACAAGTATACTGAATAATTTTTACTAAGTAATTGAAAGAAATCAATATGCGAATACATAGAAATAAAGAGAATAATTAAATGTTTAATAACCAAAGTTATGCGAGCAGATTTTAGCAAGTGGACGAATCTATGAACGAGAATCTTATTTGAATCATATAAATAAGAAGTAATAATTTAATATGTCCTTTCCGATTTCGAGATAGACTACGATAGAGTTGTGAGATTTCGAGATAGACTACGATAGAGTTGTGAGATTTCGAGATAGACTACGATAGAGTTGTAAGACTTTTATAAAGTGAAGAATATTTTTTTAGAATTGGCGACTTTAGTCTCGTAAAGAATTTGACTAATAGTAGATGTTGCATATGAGAGAGACATCCTTTAGTCCCAACACGGATATTTGCAGATGATGCTGCGGTATTAGAACTGGATGAAATGTATTTAAAATACCTTTATAATGTCTGGTCAAGGGAATATCAATTAGATTTATAATAATGTCTACGTAATAACGTTGATAAATGTACAGCGATGGTTGTTTGAAGCGATTAATGTAAACCAATATGTAAAATAAAGATATTCATTGTAATTATAGACGTCAGATAATTACTCTATTTATATAAAAAGTTTATTCCTAATAAACGGAAAGACAGAAGATGATAAAAACGTGCAAAAATTATTCGAAAAGGTTGAAGATACAGGGCATGAAGTTTTTAATTCACCTTTCCAGCTTATCGATTTTGAGAAATATAACCTGTTAACCCAAATTTATTCAATATGAAAAACATACTGTACCAATCAAATTATTAGAAAGCCTGGAAGCCTTCTTGGTCCAAAAGTAATTAATAACAAAAACCATAACCGAAATTTTAATAGCCTCTATCAAAATTACCATTTTTTAAATTTCATGCCATAGTGTCTCCTAAATTAAACAAATTAATGCGTCGATTTTAATAAACCGAACGCTGAACTATTTCTAATTAAATTGTCCGTAATCCTTAACAGAATCATAGTAGCTCGTTTAATATTTAATTCTAATCTCAATCGATTAAATTAAACAAAAATATGTTGAAAATAAATTTTGAAATTTATTTTGAAATCTGTTATTTAAGGCTTCATTTTAATAATTTTGTTATAAACTATAGTTACAAATTTTATTCCTATAATTAAATTTGATTTTTTTAAATTTTCCTGATAAAAAAATTGTAACTTGATTAATTTTAGATATTTTAAAATTATTATTCGTGTTTCAAAGTTAATAAATTTGTGTAAAAAAATGTCATGTCTTTTGGTAATTTTTGCATTCAATTTGTAAGAATTACAATTTTTTTGGCTATTTAAGTTGCGTATAGAAGTTTCACTTCAATATTTTTTATCCTTCGATAGGATCGGTAACCGCAATTCTATTAATAGCACTCCTCGATTGACGGATCGCACGCACGTCCCGGAAGACTTCGGCGACCAATTTTCCATAACATTCTCTTTGACATCAATAAACTACCCTATAAACGGCAGAACTGTGCCAACCATACATATTTTCCTCACTTTCTACCTCACACAGCTCGCGTCACGTCACAACCGCTACCGGCTAATTGCCTGCTGCAGTTTCATAAGGCAAACCATGACAATTACAGCAAAATCGTGATGTTATGATTAAGAAAGTCAAAACGAAATGTTTCATATAATAATAATCGCACAATAACAACGATGCGAAGGCCATTTGGTTAGCTTTATGGCTGCGGCCGAATTTCTATTCAGCTTGTCAACCCGCTCCTTATATCCATTTGGACAGAGCACGTACGTGCGACATCTTAATGGGGTCGATTTGGTCTAATATCGCGTATCTATTGTCACCTCATATTTTGCGGTTGCCAGAGCAGAATAGCTATGGCAAAAATTTTACTTTGAATTTCCACCATTTCCGTACAAATTTCGTAACGAATTATGAAACATCTTGTAACAGCGGCGTGTTTTAGCCGATATCGAGTAATGACGCGCTCACGACTTGGAAATTAAAGTAAAAGGGGATCGAACAATGGCGGTCGATTTGAAAGTGCCGCATTCAGGTTCGGAAAAGTCAAATCGATTGTTTAAATCGCTTTTCACGCGAGATTGCCGATTCGCGGTTAGGCCGAATAAGATTAAGAACGTTGCTGGGAAACAAGAAACTGGTTAATTAGCGTTAAGGATTAATACAGGGAGTATACTAACACGTGGTTTTCTTTTAGGTT
This sequence comes from Druceiella hillmani, assembly GCA_039881145.1. NCBI lineage: Eukaryota > Metazoa > Arthropoda > Insecta > Lepidoptera > Hepialidae > Druceiella > Druceiella hillmani. Next base: position 40,321,107 of record JAYKKI010000011.1, read on the forward strand.
AAAAGAAACGAGATTAACGATCAATGCTTAAGTAAATAATTTTTAAATACAATGAAGTATTTCATTAGTTAAGATGCTATTATGTTGATATTATTAAAAAGTTGTATGATTATTGCAAATTAATTTTCGAAATATTTTTTATTTCCGCAGGGCTTAATTAATAAGAGATTAATTATAGTTTCTCACTATTATATATAAATATATATATATATATATATATATATATATATATATATATATATATATATATATATATATATATATATATATATATAATAGAATAGAATAGTGAGAAAGAGTTATGACACGCAAATAATCGACTCGTACTTTGTCGACTTTAAACGTTAAAAGTTTCATGAGAAGATTTCACGTAACAAATTATATGTCAAAACGGCAAACATTAATTTAGGTTGTGTCAACTTGGCAAGCATTAATTTAGGTTATTGACAATCAATTTCAAATGTCCTTTAGATGATAATGTAATTATGCAGGAAATATACTCAAAAAAGGTATTCTTTATAATAAAGTACAGCAGTATAATGTATTCATTAAGATGTTTGAAGGCATTTTTAATTACTTGCTGCTGCTATTTTATATGCAACGTTTGTATTTTAATGTATATCGTAAGACCTGCCAATTTTAGTGGTAGATCTTATGCCATATATTTATTATGTCCCAAACTATTCTCAGCTGGGAACGTGGTTATAACTACAGTTACCAAACACGGATACCGTGGAATAATATTCTATCAACAGTTTATAATCTCTCTTATCTTGTATGCAAATAAACACATGAACTATGGCTATCGCTGGCGATTACCGCACACCAAAAACCAAGATGAAATAGTCAAACGCAACAAAGAAACGCATTGATTTTCCTCAAACGGCATGTCACTATAAACCAACCGGAGAAAGTAAGCTCCGAGCAATTTTGATGTATTTGCACAGACACGTTAACACAATGCGAGGCGTATAATTGAGTTTTCACACTTTCACTCGTGCTTCATTAAGAGGTCTTCTTGGACTGTTTGACCAGGCCGAAGAAGGTATTTCGTGTGACGCACTATTATTAAGGTGTACTACGTGTTGCAACTGCTTTCAAGTGACGCAATGAATTTAAAATTTTAAAATTTGTAACTGTTACTCGTTGCTCTAAAGGCGAATGCAAATATTAAGTGATACGATAAATATTTGTACCATTACATAGGATTTGCGCAGAATGGGACTTACAGTGTAGCTCTTATGATGTGCTTCATCTTATAGAGTCGGTTGATATAAACGCCCCATAAATAAATGAAAATTCATTTATGATTTCGAAGTCAAACTGCAACAAGTTATTTAGGAGAACAGTATATTTAGTATGTTTTTACCTATTTTTTATAATATTGCAAGACGATTTTAAAATATTGCCTTTAAAACAATTATTAGTTAACATAAATTATATAAAATAATGTTGTAATCTAGTAATATGCCTTTAATAACTAGATATTTTTCTCAATTCTTTTGTGAAATTGTAGACTAATAGCATTTCCTCAACTTTTTTTATTTCAAATCATTTTTATGACGTCAAAAGCCTTCGGTACATACTTGTTATAGGTATCTTCGATAGATATTTCAGAAATTACTCCCTATATACTATTGTCAATTCGATACATTTGGCAAAATATGATTAATTTCTAAAAAGGATTTTTTTCTATCCGTTATAGAAATAAGAAGATCATTTGTGCATTCCAGGAGATGATGTGACACAACAAATTCATTTTACTTACATAATGAAAGTTGTTTCTATGAAAAATACTTAATGACAAAAGTATATCAGAAAATAAGTGAACTGTACGTATAACACTCATATATTGAATCTTGAGTCGTGCAACAAGATAAAAGTAAATTGAACGCTATTCAAACAAGGTCAGCGGAATATATGGGTTTATTCTACGCATATATTGTGCTATCGATAAACAAATGTTATGCAAGAGAAGTAGACGGGAAGAGAAAACGTGAAGAATGTCTGACAGATAGTAATGTAAGAAACCACAAAAATAAAGGATAAGAAAGCATCTATAAGAAGTGAAGCCAAAAAAGTTTGTAAGGATATAGGAATATAGCACACCATAATCACCACGTATCGTGTGTAAGAGGAAGATAATGTGGATAGATAATTCTCTTCATATATTCCAAAGCCTACGATCTGTTGGGAAATGTTTACTGCTTATTTATAGTATTATTATCCCAATACTCGGCTGCCGATCAGTAAACTCTCTGTTTCGGTTCACAGTGTTTAAGCTCATGTGTTTAGCGTGATGGAAACTCTACCAGATAACGCGAATTCAACTTGGAAATTGTTTCTGTAAGGCTTTTTATTTTAATACATTTAATGTAGGTTGACACCATGTATGAGGATTACGAGCGAGGTCAAAATATTCTTCTTTCAATCTTTGGAATTAATGCTTTGCTGTGTCATGAGAGAGCACCCATTTATCCATAGTTGAGTATGTATTGCTTGTTGCTCCACTCATTTTTCGCTCCAAATGGAACTTATGAGGCTAGAACACTCTTAAGTTTACTTCGGAAATATCCATACTTTGTTTGTTCTTCACACGCCAAAACTTCGTTGCTAACTGAATAGAAAATCGAACGCTCTGCTCTTTATATAACCTATTAGAGATGTTTGAAAAGTTTCTTTGACATTCCAGAAACTGCTAAAAAAAGTGACTGTTTTTTAGTAACTAAACTAATATTAGTTGCCAGTGTCTAAAGAATTTACAAGGTATTTGATGTGCAAGGTACTTGATTTTACTTTATCTGCCTTTGGTTTCGCGAGACAAGGTGCATTCTATTATGCGTGTTTGAACCAAATCGCTTCTGCAAAAATAGTTGTTTCCTTACATTTTACATGGAATCCACATTAATGGATTAATGGATGGCTGGCTTATTCGAAATGTTATGTGAGCGCACAAGACCTTGTATTATGATAAAATTATAATTTTTTTAAGTTATAAATTAAGTTCAAATCTTGCTTAGATCTATGGGGTATTCCTACTATTATGTAAGTTTTTAGTTTTCAGTTTTAAAAAATATTTCTATTATTGGTTAACTCATTTAATGTAAACCGGAAATAGAGTTTATTTATTACAATATGGCATTAGAAACTCAGTTCCGTAACAATCTAACTCTATAAATGGCTTATACAAATAGGAACCTACTGAACTTACACTGGACTACGATTGAAGTGAAGTGGGATTCTGGTCTACTGCCCGGGTGGAGCTTACGTGTGGTTTTATTTTGAATTTCTGATGTATATGGGAACGCGGTTTTCTATGGTGCATGAGAGCAGAGCTTTGTCATGGGAAGGTGGGAAGCTGGAAACGGAACTATGTCATCATATAAATACGTCATGCTTGGAGCATTAGGGCTGCCAAGACAGGGGTGTAAGAGTATATACATTTTTAAAACATTCTACAAATCTCTATATAAAGTCGCTTCGTTAACTTATTTGATTGCTTCTTTGCTCTCTTCGTAGAGCAAGAACATGTACAATTTGCCTAACCTATTATTAATAATTTATTATGAAAAAAAGTTATTTGTTATATATTTTTGACATCAGTATCTACTTATTACTAATTTGATCCTAAATTCTTGTGGTTTCGTACGAATCGCTTTTCAATATGATGAAAGTGACTGTCCGTATTTTATACATCAATTGGCGATATGCACTGTTTTGACTGTATCAACTATTTTAAGTTAACATAAGATAACCCGCCTCGATTCCGTGTCCCGTCTTTCTCATGCGTATTTCCGCCTTTGTACAGGTGTGAGTCGTAGCTTTCAAGAGGCCGCAATGCAGATTTGTACATCGGCGCGTGTGATGTGGGGCCGCCGATATTTAGCGATTTCCAAACCTGTCCTTGTTCGAATGTGTCGTGTGGCTAATGAGAGAAAAGCCGAAACGGGGTTCCGATTTAAATATATTAACAGCTGTTTACTTCTAATATCACACGCGTAGTTGTGAAGCAAAATCAAGCAATGCAAGGAATGCGTTTAATAGAGAACACCTCTAGTCTACTAAATTAAAAAGAAAGATAATGAAGACGGTAGGAATTATCGAATGAATGAATAAGAAGTAAATGATGAGTGGTGCAGTCAGAACAATGGGTGTCAATTACCCTAGCTGGACCATTCGTTTGTGTTATTATCATGTTCATTTTGTCAAAAAGTAGCATTACCACATTTACGTCAGAACGTATAAAGGTTTAGTTAGACGGTATGCCATTGTGACAGTCTCATCTTTCCTTTATTTGTAAGGTAAAGTCGGCAGGTGCCTTTGACCTCCACCATCTCTCGAGAGAATTCGGTGAACACTCTTCATCAAGAAATTTGCAGTAGCGGACTCTGAAAAATAAACGTGTCAAGTCCAACACAGAACAACATTTAGACATATAAGCATTTAAGATTTCTATCAAAATATCAGGTTATTTATAAACATTATTTTTAAACGTTTTCTTAAGATTCCTATTATTTTTATTTGTTATTTTTTTTTGATATTGCCTTATGTATCTTTTAAATGCGTACGTATATAGCGAAGATCATGAAAATTACGCAATTTAGAAATATTAATATATTTTTTCGATAAACTTTAGGTAAACTACTAGTGAAGAAATTTTTTTTTATAATTTAACTTTAGCGATTTTGTAAATGGAGGAGTAAACGTATTTTTGTGACCATTTTTAACAACTTCTCTAGTACTATTTTATCTGAAATTCTAAAAAATAGGTCCAAAAAAAATAGAACTTCCTTTTTCCGTTTTTTAAATATATTTCTTTTTCATTTTATGTCCCAGGGATACATAAGGTGAAAAAAAATCGATTATTTTCTTTTCCTCGTAAAAAATTTCCAAATAGATTTTTTGAGTGTCCTATTGCGATATTTGAGGATTAATGTATGTGTAAAATTTCAAGCTACGGTAAAAGTACTTGAGACAAAACTTGTCATCACTTTTAGAAAAAAAACCAGAATTACTTTACATAAAATTCTAAAATCCTTACAATTTGCTCCTTCAATTCATGTTATGACACAAGAAATAAAAAAGGTTTTCGAATATTTTATTTGCCCTCCTGACATTTCTATAGGAATATTTTAGCGTGTTAATTATTTGCATGTATGACGGTTAACATGCTTTATCATTGAGACAAATTTCCAATTTCAATGGTAAAAGTACTTAAGAAAAACTTGTCATCACTTTTAGCAATAAGACTAGAATTACTTTACATAAAATTCTAAAATAATTATTTTTGAAATACCATAAGTTCATCCTTCAATTTATGTCCCATACGATACAAGAAAAAAAAAACTTTTTCGAGTACTTTATTTACCCTCCTAAAATCTCTACATGAAGATTTTCGCGTGTTAATTATTTAAATATTATCATTGTGACAAATTTCGAGTTCCAACCTCAAACGGTTTATAAAAAAACTGCCTTGGCACACTGACAGATGGATGAAAACGGGAGTGATCTGATTTGGCTACCGTTTCATTCCCTATTTTGAGTTTTTATTTCTTTTTTGAAATCCTAAAAGGGACAACTATAACCGAATGCTTTATAGTTGTCCTTTTTAGGGTTCCAAAAAAGAAAGAAACAAATCCCTAAAAAGGATACCTATCAGCGAATGCTTTATAGTTGTTCTTTTTAGGTTTCCAAAAAGAAAGAAAACCTCAAAAGTAATAAACGGAACCCAAGTTAGATTCTAGAGAAAAGAGTAGGAAAATAATATTAAAAAATTTAAAAACCCTGTTAGACATGAATAAATTAGACTAATAATTACTATTAACTCAGTGGTCTCTGTAGTTAATCAGTATAAAAAGTTTAATTGGTATCAAAAGAATCTTAGTGACTGATTTAGCGTATAGAATGATTGGAGAGGTCAGAAAACCTGTTATTAGAAATTTTATCTGTCTGTTTATCGGTGCGTTAATTTGTTCTTCAGTTACGTGAAATATACTACACGGAGTTTGATAAAATTGGATATGATAATGGTTTATACCCTCGAGTAACATATAGGATACTTTTTATATGGATATTACAGATATTTTTTTAATACCGAATTCCACGCGAACGAAGTCGCGTTGACACAGCTAGTAAACAATAAAACTTTCTTTCCATTCCCTGTTTTTCATTTACCTATCACACATTTCCATTTGTAACAAGAATTTAAACTAGAGTATTTAAAATTTCTTAGAAAATGCAGTATTTAAAATCCATGGGTTTAAGGAATTTAGTCCAGTTTAGTCCGCACGGAGGTGGTGAAAATCCAGTGGTAGGCAATTTTTAATTCTAAAATATAAGAGAGTAGTATAGCAAAGAAAATATTTTTTGCCCTTATTGAAATTCGTTAACATTCTTTTATCCCAATTAAACTTTTTATACTGACTGACTATGAGAAGAAGAAACGAAACAGAAGGTAACAATAGATTGAGCATGGTTAACGGTGACTGCTCAATTGTTCACAATAAATCTTAGCTGGTAGCTTGAAAGAGTTCCCAATGAATAACTCCATTTATACCCCACCGTGCACTCAAAAGTATCTTTTGTCCAATATTATATTTTGGGGTAGGTTTACTTTTCCTCCAGCTTCTAGCCGCTGGCATTTACACTTAAAATTAACATAAGCCACCCACTTTTCATCTCCTGTAACCAGATACTTTAGCCTCTCGTTGGTACGATTGGAAATTAGTAGCTCCAAGCACACATTAGTTCTCCTTTGAAGTTGAAACGGTGTTAGCTCATGTAAAATCCAAACGGAATATTTCCACTTCTTTCTCAAAGTATGAAGTTGTTTTTCCATTGCAGAATAAGGGCATGAAAATAGCTCTGCCAAACAACGTGATCTTAATCTGTGATCAGTTTCAATAAGGCCTTTAAATTTGATACAATTTTTTTAAAAATACAGTCATTTTGACAATAACAGAATTATGTCAATGTTAGTCAATAGTTTATTTTTAATTAATTTAGGCAATTGCAAATTACAAATAAAAAAAGGAATCGACGTTATTATTTCATGAAATCCTTTCTAAAAGTTATTTTTTACATACATCATATCTTTATATTTATTTTTCACTAACAATTCTTGATGTTTTGAAAATATAGTATATGCGCCTTTATGAAGTTAGCTTTTTATTTTCTGTTTTGGTTGCAAATTTTATTTTACTTTTTAATTTTTTTTACCGTCAATCGCTTAATTGTTTTTTTTTATATTCTAAAAAAATATCAGCTTTAATAATTTTATTTTATTTCAGTAAAGCCAGGCTCATTTCTCCTTTTACGTTTAATTATATAACTTATATTTTAAAATATTTTAACCTACATAAAGATCTTCTCATTTACCAATCGAACAACTCGAAAAACTTTCAAAACTTAGTTCACACTAGTATTGAATGTAAAATATTTTATACAAGCATTCTGATAAATGAATAAGAATTTGAATAGATCTCTTTCAATGGAGATCTAACGACAAGACTTACATTGTTCAGTCTTTTATTAATTATACAAGTGTAGTTTGGTTTAGTTTTAAAGCGCCTTATTGTTAAGTACAAATGAAATACAAAATTCAACACTCACATAATGAATCAAGACTCTATAGAAGAAGGCTAAGCTCTGTTGGTGAGAACAGGGAGAACAGGGTGGCTTAAAAATACTTTTGCTTGACGACGTATTCGGGATGTAGCTAGATTAATAAAATGTTACTTTCAGCGGTAGAACTGAATAAATCCACAGAATATTAATAGAAAGCTGTATAAAAGTTTATTATATTTAGAGACTTAGTTACTTTTTGGGATTTTAGTTTTTCTTTCAGTCTGCTTATATGTTTGCTACGCCTATTTATTTGTTTGTGTACGCGTAAACTACGGCACATATTTAGATGGAGGTTTCGTTATTTACAATTTTTGATAATTGAAAAATAATACATATTTGTTTGTTTGTTTGCCCTGGCATCAAGTCAAAACTATTAAGTGAATTCATGTACAGTGTTCACTCCTGTATTGATTAAAGTCTGGGAAATGTTTTAAAATGTTAGTGTATTTCATCTTGATACAAGGTTACCATGTTGAATAAAGAAAATTTTCAGCCCAAGGTCAAAAAGTTAATTGGTTAAAATTACGATGAATTCTTGTAAACAATATTTGTAATAATACAAAGATTATTCAAAATTGTTGGATTTTTCATTCCGCCCGTCTAAAATATCAACAAAATTGTCTGCATTTAAATCTGTCGTATAGTTAAAGCCGGAAAAACCGACATGACTTAACCCTTCTATACGTAATTAATCAAATATTTGTAATTTAAAAAATCAGACACGAAAGCAAAGTCGCGTACTTAAGCCGCGAGAGATAATTTACAATTTATAATTGTATTTTCTATTTTAATTCTTTAATTACTTTTGTTTTATCGTTTGTTTGCGATCGTTCATTTGGCCAAAATGTAGCCCAAATGAAAAGGAAATTTTTGCACAACTTACTAACATACACGTTAAAAATAGGACTCCAGAGAATGTACACATTTTCCCATTATTATTATAATACTTTTTAAAAAATTTGGTTTTCTTATTACTTATATAAAATATCTTATTTGTTTTGTTTTCAAATTGCTATTTTTCAAAATAATTTTGGTAACTCGTTAGAGTATAGGCTCAGTTATAAAAGCTAGATTTATATGGTCTATTTAAAGTCATTATTTTAATGTATCTTATCAATGTGTCTTAACTTATTATTTACAGTCTCACAAATTAAACTAACTACGTAAGATACGAGTCGTTTGCCTAAAAAGGACGAAATAATCTAAGAAAGGCTTTTACCTTTTCTTACATTTTTTTCGCTTTTACTTTATCTGTTTAGTTTCAAGTCATAATGGAGATATCAAAATGCTGTAAGTAGCCAAGTCGTCTTAACATATATTTTGTAACCCCACTATTGCCAAATTTGAGTAATTTTGCACTACGTGACAATCACTCCGCAAGGGATAGTAACATTTTAATTGGTTATGAAAAAGGAAAACAAATAAGAAATTGTAAGAGCATTTGTGTAAGAAAGAAGCATAAAAATATGTTTGCATATAGAGTCTCAGCAATGAAATTGTTTAATTAAGTGTACGATTTTCCGATTTCAACAATATAACTAATTTCACGTATTAAGAGGCGCATTAAGTATTGGAGTGATAAGGATTTTGATATTCTTTATATTATCTAATTAAACCAAAGACCATAGACATAAACGAAAGACCAAGTTCATAATTATACCAAAGATATATAGTAATGGATAATCAACAATCGAATAACAGTTGTGCCCTCAAAAAAGAAAACTTCCTTGTAACAATCAAATATGAGTTAAGTTTTTTAACAATTTCAAAGCTTATAAAACTAATTATGTACATTGTTTAGGGAAACCAATCAGTTTAAAATATTCATAAATAATAAAATAATATTCATGAGTCTATTGTAACGCTTGTCTATACATATAATAACATTATAACAGAATGAATTCAGTACATCGAAAATATTTTAAAAAGAGTGATTGATCTAGCGTATAGTAAGAAAACCAAAAAAAAAGTTTTTAGATTTTCTTTGCCAGTCCGTCTGTGTGTTAATTTGTTTTTCAGTAATGTGAAATCTCCTACACGGATTTTGATGAAATTTGGTATGGTAATAGTTTACACACTCGAGCAACTTATAAATTTTTTTTCTTTTTATTCGGGTATTACATTTATAAAAAGACACCCTGTTTTTCTTAATATAACGATATTGGTAATGCTAACGCCATCTATTAGCGTTTTTAGTAAACTTTATGCCCATGGAGTTCTGAGAGAAAAAAAAATAAAAAAGCACAAAAAATCCTAATACCTTTTCTTGTACAGAAATCCACGCGAAGGAAGTCGCGTCGGCACAGCTAGTACATAAATAAAATAGAGTCAGCCACACAATCGATCTACCTACTTTTAATGAGGGGATATTTAAAGATAATTTCTAAAAGAAACTTGCAATATTTGTAGCTAACTAAATGACACTCAGTATTTCTTTTCAAGATACTTCTAAAAATATGGTGCTTTTAATCCCATTTTGCTTAGACATGTATTTAAAAGAATTTAATAGAAAAGGTTTAAATGTTTTTAGACCAGCTGGTGGTACAAAGGAATCACTTTTGAAATTCAGCCTCTTTGATGCCTCCGTTTTCCCAACAACCCCTTTTCGACCACTCGCCCTCTCTGTACAAATAATTTCCCTACACCCCAACTCGGTTCAATAGTCATCAACCGGTCCGAGGTGCTCAGCACGCGAGCGGCATCCGGGGTCGCGTCAGGTGTCACTCGACACCGAGCCGGCAGGTATAACGGTCCCCCCCTCCGCTCCACGCATCTGACTTACTTCTCACGTCATCTTAACGTTTACAAACAGTCAGTCCTCGGCTTCAGTGGCCGAAGCGCAGACGGTTAACAGTGCTCGACGAACGGTTAAGACGCGCGCATCGTCACAATTGTTCCAAATAATAATTGTTTACCTTCCTGTTATTACGATCGCAAGAGGATGCCACTCTTCACATAGACTCGGCATAAAGAATTTACAGTTTAAATCGAACTTTACGAAATCGATACGAGTGTTATTTGGTTCGACCCGAAGCGTCAGATTCACATTTTACAGAGTGTAGTGCAAAAATGTTAAATCAAAGTTTAATATTGATAATAGCGCAAAAGTTAAGTTAGCAACCGTCTGTGAAATTATGAACTACATGATCAATACAAGTTGACATGTACAAAATTAAACGTTACGCACCGCATAATCCAGCAAGTGTTTAAGTATATAATTAGTGACTTTAAGAAAACTGGAACAATAGTAGAAAGTTAAATATCGAAATGGCGTTTACGGAGTCAACTAAAGAAATTAAATGTGCCACAACCAAAAAGACTGCAGCGAGAATAGCAATGAGAAGACATTTCAATGGAAGCTGCTCGAAGATTCTTATAACTATAATATTCTTATTATATAAAGCGACAGGTGAGTTTGATTACTTTTTTAAAACTACTGTATGCTGTGCTTCGCAGCGGTCTTTTCCACCGGAACAGGTGTTAAAGCGGCGCTGCAAAGTCGAGGAGGTAACTTTAACAACGAGATCTTTGTTGTATTAGGTGGCAAATATTTGTTCTGCGATAGTTTGAAATATGTTTATAGTATCGGAGAAGCGGACTTATGTGGTAAAACAGCGTTGTGTGAAACCGACCCAGATGTTGAAGGTGACCCTATTAAATGGTTAAGGCGGTTCGAGTTTGTATTTCATGGTAATTTTTGTAACTGTGAACAGTTATGGTTTATTCTTTTAAATCTTTTAATTTTATTTACAGTTTACATGTTTCAAGCCTCAATAGTCAGTGTAATCGTCTCTGAGGTTTTTAGTAGCCAGAATATTTTGGCTATATTTCCAGGTTTTAATACATTGATTCGTAACGTAATATTATGTCTTGACGTGTTTAAAGAGATTCACCAATAATATAAGTTACACTTCAGTTTTAAATAGTATAATATATATATATATATATATATATATATATATATATATATATATATATATATATATATATTTGTTATATATTTTGACATTGGACAATTATGAAGGTTATTTTTTCTAGCAAACGTGACCTTAATAATGTAAATGACCTACAGTTTATTTGTTTGGTTCAAAAAATATGATTATCGGCGAGAAACGCAGCGTTTCGGTCCGTTGAGTTAAATATGTTCTTGTTCTTGAATTACTTGAAAATGTTTAAAAACTTTTGCGTAAGTCATGCAGGTCTGATTCGATACAAATGTACAAAATCTATATATATATATATATATATATATATATATATATATATATATATATATATATATATATATATATATTAATGTATTTTTTTAATAAATGCGTTTAATTATACTTCGTTGATACAATTTATAAATAGACGGGTACATTATAATTACGTTAGAATAAATATGAGTAGTTGAAATCCAAAAATTACATTTCCTTGATATTTTAGTATAAAAGATTAAGGGAGTTAGTTTTTGGCTGGAAAACGGCAAAGACAAAATATTAAAGGTTACCCATAAGAAAAATTTGTTAAGATTATTATCAGTCGCCATTTTACTTAGACGATTACTGCTTACACTTCCTTTATACGTAAAGTGTATATTTAGTTGTCTTCACGGTTTTATTGGTATTTAACCGTTTCCGCAGAGGTTTGTATTTCCGTGTTATTTTTTCTGTAGTCATTTTTTAGATTAGCATTTCATGTTTTCATATAGAGCAGTTCATAAATACTTGATGCTGAAAATTATCTCTACCAGGAAATAAGTTTAAATGAATCAAACACAGTTCGTTCGATCAACGCACGGTTCTACTAGAAAACCCGAATAAAGATGGCAATGGGAATTTTAAGAGTTTGACAAATCGATAGACACTTGATTGTTTAAATTTATGACAACTGTGAAACGTTTGTTCAATAAAATTCAAGTGTATTTAATACAAATTCAAATGTATTTAGTACTAAAGGAGAGTAATATTCATTGCTTGAATATATTTCAAAATATGACGCAACGGTGAAACATTTCCTAAAATATAGTAACTTCAAACAAAGTTAATGCCTTTTAAATATTTCGTTACATCGGCACCCTCCTTTGTTCACCACAAAATGACCCCTTTATATGTATATGTTACCGAAATATGTAGCCCCATATTTACAATTTTTTTATGTATTTAATATATATGTCCTTAGTCACTAGGGTGTCACTTTTGTATGCGATTATGAATGCAGTATTTACTAAATAAGAAAACATATATATACAGTATATTCTCTGTGTTTATGAATAGGCTATGGTAGGAGAAAATTGGTATTCAAACTTAGCAGAAGTAGTGAAAATGTGAAGCGAAATTTTGTGGCGCGAATTATGCATTATGGCGAGATATTATGTTTATATATATACTTTTTATTATGTATATACTTTCTTATTCTCTTAAGATGATTAATTAAAACTATATACTTTCCGTTTCTTTATATTTAATTAACAAACTTATGAAACATGATGCGAATATAACAGTATTATAATTTGATATTCAAAACTACCCAACCGATTTTATTTTAGACGCTTGTCATAAAGTAGGATCGTGAAAGCAGAATAATCGATAAAAGCTGTTTAGTAATTTTGATGAAATTTCGTTTTTATTTAAGTTAATTTGAAAAAAATATTTTTTTCTAACTAAAGAATATTTTCTATGAACATAACAACTTACTTTTTTATTATAGTATTTTTATTTAGGTTTTATTGTTCGATTTTATTTTTGATTTATTTGTAATAATATAAAAACAGAATTATATCATTTTTACAATAGGGATGGAATCCGTTAGAATTCGGAATCCGTTACAATCCATATAGCATTTAAAAATACGCTTTATTATAAATACAAGTAATGGGCAATATAATGTATAATTACATATTTGTTTTTTTTAGAATATGCGCACATAACTTTTAAAAATGTAAATTCATATGACCTATAATATAATTTTATTTACGTATGTCACATGTACACAACTTAAGTAATATATCAAATTTTAGCTAATCATAGAACTAATATATTATTAGTTCTATGATTATCTAACAATTGATTTCCGTATAAATATTTTTTATGGTAACTTCTTTACATGTTTACTGAAAAAGTTATGAAATGCTTCAACAGTTCATAAATAAAAAAATGCCCAATGTGTGGCTTTGTTAAAAAAAGTTCAAGTTCTGCAGTCTGTCAATAACCGGGTGACCATTTTGATTTTCGACACGCGCCCATCATAAATAACGAAATCCGACTTTAGAAGTATTATGTTTTCTGCTTTGGCGGAAATGTGGAAGGTTTGCAAAAGATAACTATTCATATTAACAAAATTTGAATTGTGCTATAGTCTATTTTATGTAATGCTTACGGACTAAAAGGAGTGCTTTGTTACTTAAGGTAAAATGATGTTATTATTGAATATTGTTACTTTTTCCACATGTGAATAGGTGTACAGGCCAAAACCAATAACAGGTTAACCTGAAAAAAAGTAAAATTTGTCAGTTCGTTTTGAACTATTTATATCTTTGTAATGATTTCCTTTGATGCATGTCCATTCAGCTGTTATGTATTGTCTACGATTTTGATCACCTGTTCCATCAAACAACTTATCATTGTAATAAGTCTTTCAATTCTTATTGTCACGATGGCCTCGGCTTCTGTAATGAAAGGCACAACTTTGAAATATTCGTGACGATGTTCAGGATTCGTGATATTGTTTGTTAGTTTGATTTTGTTTGTGTGTTTGATTCCGCATTGGTGTTAGTTTGATATAATATCAAATATTTGACATTAGTAAATAATTAATTGTCCTATATTTTTCAGGTTCATTACAAAATTTATATATTAAATTTATCCTTAAGTTTGTTGGTGACCTTAGTATTAGGGCGAGATGTAAACAAATGAATTAAATTTACAATGTATTAAATCGAAGATAGAAAAGGTTATAAAATATACAACTCCGTAGTTGAAATATAAACATTACTTTTGCTAAGTCCTACAAATAGTTTATCGTGAAAGATACAAAATATATCTGAACATTATTTCTCAAAATTATAAGTTTTTGTAAGAAAGTCACAGTGTAGTTTTTTTTTAATTTTTATATGTTTGGGTATCGCCGAACTAAAATATCTAAGAAACATTATTGTAGAAAGTATAAATATACATTTTCGTTTTAATTTTGTTTTTTATTTTTGTTTTACCCAGAGCGACCGGAGCTAACATATTATAAAGTTAATTTTTCCTGCTTTCAACACAATTGAATGCTTCATTGACAAACATACATACGGCGATATACGACACATTATTAAGGTATATTATTATTAAATTTTTGATTTTTTTTTTCAACGATAGATTATTAAATTTTTTGTTGTCACTTCTTCATATTCATTTCTTTAGAGCTACAATTTCGAGATAATTCTAAGTTTATTGCTGAATTTACACCAAATTAAAAAAATGCAAGTGTCTAGAATCTAGTTTTTAGTGTAACGTGTAGTGTGTGAAGGTATTTTGTCACTTAAGCGATTATTAAAATTTATTTATTTATTTACATACTTTAATGTATACAATTAATACATATGACAGAGTTATTACTACGAAAACAATCTCTTACAACCAACTAGAACAACAATCCAGCCTTGCTCTTTTGATCAACCCAACACATTACTGTCACGACATGTTACACCACGGTGACCACATAAATTATTAATACATTTCGTATATTCATAATGTGTATATAAATATACCTAATCAATATTAAGTTATTAATAACTTATGTATGAGTAAATTGAAAAGTGGCTTATACGACTTATATGAAAATATTACGAAAATGAAGTGAAGAGGAAAAGTAATATTTCTTAAAGGCATGTTGCCTTTAAGAAATATTATAATAGTCCAGGAACAGCTATATAGTCTTAGATGTCTAAATTTCTATAGTACCTATACTTATTTTTTCTGCTTTGATCTTCTAACCTCCCTAATGTGGCCGACCACAGAATAAGGCAAGAGAGGGTACTCAAATAAAAAGCAAACAAGAAAAATATAATCAGCTGCTTTTTTCCCAGTGATATTGTCATGTTATATAACAAATCTATCCACATAACAAGTTTTATTTAGACTCAGGTATTTTTAGAAATATTTATATACGTATAAAGAGATAAATATACCCAGCTGCTTTTCTCCCAGTGATATTGTCATGATATATAACAAGTTTTATATAGACTCAGGTATTTTTAGAAATGTTTATATACGTATAAAAAGAAAAATACATAATTTTTTCTTCCTTTTCATATGTAAGCTTATCGGTATGTTTTCTGTATTTAATTTTTTAGATAAATTTTGAATAATTTGCAGTAATATTTAGATTAAGACTTTTAAAATCACAAGAGATTTAAAATTTTTGGATATAATTTAAAAGTTTTGTATCGAATTCACGAATTTTTGAGGTTCCAAATTCCCAATCAATTTCCGTTTAAGAAAAACTAATTTGTACATTGTGAGTCATTCCTTATTACCGTGATATATTAATTTTCACAACTTCGAAAGTCTAAATCTCCTCCAAAGTCAAGATAAAATGGAAATAAGTTTACAAATTTAACTATCATTATTCTCTGAAAGCTATCACATTCCGCTCTACTTATTGCGCGAGGTGATCTCGACCAGCCCTTTCCCAATCACGTCAGATGAAACCGCAAAAAAACGAAAACAACTGAAACTATTATCTATATAATAACAATATCGCTTGTAATAACGACGTATGAAACAACCGTTAATTGGCAAGTGTGCCGTTGAATGGCGGCGCGCCGGTGGCGCTGCTGTAGTGTTGCGTATCTTGTTCGTTATCGATATTTCAAATGTCGATGGATTGGGAAATATTTAATTTTTGCAAAAAAAGAGCATAGCCGTATACCTCGGCAGAAAACTTTTTTATTTTAAAAATTATTTTAAATTTATAAATACATGTCAGTTAGAAACACATTTTTAATGGTTTTCTTTTCTAATAAAGAATTTGAAATTTCTTCTGACGTTTGTAAAAACGATTTACTCCTACATCAGTAATAATGTTTTCCACAATGAAGATATCCTTAAAATACGGTTTAATAAAAAGATGTATCCTTGAAGTACAATTTTCCTTTCATAATGCTATATATTTGTGATCGTTTCATATGTAGGTAATATGCAATAACATAGCAAAAAAATAAGAATGATTTTATTACGTTAAATTTTTAATAATATTTTTCAATAAAATTTTGGAAAAAAGATAAAGCCGTATTGTTTTCTAATGTTCTTATTCATGTTGATGTATATCTTTATCGATGAACATAACATGCAATATATCTTACAAAGTTATAAAATACGTATTTGGAAGATGTAGAATACAAAAAAATTAAATTAATATTTCTATATCAAAGGAAATTTACTCACTGTTTCCAAAACGTTGTATACAAAAGTTGTATTAAATTACAAGACACCGCCTTATAAAGACAGAGAAAGAAACGAACGAGAAATAAAAAGGTTACATGCCAAATGTAAACGTTACTTTTACTATATCAACTTATCTCATGTTAATATCATTTATTTCTCCCCTGTGTCTTCCTCGGAAAAAAGTATTTAGGTTTAATTGTCTGTTCTTTTTGTCCTAACGCACACTTTTTATCTCTTCCCTTAAATTCTCTTTCAAAAGCTTTAATTTTGAATCCTATTTTATTTTATGGCATTAGACTTGCTTTGCACTTCTCATTTCACTTTGTACTTTACATTCTCATGTTTATTTATGTAGATTTTACATTGTAGTTAAATATTAAGTAGTTTACGTGTGTACAAAATTAAATAGCAACATTTCCCTAGTTTATGTCTAAGAAAAAAATAAGCAGGTTTTGGAATAAAAGATCCATTGCATGTATTCTCTTATATTATCGAGTTAAACCTCTACGTTGATGTAATTTACACGTTAAGAATGTGATCGTTAATATGATCATAACTTATTTGACCCACTTTTTTGTCATTATAACATGTAATGTAATATACACTTCTAAACAGTTCGTCGACTTTTACTTTACATGCTGCACTCGATATACTTAAAATGCCGATATATACCGGCAAGCGCACATCCCTAAGCCTCCGCTGTCGGCGCCACCATTTCTCTCGCACATTCGCGTTTTGAATCTGGTCGCGGTGGTTTTTTCTCGCGGGGTGAATCTAAAAGTAGGCGCCGGCGGAGTCAGCCGCGCCGTTGGAAAGTACGCCGACGACAGTATGCACCGCTCTAAAGGCCAGTTCCCACACGCGCAATGACTCACTGAATTCGATGTGATTTATTTGTTTGCTCGCGGTCTGTACAGTTAAACCCATCATTGCCTCGAGATGAATCTTTCTCTCACTCCCTTCAGAAATCGATTCTGAAAGCGGCTGAGGGTAGAGAAGGTTATCATCATATTAAAATAATCACTGCATATAGATCTAGCTTATATTATTAGCTTCCGATTTCTATTAAACTATAAAAATGTTTGAATGAAAGTTAAGGCAATAAAATATCAGGTTTGGCGTGCTAAATAAAATTATATCCATAAAAAATATTAAATATTATTAAAGATTGCCGAGAATAAACTGTGAGAATTACAAGGAGTTAAGGTTATAACGTCGCTCGGCTCAAAGATTTCAAATAAATACAATTCATAGCCATTAATGAAACATTGAAGACCTTACGCAGAGAATATTCAATATGAAAAACTGGAAAATCGATTTTAATTGAACTAATAATTTTCAATAGAATTGAGCTAGATAATAAATTAGAGTATTTTTTGTATAGCAGTATTTTTATACTGAAGCGATATAAAACTCGTAGTACTGTCAAGAGATAACTATAACGAATTATAATAAAACTGTTTTTTATCAGACAAATCTATGCTAAATCTTTCTATATATTTTATTGTATTTATTAGTAATTACATACTTAAATAGTACAATTTATTAAACATATGATATTGACATTTATTGTCACAGATAATATAGACTAAACATTAGTACACATAAGTGACGTATCAATAGTAACACACGTGTACTGAAGTGAATTTGGAAGAATGGCAAAAAGGAGTGAAAATAAATTGAATATTGAAACAAAAGTTTACGCAATAACATAGAAAATAGAGACATTCGAAGAAAATGCGATGTTGAAGAAACTTTGATTGCGTAGATAAATAAAGGAAGGGATATATTAATAGTCCGATAATATTTAATGTAGGAAAATAGAGAAAGTGCGAAGTGGGGTGAAGATGTAGTTAAAATAGATAGAAAAAGAAAAAAGTTCAAAATAATTTACATTGGTTTTCATTAATATAATATCTTATTACCGCTATTAATCACAATAATATTTGAATTATTATGTTCTACTCCCGTCTATTATGCAACTACTTCCATCTATTTATAAATGTCAAATTTGATCACTGGCCATAATTTAGTTCAAAAATATTCTTCTTTTGAATGATTAATTTCTAAAATGTCTTCTTGAATTACTTTTAAAAATGGAATATCATTCTGTGGCTTCATATTAAATAATTTTTCGATAAATAATCAGATAGTCTTTTTTTGGTAATAATATATCGGCACAACGAAAAAAAATACGCTTTTATATATCGGTTTTCATTAAATTTGATTTCGGATTCCCTAAGAACAAAACCGGAAATTTTTTAAATAGTCAATATAATTATGCAACTATATATTATTCACATAACTATATTAATACGATACAGGACTTTACTATCATTCTTTATTTTTTTATGACCGGAAATACAATATTTTTGTTAAATGATTTGGCATTTTGGCGACATTTAAGAAATCATATAACACGAATAGAAATGTCAGCATAACGCTAAATGTTATAAGGCATTTCACGGAATATTTTGATTTAGGAGAAACCATTCTTCCATTCGTTTAATAGTTTTCCGTTTCCTGAAAGCAGTTTAGATTTAAATTTAGTTCTTGTTACAATCAATAAGTAATAATTTATTATTAGCATAAAACTTTGAAATGATCAACTTTATGTAATTTAATGAAATAAATATAGTTTATTTTTCGAGCATTTATTAGTAAGTACTTATACTTTTACTTCATGCGCATACGAATTGTTAAAATTCTTTCTTTGAATAAAATACTCAACATAAATCATGTCGTATTACAAACCAATTATTGCTTTACGCAATCTACTGACTACGTATACGATAGCGAGAAATGTCTATGAATAGAAAAACCGTCTGTCACGTTACGGACATCCGTCGTCACCGGATGTTACGTCTTGTAATCTTGTACAGTGAATGCCATTAAAATTGCGTTTGGATTCGAATGAAACAGTCAAAAATCGTCTTCCTTTCATTTCGTTTAATCGCTAGTCTTGTAATAATGGCTGTAGGCAAGTTAGCAAGCACGCGACTGTTTAATGAGATGATGGATTTGAATTTCTGTAAGAACGTACATTATTCAGAGCTGTATATTTTTTATGTTAGGATAAATGCCAAACATTGCAACTTAAACTCGGCCTACTGTTGGAATAAAATTATTTTCGCCATTGAAACTAACGTCAACTCAACTCTACTTGATAGATACCTACCTAACTGTGGGTAGATATGATTTATACAAATAGGTAGAACAAGAGGTAGGTAGACCTATGCTGCTCAAAGTGTAGCAGTATTAATCTATCGGTAGATTGTTGCACGAATAGTAGATTATTGTTGTTCTATTTTGTGAATAATATATATATATATATATATATATATATATATATGTGTGTGTGTGTGTGTGTGTGTGTGTGTATAATACGTATATCTCTGCGCCTACAATGAACAGAACTAATTCTTTTCTTTTTATAAAATGCTCTTATAGGCCTATAACTGATATAAAACACTGCTGTTCGCATTATAGTCCAAAACGAAACAAGTTCCTTAGATTCTACTCATCACCATTTAGATTCCTTACCAGATTAGTTTCGTATCCACACCATAATTTTATTTAAGCAGGTAAGGTAAAATACTCTAAGTACACAGTTTTTTTGTATTCGACTGATCCTTCATTTAATAAATACCGACGTATGCCTTTACCTTTTAGAGCTTTATAAAATGTTTACGTTCCTGACACCATTAATTTGTAAATAGGGCATACTTTATGCAAATAATTCATTTACTCAGGCCAAAGCGTAAAAGTCGCTGCTGTCCCATATTTAGTTAATATATTACTTTGTAAATAATCTATTATTCGAAACAAAGTGTAAAAGTTGCTGCTGTCCCATATTTAGTTAATATATTACTTTGTAAATAATTCATTATTCAGACCAAAGTGTAAAAGTCGTTGCTGTCCCATATTTAGTTAATATATTACTTTGTATATAATCTATTATTCGAATCAAAGTGTAAAAGTCGCTGCTGTCCCATATTTAGTTAATATATTACTTTGTAAATAATTCATTATTCAGACCAAAGTGTAAAAGTCGCTGCTGTCCCATATTTAGTTAATATATTACTTTGCAAATAATTCATTATTCAGACCAAAGTGTAAAAGTCGCTGCTGTCCCATATTTAGTTAATATATTACTTTGTAAATAATTCATTATTCAGACCAAAGTGTAAAAGTCGCTGCTGTCCCATATTTAGTTAATTTATTACTTTGTAAATAATTCATTATTCAGACCAAAGTGTAAAAGTCGGTGCTGTCCCATATTTAGTTAATATATTACTTTGTAAATAATCTATTATTCGAATCAAAGTGTAAAAGTCGCCGTTGTCCCATATTTAGTTAATATATTACTTTGTAAATAATTGATTATTCGAATCAAAGTGTAAAAGTCGCTGCTGTCCCATATTTAGTTAATATATTACTTTGCAAATAATTCATTATTCAGACCAAAGTGTAAAAGTCGCTGCTGTCCCATATTTAGTTAATATATTACTTTGTATATAATCTATTATTCGAATCAAAGTGTAAAAGTCGCCGTTGTCCCATATTTAGTTAATATATTACTTTGTAAATAATTTATTATTCGAATCAAAGTGTAAAAGTCGCTGCTGTCCCATATTTAGTTAATATATTACTTTGCAAATAATTCATTATTCAGACCAAAGTGTAAAAGTCGCTGCTGTCCCATATTTAGTTAATATATTACTTTGTATATAATCTATTATTCGAATCAAAGTGTAAAAGTCGCCGTTGTCCCATATTTAGTTAATATATTACTTTGTAAATAATTTATTATTCGAATCAAAGTGTAAAAGTCGCTGCTGTCCCATATTTAGTTAATATATTACTTTGCAAATAATTCATTATTCAGACCAAAGTGTAAAAGTCGCTGCTGTCCCATATTTAGTTAATATATTACTTTGTAAATAATTCATTATTCAGACCAAAGTGTAAAAGTCGCTGCTGTCCCATATTTAGTTAATATATTACTTTGTAAATAATCTATTATTCGAATCAAAGTGTAAAAGTCGCTGCTGTATTTAGTTAATATATTACTCAAGAAAAACTCTAAAAACTTTACTCAAAAAAAAAATGTTAATATCGTTTAACTCTATCTTTGCTTTGTACAATTTGAAATGTATATTTCGCTGATTGTTCGTTACCTTATTACATGAACTCGAATAAACAAAATTTTAAAAAAATTCAGCTTAAATTATAAGGTGTAATATTCTTATAATGACTATGCTAATTAATAATAAAGCCAAAATAAACGAACGTATGTAATTCAAACTTTCACTGATTAGCGTATGATCATACGCGGTTTCAACGGAGGGCTCAGAGAGTAATACTGTTTGTTTCAAGGCTAGAAAGTTATAAGAATAATTTACATCCGGTGAAATGGGATTTAATGAAATAATACTTTCAGTATTAAGTACAAATCTGTAGTTTTTGAAACTTATAAAAACTGACATGAACGTTATAGGGTTGCTACTCGAAAAAAATCTACAGTCATTAACGAATTTTAGTTAAAACGTAATAATTTATTAAGTCTGTTATCGGAATAATGAGACACCAATTACTTAATATCCTAATTAATCAATCAGTGATGTCAGTATGTTTGAACAGCATATCTTGTTCCATCATCACTTTCCATTGTACCGTCAGTTACAGTTTTTTTATCAACAGCTGCATTTATTGCATTAAAAATACGTTAAAAACAGCATAGACAAACATAGAAGAGGTAAGCGTGCATGCAAACAAACTGAAACGGGTGCGACCGGAGCCTAACTGTGCTTTCAATTATAATTCACTATCGCGGAGGCACGCGCGCTGCGGGCTCAGTATTTGATTGACACGGATCAGCAGGTATTTGTAACCGTCAAACTAGGCTACTCAGCACGGACGGCGACTTGGCAAACGTCGTCATGTTATTTAGAACATGCATTTGGGCGATTGCATAATGATGAGTGCAGTCGAGTATATAAAATGGTGCATGCGCCTGGTAACTTCGTATTGTCGCGAATCTCCGGTATGCGTTTGAGGTAAGTATATGTTACGCGAAAGAGTTATGCGAATGTGCGAGAAAAGAACATTACTTTAAAGTATCGCACATGTGTAGCGCACAACATATGTGTTTTTATAATAATCTGTTTTCAAGACTGTGTTCTAAAAAATATACAGTATGGAAATTATTGTCTATGGATTCAGTAAGTTATACGACTGGGATTGGGACACATTTGTTAAGTAATTGTTTTTAATAACCGTATGGCGATGTTTCTTATCTTCGTCCCCTCTACATCTGGAAAATGGCAGACGCATGTTAACCACAACGTTTGTACATGTATTGTTAAAAAAGTATTACAATATTAAAGAATGTTGTTATTTGCAAGTATATCTAAAGTTAATATGTGATTTGTAGAAGTTAAGACATTACTCATTGTAAAAATAAATTTTCTTTGAAGTAAAACTACTTTACGCACGATTGACTTGGGGAGTAAGCTGGTGAATGCGTGACGAGAGCGTTACGAAAAGTGTGATCGAGCGAGGCGAACGGAAGTTGAGAGGGAGATATAAGTTAGTGAAGACAGAAAGAGAGAGAGTTACGTTTCGTATATTACTGTAGGGACAAGAGAGAGAGGTGCGAGCACACATTTTCTTTCTCTCTTCCTCTCATAGCCAGTGCATAAAAATATATATATATATATATATATATATATATATATATATATATATATATATATACATATATATATATATATACATATATATATATATATATATATATATATATATATGTGCGAGTTTGCTAGCGTTACGCGAACGGTGATTTTTTGATTATTTTGTTCAATACATTAAATATTCTACGTTTAAAGTGAATAAAATTGTAAATTCATTTTAAAGTTTATATTTTGTGAATTTGAAGTTTTACTTCAACCGTGTGGTCTAAAGCACACTCGCTTTTTTTTCTAACAGGAATGTTAAAAAATTCATACTGCAAATTTATACAAGGTATCTGCATCGAATAAAATTAGCTTTGTTTTAAGACTCAAGAGACAAAAATCATACTTTAAAGTGATTTAAAATACTTTACAATTCTATTTCAATATTGTACATGATTGTAATTTCGTGCAAAAATATAATTGTTTAATTAATTTAATCTAATTTTAATCTTTTGTGCTTTGTGTGCAAATAATATGATCAGTCTACAGCTACGATATAAAAAGTGTATATATACGTATATAAGAGAAAATAATCTACAAAAAATATTTGTATGTTACATTGTTTTAACGCTCTCGTAACCAAATGTAACATTGGAAACATATTACCCAAGTGTTGAAGAAACTAGGTGCATCGGTAAAGTTGTGAAATGATCTTCGATCAATCACCCTCTCCGGCATAGCAGCCGCTTCTGAGGTGAATAAATGTCCATAACAATTACATCTATTGGTAAAGCGCAATCCACTTAGTATGCAGATAATGAAAGTATGTTGTTAAAAAAGCGAACGCTCTGACGTCCCGCTCTGCATATGGAGGCTAAAAGATAGATTTTGAGACTCATGTATTCTAATAGATGTAATTCATGTATTCTGATAGCTGTAATTCATGTATTCGGATAGCTGTAATTCATGTGTTTTGATAGCTTTAATTCAAGTGTTCTGATAGCTGTAATTCACGTGTTTTGATAGCTGTGATTCTTGTATTCTGATAGTTGTAATTAGTGTGTTCTGATAGTTGTAATTTCATCTAACCTATAGTTTTCGATATATATCTGCAACATATACAAATGTTTTAAACCTGAAATTTCTACAAACTTCGTCATAATCTGTTCTTCCACCGGTGAAAATACATCTCTCAAATCTTTTCCCTTTTATATGGTCCTCTATCTATATAATCCAGACTGGACCAAAGGTCAAGTCTCCTTGATAACGTCAGACTTTCTGGCGGGTAGTCAACCGTCATTTCTTCTTCCCGAACGTGGTTTCAATCGAAGATACGCTTGATGCATCTTTCATCGTTTAGGCAATACATATGCCAGCTCAAGTCTAGTGCAGTTCAACTACTAATAAATAATCTCGTTCCGAATTTTGTTGTGTAGATTTATATCGTGCATAATGCCTGGTATTCTCTTTTGCCCCATCTTGATGTTTTGAATAGCTCTGTGTTCAGGCTCCATGTTTCACTTGCATATGCAAAGCCGACATTTTAAATTGAAACAAGAACTTACATGTTTTGAATAAAAACTTTCCAACAAGTTTTCAAAATTTAACCGAGCTAAATTATTTATTTTATGAGCACCATTATAAAATTCTACCCAAGGCTTATCAGTTGTTACAGGTTAACTTACTCTCGCTCTTGTTATACGGGGTTTAGTGTTATACTTGCTGTCGGCTATCAGCTTGATTTTGTCCTTAATAGGTATCTAATCCGCTCTGCTAAAAGCACGATTTGCCTCTACCTGTGCGTGTTTATTTTTAGAAGTGGTTTCACTTTTATACATAAACATGTATGCTTCATATGTGTAGAAGCCGTATTAAGCGAAATAAGTTTAATTTTGAAATTAAATTTCTTATCACGCTGCAGGACTGCTCGGACTGCGTCACGAAAGTACGTAACATAATCGGAGCGATGAGGGTGCGGATAGTACGTTTTACTTTTGTCGAAAGTTAGTGCGTATATTTTTTTTGTAGCGTTGACATGTAAAGATGTACAAATATTGTACGGCGTTGTTGAAAGCGAGTACAAATAATACCATATAAAATTTTCAAATCGATTGTTAAAATTTGACATCAATTAATTGATTCATTCATGTATATCGAATGTTATATATTCCAGAATAAAGAAGACTATAAACTTTCCTTTTTCCGCCCCCGCTTTTTTTGGATAGTG
This sequence comes from Druceiella hillmani, assembly GCA_039881145.1. Taxonomy (NCBI): domain Eukaryota; kingdom Metazoa; phylum Arthropoda; class Insecta; order Lepidoptera; family Hepialidae; genus Druceiella; species Druceiella hillmani. The sequence goes on from JAYKKI010000011.1 coordinate 40,347,050, forward strand.
ACAATAGTCTTGATAGTCTAAAATCTTTGTTAACTGCTTGCCTTTTGCCCTCTTCTATAACAATACCAACTTTGAAAAAATATACAGTAGATTTTGAAAAATAGTGCATTCTACAAAATTAAATGGTATTATAATTACAGTTTTATTCCGATTCCGAACAGGCGACAGAATTGCAATGGTGGATGAAACCAAATATCTAACGTTAACAATTAACTTTTCGTTAAAAATTGCAAGAAATATAAAGAGAAAGGAAATATTTATATGAGCTGAAAGGGATTTTAACCCACTCACTCCTATTGGGTTCGAGTGCTTTTTCGACCACGTTAAAACAGCTGTTATTAGTCTTACGTGGATAAAAGTTATATTATAAAATGTTCAGATAATTTTGATTTTTAAATGTAATTTTGTAATTACAAATTTTATGCAATTAATTATCAAAATTGAGCCACAGTTATGCTTCATATTCTTGACAATAATAATATTTAAATATTAAAATAGCGACGGAAACTTATATTTACGATAAACACCGCAGCTAAATTTCGTAATTTAAGCAATCGATGTATTTTATTTATCGCTGGCGCAGACCGCATAGTTATCTGCCTAGAACGTCCCAAATTTGACACACAAACACCAATGCTACAATCGCCTTGCGGTTACCCGCAATCCGTGACCATTTTTTTTACGCTAAAAACGATAAGACGAAAATCACCAACCAGAATAAGAAAAAAAAATCAACAACACAACGGCCGAGTGATCTGAAAACGGATACAATACACTAATTTAGCGATTCAGGTCGTTACATATTTTCCTATGGCTCCGCGAGAAAACGCTTAAGAAAAGAGACCTAATGAGAATATGTTGAAGTAAGCGAGTGTGCTCGATTAGGTACGAAATATGCGAAGGTATTTATGGAATTCGGATGTAGGTGTGCGTGTTAATGGCGACCGTGACGCAGTTACCGTTAATATTAACTTAACCCGGGAACTTGGTTCGTGGTCTTTCGCAACCACACACGTAGCGTAGCTGTGAAAGACCCCATTTTTATTTTATATGTATTTTCTAAAATAAGTGTCTCGAAATCGAGTACTTCTAGATAAGTATGTTAGCTGTTAGAAACTTTCGATACTATTACAGCAGTTCAAAGCGGGAATTTATTTCAAATTGTATGAAAATCTAGTGGAAAATCATAAAGCTTTACGTTTATGCTTACAAAATATATAGATGTCGCTGTCAATTAAGTAACAAAAACTAGCTTAAAATTTTGAAAATGATTTAAAAGAATAACTGCGTTTTACAGCTTTCTATTATCAGTACTTAATTTGATAGACGTAAAGTAGTTAGGTACGGTTACGTAATTATTTTATAATAACGTCACATTTATGGAATAAAATTAATAAATGTTAGATCATGACATAACCATTGACGAGTGACGAACGCATCCATACCGTGACTAAAACGGAGTATAATCCAATCGCTTCCTCAGACCAGTCAAATAATTTCTAATTCGTGAAAAATTTATATCTATCTACCACTAGATTATAATATATACTCAGTACAGTTTAGAATCAGTTCCAAACTATAATTCCCAAATTCGTATTAACAGTGTACGTCCATTTCTGACCAGCTTCTGCCAGTCTGCCATGTTGCAATTTTACTACTAGCATGTCATGGTCTGTTAGTTATAAGTCACCTTGTAATTATTGTTAGGAATATTTATATCTGATATGACAATTTTGTTATAAATACTAAAGTGGTAATGACACAGTACTTGTACGCGATCAATGAACGAATACTAATTAAACTTTTTTGTATTTAGACTCTTTTTAGAAGCCAAACTTCATTAATAAATATGATAGAAAGGAGGCTTGATTAACGTTAGAAATATAAATCGTCAATATTGTACTCAACTCTGCTATTACTTACTTGATTGACAGCTACATCTATATATTTTATAAGCAGCCATCATAAAGGAATAGCTCTATAATTCTGCAGTAAATTCTCATAAGGATTCAATCATTAATATTTATACACAGAGCGCATGCAGATACTAGTTTTTTTTACTTCCAGCCATTAATTCCATCACCGATATATGTATTGTTCAACATTACTTCAGGGGCGCAGTTGGGTCACGGTGTCACTTTCGGTGCCGGTCAGTGCATCGTCATCGACGCCCACTTGCCCGTGTCCGTTAGCGGTCGGCCTTACAGGGTAAAGAGGTCACGCCATAAGGATGTGTCCCCTAAGGGAAATGACGTTTGGCTTTATATTTGACATCATTTATTAATCGTCTGCGGTACGTTAAGAGACAAGGAGTACAGTGCCTGGCAGTTTTCGTATGTTGTTAAGAAACAGTATGGTAAATTGTTGGTTTTATAATTGTCAAGATACTATTTTACTTTTGGGGCAAAAAAGGAAGAAGCTTCCTTATTTGGTATTAAAATGTTCTCGGAATAAAACGCTTGACTGATTGAGTATTATTTTGGAACTGAATGGATTTTTCCATAATTTTTCATGAAATCAAAAATATTATAACTTAATTCCCTATATTAACTATAATTCCTTTATGACTTGAAATAATATATAGTTCATTATACATATTTTATATGTTCGCAATAGATTATTTTACTAAGCACTCCATTGTTCATGTCTAATAATTTTTGGCTAATGTTAAATTTACCCAATGTGAACCATTTTGCTTCATAAGTTCTGTGAATTACTTCAACAGAATAAATATCGTTTCCGTGTAAATGATGAGACTATTTTACATATAATTTTAATAAATGTTACGATATATATATATATATATATATATATATATATATATATATATATATATATATATACTCACAATTACGAGTTGCTAATATAAAACAGGTTTCAATTACAAATAAATACTATAACGTAAAGGTTCTCTAACTACAGAAAAATTTAATTATGTAACATAAAATAATTTTAATGCAGTTCTGCACAATTGAATGTTAATTATTTTTAAAACAGTTCGAAATTACTTTCGCTTTATTTTCAAATCAAAAAAATATTTACTTTCCAAGCTGCAGAACTTTTCAGCCTATTGTGTCCCGACACAAGGATTTTCTCATCTTTGATAAAAGTTGTCAAAGATGTTCTGAAAAAATCTTGTTTTTCCCTACCCTAGTGTCACTTCCTTTTTCCAAACCTAAATCCTGTTAACATACGTAATTCTATCAATTCTTTTCTTCTTTACGCTTTGTCTACTTTTTTCTTATTCTGAAATTATTTATGGGCATGTTCTGCCTACCACACAACAATATTTTTTCATTAAATCATCTTGGTTGACTGGATGAGATTACTTCTTTATCAGTTCACCATGTGTATACTTAATTTTTGTGTACGTTAAACTTTTTAAATAAGGTTCTTAATTAGCAAATAATTAATTGAAACTTATCTATATCTTATGAATATAATCGTTATTTTGTCACACAAAAATGTTTTGTCACACAAATATGTTCTGTTTTCACACCTTAGCTGTTCAACTAATCTCCTTTAAATTTTGCAGACATATAGACTATGTCATGGAGATAAACATAGCGTATCACAAAATAGAATACAATTTTTTTATTTGAAAAATAATCCTGTTATTAATAAGATTGGTAACAAAAGTATCTAAAACACATTATGGCGATATGTCAACCTTTGGCTACCTACTGCAAGAGCGGGCCTTATTCCAATCAAACCGTTTCTTCAATTCTGTGCGTCTCAACCTACAAAATTATTTCCAATGCCAAGAATAAATTTTCAATTTTTTTTTAAATTTCAACGCTATTTGATTCCTTTTCTGCGTGAGCAAAGCCGCGGTTCAAGTCAGTTAAATAATAAAACGCGTGTCAAAATGTCAAGTCATTCGAGCTAGCTCTTCTACTCTCGTCTTTTTCTCACTTGTAACTTTTTTACTACATTTTGTGTTTGGTCTAATATGTGTCTAAAACAGTTTTTAATAGGTAAATTTGGAATATAAAATTTCATTCATCTTATTAACTAAAAGTCATTACGTCATTGCAAATAGAAGCCAAAAGCAAATCACGCGTAAAAAAATGTTATCTGCAGTAGCAACATTCGGTACTAGTAACCCATTTCCGCTAAAACCAATAACAACAACAAACAATGTTAACACAAATCTGTGTTCGCGACTTCCTTTTTAAGCGTCCATCTCCACGTGCCGCCGAACCGCAGCAGCTCAATAGTCCACTTCGCCCCGATGATTCAGCACAAAATTCGCGAAGAGCGCTCCGAGTGAAACGAAATACGCCCAGCTGAAATGGAAGCGCAAAAAATTAATTAAACTTCTCTTAACACATCGAAATTCGAACATCCTTAATGAAATATAAAAAAGGAAGAAATATTAAAGTCTTTCGATGTATCGCCTGTTGTTAGACTGTCGACCAATTTGGCAGACAGGGATTTAGAACTATTTCGATGATTTAGTTCAGCTCAACTGTTATTAAAGGTTATGAAAATTGAGATTTTAGTGTTTGAAACTATTAGAAAGTCATGAAACTATGTCGTGTCTGTGTGCGCGTAACGCAAAAACCACTGGACGTATTTGAATGAAACTTCGCTGTTTTATACCTTAGAAAGTTGATCAACATCTGATATCATCACGTTTATACCCAAGTCTAGTGCTACATAACTAATTAATAGATTGCAGTGAAAAATTTTCCACCATCATGGTGTGATATTTAAAAAAAGCTTTATATTTATATGTTACTAACATAGTGTTGTCACATATATGTCTATCTATCAGACTATAAGGCCTGAGAGGGAAAACACCTGGAATTTTAGAAATGTGTGATATAGTAAAAACCGCACACATTTCAAAGTCACATAATAAAATAAAGTGCCCTTTCTTCGTCAGCTTTTTCTTTTATTGTTAGTGTCCATAATTTTACACATTTAGGAGCACTAGTAATAATTTCAACCTTTTAGACTGAGACGTATTAACAAAAAATGTTTGTAGCATGAGGCTGATTACAAAAGAAAGTTTAAGAAAAGAGTTTTTGAAATTGCATTTGAAAAGACAGACCAAGTGAAAAGTGTATTTGGTACAGAAGTGTAGGGCATTACATTATCACTGCTGCCAGTGTCTAGTTGGGAGTCTCTGTAAAAATTAAACACGAATTAACAGTATCATCTGTCATAATCATCATGATAATTTAACAAAACTGAATACAAACAAAAATTTTTCTTGAAAGAAATTTAAATATATAACACTGTCCTTCTTGTTCCACAAAAGCGGTTACTCCTTTGCTATTATTGTATATATTGATAAAATCAAAACAAAAATCTATTTTTTGTTAATTAAAAAATAACGGTTGAAACGGGTTATACAGGATATAAGGAAATACCTAAAGCGTGGATCTATGCCACCATTGTTCTCATACGCCGGATAGGTTTACGATGAATATTTCAATGCTGTTTTTATATCGTACATTTGAATATAAAGAATCACCATTGTTCCCTATTTCGTTTGCTTCCCATCTTTGGATGGTTATTCTATAAAGAGACACCATCAGCAAAGTTCTGGGGTCATGAAGGGAATACTACTAAGGTACTTGCGCTAAATAAGGCCCACCTATACTTAAAATCAAATATTTCGGGTAGTTACTGTTTTGAAATTAGAAAACCGTTTTAAAAATAAACTATTAAAATACCAAAAGTGTCTGACATCGAAACAGGTTCTTTAAAAAACTTTTTGTGTATTTTATTAACAAGGCCTTCATTTAAATTAAAGATTACAATACATTAAACGCTGTTTAAAATAAAATCTCTAATTCGTTTTCTAATTAAATAAAATACTCACGTTGCAATTAGAAAAACAAACATCTGGATACGAAAACAGGTTACACTCTTTTTAAATTAACGCCACACATTCTTCATATTATCATATAAGGCATTGTTTTCAATGCCTGATGTCAACAATTTTTTTTGTCGCTGACAGGACAATAAGAGCTGTCTTTTGTAGCTTTTTAAATCTTTGCTTTGTTTTTGTTTATTTTTGTAAATTGTTTTTCGGAGTTTTTTATTTTTACTTGTCCTTGTCGCAAGTAATTTTTTCTAGATAATTTTTTATATACTTGTTTCTGTTTAGTTATTTTTTCTCATTTTTACTAAACAATGTTACAGTAAAACTATTCTTGAAGTATAAATATGATAAGTTAATTATTTCAAAACTATTTTTGAGATTGTTTCTGTCTTTATAATAGTCTGGGCTTTATAATAGGTCGGACTTTATTTTTTTGCAATTATATTAGTGGAAACATGAGTTCATCCCAATTTCAATACTTCTCCATTTTTTCTCTCCATCTCCATTTTCTCTCCATTTTTGAAGTTGTACTTCTTTAGGAGCGTTATGAAAAAATGATGAGAGTGAAATTTTAAGATTCGTCACACAAAAGTTACAGTATGAAGTTGCAGCGGTTGCAGTCTCGAAACAAAAGCTATTGGCACCATCGTCGCCTCTGTTCACTGTTTTCATATTCATAGTATTTATCCACATGTGTCTACATTCACACACGTGTTTTAGTTTCATATAAGTGCGATTTATATATGTGCTGATAAATTATATTCAGTAGTGATTTAAATTCAATATTTTGATTAATATATTTACTATTCGTAAATATTAGTGAAAAAATTGTGTTTATAGACTTTTCAAGTGCTCCAATATAATTGAGGTTATCTATCCGTATGTATTATTTAATGATGCCAAAGAAGTATAACTTCGCACGCGCGTACATAAGTACACGCACCCTTTTTTTTGTCGTAGTTTGTTCACTTTACTCGTTTATGAATACAACGTATCTATTGAGTATAAAGTCATTGGCTCGTTCCATAAGCGAATCGGCGGGTGACGTCACAAAAAATATTCTCGAAAACTTATTTATGACTAACAAAACTTTCACAGTTAGTAGAACAAAGTGTTAAGTTAATTATCTGGTGATTTAGGTATTTCTATTCGAAAAGTCACGCGTATATCAGATAGAAATTCCATGTTAACTTACTTATATTCCATGTTGACTTTTCCTTATCGAGCTTTGAATGCAAACTTTCTCGAATTAATGCGATTATGCACGAATATTTTTTTTATAAACCGTGTCTAAATAATCAAATGTTTAAAACTACTCTTTATTTAGAACCAAATTCTAAACACTAACTTATCTTAATCCTGTATAGGCAAGTGTTATAAACTTTTGGCAAGTGTTATGAGAATAAATAGATGAAGCCATCGATGTAAACGGATAAAACCGGATTATTTTATATTAAAGAGATTGTTGACATGTCTTTTTAAATATGTTTTTGATGCCACGGAACCTTCTCACGTTCATATTTGTTATACTTTCATGTGAAATACGTAAACGTGTTTTGAATTTTCCACTCAACAATTTAATAGCTTTTGCTGCCAAGTAGACATGAGTTTTCTTCAAGTGCATTCAATTTCATGTCTTACTCAAACATGAAAAGATATTTTTTATGTGTTATAACAATAACTTATTATAGTTAAATTAAAATCTGTCTATCGCCTGTTTGTTTACGTTACATACCATTATGTTGCATGGAATTTAAAAAGAAAAAAATACGTTTCAAAAAGAGATTACATCCCATTCCTCTGCGATGTGGACCAAATCACAATATGACTGTTCATATGTTTGGGCTGATGGTTTATAGATCTTATCTTATTTAATCTGGGATAGCTGGGCCTTATATGACACATCACGTTGACCTACAGTTTTAATGGCTCATTTAATATCGCAATGCATAAATTACGCAGGATTTGAAACTTTCATATCGATACTCATACAATATCTTGAAATAACTATTATAAAAAGAGATTGTAGTCTCTGAATGAAACGGCCACGCCCCTAAGCCAATGAACTTGATAACAAGTGTATCAAGTCTATTGAGAGTTGTGCTTCACACGCGCCGCTCCAACGCATTGTTCTTGGTTTGATAGTGCTCCCACGGGACAAGTGTTGTGTGAGAGCTTACAAGTTGTCACCTAATGTCTATGTATCAATCCGTCTACACCATGACGCCATTTCCTACCAAAGCGTGGTGTGTCATATCTAATTTACTTTTTCTAGACTTTCTTTCGTTCGTTAATTTCTTCATGTTCTTTAATTCTGTATAAATAATAGTATGCCTTTTTAAAGTTTCAATCTAAACTGACAGACGTTCCTATGGCACGTAATTATTTTAGTTTGATATATTTTTTTATGATAAAGAGGGTTAAGATGAACCAGGTTAGATTAGATTAGGTTGTGTCATGGCGTGTTGATTCGAAACATATGTGAGCATTTACAAATAGATTTGTGCCATGGCGTGTAGACTCGAAATACATGCGAGTAATTATGGATGTAGTCAATGGGTTCTCTGTGCCGCCCGCTAAAGCTATACACGTCATATCGACGTTTCTATTTGACAGCGAATTTTCTGTACTAATCAGACTTCAAAAATATGAAAAGTAATAATAATTTTTTTTAGATAAAGCAAATTAAGTCATTATTACGACCATGTTAAGTCGAGTTTGATGTTCAATATGTCATTATCAAGTTTATTGTTTAAAGTAACAATTATAATTACGTAATATAGCATCATTTACTGATCGTCTTCTAATGAAGATAGACCGACCTCAATGTTTTCGTAGAGGAAATGAATGTAATAATGTTAAGCATATTTGTAAAGTGCGCGTGGTATGCCATATTTTTTAAGCTTCTCGTTCTTTAGTATTTGGTTTGATTAAACAGACATACACATACCGAGATCAATAAAACGAGAGACGTCGTCATAAACCTGACAGGGATTAAAGACTTTGTTAGCACGTTTGAAGTTTATCTAATGTTATTAAATTAACATTCGCCTCAAGGTAGACAATTTAAACTGACATATTATGTTGTTACTTATAATTGTGAAATAATACTGTGCCATGTTACCATTCAGCGCAGCTGACGACGGTAATGTTAGTCAGGTCGTACATTGGGCAACAGCCGTGCCTTTAGTCCCTCTCATTTACGCAAAGCAAAATGATTCATTGCAGTAAGCGGAAACGAACAGTGAGAGTAGGAGGAAAGAGAGAGATAACGGTTTAAGTTCATTTCTCTTCAGGAATGTACCCTCGATGCGGAAGCGGAACTCTGACCGATGGTCTACAAGTAAAGTCGTAAGTTTAGTCATAACCGGGTAAAACTTGTGGAGCGTGAGTGAGCAGTGACGCTTCTTTAAAGTTCATCTAAACTTTGCATATTTAATGCTCTTAAATGAGACATTCTCATTTTTCAATTTCGTTTAATCTTTGAAGTAAAGGAAGTACTGTAGTCGTCCAAAAATTCGACCCCGAATTTACGAGGGATTTACTTAATTATTCCGGTTTAATATTTAATCTCTTAAACCAATCTAATTTAAATTTAATGATATGATTTTTTTTCATGTCTGCTTTATATTCTGTAACATTATTTTTAATATAATATTAGATCGTTTCGTAGATTATTTCCGATATACTAATAAGTTGTAGAGTTTGAGAAATGTTTTTCTCATTTATTTGCTAGATATAACCTGATTGGTTTTACATAAACATTACTCATCGTTTTCGTGTCCTTTTTTTTCAAAACTGACCATTTGCGATGTGTTACCGAAAGTCATTTTCAATAACGGTCGAAACCGAAACTGTGTTTGGATGTGTCATCGAAAGTAAGTTCGTACACCTATATACGTACAAACGCCACGTTTGGAAATTGCGTTTGTTCCAAATTAAGGGAAGGAAATATTTTATTATATATATATAATTAAACTTTTCAATTATTCTCGTCTCTTCTGGACTATATTGTTTAAGAAAAATCAGAGTTAAAATAACTATCATATAAAACTAAAGAACGTTCTAAATATTTTGACTTCTGTAATGCTGACATATACCATCTGGCCACGCCTAATTTATTTTTTTTATTTCTTATATCAGTAATAATATATAATTAAAAGTTAGGTATTTTATCCGCTATTTACTTTCTGTGTTATTCTCCTAAACAAATTATTAAAATTTAAAAAAGTAATATCTTACGTTAATACAAATAATGCGGCCATTCCCACAGTATGGTGGATTGTAGATAGTCTTTCGTTCGAAGTTTGTATGTATTCGACAATAATAGATATAACATTCCGGAGGATTACAACAATGATTATCGAGGTTTTTGTGATGTATAACTATTTTTGATATTGACTAACTAGTAAATATTTAATCTAAAAGAAGACACAGAACTAAATTTACAAAAAAAGGATACTTTTACAAAGTAAAAGTATTCAGAAATAATTATTCAACTGTTTTTTTTAATGCTGTGCATTACATTTGGATATTGCATATACCATTTAGGTTTTTCTCTCGGTCATAATTGAAATAGTTTTAAAATTAAAAAAATCTACTTCCTAATTATTGACTTTTAGGTGCCAAAAATTGGAAAACTTATTTTTTTTTCAATTCAATATATAGTGTGTTTTGAAATGTAATGCCGTCTCTCACCGGTTACTATTTACCTCGTACCTGGAGCAATTATTAACTAGTTAAAGTGAAAAAATTACATGAAAATATTATCGTTCAGTCTTCCTTATTTAAAGTAAGCTTCATTTAATATAAATTGGAGTTTCAATAAGCTAATAATTCGATCAGGAATAAAGAAATGCGACAGCAAAAAAAGTTTTTTTACTCGCGAAAATCATCGATCTCACGAAGTAGTTATCTATGTCTGTGGTGAAAATGCGAGTATGCACACATTTTTTTTTACTCTGCGCCCTGCTGGCCGGTAACAAGTCGCGATGAGTTAGGTTCACAAATAGTGACAGGAATAAAAAAAATTTATTGTGACATGACTAGTTTCAATGCATTTGGCCTATTAAAACAAATCTCGGTCTCCCTACATTTTTACTTTTTACGACCAGGAATGATTACTTGCAGAAAACTGCAAGGAAATTGTTTTACATTTCTTTGTTTGAAAGAAAAGTTAAAATTTTTTGGAATAGTATATGAAAATTTTGGAAAAATATTTTAGTTTATATTTTAACGCATATTTTGAAATAACAAGATTAAAACCTGTTTGTTGCGTTTGACGTTAACGTTTCGGAGTAGATATTTGTTGAATGAATATATGAATAAATTGTACAAGTTACCTTCAATCTTCGGTTTCCTGACAGATTGAATCAGAACTCCGAAATGTGTAACTTTAACTCTCACTAGACTATGGTTTTAAGTCTGTTCAAATGAATATAGTAGACTTGCTCATATTAATTTATGATTTTTTTGTTGGAAACGAAGTTCAAGCCGCAATTAAGAGCAAACCATTTCGAAGATTGAAACATCTATAGATATATATTGAGAAGTCCTCCTGATATCTTTTCTTCTCCAAGCAGTCGTAATTAGATAGGAAAAAGCTTTTTGGTTTATCATCTTACATCCTAACGAAATTCAGAAATAAAACGAAGCTTGTGCTTAATTGTTTTGTTCATACTGAAAGCTGCATCAAACTGCATCGGCCAGTAGAGTGAAATGCAATCGCTGTCCTTCTAGTAGTGAATAATTGGTACAAGTTACAGACATCTTTTGCTCTCAACACTCCGTGCCTAATGGTTGGATAGTGTATTCTTTATTATTGACTGATTTAGGGATAAAAAATGAATCCGTCACAGGACGTTTCGCAGATCTAAATTTTTGATGTGAAACATTTTTATATTTTCATATTGAAATATTTCTATGCGAATGAATTGAAAACGAAAAAATCAAATCAATTAAGTGGTTAACAATCATTTTTAATGCATATATGTTTTAGTTTAATTATTAACATTATTATTATTTCAAATTGTATGTATGTACAAATAATATGTATATTTATATGTATATATATATATATATATATATATATATATATAATTATTTCAAATTATATAACGCTTTTAGATGCAAAACACAGATATAAACGAGTAAAGTTTTAAGCGTTAGTACATAAAAAGCAATGCTGATCCGAATTAAGTTGGAAAGCTTACCGACAAGACACGAAGCTGGCCGAATTAAGCCGAAAATAGCCGACAATGCACGAAGCTGGCCGAATGGCGAATTAAGTCGAAAAGAGCCGACAATAGACTAGCAGAATGTATAGGTGCGTGTTGGCATTAGAACATTTTAACTCCCATCCAAACACGCTATTAGATGTTTCACAACTATAACAGATAACACGTGGGGAATCAAAAGTAACTACAAATATTTGATGATCAATAACTTTCCTTTGGATAGATTTTAATAGCATTTGAATGCGTGCTCTGAATCACGGTGCCTTGAATCATAATCCAACACAAAAACAGAAAGATAAAACAAATCTTGTAATTTGCTATGTAGACAATACACTTCAATAAATTCGAACATTGGCCGCGAGAGTTATCTCTTACAACCAATCTCTTACTGGTGGACTGCAAGATATTACTTTTGTAGCAATAATTTTGCCGTATATATCAATTAGATACATTAAAGTTCATAAATAAATAACTAAATAAAATAAATAAACAAACATTTCTAAACGCCTTTGTTTCGAAAAATTATCTTTTTTAATTACTCCAGTCCTCAAGGACTAAATTTAATGACGAAGGACATATTTTCCCATCTGTTCCATTATATATAGCTGGTGGAGTTATTATAACTACTATTTGAAGATATATGATGAATGAACATACATTTTTAAGAGCTATTCCTATGCTATGAGGTCAGCTTTGGTTTGAATGTGTTATAAATTTGCTACAGTTATAACATAAATTTGTATCAATGTATAAGTGTTTTTGATATCAGTTTGTATAAAAAAATGAATAATGAATCATACCGCTACTCTTTTATAACGATTCAATCGCACTTACAATTTAACATATTTAATTCGAATTTAAAGTAGTAAAATTGAGTTATAATTGTTAAAAAGTGAAAAATAGTAAAACTTTAAATAAATTAATATGAAAATAAGGTAATATTTTAAACTAATTGGTTTAAAATACTACACTATATAACGGATATTTAACGGACTGAAGAAAATGAAACTGTAAGTTACGTCGCAAATCTTTTATAACCTGCAAACGTTTATCCATAACAATACACAAAATTAAAAAAAATTATGACTAACAACTAGTGGTCTTGTGTAGAATATTTTCAAAATTTAAAAATTATTTTTAAAATAAAACATTGTATTTTCAAAATGAAATTTAACTTGCTTTGCTTACTGCTTACTACAATTTTATTATCGATATTTCACCCATTTCCTGGTGGGCCAGGGACTCGACCTTCGAATACATACACCGGTAATAATATATGATGATGATAATGGAGTCAGGATCTGATAGAGATAAAAGATGTGTAAAATATCTTCTTAATAGTGAATTATATTGAGTGAAGTTCTTTGTATTTCTCACTTTTTGGTCCATTTCAAATAAAGCTTCTGTTTATTTTAGAAAATAAAAATATTAACATTAAATATTTTATTTAGATAGGATTTATTTACGCCGATTATAACATTTACAATACACAAAAGTACGATTCACTCTCATAAGTTTCTTTGGCATATTGATAAACTCAGTAAAAATAGGAACCATAAAGACAAAGCGTAAGCAATTATCTTTCCGAATCGAAGTAAAAATTTAGTTCTCCCAAATCCAGAGAAGTAGAGGATCTCAAAGACTGCCGCTCTTTTGAAATTAGGATTTGAGTATTTCATATTTAGCCATAAAATTGACAAAATATCCACCATTATGGTTGTAAAGACCTATATGGGATAAAAAACTAGACCGTTAGGATTCCAATCCTTAATGCAAATAACCGAAAACACATCTAGATTGAGTTGAAACTTCAGTCGAAAATATATAACATTTTTATGAAATAAAGTGACCCTGTTCTGACAATGGCCCCTCTTGGCCGTACTCTTAATCGGCCTTAAAGCTTATCGGCTGTTCGCCTACCGGATGTAAACTCATCATAACGAAATGTACGAACATTAAAACTCGTATAAAGGTTGGTGCACATTTTTTTTTATTAGTCGACGTAACACTTTAGTTCTTTACTATAATTTTGGTGAATAAAATCGAAAACACGCATCAACATCTGTATGGCTAGAAGACGTTAGATACAAAAAATGTCATATTCAGGCTTGAAGATATCAGACGTCAGTACTAAAAATGTCGGGTTTTTGTCAAGCGACTGATTTCAATACATCTTTCAGTCAATAATTGATACTCATTGCTTTAAACTTGATTAACAAGTTTTAAAAATCTTACCTGTGTGAATGTACGAATGTTTCAATTTAATTGTGCTCCTAAATACATTTTCCATCGACTGCTTTCCATTTTCTAACTTGCTTCGCTTTTCTCTTTAAATAGAAAAGTAAGCAATCACTATATTATAATGGGTGATTTTTAGAGGTATACAACTTTAAAACGAAAAAAAAACAGATAAAAATCACGATAATGGCCATGGTATTGGTATTGGCTATATTAAAAAGAGAATTTTATGCCATTAGTATTTAAATACGATTCCGTGTATATGGGCGCCGGGGTTGGTTCGAATGAAGCGCAATCTGGAAGTCCAATTCTCAACCACTTTTTCAAGCTGTTAAAGTTGTATATTGGCAATAACACAGGAAATGTTGTATTCCAAGTGGCCCAACGTCTGTGGTTTATCGGTATAGACTAGCGATTTCACATATCCCCACAAAAAATAATCCATAGGTGTGATGTTACACGATCGTGGAGGTTAATTCACAAGGGCATTACGCGAAATTATGCGCTCATAAATTGATTGTGTCGCGTGCTGTACGGCATGTTGCACTGTATTGTTGAAACCAAAGCTCTTTAATATTAATTCCATTCAATTGGAAAACTTAAAAGTCAGTAATAATGGGTCTAAAGCGCTCTACATTGACTGTAACGTTCTCGCCGGCATCATCTATGAAGAAATACGGGTCAATGATTCCATCAATCCATAAAGCACATCAAATAGTGACTTTTTGTGGATGTAACGGCGTCTCAATAATGGTACATGGGTTATTGTCACTCCAATTCCGGCAATTTTGTTTATTGACATACCCTGTCAACCAAAAATAAATCTTTATCTTTGATTATATAGCGTTCGTAAACAACCAAAAATATCTTTATCTTTGATTATATAGCGTTCGTAAACAACCAAAAATATATTTATCTTTGATTATATAGCGTTCGTTCTCTCCAGAGAAAATATCTTTATCTTTGATTATATAGCGTTCGTAAACAACCAAAAATATCTTTATCTTTATCTTTGATTATATAGCGTTCGTTCTCTCCAGAGAAAATATATTTATCTTTGATTATATAGCGTTCGTAAACAACCAAAAATATCTTTATCTTTATCTTTGATTATATAGCGTTCGTTCTCTCCAGAGAAAATATCTTTATCTTTGATTATATAGCGTTGAAAACCTCATCGCTTAACAAATTATTGCTCGAAAATATGGTTAAGAATTGGACTGCCAGATTGCGTTTCATTCTAGCCAGCTGCTGCGCTCATATACCTGAAATAGTATTTAAACACAAGTGGCACATGTTTTCAATAAAACCAATACCATTGATATTATCATGAATTTATCTGTTTTTTCTTCCATATTAAAGTTGTACACCTCTAAAAAAGTATCTATAACTAGCGCGTTTCAAAATTTTCGATATAATTTAATTTTGATTTTGATATGCCACAGCTTGAAATTTTTTTATTACGATATACTTAAGTTTTTAAGTTTTTATTACGATACTCTTATGTCTTTAAATAGCCGACATTTACTCCAAATCTGCTTAATACTTTAATAGCTTCATTCATAATTGATAAACAAACGTTAATAACTCTATTTACACAGGAATGGTATTATTCACAAAATATCTAGAAACGCGGGACGATTATTGTACCGATGGATATTTAAATGGCTAAAAATATGGAACTTCCCGTGAAATAACCTCATCTGGCCCTGACTGGCAACGACAATTACGAAACTATTTCAGAACAAGTTGTTGTTGTCTTGTTGAAAATCTATATATTAATACGTGAAGAGAAAACTTCGTACCCCTTTTTAAGCATATTGCGCGTATGGTGGAGTGTGAGATTTGGCATAGTTAAAGTTTACAGGGAGAAGGAGTGCAGAAATCTAAAATTTGTATATATTTCTATATATCAATGTGTTAATAGAAAACTTTGTACCCCTTTTTAAGCATATTGCGTGAACGGTGTATAGTGAGATTTGGCATAGTTAAAGTTTATATAGAGGAGTGCAGAAATTTAAAATTTGTATATATTTCTATATATTAATACGTTAATAGAAAACTTTGTACCCCTTTTTAAGCATATTGCGTGAACGGTGTATAGTGAGATTTGGCATAGTTAAAGTTTATATAGAGGAGTGCAGAAATTTAAAATTTGTATATATTTCTATATATTAATACGTTAATAGAAAACTTTGTACCCCTTTTTACGCATATTGCGTGAACGGTGTGTAGTGAGATTTGGCATAGTTAAAGTTTATATGGAGAAGGAATGCAGTAAGCTAAAATTTATACATAATATGTCTATATATTAATACGTTAATAGAAAACTTTGCACCCCTTTTTAAGCATATTACGCGCACGGAGGAGTGTGAGGTTTGGCATAGTTGAAGTTCATACGGAGGAGTGCGGAAAGATAAAATTTTTATATAATATATGTTATAATTACATTAAATTATATATTACAAATACCTTAAAATATTTATTTTCTTACGTTCATACTGTCTATGTCAAACACGTAATAATCTGTGGTCAAACAGTCGCACAGAGTAGAGATTTTCGCTTAAGAATTTTAAAATGTCAAATTGACTGAATGAGTTTCGAGCTGTGAATTTTGTGTGCTTTCAAATGTTCCTTTTTCAATACTCTGTGGAGTGTATGTGAAGGCAAAAAAGCGTTTATTTTATATTTTGTTCAATAGATATATGTTTTTTATATATAAGTGAAACATAGCTTACTTAATGTACACCTGCTGCTACAAAAGGATTTGCTTTTCTTACACTTGTGGAGAATACTGCTACAAAAGGAAAATTTTGTAGCAGCAATGAATTTACTTATGTTCGCCTATCTATCAGTGTTTTCAATAAAATGAGTAGACAAATACATTACGGTCCAATGTCGACTAATGGATGGCCACTAATGTTATTAAATCCACGAAAACGTCGACGGTGTGCACCGAGTCTAGGCTCGGACGTCGAAACCTTGAGTAGCCGCGCGCATTTCCCTAGTCTCTGAGCAATTGAACGATTGCGCTGGCGGCCTGCAAATTACGTTGTTTTCGCAACAACACACGCGGCGCTAGTAATTGCGTTTTCCTGTAATGACCCAGTAAAGAGTAATAAATTTCACGGAAAGCTGCCCGCTGGAATCGACAATCTGAAAATGTCTAAAACACAACTGGGCGGTTTGAGAAACCCTGCAATAATGAAAATTCTTCAATGAACCTATTTCTTCCACAGATTTGTTTAGTAAAATTACTTCAACATTTTTTTTCAAAATGTTTTGAACCGAATTCGCTGAAATACTAATATTATTAGTTTACGCATACATGAAAAAAATATGTGAACTGAAAAGAAGAGCTTCTCCTAATTCAAATCCTGCCTTAAAAATGTTATGATGTTGGTTTCAAAAAGATGTATATTGTTATACAAGAAAAGTACTGTAGCATCGTTATTGAGAAACGGTGGAGTAAATTTTCGAAAAAATTATCGCGTCTTTTTTCGGCTGGAAATTTAATACTGTCAGGAAATTTAACCAAGTGTCGTCAGAAATTAATAACTACTTTAGGGAAAATTTATAGTGAAGTCTTAGAATTAAATAACTAACCCAAGTTTAATTTTGACAAGAGAACAGGCGCAATAAATAAAAAAAATAAATGATAAAAAATCAGAAGATGTAAGAAAAGACGGAAAGAAAAAAGTAAGAAAAGACGAGTTTGACTTTGATACTTGTACTTTACCTGTTAGAATGCAAATATTAACGTAATCACACTAAAAGAGTTGTGATAGCTACAACTTACGGCTTTATTAACATTTTTGATTCAAATTATAGTTAGGCTTAGTAATTAATAAGACAAAAATATATCTCACAAAACATTGCCTTCCTAATTGAGAATATTTCAGATTAATTTTATAATTCTACAATTAAAAATTTTCAGAGAACTAATTTGCTAAAATGCACGGCTTATGATCAGTCCTCCCTCTGATAACGTCGACATATTTAAAAAAAAAGTAACTTCTACACTAGGAGCTTTGAATCACACCTATAAATAAAAAAATACTTTTATTCTTCGATTCCTTCTCAATTGAGACGTAAGGATATTAGTGGAATTAACGCATTTCATTAGTAATTTTCAACATCTATAACTTATTTAATCTACGAGTTATACCCACCCGATCAAACGAGAAATAAATTTATTATGTTGAATTACTCGTAAATTAAATCAACACAAATATACCCAAACTTTTCCCAAACACAAACTTAAATTAAATCAATACAAATACTCATTTCTCACGAATAAAAGTTACTTAAAATTTTATCCGTATCTTCTATTTCTAGATTGCAGCTGTACAAAGTTTCTGTTTCTTTGTTTTTTTTTGCTTTATTTTAAATTCATCAATGATCTATTTAGCAATTAATGAAATAGTATAAGGATTGTATTTCTGTATTGAATTATCTCCTGAGGATAAATGTTTAGAGCAGGATTTCCCAACCTTTTTTTTGTTGAGGCTCCGCGGACTATAAATTATATCTTCATGCCCCAGTTTACTTTTTCATGCCCCCCCCCCCCCCCTTTGATTTAGTTAATTAAATAAAAATGGTAACTGAAGTTTGTAAATACACAAACTTACCTTTTAAAAAATTATTGTGTCTCACAATAAATTTCTTGTAAATTGATTGTGTCTTACAATAAATTTACACACTCACACTGATTTCTCAACAAAAAATGTACACCAAAACGTCAAATTTTTCGCAAGTTTGTGGTAATAATAGTGAATATGATATTTAATTTCATTAATTTTATGCATGTAAAATAAACATTACATTGTAATGTTATTTGTTAATGTTGTTTGTATATTTTTTTGTTTTTTCTTTCTAAAATGCAAACGCTTTCCGCCCCTCTCGACATCTCTTTATGCCCCCCTTGGGAGGCGCGCCTTCCTGGTAGGGAACTCCTGGTTTAGAGCTTTATTTAGAAATATTTTTAAATTACCTATTAAATATTTTTAAAGCCTTTCATAAATAAATTTGAATAAAAGGTTTATATCACATTAATATAGAATTTAAGTCAAGGTATAAAGTAGTTATTATTATTTTGCATTAGCAGAATGAACAGTGAATTATTGCTAAGTTTTCATAACCTAAAGTGTAGGTATTAAACCAGAGCATAGTCGGGATGGAACAGGCCGGTATTCCACTCGGCTGACAGGTGGTAAAATGAAACCAGCCTCTCGCATCGCGTAAATCGCGTTTAAATTTTAATCATATACGAGAGGCGGTTTTGGTGGAACGGTAGATCTGGTTTGAGATACACATATTTGGCTTAGTTTTGCGTCAAATGTTTCACGATACCTACCACTTTGCCCGACCAGCAATTTCGTATGTTTAAAAGGAGACTCCTCTAGGTTATGGAATCGAGTCTAGAAATTATAAAAGTAAAAGAACAGTAATTAAAAATACATGAATTAAAAATATGTATTAATTAATTAATTAATAAGTGGAGAAAGAACTTGGAGAAACATTTTTTCATTCATCAAAAACATAAATAGTAAGAAAGGTATTAAACTCCATTATGCTATACATCATACTCCATTATGACTTTAAAGTCAATTTTTTATACCTGAAGTAAAGGTATTTCTAACAATTTGATAAAATTCAAAAGCATACATAGCTATTTATACCAACGATAATAAGAAAGGATAATATTTATTACTATGAATATTGAAAAATCTGAATAATGATTCGTAATCAGCGACTTCAAAAACGGTATGTTGTTTAAATTTTTGGAAATTTACCGTACGTTTAATTTTATTATACTCATACAGCCATCAAGTAAAAGTGTCTCATAAAACTCACTGTGAACATAATATACCTACAGAAGGAAGATTTAAAAATTTGAACAGTTTCCTTCGTTGCTTTTTTTATATCAATGTTCTCGTCAATTAACCATCGTATTTCACCCGTAGCCACCGCCTCATGCCGCTTTCCTGGTGCGCCAGCCCACTCCACCATCGAGTTTTCTGACAGCAGTCTCGGGGTTGGAACTGTCGCCACCTATGCTTGTGAACGGGGCTTCGAATTGCTGGGGCCATCGAGACGCATCTGCGGCGCCGATGGGCAGTGGACGCCCGAGGGCATACCCTTCTGTGGTAAGTAATCGATTAAAAAAAAAAAAAGAAAATATATATATATATATATATATATATATATATATATACATATATATATATATATATATATATATATATATATATATATATATCTTATCGGATGATACTTTATTATAATATTATCCTTCGGCAAAAGTTTATAATAATAAAGTTGTATGTCATAATTTTTTTTAAGTATAATAAATTTATATAAGTGAACAATGCAAAATATAAAAATGTTAGCGGAATATGATAACGAAGCGGATAAAAAGGTGATAATGAAAATTTTATTTATTAGTGCAAAATACTATAGCAAATGGCTCGGTCCAGTGTTGTTTTGCTAACTAAAAGGTTCGAATTCTATTTATGTTAATTTTTTTTGTTTTATATAAAAATAATTTTTATTTGGTTTTGTAATAAAAAAATTAAAAAATCTACCCACCATTATAATACAAATACCATTGCCGTTTAGTATACACATAAAACTACAGTTAGATTCATTAATCCATCTTTACAGAATGGTAATGTTTTCTAATATCACCATTCAAGTTAATATCCATGTCGAGTCGAAAGGTTAGGTTAGATTTTTGAATCTTATGAACTATTACTTATTTACAGTTAAGTAAGTAAGACACCTCCGGCAAGTAAGACAGTCGTTACATTTGATTTTAAACTCAAAATATTAATTTCAAATCAGACAATTTACATTAAACATGAACTTTATTTTATTAATAAATTGAAAAAGATAAAAAACATATTTTTTTAAAATAATATTAACTATAAAATGTGTTGAATGGAATTTTTTAACTGTGATAATATGGCTCGTAATATAACAAACTTAAAATTTCTTGGAAAAAAAAATTAAAATTAAATTAACGCAGAAACTAAAATTAAATCGGTAAATAAAAATATCATTTTAGATTCTGTCATCTGGGAAACAAAATAAAATAATGCAATAATCTTTTTTCTTAACACTTAGGTAAATAAGGTCTTATAATATTTTTTTACGATTTTGTTAACTTTCCCTATTTACGAAATTGAAAAATATTTAAGAATTTCGAAAGCTATAGGGCATTTACTTACGCTAAGCCTTTATAACATATACGACGTTAATGTATAAAAATAAGTTACTGTACAGCAAAAATTTGTCTTGGTCATTAAAAAAAATTCAAATTATATTGAATAAAATTAAGCAATAAACAAAATGGAATGTTTAGGTAAAATCCATGGTTTGTTGTAGGCTAATGTAATAAAATATGGTGAATGAAGATGAACATGGTGTCACCGACGAGATGGCAGATGCGATTTGTGGCCACTGTGCTATATGTAGAAGCCGTCGAAGTTTCTTGGACGGCTTCTACATAAAGCTCGCTTGAAAACGACAGAAAAACGAGCTTTTGGTTACATTTTTCTTAATATCGCTGCAGTATTTTGTTGGCGGTAAATAGTAAACGTCATTGAATGTAAAGAGGTTATGTTACGAGGGACTCCATTTTTTAAAAACTAAACACTGTATTGTTTTTAAGAATTATTTAATTGCTATTACACACTATATCAAATATAGGCATCATAAATCATTCTGATTTATTATGTATTCTACGGGGACTTCACACGAAAAAAACAGCAGTGTAATCAAAAGTTTATTAATTCATCACCAGGTGGCACTGCTAATATCTTGCACGGTCACTATTTTAGTTTCATTCTGTTTGAGTGTGAACTATTAAAAACAAATAAAATGAATGTTTGATTCGTTTACTTCTTACTCCTCTGTCGCGTAGACTTTAAGCTACGTCTTATTTGCTATATATATACATATATATATATATATATACATATATATATATATATATATATATATATATATATATATATATATAACTCGTCAAGCAAAATTAAATGAAAAAAGCTAGCTAGTTAGTAGTAAAACTATTTCGGCTAGCTAGTAACAGGTTAGATATACTTTTTTCTAAGCGTTCAAGGAAAATAGACCCTATATTTGTCCATGCAAAAATGGATATCTTTCTAAACAAAAGATTTAAAATTTCTTTCGCTTCCAATTAAATGGTATTATTGTTTATGAGTTATCACATTGTACGAAATTAGATAAGTTAATAATTTATGTAGATGTAATAATAATTAACAGACAGATTTGTTAAGTTTAAAATATGAATGAAGTTATTAATTTGTAGCTATGAATTTCTATTCTATTCATTAATTTTCATTTCCATATTTATAACAGTTATATCAAATTTCATTATAATTTGAAGAATAGTAAGTATTAAAACTGTGTCGAGTTGAATGAATGAAAACAAAAAAATCTAGGACAACGATTCATTAATGTGTTAACAAAATTTAATGACATCTTTATACGACAGCAAATTGGTGAGCTAGTAGATTCGGACGACAGCGAATTTGAATAATGATAATTAAATACGTAAACTAAATTCGATAATGTGATATCCGTGTCTCCGTAATGATATCTCTGTGGCGAATGTCGGCGAATTTGAATAATGGTTATTCTTTGTGTCAATCAATTTAATGGCGTGTGTAATCATCTCGTCTTAATGATGGCATCTGTAAGTGTTGGCAAAATTGAAAATGAGAATGAATTGATAGCGTGATGAATGGACTTGTGTAAAAACTCACATCTGTTCGATAAGTGATTCCTGCTTGGTTAAACAACGGAGATACGTTCAATTTGTTGCTTACATGTAAAATGATTCTATGTACGTATTTTGATATTATCGTTTTGGAAAGAAATATATTATATTTACTAACTCTATCTCAAAAGAAGTTGTCTCTAAAATAACATATTAAAATGAGTATAGGAGTAAACCAGAAGTTGTATTAGCGGTAAATTCTTGCTTGGTTAACGGACTAACTTCAGCACAATTTATTGCTTACATTAACATTTTTACGTACATATTTTGATATTATAATTTTGAAAAGGAACATATTAATTTTATTAAAAAAACAGTTCAAATTCTTGCTCGGTTTACGAACGGATTTACGTATAGTTTATTGCTTGTATTAAAATTGTTCTTATATACATATTTGGAATTTATAATTTTGGAAAGAAACATATTATTAGGTCATTTCATTCAAACTTGCGCGTTTATATTCTCAAATGTTATTAAAATTTCCATCCGGCGTAGATAGTGTGTGGGTGTTGCCGTATTAAGAGTAGGTTTCCAGAAACGGCATTTTAACGCTTCTAGATAACCCTTTCCGTGGAAACGTGAGGTATCCACTTCTCTAGCACCTTATGCATATTCAAATTTTGATCAATATTCGATGCACACTTGTATCTGGGATATGAAGTTCACGGGAAATATCGGCCACAGTCAAGTCTCTTCTTTCATGTAACTTTTCTTTCACAGCGGCGACGCGCTCTTCGTGTTCAGGTGCCAACTGGTGAGGCCCTCCTCTACTATCTTCTGTAGAAACTCTGCCTCATGAAAAGCTTTCACCCAAAATTGTATTGCCCTCAAAGAATATGCAGAATCGCCTAACGATTTTACAAGATCTTTATGAATATCATTTGCACTTTTGTCTAAATGAACACCAAATTTAATAAAATTCTGTTGGTGAAACTCACTAATTGAATTAATTTAATTATTTTGATCCATTTAAAAGGTATGTAAAATATGTGTTGACAGACAGACGCACTAAAGTTTACTAAATAATTACCAAACATAATAATCAATATTTCGCGCAAGCTGTCAAAATAGAGACCGAAAATGTACGCGCATGTTTGAATGGAATGACCTAATATTCGATAATTTTATCCCAAAATGCAGTTTGTCCTAAAATATCGTATTAAACATAATAATCAATATTCCGCGCAAGCTGTCAAAATAGAGACCGAAAATGTACGCGCATGTTTGAATGGAATGACCTAATATTCGATAATTTTATCCCAAAATGCAGTTTGTCCTAAAATATCGTATTAAAATGAGTATTGAGAACTGACCAATAGGTTGTATGAGTTAGTTACACTTGATAAATGACATTAACAGCTATACAGATAAACACAAACATTTCGCAAAAAATGCAAATAATGCAAGAAATTAATAAAAATACAGTGATAACAAGAACAAAATTATTTAAGAAAAACCGAACTGGTTTTTGTTTTTTAAAGCATTTCCCAAAGGTGTCTGTTTGTCTGCCCTGCTCATACTGTTTTCTTTGCAGTGGTCGTACCTATACGCATGAAAATGGCTGCGGTATAGAGGAAGTACATAACTGTTGATATTTGGAAGAAACTTTTTAGAGAATAAGTTGAGCATCTCGCATCCATATCTCTGATATAAGTTACCGGTGACGATCGAAAAATTTATTTTTATTCACATCATTATAGCTTTAATCCGGGTTTCTTTTCAAGCAACGTTGGAAGATAATGCACGTCCATATCAATAAGATGCATTTGATATCGAACTGCCGGCGCATGGATCGCACTTAGCTGGTTTATTATTTTTATATCTATAAACGAATAATAATAACTTTTATAATCAAAATAAGTATATAAATATGGCCGCTGCTTGGGAGTGGTTGTTAAACTTCATTTAAAGTACAGACTCCGTTAATTTTCCAAAACAAGCCGTATTAGTTATTCTACAGCGGAAACATCAAGTAAAAGTTATCTATATACTCATAAACCCAAAAAAATTCAGTAAAATATTTATGGTAAACACTTTCCTGTTTGGAAACTGATTAAAAAACTTTATTTTCCCGGGCCTTGTGATCAACTCAACACACCACGGCGACGGCTATCTTCATTCATTATATTTCATCATTGCTTAAGTAGAAAACCGACTTAAAGATGTGATGATGTGTCCAGCGATAACTTATATCACAGACATATTTTTTATATTTTCAACGAGATTCAAGACCTATACAATAAAGTGCTCTATTTAACATCGGCATTAATATAGATCGATATTTGTAGGAGAAATAAAAACAGACCAATTTCCATACACACACATGCGCTGTTGGACGAGCAAAAAATATTTAGCAAAATTCCAATTAATTTCGCGTTCGTTTCTCGTCCATTTTTTGCAGCTGCCTACTTACCAACCAGTTGGTCCCTTGTCGACGGAAATCGACCAGCCTTTCACTCCAGTTCAGTTCTTTGTTGTAACAACGGCGCAGAGCGCGTTTTGATAAAGCGCCAAGCCCAGTAAATGGAACGATTGCGAATTAATTACGCTCGCGTATTTCGATTTTACAAATTGAATTTTTGCGGCGACTTAGTGCCTCGAGCGTTTGCTCCGAATATGGAATTAATAACTAGTACCAGCGAACGTAAGCTGTTCGACACAACCTAATAAGATTCCAAGTTCAATTTGGGTTTAAAAAAATGCTAATCGCATGACGTGTGTGCAGCTCCAGATTCGTAAAATTTATTAGTATTTTTTGATAGTAGAAATTAGTCTGCTCCATTATGGTCGTATAACAATTTTGTCTCAGCGGATGCTATTATAAGTATAGTAAAAGCGTTAACGTTAACATTTTACCGTTATATTTTTTCCGATCGAAGGTGAGATGAAAAGATTATTACTGGAAAAAAAATCATCGCGAAAGTAAAAAAGTAAACGTGTAAAGCCGATTCGCAACAATTTATGTATTAAATTCCGGAAAAAAAATTGGTACAATAAATATCAACATACGTTTATCTAAACCCCTCTTTCCCGCCACGTTCACAGCGATAGCGAAATTCCAATTATGTATATATTGTGTTTTCCGCTATCGATGTTTGTGTCAACACTTCACTGACAAAAAGAGCGATCGAACACAAACAAGAGCTCAGCGAACCGGTCCCGGCATTGTCTATGGTCAAGTGCGCGCGACTAGTTGACATAGTGCGCGCGCGCCTTATAACGGTTGTAGATGCCACCTGCGCGCCAAAGACGCGCGCTTTCTACGTAGGGTTGCCACTAAAATATTCTTGTTTCACATGTGACGTATAATTTAAAAAAATACTATATATTTATTTTTAATTATAATGTGCTGCTATTCATTATAATTAAAAATAAATATATAGTATAATGCAGTATAAATAAATATATACTACATCATTTCATTAATATTTACGTAGCTACTGTCACAGTATATAAATACGTTATATTCATGTTAATAGATTTTACTATAACATAGCTTGTATAGCAGACTTTCATAAATCACGTGGCTTATTTTGAGGGAGTTTTTCACAAGGCTACATAGGAGAGATATATAGTATAATTGTGTGCTAAGGTAAATCCGTATTGTTAAAATCTAATTATTTAATTTGTGGTCATATTCCTGTACAGTTCGAAGTAATTTTTACAATATTATAATACGCTTAGTAATAGAACACGGTGAACGTACTGTTCAGAAACCTATGGAACACCTACGTTCTATCTCTTAAGTGGAGTGGGGTTCCGAGGGAGAGGGGAGGAAAGGGTGAAAAATAGGAATAAATAGGGCCACGCGTTTTATAGAAACCTTCAAATAAAGGAACAGTAATAATAGGACAGAAAACTTCTACTCTATACATTATTGATTATATGTATTTAAAAATTATTTATGGATTAGTGGCATTAGAAAAAGACGAAAAAGTGACTTTTTTGAGAAATTTATATTTGTAATTGTTTACAAATATATTATTATACTATTTATTAGTACTTATTTTAATAAAATATTGCGGCATTTTCATAGTGTGTAATTTATTATAAAGGTTATAAAACTGTCATGTTACATTCGTAGTGGATCGGTCTTCAATATTTAAAAAAGGAATTATTTTCACATGTATTACTACCAGAGTACTAGTTGTATTCTTTCTAGGACATATCTGACTGAAGCGTAATATGTAATAAATTCAGTTTATAATTTTTTACCCACAAATTTCTTACGAACTGTTAGGTTTCGACAAAGGACATAGTTTCCACAACATTGGGGTATAAACCCATTTTTTGCCAATGATATATTCCACCTTCCTCCGTTCTCATTCTAACTCCTGAAAAAAAGTCCTTATGAACTGATGGAGCGCATTGTAATTTTATTATAAATAAATGAAATAGCCTTCATAGTAGTAAAACTATGAAAGCTATTTCGTTTATTATTCCCTAAAACACTAGCATAATTAACACTAAAACAATTAGGTAATCTAATCGGAACCAAGTAGGAAATTATATATTGAATAGTATTAAGTAATATACAACACGCACTTTTGTGCCAACCTTAGTAGTATTATAATATAGCTAGGCGTACCGACCAGTAACTTGAGCTACCATCAGATATGGTTGTGTAGGATGCTCGACTATTACCATCTGATTTATTTATTCTGTAACTTTAATGTTCAAGTTAATAATGTGAACCAAGTGTAATAAGAGAAGTTCTTCCCAGTAATATGTAGTAAAATAATAAGCCGTCGCCAACAATTCACTGTTGTAATCCGAGCGTTTAATCTTTTAATGACTAACGATTGTCAATGAGTATTTACGCGAAGTTTATCTGATATTTTGTTGGTATTCCTGCATTCCGTAATAAATTATTTTTTTATAAAATCGGTTAATTTTTTAAAAATATTTGTCGATCTATTGGTCCATTATTGGAAGTAGTTTAATTACCACATTTCAAGGAAGGTTCAGATTTTTGAATCTGCATGCGCGTGAACGAGGTTCAATTTTTTTAATATACAAGCACATTATCTTTAAAATAATATATGTATTACTATATTCAATTTCAAACAAAATTACTTGTTCGTACACAAAAAATAAAAAAATATTCCATATCGATCTTTGAATAGTCAGAATCATTTGGTAAATTGAATAAGTAATACAAATAAATCAAGTTTAGTTAAATAATTTTTCTATTAAAAAAAAATAAATTTGCCTTTGTGGGACGATAAACTGGCATATAGGGATTGACAAAAAAGAGATAAGGTGAAATTTAAAAAAAAAATTAATTTATATTTGGAATGCGTGCTTTGATTTTCTGTCGCTTGAATCCATATTAAAAGAGTACAAAGCGATCGGAAAAGAACAAATTTATTCAACAATATGTCTCACCAATTATAAGTTCTCCATTTGCACATAAGGCGATATTATTATAATATATAATTTCAAAGGTCATAACCCCCTAAATGAATTGACAAAATCTAAGGTCAAAACTCGGTCGGTTTAGCGTCCGACGATAGAAGTGACAAGTACGAAGAGCCGTGGCGGGGTCGGCCCATCGTAATCCGACTCGTTTCTGTGTCTCCAATATTTTTATTACCTATAATGGCATAGTTCGGTAACGGTAAGCCAGTGGCTTCGTAATAATAACGCATATTTATGATACTCGATGACGATAAAGTCGAAAACTTGATGTGTTCGAATTGTATATTGGGCCTACGTGACCGGATTAAGTTTATTAATAACTCACATGATCGGATTAAGATTATTAACACCCTCCCATTATTTTATAAATCACGTACGTCAGTTTTTCGTCAAATCTCCGGTATTGGTTATGCGAGTTTAATTCAAAAATTATGAAATGTGATCATTTTTTTTAGATATTACGCCTACGTGTTTGGGTTAAGTTTATTAATTATCCTGCCATTATTTTACCCAATTAACTTTTCGTACTTTATAATGAAAAAGTAAAAGTTTTTAGCTACAAGAGTATAAAGATATAGGCTATTAATACCCTTCCGTCATTTTAAAAATCGTGTACGTCAGTTTTTCGTCAGTTGATCTTTTTTTTTTTAAATGTTGAGTCTACGTGACAGGATTAAGTTTAGTAATTATCCTTCCATTACTTTAAAAATCATGTACGTCATTATTTTAAAATATGTAATAGATGAATATTAATAAAATTAATCGCATCATCTAGGCTCAATATTTAAAAAAGTAAAGAACTGGTATTGAGCCTAGGTGATGGGATTAAGTTTATTAATATTCATCTATTATTTTAGAAATCGGGAACCTAATTAACTTTTCGTATTTTATAATGAAAAAGTATAAGTCTTTAGCAACAAGAGTATAAAGATTTAGGCTGCTTTGTCAGCCCATCGGGTCATCTCATAAAACTTTAATTGATAAGTCATACCTTGAAGATGTTCGTAAGGGTTTATTTATTAGAGGATTTACAAAAGCAAAAGATAATAGCATACAAGACATTGATATAGAAGAAGGAGTAACACAAAGTTGCATATAGGGTCCTGTGCTGTCCAACTTGTACTCCGAAAAGATATATATGCGAACATTGGACAATTAGAGAAAGGCAACAGTTTTAAACGAAGAAAGAATACATACTCTTGTTTAACAGTTCCGGTAGCAGATTCAGAACAGGAATTATAGATATTGTTTAGTGAAGTTTGAAGCATTCGCGCAAAGGAAATTCGAAAAAGATAGGACCATGATGATAACTAGGAATCCGAATTTTCCCAACATGATCCCGAATAAAAATAAAGAGTCTGTGGAAAACGTATCTTGTTTTCGATATCTAGGAGCGTGGATTAAAAGCGAAGGAAACTGTATCGAAAAAATTGAAGCACGTCTGTGTGAACATGTGGATTTTAAATCAATGAATTCCACATTATATCAAAATGAAATACATGTTAAAATATAAATCAGATTGCTAGGTAGTTATATTTTTTAGAATTACTTTATGACGTGGAAACTTGGACATTGAATAAAGGCACAATAAAAAAGTAAAGCTTTCAAAATCTGGAAAGTAATACTATCTAAAGTTCTGACAGAATTTAATGAAGAACAGCGTACTAGTCTTTAGGAAGTATTATTTTAAATTGATTTTATTATTTTAAATTTCTTTTTTTAACAATCTATTCAATACGTTACCAGTGAAAATCCTTCAGGTAATAAATTCTTAGTTCAATGGTTACGAATTAGGAAATAATACTGCAAAAGATACTAAGTAAGATGATCTGTGTCTGATTTTAAGCAAAATATTTATAGGCATTAGTTTCACTTTCTACAAAACAATAAATCTTACATTTAACGTTGCTATATGGCTTAACATATCATGTTTTAAACATTACTTCGCGTTTAATACACCTGTAACGGTAAAGATATTTTATGTCAACAATTTGAATCGTTTTCATAAAAAAGTCGGTTAAATTTAATATAGGCTTTTTTGCGTTCGCGAATAACGCGTAACGAATGCGCAGCTGGTGTCAAAAAACGCCCGCCTGTGGGCTGTGGCTGGCATATTTGGTTACTTAAGGGGCTTCACATGTATTATTCGTAACCGTTATCCTTAGATACCTGCTGGAAATATTTCTTCATAAACTTACACATAAATGAGACCGGCAAAAATGGGTCCAGACGTAACGGAGATAATTTAAAAAAACGCTGGTATTTTTTTAAAATACAAAAAACCAAACAATTCAGTTATCGATAATCAGGAAAGAGGAAAAAATGGAATTAAAATTTGTAACCATAATACGAAAAACAAAAGCTGTTTGCATAAATGCGCATATATTATATTTTTAAACTATAAAGAATTAATAATTGGAAATAAAAATAACGAAAAATGAACAGAATACATGATAACTTTTTAGAAAAGTTTACAAAAAATAATCAATGCCTCTTGCTTTCTTTAAAGTGTAGCCATTGTCTAAACTAATTAAAAATAAATTGTTAACAAACATTGACAATGGTTCTATTGTTGTCAAAATGAATGGCATTTTCCCTCTTATCGAGATTTACATAACTTTTTTCGACCCTGTCCTGCCTGTGAGCATCATGGATTAATATGGTGCATCTGTTGATGGAGGATATAATGAGACACAATCTGTAATTCGCTTTATCTCGTTAGTTCAAAGAATCCCGCAGAAGTTACATTTACAATCTATTAAGAAGAAGAACCAAACTTTACATAAAAAATACAAGATTTTTCTTTTGTCTGACGATTTTCATAAAACTTAAACTTAAAAGAGCTTACTTTTTTTAATTGTCTCTATGTAATATGGTCATTTTTATTCTTGTAACACCTGGGCCCAACACTATATGGACCTTTGCCGGTCTCCTTTGTTTAGTAAACTATTGAATATCATGGCATAAACTTACAATTCAAATTGTATATTTTTCTGCTAGTCAAAGGTGAAATCAGTAAGTTTTTGGATAATCATACTACGAGTCGGCTAATTTCTCAAAAACTCAGAAGATCTAAGCTCATTGCTGCAGTATTCCGGTAAATTATAGATAAATTAGTTTACCCTGCTTTTTAGAAATTTTGGCTCATCTACGAAACATCTCCCATGTTTCGCAGATGGAGGGAAAAGCAATTTTTTGGTACCGGACTAGCCCCTCCAAAACGATTGAATAAATATTTTATTAGGTTCTTATTATTGTGAAATATGTCGGTTAATAAGTAATTTAATTACTATGCCAAATTTGACCTCTTTCACTTTCAATCTCGAATGATTTCTGAGGAACCTGGATGTAGCAGACGAAAATACGGATGCGTGAATTATTCTATAATGGTTCACTTTAGTCCTTTTGTGGTACAGAATTCTGTAAACAAAAACAGAGAACGTTAAAGTTAAAGTTACAATTTGAGAATAAGGCATTCGTCTACCTGTGTATAAACGTAGTATGATTTCCACAGGCTTAGTTATGAAAACGAGTTTTACTAACCCGTAAATAGCGAGAAAATGTGGCGAATAACATTTTTTCTGTCTGTAAATATTTATCATTAAAAATCTCATGCACGCGTTATAAAGAAAAATTATAGAACATACGTGTATTAAACTAGCCATCGTTACCTAGTTTTATTCGGTATGGACTTTTTTCATATTAGTGGTTACAACGTAATTTTTGAAAATAAAAATATTGGTTTACGAAATTTTCATTTAAACCTTCCTTCCGAACCTGTATTTTAAAAAATAATACTGGAATTAGAAATTGACATATTCGCATCTATACAGGTATATTATATACGCAAACAAATACGATTTAATTGTTTATTCGAATTTTTAAAACATTTCCATAAATAATTTGAATTATTCGTTTGTTAGGTGACAGTTAAGAGTATAAAATTTGTTTATAATTTATTTTACACTTGTATTGTTTTACAGTTTGCAGCACACTACTTATTGTCGCGTACCATCATGTCAACTTTCTCTTTTTTTTATAAACGGTAATAATGTTTAACATCTAAAACACTAAAAAAATATATCGTTAAAGATTCAAATCAAACGTGTACATAGAAATAAATAAATAAACTTGCGTGTCAGCATAAAAAAAGTTACAGAACACATAACAAAATTAACAGTAATCAGTAAGTATAATTAAACCAAATTTTGACAATTAGGTTAATTTAATTATATAAATGGTACTCGTATATTACAGTAAAAATTAGTATGTGTAAAGATACATACACCAACCAGGTGTACGAGTAGTGAAAATAACAGATAATGTGAAAGTGAAACATAACGTGATTTAGTGATGTGACAAGTTTCGAGCAATATCTAAGAGATAAAGAAGATTCTGTTCAAAAAATTATTATTCTTGACATTTTGCTTTATCTAGTATTACTTTAATCTTTTCAAACCCGTCATTTGTTCATAACAACGCTGACTGTACAGTCGTCGTTTACGGCTACCACCCGCTGGTCTCGTGGGAAGCGAGTTTGAAACGATGGTTCGGTTTGATACGAGATTTGGACCGCATTTACTTTTGAACAATGACGCGACAGGTTTCTTTCGTCGGCGTGTATGAATGAATTTCTCTTGGCGTTCTGGCGTAATCGGAATCAAAACGTCATGTTTAAAAAGAAGTCAGTTTGTATAGCTTCAGGGGATATCCCGTCGACGATGATTTGGTGACGACGAAGGAAGGTTATATAAAACACTGCACGAAAGGTGTAGCCAACATTTTCTCGGGCATAGAAATAATCGTATTACTTGTAATAAAATTATATTAAATTAAAATCAGTTGTTAGTTAAAATAATAACGTTAATATTGGTTTACATATATTTATGGTTACTTAAAAATAAAAAAAACTACCTTACTTTTTTATATATCACTGTAGACTAGTAATTTTAGCGCGCACTTCACGCAGATAAAGTTGTACTATATTACGCATTTCTAGGTCATCAAACTTTCATCCTCTGGGTTGGCGTCCGTCTGTTTAATAATGATAACACTGCAGTTACTAACAGAAAGGCACTATTAAAATATCAATATTCAATAAAATAAAATAAACACAGCCATATGAAACACAGAATTATGAAACAACACATAGCTGATGGTTGCTTAAATAAACGTATCTTACTGTCTTGGTGCTTAAATAAACATATGTTATTCTTCTTGATTTTTATCCCAATGATGACTAAACCTCTACGATATAAACTACAGTTTTGTCAACACACATATGGGACATCGTTACCATTCAATTATATGAATGGGAATGAATTGATTTTTATCCCAATAATGACGAAACCCCTACAATATACACTACAGGTTCGTCAACATACGTATGAGGCGTCCTTATCATTCAATTATATGAATAGGAATGAATTGATTTTTATCCCAATAATGACTAAACACCACGATATAAACTACAGTTTCGTCAACACACATGTAAGGATCGTTACCATTTAATTATGTGAATAGGAATGAATTGATTTTTATCCCAATGATGACTAAACCCCTACAATATAAACTACAGTTTTGTCAACACACATGTGGGACATAAATTCAATTTTTAATATATTTTATTCCTAAAATATTTCGTCTATATACTTTGCAATAACGGCAAACAAACAATTCCTCTTAAGATTAACACGCGAGAAAAAAAATATTGCAACAACCTAACATAGATACAAATACACAACCAGTTACATATCAGACCACAAAATATGTAACTACAAGAAAGTGCCTTAAATTAGTAAATAGCGTAATGACATCCGAGCAAACGAATCTGTCTCGCTTTGGTCCATGACCGCCACGAGGTCGCGCATCGGCGGGCGGGGTCGTTCACAGCGGCGCCGTCGTGTCAGTGGGTCAGCGGTCCGATTCGCGCCACTTGCGTGTGACTCAAGCTCGCGCCCGCCTCCTCTTATATGTACCTATAGTGTGCAGGTGTTTTTCCTGTTTAATATATAGTGTAAATGAAGAAAAATTGATACTATCGTGTATTTTATCGACGTGTTGTAGTTTAATACCATTAAAAATGGACTTTTCATCTTCTTTAAAGTACCCTTAAATTCATTACATACATTAGAAAGGTTTGATTGCAAATCTTCGTCTTTAGCGACTGCCGAATCGGCGACGTGAAGATCTGATTTCCTAAACCGTATTTTCTCAAACGCTGTCTAATCCAACGAAATTTTTCTATCAACTTCGTCCTCAAGTTGCCTAGCCTGCCTAGCTGAATCATTTCTCGCAGGTAGACATGCTCTTATAGAGTCCATGTTAACATTACTGATGTTCACCGGTATTGGCACAATCTTCGAGTTTGAGAGAGCCAGAGGTCAATTAGCCTGGAAAAATCGTTTAAGACAATCAGCATCTTCTCCAATTCCTGTGACATGTTTGTGAGAATTACTACTTTGTCACTGAATCTCGTGTTTAAGATAAACTCGCCATTTACATTGGTGCTCCGTCCTTTCCAATCCAAGGTCGTGATGATTTATGTCAATGACCTAGAGCACCGAAACGCGAAAAGAGTTATGCTACGAGTTGAGACCACGGATCTCGAAACGTAATGTGGGATGCCCCCAGCTGATAGTTGCTGGTAGATAGACCTAAAAAATGAGCATTAAATGATTGGATCCCAAAGGCGGAGGACCATGTGTGGTGGCGCCTCACGGTAACGGTCTATATCCAGCAGCGGATAAATACAGACTAATGATGATCTTTATGATATCTACTCTACATCTAACAGATTTCGTCCTTATACGTTTCGTAAATAAGTTTAGCGTAGCTCCAAACTACAATTTGATTTTTTGTAACTTTACAAACACGATCGTTTTATCATTATTTTGTAATTTACACATTATCATCACTGGCTTACAACCCTCTTATCAAATTTATAATTTATGGGTTCTTACGTATTTATTCTCAACATTTTTTTCCTCCAAGAATGTTTTACGTCACGTGTACTCGATTTGGCGGTGTTCATGTAAATCACCATGACAGACTTCCGTTATTCTGAACGTAACGCATTTTTTATTGCCATTATGGTGCTATAATTTTTCCTCATTTTTTCATTGTTGTTTTTTCTCATTTGGTGATATAATTGACCGAGATATGAAATTTAATATTAGTAACGATGCAAGAAAACTGTCAAATTGTGCTAAGAATCTCCTTTACACGGAACGTTGGGCTAGATAACGCCTGAAGTTTATTTTTTTAAAAAGAACATAAATTGACCGAGATATGAAGTTTAATATTAGTGAAGTGCAGTGATTTCTCCGCTGGGGTATTGGTGAAATGCAATGATGCAAGGATGACGAAGAAACAACGAAAAGCAAGGATGTCAAACCGGATTAAGCATCTCTGTCACACAGAACATAATGAGGCTAGTTAGCGACTGTAGTTTATTTTTATATAAAATAATTATAAAAAATCTTTTTAAAAATAAGTTTTCATTTAAGTCATGTACTAAAGCAAATGAAAGAAGTTAAACCTTTTATTAAGATAATACAATTCTAAATGCTAGGTATATTGTTAATGTAATGTTAAATGCTAGGATTATTTAAGCGGAAATACCTATCTACATATATATATTTCTCATTAATAGATCCTAATAAAAATGAACATACTTACTGTCATACTTACTGTCTTTTCAAAAGCTTGTCGCGCGTGAAATATTCATAAAAGTCGACCCCAAACGTGCCATCACTTCTGTTAATGCACACGCCTTCACGGCCTGCTCAGTATAACAGCAATCTATCTGACTTTTTAACAAATTAAACAAAAAAATGTTTTCCCGGTACCTGTGTTCTCTGTTTAAAAAGTCTTAGGCACTCACTTTATCATTTTGGTTCAGGTGTTCCGAAATATTTCGTATTGTAAATAAAAATTGTGTGCTTTACAATAATCATAGCTCTTTGAATATTGTAAAAGTGATCATCATACATGCGGTGTTCTGGTATATCTTCATCATCTTCTATTTCATGCTGTGCTTCTGTATCTAATATTTGGAAAGCATGAATCTGATTGAGAGCATTTTGTATTTGTCTGTTGCGTTCTTTACAAAGCTACAGTAGTGTAGATATTATCTTACTAAGAAAGCTTCTTTCGCTGTATTGTAATTAACCACCAGTTCATCTCATCTCTATAAGAGACATATTGTAGAAGTAAACTATAATAGTCGTTTTCGGGATCACTTGCTGCCACAAAGTAGGACATGCGCACGACATTTGGCAGTACCAATTTAGTATAAACCGTAAGTATAATTAACCGCCGTCTGGGCTGCTTTTCTCCCATATGATATACGCTCTCGTCAGTATTTTTTTGTGATGTGACGTAATGTAATTGGAACGACATCGCGAACTCCAGCACACACGTATTTTCAAAAGCATAGTCCGAGTGTACAACAGGCCGTTTTTTATAACGGTAGTATATATTTGTCCAGTAACCTAAAGCCTGTCCATTCTCAATAAATTTTAGTATCTACTTTATATCTCTGCTCAGATTTTCTGGTATTCAAAAATATGCACTTTCTTGAACTTTGCTTGAAATTTAAGTGACAAAACCTATAAGCACATTCGCAAGCTGAAACTTGCCTTTCTTTTAAGATGCGCATAGAAACTTTAAATAGTCTGGATGAAACCTCCGCCTCCTCTCGCTGAATTTGACGTATAGCTTGTGTTACCCTTGCGTCAAGTTAAGTTGGCCTAACTTTGATATTATTTTGTAATATAGAAAGCTATAGCTTCATGCGAATCACGCTGTCCAATTTCCATACCGGAGAAAATTTAATAGTTAAGATTATCGTCAAGTGTTTATAGAAATGTACTCACTGATCAGAATAGTAGCGCATATTATATACATTATTGCATTTACATTATAGACAATAGAAAAACTCAGTTGCAAGATTGACCCAAACATACTAATATGTGAAGTTAAATAAAATTCAGCGTCGGGGTGTCCGCGGTATTGAATTAAGACTGACGTCATTTAGCTTATTGTAACCTGCTCGTCAAACCCTTTCATTTGATACCTATGTAAAGGGGTCATTATAGAAATAATAAATCACAATCTTGTCGCAACCGCCATATTGGATTTAGAATGAAGTCGCTTCACTAGTCGTGCATTGTTATCAAAACCAAAGGTGTGTGCAAAATTTTAGCTCACTTCGTTGCGGGTAACTGGTTTAAAATTTAGTTGCCATATTTTAACCAAACATACTATCAGATGAAGTTAAATAAAAGCTTGTAAAAATAATATTAATTGACTGTGATATGAAGTTTAACGTAGTGATGTCAGTGGCTTCTCCACTTATGTGCTAGTTAAACTCAATGATGCAAAGAAACTGTCAAAACGGATTAAGCATGTCTTTTAAAAGAACATTACCCTACTAAATAACTTCGGTTGATTTTTTTTATAGAGAATATACTTTTAAAATTGACCGGGATATGAAGTTTAATACTAGGGACGTGCAGATGTTTCAGTAATAGTTATACGCAACGATGCAAGGGAACATTTGGTTAGTTAACGACTGCAATTTATTTTTTCAAATAAGGACATTAATCGACCGAGATATGAAGTTTAACAGAGCGACGTACATTGGCCTTTCCACTGAGATTCTGGTTAAACGGAACGAAGCAAAGAAAGGGTCAAAACGGATTAAGCATCTTTTTTACAAGAACATTAGGCTAATGACTTCGGTTGATTTTTTTAAAGAGAATACACTTTTAAAATTGACCGGGATATGAAGTTTAATACTAGGGGCGTGCAGATGTTTCTCCGCTGACGTAATAGTTATACGCAACGATGCAAGAGAACATTCTGTTAGTTTGCAAGTGCAGTTTATTTTTTTCAAATAAGGACATTAATAGACCGAGATATGACGTTTAACAAAGTGACGGTTCTGGTTAAACGCAACGATGCAAAGAAACTGTCAAAACGCATTAAGCATCTCCTTTATAAGAACATTAGGCTAGTGACTGCAGTTGATTTTTTTTAAATGAACATAAATTGACCGAGATATGAAGGTTAATATTAGTGACGTGCAGTGGTCTCTCCAACCATGCAAGAAAAGTGTCAAAACGGATTAAAAATTTCCGTTACATAGAACATTAGGTTAGTTAGTGACTGCAGTTGATTTTTTTTAAATGGACATAAATTGACCGAGATATGAAGGTTCATATTAGTGACGTGCAGTGGTCTCTCCAACGATGCAATAAAAGTGTCAAAACGGATTAAGAATTTCCGTTACATAGAACATTAGGGAAGTGAGTGACTGCAGTTGATTTTTTTAAATGAACATAAATTGACCGAGATATGAAGGTTAATATTAGTGACGTGCAGTGGTCTCTCCAACGATGCAAGAAAAATGTCAAAACGGATTAAGAATTTCCGTTACATAGAACATTAGGCTAGTTAGCGACAGCAGTTTATTTTTTTAAAAAGAACATAAATTGTAACATTAAGTCAATAATGTGTTGCAAATGTATCCACTGTTGCATTGTTAACTGTAAAAATGTTGTAAATTTTACAATTTTTATCGCCACGAATTTTAAGTCGCAAATTATCTGCCTATAAAAATTTTAACAATTGATCAACATTTGTATCAATTACAAAACTTAAGCGAATTCGTATTGGCATTAAGGAAAAAAAATAT
Organism: Druceiella hillmani; assembly: GCA_039881145.1. Classification (NCBI taxonomy): domain Eukaryota; kingdom Metazoa; phylum Arthropoda; class Insecta; order Lepidoptera; family Hepialidae; genus Druceiella; species Druceiella hillmani. The sequence goes on from JAYKKI010000011.1 coordinate 40,386,295, forward strand.
AAATATTAAAAAAAACATACGCTTGGAAAAACGAAGTTATGAAAAAGAAAATACCAATTTTTGTGCTAATTATTTAAATTTTTTAGAATGTTGTCCAATGTTTTACAAACTATTGTGTCGTGTTATTATTTTAAGAGTCCCACTAAAAGCCGTAACCTTGTTAACGAAGTTTGAAGGTCCACCCATATATCTTTACTACTACTTTACCAGGTTTGGCGGTTTGCGTAACAATTCAGAAAAAAGACATAGATCAAAAAATTATTTTTGTTTTAAAGTCTGACATATAATTTGCAAAAACATTGGAATATAAAAGAGGCCAAGCTTACTTCGGAAGTTACAGGAAAACATTTTTTAGATCTCCAACTACCCCAGTCGCTGCCCAATTTAACTCAACTTGCACCACAATATCTGCAATTTAGCTCAACTAACTCCAAGCTCTCACTAGTGTTAGTGGAAAACTCGCTTAGCATCTTTAAAGTATGCACGTTGCTCGCAAAAGAATGATAAAGTTCTGCGGTCCATGAATTGTATGGAACTCACGATGTGGCCATGCATTTCCAACTAGATAAATCTATGGCTTTCATCCAATGAAACGTAACGACATTTGACAAGCATGCTGGAGAAACGTGTCAGCATCGTATGGTTACCATATAAAATAAACTTGTTATCTTGCAAGCATAGCTAACACTACTTGGGCTCTGTTAACACTTATTTTATTATTAATTTTTATTTAACTATTTAGAAATGTTGATATTATTACTCACCATTTAAATATATAAACATTTGTTTTATTATTAGTGTATAATTAAGTTATTTTCGCAGTTGATTTAAGTCATTTGTATGGAGGTTTCATGAACTATTTACAAACCCAATTACATGTCATAAGTTGGTCGACTATTACTCGTAAACTAGTGGAACCTATTTAGCTGTGATAATTTTTCTTTTGACTTTGTTACATATACTACAACTAGGAATACTTTTTAGATATTTAAAGATAGTGATTTAGATGGTACAGGATAGAGACCCGTAACTCTGGCAAAAATGGCGATTTTAAAGCTTAATATTACTTAACCCTAATATTTTTGAAGATTTATTCAAGGATTCTCTATATAATGGAATATGCGAATCAAAAAAATTACCCCTGTTTTAAATGCAGGAAGCTACCCAATTTTTTTTGGAGTATGAAGCCCAGTATGAAGTTTTATGAGGAGTAGAATCGGAAGTTCAGAGCGTTAAAAAAGTGTAACCGTTAGATGACCTCTCCGCGCAACATTTCTGCCCATCTTTAGTGAGATATCAATATGTTTATTTGGCATTTTCTTATAGCATAATCACAATGACGGAGTGTAATATATATAATTTACTATCGTTCGCTTATATCGAGACGTAATACATATGTGTGTGTAATACAATGTGTGCATATTTGATGTCTTCTATCCCACACCTTCTTAGTGTGACGTTACTAAATGTTTTTAATTTTTTGTTCATTTGTGTATTACTTGAAAATAATTATATTGTATTATTAAAGAATTTTAATAATACAATATAATTATTAATATCAATATCATTTACATTAAATGATATTGATATTCATATTTATACACAGTGTTACCTATTTTATACATTCCAAGACAATCGTACTTAAGAAGTAAACTCCAGTCGCGCATCGGGGCTGACACGCACAATTTTACATTAATGTTACATTTTATAAATTTGTAGGCGTTACAAATATGTATAAATTTCTGCTTTATAGCACTAATGTTCTTCAAGTAAATGGGCTATGTCATACTGACGGACGTGGCGAAACTAAAAGGTTAGTTTAGTTTTTTTTTCCCTAGTTTAGCTATATAATCCTAAAAAGATCGCGTCCACGTATTTATTTTGAAAATACGAAAAAGAAATAAGCGACCACAATTATTTCCCGTTATGTGAGTATAAAAAAATTGAGGTAAGAAAATGGAACTCCCTTTTGTGTTGGAATAAATCTAACTTTCAAAATTAGATGAGTTCTATTTAATTCTTATTTTTATTTCCTAACATTTCGTCTATTTCTTCCATTCCGACACCTGCTCTCATATTATACTCAGTTGTGAGATTAGCTTACGATAGCCGCTGAGACCTGAACGGACAGATGGCTTCCGCCCTGTCAGAGGCGACCCAAGCAACCAGAGCATAAAATTCTTCCAAGTTATCATCTTGCATTGCGTTCATACGCCTTATTTAATATGGTAATGAGCTGCAGTGCCTAACGGAGATTCCACCGACCGAAGCCAGCCCCTAATCTAGGAGATTAGCGCTAAAATGGCGAACGCACAAAATTATAGAGTACGGACCGATTGCTACGGTTATTTGATGAGGCGCGTGTCAGTCATCATCTAGAATCGTCCCAGATTAAAGCAATTTGCTCTAATTTTAATTCACGCTACATTGCGGATATGATGCTTAGTAAGCTTCGCTGAATAATCGGCGTGACGCTTTACTGAAATAATGAAGCGTTTTGGAGCTTTCCGCTTGGTAGATTTGGTCTTTTTATTTATATCCTTCGAGATTTCGTATTTGCCAAAGCTCTGTGAGTTTACAGTCTGTTATTACATGACACATAGGTATATTGTAATAGCGATAGCAAGTAGATTTTGCTTCGGACTAGAGCTTTAGCTGATCGAAAATGATTGAAATGGCTTTTTCACATATCTTATGCAATATTCAGAGTTCAATTCATAAACATTGGAAATTCTAGACCTGAAACAGGTTTCCAGAATTAGCAAGTTATTGAACTTATTATAATACTGCAATAAGATAAATATTCTAATATATACAATTTTTTGAAAATTTATGTGTTATTTAGCAAGCAATTGAAAAATGATGTTATACAGACATGTCATAACAAAAGTCCTAAAAGTGATCTTCAAAAGTTAAAGATATTGTCTCATCTTCAATATAACTATATTTTTGATATACATGCTTTCTTTGTATCATTTTCATCACAGTTCATACGAGACGCCGTCATATTTTAGTTCGTTTTATGTAGTAAAACCTATTTCTTGAATACGTATGTATTGAAGGAAATTAAGGCAAACAAAACTCGCTAATGGCGTATTTGTAAACACTCTTAGCTGACATAATAGAACAACATTCCAAAAAAGTATATGCAATGATTATAGAGGCATACTTATTGACAAAAGAACCTAAGTAACGTTCAAACCTAAAAATTTAATGAATTACGGTCGAATTTCGACCACTGGCGACCACTAGTATGTACTTAATACATATTATTAAATGGTGAATAACCTTACAATATGACAACGATGAAACAATCTTACAACAATTATGTAAATTAGACGCCACATATTCGATTAAGACCGCTCGCTGTGAAATTTTGAAAGAATATTTGTACGTTGTTGACCAGAATTAACCTTTTCATAAAACGGACCGCATTTGATTTATAGAAAAGCGCATATAGTCCAACGAGATCTGAGACTAACTGAGAATCATATTATAAAAGATGAGCATTGTTAAAATGGCAGAGACACAATTAATGATGCGTATGAAGCATTTATAATATTATCACTAAAACTTCCCACATTCTTTCAATGAAAGCCGGCCTAAATCGTTAGTCGACGGCCGCGCGGCCAACGCACACTCGGAAAATTAAAACCGTCGCAAAGCTCATTCTTACGAAGGGAAGTAGGTCATCTCTACGAATAATGTATGCATTTAGGAAAAGTTACTACTCCGAAAGCATACCTATCATCCGTGTCTTCTCTGGCTTTCCTCTTGCCCTGTTATTAACCTTATCGCACCAGTTTAATGGACTCGGAATCGCAGGCTTTATAGGCTTAATTTATGGGCTTACACTAACTTTGGGTTAATTTTACGTCACGTAGAATTTATAACGACGATCATGTTCCACGTAAATTAGTTAGAAGTGGCCCAATGGTTGTGCTCGTCTCACTGGAGTTGTTTATTTCCATTTAAATACACGTTTTCGAATGTGTGTCGTAGTGAGTGGGATGTTATAAATGGGATTCTTTTGGATTGATTTATGTGAGTTCACTCGTGTTGTTCGCTAATATGGCCTTGGTTATGTTAACCTATATTTTATTTACATTTATATTAATCTATGTTGGCACCTAACAGTGCTTGTATTTTTTGAATTGTCTATAAAATATTCGTGCTGAGTTTAATAAAACTTATGTCAGCGATATAATTAACAATATAATTAGATATATTAACAATATAATTAAACTATAAAAATTTTTGAAGTGGTATTTTTAGGTCAATTAGTTTAAATATCATGAAACAACATTTCGTTACGTATTGTACAAAATGTAAAGTTGATATTTATCATATCATCACAGCAGACAATTTTGTTTTGATTAAAGTGTAAATGAATATTTTTCTTCGATTTCGAGAGAACAGATGAGCTTAAAGGATAAAATAAGGAGAGCTGAATAAAATAAGGAGAGAATTTTTGTCAAATTCGTTCGATGTGGGTGGATATTGGTCTTTACCTCCTTGTGCATACAGAAAAGCGATAAATAGAATGTATAATTCCAATTTAATAACACAAATTGCCATAAGTCATCTTGTTAGAAATTAAATGTTCGTAATTTATATATTTAATGCAGTATTTTATATTAGATTTTGAATTAGGTACTGCCTTCATTGACTGCACGCACCTTTTGATATGTATATATATATATATATATATATATATATATATATATACTTAATCACACAAATAAAAAATATAAATTGTTATAATTTTATTTTAATCCTAAATATAAATTGGAATTAAGATAATTCAGATTATGTTTTGATAATAGGAATTGTGATCATTTTAATTTATATCTAAGGGTAAAACAAAATGATAGCAATGTATTTATTAATTTACTTTTAATAAATATATTTACTTTTAGTCAGTCACTAGCCATTCTGTTCAAGCATTTTTCTATTCGCCATTCCTTCCTTATAGTTTTAATTTTTTAATTTCTCAATTATTTTTTATGTTTACGCTTACACCATCCAAACTTACAATCAACTTGAGGCAAATGATTTCCATAAATATTGATCTAAATATGCTAGTATATAAAAGATGAAATAGCGTATTATTTGGGCGGAGCAAGTGGGCCCGTCTTTTCTTCGTCTCAACTCAATACGAGCCAGCTTTTCGCTCTGATCATCCTCACTAATTTTCGCCTTCGACGGTAATCACCACGCCCTCCATGGAGGCCAGTGGGCGAGAGGAATGCCGGCAGTGTTGAGGCGGCCCCTAACGGCATCAGGTGACTCGGCTACGGTAAACGAGACAGTCCGTGCGGAGAGTGCGTAGGTACACTCAAACGGCTGCTAGAAGGTTCACTTTTTTATGTTTTATGATGAGTAATAATTAAAGTTGAGAAAAAACAATAACGACATAGGAATAATAGCAAGAAGACTTACACCCGATATGCTGTAACGCACGACATTCAACGCCAAACATCTAAAAAGCCGTTTATGAAGAATCGCTTATGAACAAACATCTTTTGAATTACTGTGGCTTATCGATACAGAAAGTTCAACATAATTTAACAGATTTGTTTTCGTTTTCCTTCATCTACTTGGATTTTAAAGGAAAAATATCATCAGTTCAACATAACATAATTTAACAGATTTTGTTTTTATGAATTAAAAATAATATCCGTATTTTAAAATATCATCCGTATTTTCAACAGTTCAACATAACATAATTTAACAGATTTTGTTTTCGTTTTCTTATCAACTAAAAAAAATATCATCCGTATTTTCAACAGTTCAATATAACATAATTTAACAGATTTTGTTTTCGTTTTCTAATCAACTAAAAAAAATATCATCCGTATTTTCAACAGTTCAACATAACATAATTTAACAGATTTTGTTTTCGTTTTCTAATCAACTAAAAAAAATATCATCCGTATTTTCAACAGTTCAACATAACATAATTTAACAGTTTTTGTTTTCGTTTTCTTATCAACTAAAAAAAATATCCGTAAATGATAAAAAAATATCCGTATTTTCAACAGTTCAACATAACATAATTTAATAGATTTTGTTTTCGTTTTCTTTCATCTACTTGAATTTGAAAGGAAAAATATCATCCGTATTTTTCAATTTATGTCTTCCAAGGAATATGCCATTTTGGCGTTGAGAGCTGATCAGGATTTTTATATTGTAGAGTTTTCGAATATTTTACGATCTATTGTATAGTTATAATTTACTAATTATAATCTTTGACTTTTAAGGGGAAAATCCCGCTATTTAATTTTGGACTACAAGTTTAATAATACATTTAAAAAAATAGAACTCGAAGAAGAACTCATACTAAAAAAGTTCCGTACATACTTAGGGTACAAATGAAAGTGTTAAACATTTTAGGATCCATAGTATTTCTGTTAAACTTTTTATAAATATTAATTTTATTTTTTATTATGTAAAAATAAGTCCTAGTACATATTCCACAGGTGTAAAATTATCATGTAGGTACCTCAAATACTGTTAGATCGGCCCGATTTTTCGGTGAACTTTCGATTAATTTCTAGTACCTTTTTTCGTTATAAACTTTAGCAGTTTCGGAGATAACACTGTATCTTTTGTAATATTGTATAACTGATAACACTGTATGGTGGATCGTTATGGGTCCCAGGGGCCCTGAGACAACCCGGGTGGAATGGTGGGAATAGTGTATCTTTTGTGAACATTTTTGATAATATCTCTTGAAATATCTTAGATAAAATCCTAGGATTGTTGTAACTTTTGCTAAAAAAGTGATATCAAACTCGGCCCCGTCAAATTGTTTGACTAATATTTTTTAGAAAATGTTTGAGTTAATAAGCTCCGTAATTTAGCCGAATTTCAAGTTGACGTCTAGTCGGACTGATACGTGGGTTATTTTATAAGAATTCCATTTTTTTTTATTTTTAGGATATGGAGTCTTAAAGGAACTTTTCTCAGTAGCACGCCACCCTGCAAATTCGAATTTTGCGATCGCAGAGTTGACAACTCTGCTATCACAAAATCCGAATTTGCAGGGTGGCGAGCTGCTGAGAGCTTCAATTCATTTTGTCACAATTAACAAGAATGCCAGAATGCATAATCTAGAAACTGATACTTCCTTTATTACAGAACTGTTATTAGCGACAAAGTGGTCACAGCCTTATTATTTATCTACTAATCAATATTTGTACTTTTATTTTAAGCGATGTATTTGTATATAGAGTAAAAGGAAATTTATTATATATAATTTGATTTGACTGATCGATGAAACTCGGTAAGATATTAAATCAAGATTTTTAACATTACCAAGTTACAATTCCAATATGTCGGATTAAATTAGTCCGAAAGCATTATATCTGTATGTTATTGACTTTACTTCGAACTAACAAACTCACGACGTTTAAAATGGCAAATTCAAGATGGCGACCAAACACATAAATCTTACTTTTTAAATAATTTTTACTTTTTTTTTAAGATTTTTTGTAAGATTTTTTGATATAGATTTTTTGTGAGAGTAGATAAATCAAGGGAATTTCTATTTTTTTAATAAGTAATGAATGGCTTTTCCGCAAAAAACGAAATTATTCTAATATTTTTTTGGGAATGGTGATTGAAAAAAAAACGAGTATATACCTACAAATGCATATTTTTGTAGCACATATAAAAAGAAAACATTCTAAAATAAATTTTATAAAATTAAATCAGAAAATACTTTAAGAATATTCCTGTGTACTAAAGAAACACTTTTTAAATTTTCTTTGGACAACATTTAGGGGAATTATATCTAACACGTGGTTTAAAATTGTCAATACGGCACTCAAATACTTGTGGAGTCCATTACAGACTCGATATTTATGAAACAGTTTTGATAATATTTTTATTTTATTTTTTTCAAAGAACGTTTTGCCAAAATGATGGTGAAATTATTCAAACATTTTATATCTATTACAAATACTTAGGTATAATATGACTTTCAAACAAATTAGTTCTTATTTTACAAATTATATTTTAGTTACAAAAAATTATCGCAGTCAGTTTTCTTTACCGTACAGATCAATTTTCAGAACGACTAAGCCTATTAGTTTCTCAAGAAACTATTTTGCTTTCTATCTATGCACGTCTTCGAATTTTTGAAAAAAATATGTGCAATGCCATTGTAATAAATAGGCTGTCTTCTTCTGCATGATTTTCTTTTTTCAATTATAAAATGTGATATTTAATTAAATCTTATCCGACTTTCCACTAGTTTGACCCTGTCTAGTTTAAAGACGACTTGTACTTTTAATATTTTATAATAAAAACTTGGTTTTTTTTAATAATATGAATGTTTATTTGGTAAATAAGAAAAAAATGAAGTACTTCCAATATTCACAGTTTCATCATTTTTCGTAGACCTAAATTATGGTTTTCATTGTTTCCGCTTTCACACGACTAAATTTATGTTCGTAATACTACAAAAAAGGTGTTGTATATGATGTAAAAGAATTTTATCCAAATTGATTTAATGCTTTTGGAAACAATCATATATACATCCGTAAATACATATACCTATGACTAATTAAAATGTTTCTTTATTAGCCCGACCTGAAACAAATGGTTACAAAGAACTACGAAGAAACAATCTAAATTTCAAAAAGCTTTCTAGATTTTGTTCAAAGAATTTTTTGAAGTCACTTGTCATAGTGTTTGGATGAGTTTTCATTTAAGTATATAAGAAGAGCGAAGGTGGACATGAAAAGTAAAAAATAATATATTTAATAGATTTCAATATTATTATTCGCCTGTGAACTGTACTCGATGCTCCGGTCCAAGCGTGCTCTTGCTATGTTCTTTGGGAGTTAAATAATTATCTGTTCGAAACAGGTTTATTAACGTCAGATACCCATTGAGATATGTTTAGGATATACGGGTTCTTGTGTAGCTGTTACTTGGAACGAGGGTCTATTATATATTGATAACCGTTTGACCAACACCTTTGCATTTATTCATCGTTTCCATACACATAATTTTTTTCTGTTTTCCTCAACTATTACTATCTCTGTGTAGAACATTTTCTTTGTTGTTATTGTAAGGCGTAAGAATTCAATTGGTGCTTTCCGCTTTTCATTTTTCAATTTGTTTTTCTTTGTTGATCTAATTGGTCCGACACCTGTCTTTTATCAATTTAGTCTAGCCACACTTTTATCAATACTGGAGATTTGTTATGTTTCCTGAGACGCTTATTACATTTCTTTTCAAGGTAATCTTTCTTAATCTTATATAATATTGCAAAAAGGTGGTAAAAAAATTTCTGGTGTTTACTTATGACCACGCAACAGAAATGACAACTTCTAAATTTAATAACAACTTTAATAATAAAACATATAATTATATATATATATATATATATATATATATATATATATATATATATATATATATATATATATATAATTATATATTGATGTTATATTATGGATATAACTTTGGCGAATCAGGAACAATGCGAGGTTATTATTTTGAAATAAAATAACATACGCGTATTATATTAAACCACTTTCAAATAAAACATTAATCAATAAAGTGCGTCATGGTGTGCCTTAAAAAGTAGTTCACTTGATATTTAAAAATAGTGCGCTTGGTTCGCCTAAAAAATAATTACCATTAATAATAGTCGTTTACCACCTATTCCATCACGGAGATACGCGAAATAACTAAAACAATACAGTGCACATTCAACCGATTACATTTCATCATTTTTTAATTTGGAACTCGCTTGGCCGATACCGATGGAAGACGAGTTTATTCGATTCAGCTTCACAGACGCAAACCTGACAACTCAGTTTCGTTCACTGCTCAGAATTACATTATTTTTGGGTCGTTTGGGCGGTGCTCCGGCAGCCGTTTGGCCGGTGCCGATGGGAGCCTAGTTTACTTCATTCAGCTTCATCGACCCAAATCAGACGGCTGAGTTCCGTTTACTGCTCAGAATTTCATCATTTTCGAATTTGGAGCTCGCTTGGGCGATGCCGATGGGAGACCAGTTTACCTGATTCAGCGGCACCGATCCGATTTTGCGGGTTCAGATTCGTTCACTGCTCAGAATTTCATCATTTTTGAATTTAGAACTCGCATGGCCGATGCCGAAGGGAGTCAAGTTTACCTGATTCAGTTTCAACAACCCTATCCTAAGAGCTCATGTTTGTTACTGCTTAGAAAAAGTGAGCAGATGCACCTAAAGCAGTTTTCATTTCAAAAATTGTTGTTATTTCACGGTCACTAAAAAATTTTGTTGCAAACAATCTAATACGACGCCTTTTTTACGTAGTATTTTCCTGTTTTTAATTTAAAATGGCGGCATGTGTTCTGGCGAAGAGTGCCATTTTCAAAGAATTTTTGAACAATTCAACAAACAATTACTCAGGACAGCTAATGTTATAGATCATATACTAAAAATATGCCAATAGTTAGTACTAAAACATATCCACGGTATAAAAAAGTATGTTATAAATTTATTTCTACTCTGACGAAGTGGCCGGTAACAGTTACTCGTTATTTATGAACTCATTTCGTTCTATAAAAGCATTTTTCTTTTCTTTTTATGTTGTTATAATCCACATTCCACATTTTATAACCTCGTTCTACGCAAAGATCTGATTTTTCGGATTTGTAGAAAAATAATGCAGAGTAGGTAACTAAAAACTGTATTTTACTTTAATGTTCAATACTCTGTCTCTATGAATTAAATAGTTTGTTTAGCGTATTATAAAATACGTTGTTGGAACTATATAGATACATAACTTTCAAAATATTTTATTAATTTTGCATGCATATAGTCTATCTCTTTCATATACAGGCTATCTTTAGCTCCCTATCTCTTTTTTTATAGCCCGCATTTTAGCGGTACATGTAGCCATTTTTAAAAGAGAGTAACGTGTTTTTTAATAGTAATTATGCTTTTGAACTTTAAAATATAATAATTGAAATATAAATTAAATATCCGTGGCGCAATCTATTGATGTACTTGGGTACACTATACGTCTATTTCAGTAATACGTATCAAGAAATTGATGCTTCTTTATTATGGTTCCAATGCAATAATATTAATTTTTGAAAAGACGACATTCGAATGATTAAGTGTATCAATTGCGATGGAATAATAACTAAATGTTATCTGAAGTTAACCCCTATATTATTTTAAAAACTTTATCTGAATCGGATCAGCACAAGAATTTCAGTCTTCATCCTCCTAATATTTTTTTTTTAATATTTTTATTATATATACACGCTAAGTTTACAATTTTATTATACATGGTGTCCCAGAAATCAATGTCATGTAGGGAACGGGCCAGCTTGTGCTTGATTGGGAAAAACGCCAGGTTGGGCAAAAAATTAATTTTTTTAAACTAAGACAGTTTTCTTTTTATTTTAGACTGTGATTAATATAATGGTTATTTAGGGTTAGGTATCAAAAATTAGAATCAACCAAAATGAAAATTCATAGTCATTGTATTTATAAGAACGTCGCAAGGCGGTTATTTTCTCGATTTTGTTAAATATACCTGTAATTTTAAAAGTACATGATTTTTTTCCATTTTCCGAGAATTATCACAAGCTGGCTTGTCTCCCGTTTCCAGCCTGGCTTTGATTTCTATCCACATCCTGTATATATAGACAACGTCATTACCTACAGGTACCTCAGCAATCGATCTCGCAGGTCAAATTCGTAGCTATCGGGTGCTCGTAATTGTTTGAGCGATGCGAAATGCGCGCCGCTCTCGATTGAAATATTCGTAAACAAGAAGTTAATACACGTCGAACTTGTAAACAGGTTGTTAAACAAAATTGAGCATTTGTTTGCGGATGCAAGTTTTGTTGTTACACTGATAACCGCAGCCGAGAGATGCAAATAAACGATTGTGCAAATTTGTGCTCATGATGTCTGTTGGCGTAAGTTTGTAAAATGTGGGTGTAATTGTAAGTAAAATGTGTTGATTGGGTAGTTTGTAAAATGTGGGTGTAATTGTAAGTAAAATGTGTTGATTGGGTAGTTTGTAAAATGTGGGTGTAATTGTAAGTAAAATGTGTTGATTGGGAATACGAGTACGGTTATTAATTATGAATAATACGTTTTTTACCCCGACTTGTTCTTGGAGGTACCCAAATAGAGTATTTTGGAAATGTCCTAATTCATAAAAATGGTCTCTACTATAAGTCAAAGTCGAGAATCTTCTTCTAATTGAAGGCGCCGCAATCGTTGTACATCTAATTTAACTAGACGTCATAATCGTTGTACATCTAATTTAACTAGACGTCATAATCGTTGTACATCTAATTTAAATTGACGTCATAATCTTTGTACATCTAATTTAACTAGACGTCGTAATCGTTGTACATCTAATTTAAATTGACATTATAATTGTAATACATCTAATTTAACTAGACGTCGTAATCGTTGTACATCTAATTTAAATTGACGTCATAATCGTTGTACGTCTAATTTAACTAGACGTCGTAATCGTTGTACATCTAATTTAAATTGACATCATAATCGTTATACATCTAATTTAACTAGACGTCGTAATCGTTGTACATCTAATTTAAATTGACATCGTAATCGTTGTACATCTAATTTAACTTGACGTCGTAATCGTTGTATATATAATTTAACTAGAAGTTAATCCTTGTACATCTAATTTAACTAGAAATTGTAATCGTTGTACATTTACTTTAATTAGACGTCCGGGATTGATCTTCCTTGTCCAAATTTTAGCTCTCCCTTGATGCATTGTTGGATAAATGCGTTATTTGAGACGGTCAACGTGATTCAGACAGACTCAGGCCTATCTCATATAGTAGAATAAGAGTAGTCTGTACTTAACATTGAATTAAATTCATTTTTTATTTAATGCACTTGAAGGCTTAGCACTAAGTGCTGGTCGCACTTCAACCAATTTATACTTTATAATAAAATATTCTGCAACTTTCAACACCTTTCGAGAAAAACCCCAAACTCGTGGCAAAAATCTGTTAGCCAAACCAATAGGTAAGACTATATTTTCTTTTCTTCGTTCCTCTTCTTAATTTATGGCGATATCGTGACCTCTATTCATTATGTGTAATAATGAACAGAGGTGATTATAGTGATCGCATAAGAAATATAGAGGTCATTTGAAAACATTAGTAAAAACATTTGGTTATATGTCAATATCAGTGCAGTTTTTTAAACGCCCTCTACACTACTCGCGAAGTTACCTCGACAAAGTGCTCGTCGAAGTTGATCGCAGTCTGAAGTACGTCTGAAGTACAATCTGAAGTAGGCACAAAGTGAATCGAAGTACCTCTCTACACTATTCTCTTCGCCTGACTTCGCGAGTAGTGTAGTGCAGGTTTTATTATAGACAAAAAAGAGTAAGTGCGAGGTTCGATTTTTGAAAAACTACACTACAGCATATTTAGGCGTTTTATATCAATTTGATTGATTTCAATATATAGGCTATGAATACTTCACACGAAAAATGACGTTAGTGTAATCAAAAGTTAATAAATTTATATCCATATGACACCGATAGAACCTTGCATAGTATTTCAAATTTGAGATTGGCTGCGATGAAATTTTCTATAGTACTAAAAGAGAATGAACACCATTTAATGAAAGATATAGATGATTATACAGGTATACTTGAACTACATCAACACATAGTAATGAAACTACGTGATGTAGTATTATTTCTACTTTCTTTAAGTTTTTTACCACGACCTAGGTTCCGTTGTATCACAAGATCTTCAGGTGGGCTATTAGCAAAGTTCTTTGCTAATAGTCCGCCTGAAAATTTTAAAGATCATTTAGTTGTGAATAATGAATTTTTACAAAATTAACGCCAAATATATTATTCAACATAGTAATGAAGAAAAAAATATTTTTTTCAAGTTTATAATACGCTTTCCAATATATCGAATTAGGTCAGGAACAAATTTTCTTTTTGCGAATCTTATTGTGTGGTAAGTTATTGAAGAAATCTTTTAAAATACCTAGGAAATATGTAGTAATATGCTTTAATGCGGTATCTTCTACAATGAATATTCTTGGAAAAATATTGCATCGCGTAGAAGCCAAAAATATTTTTTTTTACAATTTATTTGTTTGCCTGTGTATTTGTTAGATCAACAAACATAAATCGCGGGACCTGTTTGAATAAGACTTTTACTGGCACGTTGATTGGTGTTCGTGTTAAAATATAAACTACTTTTATCCCGAATAAATATTCCCTAAGGCACTTTAATCGTATGAATATATTTTTATATTACCTTTATTAATAATCAATCTCTCATTCAGATCATCATTAGCAACATCGAAACGTATCAGCAAACATTATATGCTAATAAATCTACAAAATATTTTAGTGAACACTGTAGTAAACGTTACGCCAAAAAATGACATAAAATATAACTTTATAATACATTGTGATTATAATGTTAATTTTTATTTTAATTATTGAAATACTATTAATTATTTCTTTACCGCACATTTTATAGCTGCGCTCTTGTAGGGACCGGAGCTAAAGTACATAAATACAGTAAAAAAGGAAATGGACGGTGGAACTGTTTTAGAGTATGTTATCTGAGGGTCCAGCCTGCATGTATGATGAAACTAATGCTCACTCGCCTGCCTCGCCACTTCTCTGTAATCCGCGTCTGTACGTTTTGAACGGCCAAAAAATAAAAGCTTCTTGACTTTGCAGGTTTTATACCTTACGTGTTCACACCTATTTTAATAATAATATGTTTATTCTTGGCGCATTTAGTTTAAAATACACATTTAAAGTTTTATTACGCCTTTAATAGTTGTATTAGGCAATACAAATGCAATAAAAATTGCGACTTTACAAGCGACTGAACGCATGGCGGAGGTCAATATTTCGTCATATTAAAGGAATTTCGGCTCCGTTTGATTTAAAAATGTGTTTGTAATTTGGCACGGAACTTTTGGAGTGGTATAGCGAATATAATTCATTCTTGACCGACTTTATTAAACACATCAAATTTTATTCGTTTCTTTATTTCGTCATTTAGAATACTTATATTGTAATATACGGAGTGTATTTTTCTTTACGATGTGTTTTCACAGGGCTGATTCACCTAATCATTACGAATGTGAAATGTTTTTAGAAAAAATCTTAGTGAATGAGAAAAAATCCAACCATATCCGATGTATTAGACCTAAATTTTTAAAATAAAAAATGCTGATTATTTTTTTTAAATATAAGCAAAACATTTATTATATCAATCGTTAAATTTTCAGGAAAATGGAGCTTTGAGACTATCAGAAAATCCTTTTTCAAATTTAAATATCATTAACAAAACCAGCTGCAGATTCACAATGTTTTGAAGTGACTTTATTTCATTATATTTATTATTTGTCACATTATTATGACTATAAAAATAAAAAAGAATATTTTATTGAACAACAAAAATACATGCAAGTTTCGTAATATTAAATATACGTGTCCAAACTAATAACGAGCCATTAAGACATACAATTCTTATGAATTAACTTGAATAAGTATAATTATGTAAAAAAACAAAATTAAATAAATTTAGGTAAATTTACAGTAATAAAATGTGTTAGGTATAAACGGAATCAATACCAGATAATATTATTTAAAAAAAAATTAACCGCCGTGCGACGTCAGATGAAAACATTAAAATTTTATAAATATTCACTGGACCCAGATCCAGAGAATAAATATAAAAAAACTTATATTTAAACCGTGGAATCAGTATAGAATCATATATATCAGTATCTATTTAAATATTATTGTGCATTGTAATATTTCGATAAACTGTATCGTAAATATAGGTTTGCATCAAGCAATCAGTGTAGCGCCATCTATCGAAATATTATGTGCATTATAACAATCCAATAAACCGTGGCGCTTTGTTTTGGTCAGTCAATTATTTAATAATTTTATAAAATTTTAAATAAAATTGTTGCCAAAAGTTTTTTAAACTTAACAATAATTTTATTCATAAAGATAAGCTTAACAATGTATATCAAAACTTACAATGTATTTAGATAACAATGTATTAAGATAGCTTAACAATGTATTTCAACAACCACAACAACGGCAAGAGGTATGATTTTCACTTAGGGTACGACAGGTCCCGGGTTCAGATCCTGGACTAGCTCAATAATGTTTAACACTTTTAACGTTTTAAGACAGTGAAATGAAATATACCAATATAAAAGAGCTAGCCGAATTAAGTCGGAAAGAGACGACAATACGCCAAATAATAAGGCACGTCTTACCATCAGACCATTTTAACTCTCATCACTAAACCGCCATTATACATTAAACATGAAAACCCTTTGGAGAACGAGTGTGACTAGACATTGAGTATTTTTGAAAAATCTTGTATAGGAGTTGTGTTTGCGATAGTGTAAAAGCTAAAATAACTTTTTTTAAATTTTCTGTGCATGTCGGCCTATGTGTTAGAGTAGCACGCAAAAACTAGTGGACTTAATTGAATGCGACTACTTTTTACTTACTACTTGGCTACTTTTACTTTCTAGGCTACTTTTTTCCGTATCGAATCTTTTTAAGGACTTTTCGTCTGTATATCTCTTTTTGTGTAGGTCTATTTGTAAGTGTATTGCGCAAAAATTACTGGACCGCTTTGAACGTGACTTTCATTAAGATGATTCTTGAGTATTGAATATATTTGGCGTTAATTTTGTAGAAATGCATTATTCACAATTAAATAAAACTACGTGATGTAGTATTATTTCTACTTTCTTTAAGTTCTTTACCACGACCTAGGTTTCGTTATATTACAACATCGTCAGGTGGGCTGTTAGCAAAGATCTATATAAGAGTTATCTTTGATAACAGCCCACCAGAAGATGTAATACAACGAAACCTAGGTCGTGGTAAAGAACTTAAAGAAAGTAGAAATAATACTACATCACGCAGTTTCATTTAATTGTGGATGATTCTTGAGATTAAATTTGAGACCTAAATATTTTTTTTAGTAATCAACCAGTAAACATTGAGTGGAGGAGCATAAGAACTGATTGATAGAAATTTACTGATATCGTCATAGCAATTCAACTAAAACTTAAAGCTAAGACATGAGTTACTTGTCTTATTAATGGAGATCAATTCAGCCTGATTAGCAGAATTCTTCGCGAGTCACGGGAAATATTAATATAATTATATAATACTTTATGTATATGAGTAAAATTTCATTGAATTATATATATTTTTAGATATCAACAGTTTTCGTAAACGTTATCTGTAGAGTAGATAAAAATAATGTCATAAAAATAAAATTCTAAACATCCTTCTTTCTAAAAATTCCAACCGATATAGTAGCAACACCTGACTAATGTTCTAATCTTGGAAATGTACTTAACGGTTCGCGTTGAGACGACGCGCTCGCGGCGACAGTGTCAACGGTACAGACACGCGCCGTATACGTGCTGCGTTAACGGACCGACTCCAGCTTAACTACTCAGCTGATGAGCTTCCTATTCAATCATGTATTAATGTAATGAATATGTAGCATCTGACTACGTTATGTTGATTCAGTTAACTGGAAATGATTACTCCCTTACCAATACCAATATATATGTCCGCTTATTTTCTACAATCTTCATTTCCTATCTATAGGACTTCGTTATATTCTGGTGCCAAGATAATACAACTGTTAGGTGAGCTCATTCCGTAGCAAGCCATGTAATACTGGCCATGTGAGAAAGCGTCTTCCATCAAATCGACCCTGGCCACTTTAATGTTTATCCCTGAGACTTCTTAATTCTCACAAAACCGTCCCTAAGGAGGTCTTCCTTAGGGGCGAGTTTACTGTGTTATAATTAATACAAAGGAAAATTAAGTTGAATTTATTAAAAAAATGTATAATACCAAGGTACTAATTTCGGAAAGTGAGATACAGTTTACTTCGTGTCATTTCGTAGAGCAAAAGCTGATGAAAAAACTCCCTTGTTTTCGGCTCGAGTGGTTCGGCGATGAAATCTACAATGAACTGGCAGACTTAATAGAAATGATGTAATATATATCAAAATGTAAATAAAGATATGTGTGTTTATATATATATATATATATATATATATATATATATATACTCCATATACTTGTAGGCTATAACAAAACTTTGTAAAACCTTAACTGCATTGAAAAATAATTTTAATGATTTATAGAAACTGATTTCGCAAATAAATAAATTATGTAATATTACAGGACATATATTGAAAAGACAGCAAAAATGTGAAACAAGTTTTCAAAAAGTATCACTAGTCAATTTCTCTACTAGTCTTTTTATTGTCTTACTAGTCTATTCTTACTAGGTTTTTTGTTGAGTCACTAGTCTGTTTTCTCTTAATCTTTTTGTTGTCTCGTTTAAAGTGCTTTCTGACCTTTACTGTTTCAACGGATCTTATAACTGAAAATTTAATTATGTCAAAGTCAAATTGGTATTAAATCATTCAAAATCCATTGTTGAGAATTTAGAAATACTTAGGGAACTTACTTTAGAGGAAGTCAGAGATGACAGTTGATGTTTCATATTTGTTTTATTATATGATAGAAAGAATAATGTAAAACATTAAGAATAGTTTATTGTAATGCCTTGGATGTGCAGCACTACTAAAAAACAGCTAAGAAAGAATGACAAAAAGATGACAGAAGGAATAATATTAAATATTAAGAATAGTTTATTGTAATGCCTTGGATGTGCAGCACTAATAAACAGCTAAGAAAGAATAATAAAAAGATGACAGAAGGAATAATATTAAACATTAAGAATAGTTTATTGTGATGCCTTTGATGTGCAGCACTAATAAACAGCTAAGAAAGAATGACAAAAAGATGACAGAAGGAATAATATTAAACATTAAGAATAGTTTATTGTAATGCCTTGGATGTGCAGCACTAATAAACAGCTAAGAAAGAATAATAAAAAGATGACAGAAGGAATAATATTAAACATTAAGAATAGCTTATTGTGATGCCTTTGATGTGCAGCACTAATAAACAGCGAAGAAAGAATGACAAAAAGATGACAGAAGGAATAATATTAAACATTAAGAATAGTTTATTGTAATCCCTTGGATGTGTAGTACTAATAAACAGCTAAGAAGGAATGACGAAAATATAAGGTCCTTTAAATTGTTTTCGAACCTGATAAAGTCAAAAATCAAGACCCATGATGGGTCTATGGTCTGGTAATATCCATATTTGTACAATATAAAACTAAACAGTAAAGTAATAGAGTAAGACTAGGGGTGTAAACGAATCTTAAATTATTTATATTGTATTTGCGTTTACACCAAGTCTGCAATAATGAATTGAATAGAAAAAAGTGGTCTAGCGGAAATTCTCCCGAACAAAAATTATTATAATTTAAATGATATTTAGCAATGTGTAAAACACATTAATAAATTGTAACATAGTCACAATTGAATTCTCAATCAACCAATCGCGTATTATAATATAAACATACACGGACGATTTCGCACGAAGTCTAGCATAGTAGACTCGGAGCTATCAAACAACAACCATAGCAACGGCATCAACGGGGTTATCTCCCAAATCTCCGAAACTCCTTTACTGATTTTAACCAAAAACAGTAAGTGTCATATATGTACCAAAAGAAAGAGCCTGAAATTTATCCGGTTCGAACTCAATCAGTTTTTCTCAAGTTTCTGTTGAACGTAGGTTTACATTTTAAGGGTTTATATGTCGAAAAAGGTATAATATGTTGAATCCTCAAAGGTGTCTGAATATTCAAGTGTGCGCTCTTATATACGTGCTGTAGAATAAAAAGACTGAAGACAATCAGATCCTCCATTCAATGTTGCCACAGATACGTGTATGTACTCTTCGTGCAGAAATTTTATATATTCATAGACTCTGATGTGATCTGTGGCTATCCGTTACCATTTTTCTCGAAAACAAACTTATTCCCTAGTTTTCATGGACCTCTATTAGATATACCCTCCATATTTTTCTATTTTCGATGAGAGATTTTTCCTGATCTATCAGGAATAATGCGGAGAAAGGATTTATGAATCACCGGGGACCATACGTTGACTTTTGAAGATGATTAGGGTGAATGAAACAAGTTGAACCACATCTCTGTTTTTAATGCAGTGAAAACAGAAAAAAGCTATCTTCGAAAACAATTTTGCATATCGAAACTCAGCTTGTATGCTCTTGTTGACGCAAAGTGGTTTTGTCGGTATTTAGAACGCGTGCACACAGAACGACTCGCGGGCAGAATATTTACCGCGACCGTAAGGTAACTGCGCTCTCAATTGCGTCGCAACATTCTTCCATTGTCCGTTCGTTGCTCGTACGACGGTCATCGTCCACCTGCCTCTGACTACGGAGTCATGACTCGCTCGGAGATGAGCATTAAATCTGGCGATCGAAAGTGAAATTGAAGCCGTTTTTACAGCGTTTGGGATAATTTATGGAAGTCGAGACGTAATTTCGAGCGCACTTTCTCTCCTGCTCATTCATTGTTCCGCCACCGGCGTTCGGATACTTGCGGGCTCCGCTTTTGAGGCAATTACGAGCCAGCGCATGAAGACGGAGGCCGTTTGTTGTGAGTACTTGCGCTAATTGCTAAAGCGACGCGACGTGTACACCTACGCACGTTATGTCTACAAATGTGCTCTGAAAAATTTGGCGTTCATATTTAATAATTTGTAACGAAATATCGAACACTTAAGAATCAGGCTCATCCTCTCCGTTAACATTATTATGAATATATTAATTTTGTATAAGAATTTCCTGGGCTCTGATTTATTTCTTCTCGAATCTAAATGTTTGCTTGCATTTTGTGGCTTTTCAATAAATATTTAGGTAAAAATTATTTATATATTTTTTTACAATTGTCAACTCTACACAGCTGTGGTAAAAATATTTCGCGTTAATATATTCAATGTTAGGCTGTAAAAAAGTTTCATAGCATTTGATCAATACGATGCATGCTAATGTATGCAAGTACAAAAACACTCTTTAAAGTAACGCTTGACGTATTTGTCTACTGTTTTATGGTCCACTATTGGCATAGAAACTTATTAAATTGTCACCCTTCTAGTTGCATTTTATATAAGCAATTATTTTACAAATATATTCTTGCTATTATGGACTACGACCGAGGTCAATATCAAAAACTGTTGTGAATATTTTTCCAGTAAAAGTAATAAAAATATCCTATTACCAGAATATTAACTCTAAAATATAATTACTTATGATTTAAATAATTATATGGTGCACTTTTTGTTGTGATGCAACTTTAAATACAGAATGTATTTCATACTGCACAGACTAATTTGAGGACTCTACAGTCTCACACCGAACAAAAAATGATTAGATATAAAATTTATATTGTAATAAAAAAATGTACAACGGAGAAATTACAATAACCGCCCTTTGATGTTTATATCGTTGAGATGTAAATAGAAGTCAACGGCAGTTGTATAAACAAAGTGGAACTCTGCCCAGCTGACGTCGGCGCGGCGCGGCGCGAAAGTTGAACCGGCAACATGGAAGCTTGCCTAGTGCCGTCCGCGTGTGCACTCGTTCGCGGCATTGTGCCCAAGATGTGGGTCAGTCGCGCTACTTCACACTGTAGTGGTGATACACGATCGCCTTTTGTGTCGGGGATTTTGGTTTATTTATTTACATAATGTATACGACAATCACAAAGAATAATTCTGTGGTACAAACTATACTAATAGATTTTTTCGTATTCGGAATAGGGACAGTTGCAGCTGGTGATAATTAATAAATCGTTAGTTGCGCCGCTATCATTGTTTCGTATGAAGTTCCCGTAACTTATATATTATAATCAATTATAATTACTTATAACCCTTAAATGGGGTGTAGTGTGCTGTAAAACATTTTATTAATAAATAAAAACGGTATAGTGCTTAGTTTTTCAAAAATCAAACCTCATATTCCCTCATAACACAACCTCTTTTCATTCAGTGATGTTTACTATTTTCTGTCGATAAAGACTGTTGACTCGGTAAAGATTGATATTGACAAATATACAGCCGAAAGTTCTTATTTGTGTCTTACAGCCTCTATAGGTATGGAACAACACATTAAAAAAAATATATTTTCACTAACCATAAAGAAACAGTATTCTGGTTAAACCACTATTCAGGTGTTTAAGAAATTAACTGATATGGTATTCTCACAATTTGATTCTAGGTATTTGGTTTGCAAAAAGTAAGTGATGAATAATTTTTAATGGCCAATGTTTCACTTAGTTTTTTTTAATATGATAATTTCGAAACGCTTGACGCAAATTACTTCAAAACTTAATATTTAGAGGACTTTGGCAGTTTATTAGCAGAGAAGAAATTATTTTTTTTTTGAAAAAATTGATGAAATGTAAATTTCTAAACAAAATTATCACTGTATTTTATTATATTGTCTGCTTACATCTAGTTATGTTTAGTCTAGTTAATTTTGCCAGTTGGTTACTTCTACATATCTGAAATTCTCGTATATGTAAGAAACGTTTCTACTGGGCAAGGAAAAAGTTCAGCGAACGACTAAGATAATGTAAAAATATATCATTTCTGTCATATGCAATATCGAATTATATTTATCATATATATAGTAGCGAAAAAAGGTCTATGTTTAAATATTATTATTTAATTCAACTAAAAACAAGATACAGTTTAATAAAAGTTTACATAACATAACAATAATTACTGCGACGAGTTCAAATTTAAATATTTTTTAATTAATTGCTACTATGACGAAGATCCACCAATGAAAGTTTGAGAAAAAATCCCTGTGCGCTGACGGCTTGTTGAATTTCGACACAGATGCGGTTGGATTGTTACATTCGCACGACCGTGAGTGCGCCGTGAATGTCGGCTACTGTGTGTACCGACGCGCACCTGCAACTTTTACGTCTGAGCTTACATATCGATCAATATATAGCGTCTTTCTCTGTGTCTATGGCATGTGACAGCCTATGATCTTAATTGATAACTCTGAGGTAGAAGCGTTTGAATATTAAATACGATGATTTACTTTGACTATAATTATATGATTACATCAACCTAGAGTGGCGTGAACGCAAAGGATATAGAGTGTGAGTGGTGCAGCTATACAGACTCGCTCTGGTAGATAATACAAAATTACAAATCGCACTTGCCTGAGAATATGGCGGCAGCGTCGCACGCTTTCTTCGTGTTCCGGCGACCTTTAATGAAAGTATCGGTTTTGTTATCGACCTTAATAAATCGAAACGTGTTCTTGCTAGAATATCTTAGAAATGTTTTGTTTTATTTATAAACTATTTAAATATGTCTTTAAAGACGAGAGAGTAAGCAATGCTTATAAACCTAGATATTCGATTGCTTCTTAAGTCGATAAATCTGACAAGGTTCGTTTCACACGCACACACAAACAAATACACACACATACAGGGCTGTTATTTATAAAGCGTTTATTTCCTTCTCCTTTCACTACGCTATTATAAATTTAGTTCGGAAAAATAAAACGAAACCGTCTTACGCCTATTATAGCTCTGTCGCTGATGGCGTGTACGTATAGCTCCATGGATAGACTAGAGATAAATTTGGATTGTGTCTTTGGATTGTTTCCGATGATACAAGATTTATAAAAATATGTTTATAGATAATTTTTCGGTAAGCAAAAATTTGCATCCGTAGGTAAAATTAATAATATACACGCATACGTATTATTCTTTTCATTGTATAATGCTGCAGTTATCCGATATTACCCCTTAACATCATGCTGAACACCGTGTATTTAAATGAGAAAGTAAGAAATTCTATAGCAGCTTTCTATAAAATCGAAACATACAAATATTATACATCATACGACTGAAAAGCGCGCTTAGTATTTATACGTGAAAAAAAAATGGACGACAACATATGAAAATGATGAGTCTGATCCCGTACTTAGAAATAATGTCTACCATCCGCAGTGGAACTCTCGTAAAATAACGGGATATTTTGAACTTTTCTTTATTTACAAAATAAGAGATAAACACGTGAAATTTCAACATAAACTGCGACCCAAAAGATAAGATTTAAAAAATGAGCGTAGTTTTGAAATTAATATTTAGAACGAAAACTTTGAAATAAATAATTTTGAAAACAAAATAGTTTTAATTTTTCTGTGGAAGATATAAATCAATATTAGAAATGTTTCATACTTTTCTCCGTCCGTGCTTAAGATATATAGATAAATAGGAATAAACAATAGAATAATAATTAAAATGAAGTTTGAGAAATTTTCCATTTGGCATTCATATTCAATTTAACTTAGTGTTCTTCAAAATTTCGTCTACTCATGAATTTTATATTTGGCGTATATATTAAATTTAACTTAGTACTCTCAAAATTTCGTTGATGGTTTTAGAATGAGACATGACACAAGAATATTATGAAAAATCGTATTCTTATTGCCAGGGACCATTAAACTTCTTTATATTTCTTTTCCTCACAGTTTCTTTGACCAGATACCAATTTATTTTATCAGAATATTCATATAATTTGGATCCACTGTGTAAGTACGATTATACTTGTTTAGCTACTAATGTAGGTACTAGGCTACCTGATAATATAGTATTTTTTGAATGATTCTGAGTTCCAAGCTAATTATCAGTTAGTTGCATTGCATTTAGTATAGCATTTTTTACCAGAATGGTCACAAACAAATTACCTCATATTGACAGGAAATTATTCCAAAGATTGTTCCTAAACGATATGCGTATTCAAAGGCAATTCATAGCAACTCAAAGTAAAGTGCATACGATAAACGAAATTGAAAACGTTTGGCGGTTATGCTATGAGCGTTAAGTAGAGCGCGGAAACTGTTAGAAATCCACTGCGAAACCCTACGATGCACGACGGAGATGCCACAGAGTATAATAGACATTTATGTTAATATTTACGTACCAAAGAGACTGGCTTCACAATTTTTTTTTTCTATTGATAAAGACACTTCTTTTAGGTTTCGTCGGTTCGTAAATAAACTTAAATTCTACGAGTAACTGTATTTATTAATACGCTGTAAACAAATTTAATTCGTTGTCAATTTGAAACCAGATATTTTTTAAAACAACAATATAAGTTTTATAATATATAATAAATAAATAAATAAATATATGAATAAATAAAATAGGTAGGAGATATGTAGAATTAGTGGTATAACCTTGTTCTAACTTTCAGATACCCTTGCTTTTGTATAAATATATTACCGAGAATAACTTTCATTTAATTTTATTACATACACCGGAACATTTGCATTGTACAGAGTCATAAAATAATAACAATTGAATTTATTACCCTCACTAAAATATTGGTATATCGTATAACTCTCGGAAATATAATAAAACCTACACCGCTCCCCTACAATAAACTCACTAACATAAGCAGTGGGAAAACCCACACAAACCCGGCTTCGCGATTGTGTTTGAAACATATAAATGCTGTTGGATGTTCCTAAGAGGTAATCTTTCTTACTTCTTTAGGAGTCTTTCTTACTTCCGTCTCCAAAGGTAAAATTTTGTAAATTACTCTTCTGTATGATCATACCTAACTACTTTCCCAATTTGTAGGTTTGCTTTAAGATTTGCTTTCATTTATAATTACGAAATTAATGCTACTACTTGTCAATAAGTTTCAATTTGGAAGGAAATTACAACTTGTAACACGATTATAAGTACTTGTAACACGATTATTTTCATCACATTTTCGTTCAGTGTTATTCTGTATGGGATATTTATTTAAAGAATTGATATGTTTGGGTTTACGAGATGCTGAATGTGTTACCGCCAAATATCTTTTTATTAAAATAATATAATAGCTTCTTACCACATTGAACCGACCATTAAGAAAATAAATAAATAAATATGAGATGGAACCGACTTTTGTATCTGTTGAAGCAGAAATTAATATTTTATTTAGATTTACTATTTCACCTAGAGAAATTAAAATAACTGTTATCTTTCTAGCTAATTTTTTTTAAATTTTTATCAGCACGTAGTTAATCAGAGTTGGGAAAAGAAAAATATAATACGTTTGGAAATTCAGACTTTCAATTAGAGTAAAACACGATATAAGGATCATGCGTCTCAATGATGCCTGAAAAACAAGTCATCCAAGAGGAATTGTGCCCTCGTAATATGACATTCTATCACAAATGTGCTTGTAACGTAGCACCTTTTCTGATTATCGATTTATCGCACATTTCATTCTTTCTAATTCCTATCATATATTTATTAATAAAGAATAAAATTATTACGGACAAGTTTTTTTTACAAAAACGTGTAATTTTTAACTACAATACTTACCAAAATATTTACATGTATTCATATACACAGATGAATCCATGACGTATTGAGAACCTCTCTTTCCTTAATGCCAATTAAGAAATGTAAGAGAACATCACCTTCTTTAATAGCAGTCAAGAAATGTTGTTTATTTAAAATTTAAAAATAAATAAATTTGTATCTCTTTGAAATAAATAATTTTGAAAAAAAATCTTTGTATCTTTGTATTGTTAATCTTTGTATTAAGTGTAAACAACTGGCAAAAGCAATCCCACAATGTACCTACTTTTAGAGCAGATGAAACTAGCACTGTGTCGATATTAAAATGCAAAACTAATTCTATTGCTTTCCAATCGAATGCCTTTTCCAATCTCGCCGTCAAAATAATGTCATTATCACAGTAATCTGAATACTTAAACGCTTTCTATAAATTCGCCGTACTTTATGGTTTAAGCGGGTAGCCATTACCTTTCCCCAGTTCAATCAGATACTACTGTATCGTGACGTATCTACAGGCGGCGATGGGTTAATTTAATTATACTTTGTAGGGCGGGTACTTGTTTAATTTTATATGTAATAAAACCAAACAGTTGCTAGTATCAATGCTTTTACACTATGTTACTGTTTATTGGAATATTAATCGTGATTGAAAAAAATTCATAATTTTTTATACATAATTAAATTAAAATTATTAGAGGTTTAGTCGTACCTCTTATGTAAATTAAATAAAAATAAGAAAATTATTATTGTGTTTGAATCTATGCAAACAAGTGCCTTATACTCCAGTCGAGTATCGAGCGTGAGTTTTTCATTCCTTTTTTTTTAGAAAAAAAAGAAAACTTATAATAAACCTTATTTTCGATTTTTTTAATTGAATGATAACTTTAATTAAGTAGTTGCAGGAGACGCTCATGATTGTTTTATAAAAAAAATATATCTTGAAATGATCAGTAATGGTTAGCTACAAATTGTGTTTTTGCAACCAATCACTTAGAGTTTTTCTGATTTTACTCCCTTTTGCTTTTGTAACTAAATATTAATACAGAAATATGAAAACAGCTAGCTAGAAGGTATTAAACTAAAAAGATGTTTCTTTTTTAATATTTTATATCTTGCGGACATTTGTCCCCATTTTTTTACGAAATTAAATAGTGTGTAATCTTTATAGATTTTCAAAACGTTATGTATAATAAGTTTTTGATCAAAAAAAGACTAAATGGAAAAAAATACTTTTTATTAAATGCGCTAACACATAGATAGTAATTTGGAATGATATATTATGTAAAACAGAAATATCGAATAACTAAGCAAGCTTTAAAATGCTCAATAAACTATTTCCCGCGCCACGAAACAGTAACATTAAAAATGGCCGCATGCAAACAGTTACCGCGCCGCAGCGCCCGATATTTTTTTCAAAGCTTTCTTCTGGACCGTTGTTTACGCTGCCTGCCACGCATAAAGAATATTATGACGGCTACGATTTATCTCCGTCATATTATAACGTGTTGCGTCACAATCAGCAGGCTCGTGTGTGGCATTAACAGTAAAATGATATCGTACAAAATGTTCGATAAACTTTATTTTGTTCCGTCTATAATTTGTTTCCAGTGAGTGCACGTATATTGCTCGTTAGATATGGTGCAAATGCTAGCCGTTTACCGGGTATTCGGTGTTTATTGAGTAATCTATTAATAATAAATGTTTGAGAGCGTACTTTAATTTTTAATGTTGTGTATCTCAAAATGTGAAATATTCAGAGAAAATTAGCAGAAAGTTTAATGTTTTTAGAAATCTTTCAAAACAGTTCCACAATGATAGTTTTCCCTGAAGTCCTTTAGTATTTCCTCAGAATTTCCCATTTTTTAATAAATCAAGTACAGAGCGAACATCTTTTGTATATCTTCAATGAGACTATATTCTTTCGTTAGAGCATAATAATTCGTTTTAGTAACAATACGTACATTTCTTTAATAAGCTCATAGTGTTGCATTTATTTTTTAAATTCGATATATTTTCTACATTCAGCATTTTCTATATATACGTGATTTATATTAAATCCTTTTATATAAGAGGTTAATTTATTAGTTTTCGAAAAGCCGTACACACAGATACAAGTGGTGCGTTTTTCGATAATATTTAGAATTGTTGACAAAATCTTTTTTTTATAAATTCATCATCTCTTTTAATACTAATGTATTATTGTAATATAAAAAATATCTACATGAAATGGATCAATAATTTGTCAACGATTTTTTGACACTTTTCCTTATTACTATGTCAATAAGAATATTAATTATTAAATTCAAGGGAATTTTAATGAAATACCTAGAACTAGAAAAATTTCTGATTGAAGAATTTGACTATATTTTTTTCTATTTGATTAACGCATAATTACAGTGCTATGCTGAGAGTGTAGATTAAAACATCATAAAAACACATTTCGGTAATTTCTGAGCATTTTACATACTAATATTATTGAGCACATAAATATCGCAATGAAGAGGAAAATATGATTTATATAATTTTATAACATTTTTTGATTTCACAAAAGAAATGGCTCACCTAAATGTTTCATAACTTTTTTATGTCACATGAGATATATTTGGGACAGTTAAATGGTAACAATAACAATGAAGCACGAAATGTATTACGTAATTCTAAAATGACACTTTTGGAAGATTTTTATAATGGAAAAAAAACCGTGTTCTCTGGCTAATACATTTCGTGCTTCATTGTTATTGTTACCATTTAACTGTCCCAAATATAACTCATGTGACATAAAAAAGTTATGAAACATTTAGGTGAAAAACTTTCTAACCGTAAATGTGAAATTTGAGGCTAAATTGGAGAATGTACAAATTTTTAATAATCAACCAGCTACTATTTGATCCGCATCGAATTCATCTTTTTCGTAGCCAACATTTTTAGTTTTTCTTTCTAAAACCTGGCCATTGGGTGAATATTTATATTACAAATATAAAGTTACATTTCTATTTTAAATTAAGAATTTATTTAGGTTTATATTTATTTTATATTAGCTGTGGCTTCGACTTCGTTCGCGTATAATTAGGAAGACAAATTTTTTGTTTCTTTTTTCTTTTCTTGCTTCTGTGTATATACTATTACCATACCAAATTTCTTTAAAATCCGTATTTTTTTACATTTTTGTTATATATATATATATATATATATATATATATATATGTGTGTGTGTATAATAGATTACAAAATAAAAAAAAAATAGAAAACCAAAGTAAAATGAAAAGTACTTAAACATTAATTGACGATAAATTAAGCGCACTTTCTTCATGAACATCCGGCATAATATAAAACAGACGGCCTATAACTTTATTAGAATTTATTAGTAGTTTATAATTGGTGTTTAGGTTGCGAAGCCTATCTTCGATAATCGACAATCAATTAATGGACACGGCGAGAGAAAGGTTCAATCGATTATCGGATGCATAGACAATGTAACAATAGACAAAGAAACTAAACGCTTGTCAATACAAGCATTGTCTATGGGCTACGTACACTAAATGGCATGCCGAATCTAGCGACGCACTACCACATAACAACTGAGGTGTTTAAAGGTTATAAGTTGTTTTTTTGTGGAAAGTACTACCTATATGGACACTCAAAGTAAAGTGAAAGTTATATATATGTATATGTATATACATATATATATACATATATATATATATATATATATATATATATATATATATATATTCTTCTTCTTAGTCGTGCACTCTTGACAGAATGGTCGTGATCATGATTCGGCCGGTTCCTTCGCCACTGCCGACCTCGAGATGTGACGCCATGTAGTTCGGTGTTTTGCGGAGTGAGAGCAGTCATTTACACTGGAGTGCGTCGCAGATTTTATTAGGTCTGTCCACCGTGTCGGAGGGCGTCCGCGGGATCGTTTGCTTTCGACTTTGCCTTGCACCACCACTCGTTCCATGGAGTCCTCGTTACGGGTGACATGTCCAAAAAATTTGAAGATTCGCAATTGCACAGTCGTCGATAATCTCTCTTTGATGTTAAGTTCCTTGAGGATCGAAACGTTGGTTCGGTGCGCGGTCCATGGGATCCCAAGCAAACGCCTCCAGCACCACATTACCAGCGCTTCAATTTTGTGGCGGTCTTGCATCCTCAGCGTCCACGTCTCAGCTCCATATAGAAAAATCGGAAAGACCAGGCATTTCATAAGTCGAACCTTTGTGTTTCTGGTTATTCTGCGGTCTTTCCAGATCTTTGTGAGTTTTTCCACTGATGATCTCGTCACGGCGCAACGTCTTCGAAATATATCGTATATATATATATATATATATATATATATATATATATATATATATATATATATAATATCGTAGATTGGTACAGTCATAAACACGTCACGCCTAGGAAACCCACTGGACAAAATAGAGTCATGAAAGCGTAACCAATTGGACTTATCTTCGCATTTCGTTTGTATATATATTTTTGTTAATCACTTTACGTAACATGTGCTCTTCATTAATAAAAACGACTTGGTAGTACTATACCCGTATGATTATTTTATTTATATACACACTGGCGTAACAAGCGGTTTGGTTACTTCCTAGCGTCAAAATGTAAAACACGTACCCAATAATAAAAAAAAAATCTGTTAAACCAATAGATATATATATATATATATATATATATATATATATATATATATATATATATATATATATGTGTGTAGTATGTCCCTGTGTATTATTTTTTCTGCGTGTGAAACAAGAAACTCTTATAGTTTTGTCAAAACCATTCAGTTTAACAATTTCTAGATTTTTGGATCTAATTGCATGAAATTTTGCAAACAAATGGTGTATATAGAAATCTGAATTAATATAAAACAATATATTAAAAAAACGCCCCCACATAACGTCTCCATGTCACCAGAATATATGCAAAATGGAAGCGATAAAATTGTTTCCACACATCGCATCGAGCGTGGTAATATTGAATAATAAGTTTTTGAAAATCAAATTGAAGTTACGTTTTCAATTTTTAATTTTTAAGCCCATTTGTGAAATATTAAGTTTCAAAGTGAAGGGCAAAGAGCATCTAACCCGCCCCCGGCCCATTGCCCCTTTTAATTTTCCGCCCATTGGTTTGAAAAATCTTGAACAATCTAGATAATAGAAGTTGACTAAGATTTAGAACCTAAACGATTTATAATAATATAGTATCCTCAACTAATTTCTGATATGTAGAAAATTGCAGAATTTAATTATAAATGTACTATCACGTACTTGGCCAGTTTTAGAAATTTTGAAATTGTAAATAGTGTACAGTTTCCCGAGATAAGGTCCACATGCTTTCCATTTATTGTTTCTTTTTGTATCTATTTATTTATTACTGAACTTTTTTAAAAATCTTAGAAGTGAACTACAGTGTGTTTATTCTCAATTCATGGATTAGGATCTGGGAAACAGTATATTTGTTAATCTTTTCTAACAGTACTTATTTTCACCCAATGAAAGATAGGTGCTGCATGCCGACGGGGATCGCCAAAAGAATCAAATTGTTTAACAGATTTTTGTAATCGTATTTTTGACAAGTATATATTTTGATATAGAAATTTAGTTAGAAAAACTTCGCGAAGACGCGAGTATAAGCCAGTTAAAGAAGAGTCCTAAATCAAATTTTATTTTAAGTAATTTTTTTTAATAACGCGTTTTCTTAGATACACTTAATAAACTAGATACTTTTTTAAATCTACCAATTTCTACCAATAAATGGTTAACAATATTCTACCAATAAATGGTTAACAAATTATAGCATGGATCGCCGGAAAGCTAATTTTATCATAGGTGTTAATCATGCTGTAAAGGTGTAAAGTAATTTTTTCATTTTTCCTATCTATCTAAATGTATATCTTAGCTAAAAATGCTGCATTTAGGTAGTATATGATAAAATTAGTTTTCTTTCGATGGCCAAGTTGCAACGTGACGAGTTATCTATAACTTTTAATTCGTTGCAAATGAAGATAATTTAAATTGTTCATAAGGCTTAAACTATACACACCCGAAACTAGTTTATACAATTTCCAAAAAAAGTCATTACAATAAAAATTAATTAACAATTTTCAAATAATTGAACTTCAGTAATTTTAGTTTAAATTCGACATTTTATGTATATTCCGAGTATAAAACACGCAAGCGAATTAATTTTGTAAATACGCCCTTACTTCAAAACCCTACGGCCTATCGGCTGCAGTTTTGTTAATACTTTCTTCCATCATTTTAACTCAGGTACTTTGTTTAAAAAAATATTAGACGAATCAACAAATTTCTTATGCTTATTTCCTAAGCGGTATCGCAGTATAGCCAGTTTCGTAGCCTCATTTGATAACAATTCGTAACAAATATAACTCAGTTATTTAGTATTAATGTTTGACAAAATAGAATAAAATATTACATACTTTTATCCCAAGGTCATGACTCCTTAAAAGCTTTTTCATATATAGAAAGATAGAAACTCAAAAAATACCATTTCTTATTTAAATATATTGGTAGTATTAACATTATGGGAAAAGGTATTACTGAACTTTAAAACTAAAATACGTTTTATTAGGTTTTTAAATCTATGAATCTATAAACAATTTTAAAAATCTCTGGAAAAACCTACTTTGTCCGAATAAAGTAAGCAAACTCTTTAAGCTAAGAAAGTAAATAAAAATATTTCAATTTATAATCGTAATTTACAAAACAATTATTATAAACTTTATATTACTCTCACATTAAAGCAAACGCAGCGACGCAGAGCGCACGACGCGAACTTTGAGAATTACTGTTTTATTAAATGCAATCACGTTTATATACAATTTTCTAGGTTTAATAATTTATATGTAACATTATACAAATATAATGTTACATTGTATAATTAATCACTGTTTCTCAGTGGTGGATTTGATTTGGGATGGCGCCCTAGGCTACCGATATGCCGCCTTTCTTGTAATGTCTAATTATACCCTCAATAATTTTGCATATTAATAATCCCCCCTCCTCCCCCAATGTTGTCGCCCTAGACCTCATGGGCCTAGGCCTAACTCCATTACTATTGTTCACTAAAACATACACATCTCACCCTAACCATCATCACTTTTGTCAATGCTCATCACAAAATGGCTGATAATTCACTATCATCCGTAAAGTATACGAAGAAAGATTTAGCGTCAAATCATTCGTAAAATTGTGACACAAATGTCTGCTATTTACTCTATTCAATTATTTGCAACAATTTTACAATATCTCTAATTCAAGGTACATTTAGCGAATGTATTACTACAGAAGCAATTTATTTCTGTCAAATAAATCATTATAAATTATGTTATTGCAATCGCCGAAGTCAAAATTAGCGAAAAATAACGGACGAGATAGTGGTTTAGACAGATTAATAAACTGAAAATAGACGCAAGAAAAAAAAATCTTTACCTAACTTTACTCAAGCCAAATTCATTATGTTGTTCATTGCTATTAATTATCTTCTAGTCTTTCGGGCAAGTATTTTACACTTACATGCAACTGTATGTACATACAATATTTCGCTATAGGAAATCGATGTAAAAACGCAGTCTCATATTTACAAGCACATTTATACGCCACTTGACAATTTAGGATATAAAAAATGCAGATTCATATTTACAGGCACGCTTATACGCCACTTGACAATTTACGATGTAACTAATGCAGAGACTCGTATTTAAAGGCACATTTATACGCCACTTGACAATTTACGATGTAAAAAATGCAGGGACTCATATTTACAGGCGCATTTATACGCCACTTGACAATTTGGCTCATTAACGCTTAATTTATATTCTCACCCCTTTAGTTCCGTCACAAATGTTCGTGACGTTCTTTAAATTTATATACACCTTGTCGCAAATCAAAAATATTACTTTTTAAATAAAAAATAATTAAGACACATATTTAAATTTTGTGCTTATCAAGACTCATTTTATTATAAATGACTCATTTATTATGATTGAACATTTCCAAAAGACGTTGCTTCGATATCTGTATATGAGAGAGTATGGTTAGTTCCCCTTTCTATTTCCTACCGATTTCCTCTTGACTATGTTAGATTTCCATTCTTTGTAACTCAGAAGAGATGTTGAGCCAATGAAATTTATATTCCAGCTATTAAAAGGAAACATTCTGTGTATTGTTTATTAACTAAATTTTCATCCTTCGTGCCTGACAATTTCCTGCCTTCACGCAATCATCACGTGTTTGTTATACCACCTTCTAGAATAGAATTATATCTGAACTCTCCAGTTTCTCGCGGTATTCAACTGCTGAACCACCTGATCGTGGCCGCACCAGAGTGTGATTTATTAATGATGAGTAAAAGTAAATTTGTTGAATTGTGTCTTCGTTATCTTTTGTAGTTATTATGTGATTTGTGTTCATGTTTAATCTAAAAGTTTAAAGTTTGTTAAACCATTAATTTCTTATCGTTACGAATAGGTTACCAGTAATCTAATGATAAATGTGTGTGTGTAAATAAATAAATAAATATTAAATAAACTTTAACACAATATTTGGCGAAGAGTAACCGTAGAACGTACAACGAGTGTCTAAATGTGACTACATTTAAATACGTAAAACTCCATCTTGTATCCTGTCAAAGTGAGACGGACTACCTGTGAGTGATCCGATAAATACGCAATCAAAACTAGACATCGCTATGACATTTCTATCATGTGCTCTTCCTAAGTCCCAAACCCAGTCGTATTTATATACGATGCGAAATGAAAAGTCAAAAACTTTTTATAAATTAAGCAATAATTATCAACCATTACTGGTTTGGAAAAACTATAATTCTTCCTAAACTTTTATTCCATCAATTTTGTTAATTTAAAATGTAAATTAATGATTCATAAACCAGAAATCTCGGAAAGTGTCTAACTATATTGCAAGTGGACGCAATATATCTCTCATAGTACATTAGTACAATCTTTTTTACTAAACTTGGGAGCACTTAGGAGTTTCAATGATAACGTAGGCCAAGTTGAAACGACTACTTGCCGGCTATAATGTCGTTACAGTATCAGTACAAGTACGATTGTCGAATAATATATGGCGTCGACACTTTGTCTTATCTCTTTAATGGCGGAACGCGAGAAAAAAATATCTAAGGTCTCTTTGTCTAGACAAACAAGACGACGATGAATATGGCATTAAGTGCAGTGGAACATCTAGATATATACAAGTAGATTTAAGTGCGCTCCCTGTATTACAAGGTCTTTTTTTAGAGGTCAGTTGCCAAATAACCTAACCGGAACCTTATCATTTTGACAGGTCCCTCTTCGTCCGTATCCGTAATTTTACATCCGTAATACGACATACGGACGCTATAAGCATGTGCAAGTACCAAAAATACAATAGTTTACATAATACAATAAATTATACAATATAATAACGTAAATAATAATTAATAAAAGAGAAAAACGTATCAATTGAAATTAAATACAAGATTAACTAATTGTCAATCATGGACTACTAAGCAATTATATAATCGCACTCCTGAAGGGGCCAAGAAGAGAGCAGAAAAATCTTTCAAGATTGAGAATATATATACATACATACATAACACATACATTATGTATATTATTTAAATCCAGATCGTATAATTTCTTTTTAAAACAATATTTAGAATGACATTTTAAAAACACCTTTATGTGCAATATAACTATAATCAACATAGAATTTCTCCAGAAAATTAGAAACTGTAAATGTTTATCTATAATGACCATTGAAGGCAAGATACATTTTAAATTTCGTTTATTTTCTTATTTAAATAGCCATCGAATGTTGCTAAGATCTTCCTCTTGTAATTGCAAAACAATCTACTCATGTCTTTCGTAAATATGAAATTTAGTTGACCTGGAAAATTACTTTTTATTGCAATAATTGCTTATGAAAATTTGAGAAGTTTGAGCAGCTACGACGCAAAATGATAAGACAGATTTATTTTATTTGTAATTTTTGCAATAAAAAAGTACATTAATTTAATTACAAACTTTATTTTTTATGTTTTGATAATTACTCAAAATGCAAGTTTAACTTTCTTGCATTTTTATAGTTTACAAAGAACCTTAATATTACAGTACAAAAGGTTTATTTCCTACGTGTTACAATATTTATTTTTTTATATTACATATATCCAAATACTTTAATTTAAATTATATCCAGGACTTTTCGCAAAATTATAAATAAATTGGAATATTAATCTACGGGTTACGTTGACCCAAATCAACGTTATTGTAATGTCTTTCTATCGCAATGACAGCAAGTTAAAAATGTTGCAGATCACGAAAAACCCTGTCGTAGATAAAAGCGAACGCTTTTACTTATGTTTCTTACTGAAACATTTCATAATATAACGATAATTGAAACCAAGTTATTGCACCGTCATATAAACATTTCCAGGTGATTTGTTAATATACGCTACTGTCAAATCACTTTGCCGCTTACCACCCTTTACTGGGCAACCAGCAGAACAGAAGTCATTTTTCATTTACGAGTTTCGCATAGCAAAGATGTGTCACCGTAAATCTACCTACGTTAAAACATTAAACACAACCCATAAACGTAACGCGCTTAAAAACTGTCACACTAATTTACGTTGTCGTGTCTGTGGCCTAGTATTTTTTATTACACTGTAATATTTTCTAAAGCCATTCTTTACGATTATCCACGACTGTGAACATTCCGAACTGCTCGTCGTTAATACTCCGAAGAATTCGATTGTCGATGCTCGGCGGGTAAGCGCCTCGGTTGCGGAGCAAAAAAAGGTTTAAGTTTTACCTTTTCGGTATGTACTTGCAGGTATTTAAGGCTTTTACCTTACATTATATAGTTTATGCCGTACAGTGGTTAATGCGGCATAAGAACAAACAACTCTTTCGATCGCCGATAGTAAATGCAATAATTTACCTTTGTATAATATAAAAGATAGTGCTAGTAGTCTTGAAGACTAGTTTCTTAATACATGTTTTAACTATCATCTAATAAACTATTTAGGATATAAATTATAAGCAGCTTTAGGTACATTGGATTCTATATAAAAATAATACGAACTTTTTGGTAGAACTGAAAAGAAATACTAAAAACAACAAGTTTGTGTAATAATACACATCGAACTCCTTTAGACAAAATCCACGTCACCAGACGCTCCCGCACGGTGGGCTGAAAATCACCTTCGTAGACTTAGGAGTTTTAAATCTTAAGGGTCGTTTTTTGCCTGATACAGCTTTTGTTTACGGTTACTATGCTCAAATATGCCACGCAAGTTAATTTAGCATGGAAAGGGACGACATAAGTATTTTATGAAAAAATTGTATGAAGCTGGTGTGAAAAATCCGTTAATCTTTAGGATCTTATAGAAGATTATTCATGATTTATTGATATACTCCACATATCAGTCTCTATAGCTGATTTTTTTTGAATTTCAGAAGTATTTTTATTTACCGTTTATATTACCAGTACCGCATTGCAGAACACAGCTGATTAATATCGTATAAAATGAACTTCGTCCGTGGCTAACTTCTCAAATCTGAAATCTTAGGTATGACATGAAGTTCGCTGGTTTCGCATCGCTCTGTAAGAAGTACAAAAATTATTTGGATGCAGAATTAATAAAGAAAGGTATTATAATTAACTAGCGGAATCTTTTAAATCCAAGAAGCTAAATAACAAGTACGCCATTGGAGCATATACTTGAGATATAATGAGACTGTGTGTTTTTGCGCTCCATAATAGAAGAGTTTCGTTAATCAGCGTGGCTCAGCACTTTGTCAGTTCTGAAATGAATCCCGGCATTAAGCTGCAGAACGCGCGTGTCATCACTCGAGCCAAACGCCAATTACACGAAAAGAATGGGCGTTTCTCATTTTGAAGCGACCCACAAAGAGCTACTACCGTTGTGTACCAAATGGAGAAAGATGCAGGACGTATGTAGAGATTCACAAACAGTATTTAATGTGACACCGATCACTATTCTCTTAATAAAGCTATCGAGTACAAGTGGAAATCGCATACCGAAGGTTTCGTACTTCTGCCCAAAGATGTTACATTATACAAACAAGTCATTAGCGCTCGAAAAGTGGTTCTCAAAAAAATAATATGTATGTCCTAAATTTACTTAACTGTCGTTAGTATGAATTGTGACGTGTAGTGTGAAGTTGTCTATTGTTACTGCATTATTTTATGAAAATATATATTAAAATGTCTTCTTGCGTTAAGGCTAGTGTTCTAATCACATTTACCTCCGAAAATATCTAGGAATAATATTTTATTCGTAAGTACGTACAAATTTTTTTTGATTATATTATTTGTGACATTTATTGTTGATTTTCTTTAGGAGGTGAAATGAGATAATAATAATGAGATAACAATATTTAGTTGTTCTTGTCACACTTGCACTATGTTGGCAAGTGCGACGAGTAGAAATTGAATTCTGTCATTTTTACAGTTATTCTATCATAATATATGGGCATGGACTAATCCAATTAGCCTTACAGCAATGCTATTCTCTTTACACCTATGTCGTTATCCCTCGCTCATAAATATTATAAACCTTTTAAAATGATCGCTATTTTGTAGACATATTTTGTTGAATGCGTGTGTGAAATTTCACAGTATTTGTATACTTAACCGAATCTTTCGTTATTTTTATAAGTTGTCTTTTTACTATAACCTCATTTAAATATTTTGATACTCCTTCTACTCTGCAGTCGAAAATTTCCTGTCCCATTATCAATTTTTCCAAAACTTTACATTATCTTAGCATAAATCTACTACATATTTTCTAAACTCTGTGACCGTACATGAAAAGCTAGGATATGAAATAGATAAAAATATGAAGGGACACGGAGTGATTCCACAACTGAATAATTTAATTTTCCGACCCATGTCACTGTTATAGAAAATAAAACGCTTCCGCCACTTCTCTACCTCTATGCGGTCCAAAATATCTTGTTCCGCCATTTTTTACAAATTTTTACCCTATCTTATGGTAACCCTACT
This sequence comes from Druceiella hillmani, assembly GCA_039881145.1. Classification (NCBI taxonomy): domain Eukaryota; kingdom Metazoa; phylum Arthropoda; class Insecta; order Lepidoptera; family Hepialidae; genus Druceiella; species Druceiella hillmani. The sequence goes on from JAYKKI010000011.1 coordinate 40,425,714, forward strand.
CATATTCCAAACTTTGTGAGTGTACCTGAAACGTTATGATCTAAAAACAAAAATGGACTCACGAAAGGCCAACGAGCGATTCCATCACCGAATTATTTAGTTTTCCGACCGATATCACTATTGCAGAGGAAAAAGAAACGTTTCGACACTCCACTCTTCGCACTCTGCGGCACAAAACTTCCTTGTCGCCCATTTCCTTTTCCAAGTTTTTACATAGGTATATTATGGTGAGACTACTTAAATTCCAAATTTTGCGTAACTTTATGGTCTAATTACACGACACGACCGGATACCGAATGATTTAGTTGTCCGACTTTATAGAGCATAAGAAAAACAGAAGCATTACGCGTGCTAATTATGTATTGAAAAAGTTTAACCTATCTTTTTATATACATATATAATTTTTTTACATCTGAGTCAACTTTAATTTTCGAAATTGGTCTATCAGAAAAAAGGAATATTTTTACAAAAATATACATTTTTGATTATTTATTCAAACCAAAATTAATCGTGTTATTTATACATAAAATAAAATCATGAAAAAACGGAGTCTGTACTTTTAATATTTTTAAGTAAAACTAAGAGCTACCTACTAAAGACGCGTTGCTAAGTCTATAACAATAGCTTTTAGAATTTCTGTGCGCACCTTCGTTGTGCACGCTAATCTCAACAACGGTTGAACCGATGTGGATGCGGTTTTCAGTGATTTATTTCAACCGGCTCACAAATAAAAAAGATATGTTAATATTTAGCTTTTAATTTATTTGCGTTTTTAGTAAACTTTATACTCATAGAGAAAGAAAAGAAAAAATCACGAAGAAATTTCATATAACTTTTCTTACTCCGAATTCCATGCGAACAAAGTCGCGGGCACAACTAGTATGTAATAACAAATTAGTTGTACCCGCGAATGAAACATCAAGATAAAGAAGAATTGTTATGTAATACAAATTTCAATTTGATACAAACAATAAACTAACAAACACGATCTATATCACGCAAAGAGAAAATAATAAAACATTAAGTTTACGATACGATTGATCCAGAATGAGTATCGAGATTATCAAAAACTTATATCAATCCGAATCGCTATAAAAATTAATCAGTATACCTAGGTTCTGATATCTGCAGATTTCCTGAATTATATAAATCTTAGACGCGACGAACAAGTGAAATTTGCTCGATCGTTACATGTAAACTACTTCTGACAGATACTCATATGACACGACATGTACTAATTCAAAAACCCGTGCTGTCCGACCGCCTGTGGCCGGTACCGTTGGAGCGAACGCGTTAACAGTTCAAATTACATTATCGGCTCGAGTAACTGTTACTCGCGTTAGCCAATAGGCGCACAATCTCGCCACCAATTAACTTAATTGGAATCCCCCCTCCGCCAACAAAAGTGTCATAACAGTCTATAATTTTTGACATTTGGTGTGACGTTCAATATTACCAGATCACGCGCGATACTAAAAAAAATTGGTTGTCTGTAAAGTCGGTTTACGGACGATAGTTTTACGCAATAACGTCATAAAGAAACATTGATGAAAAACTGCATACTTTTATGAATTAAATTGAATTATTATCACTGAATTATTATTATTTTGTATAATATAAAGAAGGAGTTAATTGAAAATTACAATTTTTTCGATAAATTAACATTTATTTCCACTCGTTAATTCAAATATTTTTTTACTTAAATTATACAGATTAATTACAAGTAACTATGTGCTATTAACAATTTATTTACAACTTATATACATGTGTTATATTTAAGATCTCTTAAGGATAGGACGATGATAGGAAAAGTACGAAATCAAGGGGAGTGTTTCAAGTGTAATGTGTCTTGAAAAAGTCAAATCGATGGTTGTTCCTCTCAGCGTTGTTGACTATAAACATCTGAAACGCATTGGATATTGTACGCATCTTTCATGTATTTAAGGAAAAATAAATTCCGACGCTTGGGCCGATCGTGCATCTCTATAACTTGTTCCGCGCTCTCGCTTGCACTCTTAGGCTCAGGCGGAACGTGACACTTTTTCATGCGTGCAGCCGCTGTTAATCGGCGTTATAACGTCAAAAATTGAAGATGCAATGATCCTAAGAAACATCAGTGAGGCGTAATAATTAAGAGTTTATTTTCACTTTCCAGGAAATTTATTAATTCAATAGATCACTATTTTGGATAAATATCTACTTATAGAATATGCATTTCGAAAAAAAAATTAAATCACGCGCCAGCCGCTGATTCCTTTGATAGCTGCGATCTAGCGTATATTTTTGAATCGTCTATCGCTAGACTTCCCCAAGTCTAGCGATAGTCGATTCAAAAAGACTACTCTGGGTTCGAATCTCGCATCTAGCGTTTACTAATTCTCGTGATATGAGCAGATAATTGGCGCCTTATTGCACGTAACCTCCTTCACAATTCCATTACTTTTTGGAAACACTTATCTATTGTTGTATTGATAACTTTGTACTGTTATTTTGATCAGTAGTTTCAAAATTATCGTGGCTCAAATTTAAAGACACTAAGTGTTTTTTTTAAATCAATCAATATTTATGCCAGCAATTTTTTTTATTTCAATGTTTTTAAATAATAGAAACAAAATTGATTGATTCCCAAATCACACTTGAGTCTCCTATGCTTTGATGTACTTGTAAGGCATTGGAGACTCATTGGAGGCATTGGAGACTCACGAGCAGAGATTGGTATCAAGGCATTGGAGACTCATATGTAATTTGGGAATCGATCAATCGGTGATCAATACTAAGATTCGTTAAATCGAAAGTAAAATTCATCTCTGAAAGTTCCATACTTTGTTTTCTTACGTCTATAAGTACTTTTGTTATGTCTTTTCAAGATTACATTCAACATCTGCACAAACCCAGACATTTTTTTAGAGTTCCGTACCCAAAGTGTCCGAACGGAACCTTATTATTGGGACAATGCTGTATGTCTGTCTTTCTGCCTGTCCGTCGTCTGACTGAGGCTTTTAATTTCTAAACTAAATAATAAAGGAAGTTGCAATTTACACTCAACATGGGTTTTTTAGTACCAAAAGTATGCAAAAATAATATATTTTAAATTAATTTAAATTATATATTAATGGGTCTCCCATACCTACTAATAAAAGAAGGTTGAATTTTTTTTTCTCAGTAGGGGTATGTATAGCACCTTTGAAAAAGCTCTACCTGCGTTTATATGCATGGCGAAAATAACATTAATATCGAGATTTATGGCAAAATAATATTAATAGTTTAAAAATACTAAGTATACTTATGTGTTAATAAGTACCTAAGCGTGTATGGAACTCTCGGAGTGTGGACCTTAAAGGTCAAGTATTTACTTCAAATATTTTCAATTCTGTCGCCTAAAATGTTCGTACAAATTTTATGTAATAATTTTGTTTAATTAAAATTTAATTTACTTTCATCCTTTTGTTCCATTGTACATAAGGTAATAAACCTCATGTAAAATTTTATATAAACGTAAATTTATGTATTACTTCTCTCGCTTCTATATAAGCACTTACACTTATTAATATAAACAAACTCATTACCTTTGTTTTAGGCGAATTTAGCAATATATATCTATCTATTTTTAAGGTACTGATTTTTCAATTTCGGTATTATAGGTACTGTATTTTTACACAAACAACGTGGCTATAAATTTCATTATTAGCCATGTAACTAAATCAGTAGGTACGTGCAAGGCCATATTTTTTTATTGGATTGAGATGAAACTTAGCTACACAAAATGTACATCGGTTCAATAGTTTCAAAATGACGCTGATCCGAAGTTTAAAAAAATCGTTCAAAAATAATCTCACAATAAAAATATACATCTTCGAAACCATTTTTGTCTATATTTTTTTCCATCATTTATTGGAAAAAAGAGAAACATTCTAAACTGTATCAAATTATTGTTCTACGAATTTTATCTTCTCGATCGGCATCTGTTATCGCTGTTTTAATTAATCATTGACAATTTTTATTTTACATTATCTTTATTGTTTAACTTGAATACATTATTTCGTAAATACACTTCAAACCTTCGTCCGCAGATCATCAATGCATATAACCAGGTACTACCGAAGTTGCGGCTTCGATAGCTTCAGTTATGTTTGAAGTATTCTTTATTCGTGTAATACGTTCACATCGAAAAGTTTTTTTTTAACTAATTTTCGATGTATAAGTTTAATTAACTTTACTTAAGGTCGGGGGAAAACTTATATTCCTGATGATATCACGTCTGTAAATCATATGATTAGAAGATCTAATATGATTTCCTTCATAAAATAATCCTCTTAAAAATTTTAAGATGATTCTATAATTCCAAAATTACAGCTGTAATATTCATTCAAGGAATGATCGATTTTAGTCCCAAAATTTCTCAATTGCAAATATAGTCAACCTCAATCGATGCCTCAAGTATTTTTTGTAAGCCTTAAATAAAATTATACATAGTAATGTGCGTTTCCATAATCCATTTTTTAGTCTAGGCTTGATAGTCAGAAATGATACTTTGTGCGGAAAAAATATTGGAGTTGAAGTTTTTTAAACAATCAATTAAGCTAACAAAAAAACTTAAATATATTTATATTTCAACTTATCTTTATGAAGAATGTTTCCCATTTTAGAAAAAAAAAACAATAAACTATCAACAAAATTTCAGCATACGATGCTGTTTCCATTTTCCACAGACAATCGTGGGACGTCAAACATCGTCATAACGATCCTTCGTAGACGGCATCATGACAGTCAACAAATGATATCATGCAACAAAATATTAGGTTGAGAACTATTTCAAGCCAACAATACAATTACAGTTAAGATTTATTGTGAACCATTGAGCAAAGGCACCGCTAAACTTCCTTCAAATCGAAGCAAAGTTTATTTTTACATGACAACGCTCAACCCCACGTAGCAAAATTAACGTGTGAAAAACTATTTTCACTTGAATGAAGTATGCTACTTAACCCACCGTACTCTCCAGATCTTTCACCATCTAATGACCATCTGCTTCGCTCTCTGTCTAACAATTTACGTGATATAATATTTAAAGACGAAAGGCCGAAATATTTTTACAAGGACGGAACTTTAGCTCTGCCTACGCGTTGACTAGAAGTGTTAGATAACGATGGTGCTTATATAATTAACGATTGATTTTATTGACTGCACATAAAAAGTTGAGTACAGAGATAGCGGGTTTATAAGTCGCCAATCTAATATATTCTTAATTAAATTCTCGTTTTTTCTCAGAGATCTATTGATTATCAATGATTAGGCCTACACTTGCGTTGAGTGTGTTAGAAATTGCAGCTTATATATTTGTAACAATCTGTTCCATTCATTGGGAAAAAAACTATGCACGCCTAAGTGATACACTACCGGTATAAACTTATTATATACTGAAGATAACGCGATATTGTATACTTATTATGTATTGAAGATAACACGATATTTATTATAAATTAAAGATAACAGATAAACTGAAATCACTCGACCTCGACGATCTCCACGAAACCAAAAAAAGGATTATAATGTCCATATTACGAACTTTCATAAGAAACTTTATGTGTTTACGTGCACACAGTATCATTACGGTTTGGTCCTTCTCTCAAGTGCCTAAGGAGCTGAAACTATTCTGATCTCTAAGTGTTAAGAGTTTGCTCACATTTTTGGCGTGATAAACTTTTAATTGATTATGGAAATAATATGAATTTAAATAAAAGTACATTTTAAAAAGTTTGAGGAAGATAAAAGTGACGAGGCAAAGAATCTATCGACTTTTGAGCAAAAAAGAGCTTTTGACTCTAGGAAGCGTATATCGTCAAGCGATATCGTACGACAAAGTAGTAAATGTGTTATGTAAATATTTATAATCGTGTTCTTAATGAAAATATATTTTGAATGCGTATTTTAGCAAATTTCGGTTCTTAAATGCTTTTATCAAAATGGAATTTCTGGCATAATGTCTATTCCATAATTCGACGGTATAGATATTAAACGAAGAAATATTTATAGATCTGAGTATTAGATACGCACATTGACGTATAAAATCCCTATACAGAAAAGTAAGGAATATTTTACTTCACTGACCAATTTCCAAAAAAAGGAAGTTATCCTTTCCATATATTATTTCCCTTACTACTTTAAAACCATTAAAAATGTAGCGCATGTATTTCTTATTATGCTATTAACCCGTTCAGACCTGTCGACATCGCTTTAAAACTAGACGGCAATTAATTCTCATGATTTTTCAGATTTTAGCAACCGCGTATTATGACAATGGTAAAATTTTATGAAATGTTGCACAGGTATCTTTGGATCAATATAAAATGAAATCCAAAAAACGATGTTAGCGGAAATCAATTAGGACTAAAAGGGTTAATTAATATTCTGTGTTCGTAGGACAAAACAAGTAAAATAATAGGGAACAAATAGAAAATATTTTTTAATTTTGTATAATCAAACTTCTGATGTCTAAATACTAACCTTTCGATATATATATATGTGTATATATATATATATATATATATATATATATATATATATATATATACATACAAACATAAGTTCGATGCCAGTATATCAAACTGTTATTTGTTAAGCATGTAACCTATCTATACATGTCTGAACATAACTTTATGGGTTTTAAGTTTCCCATAACCCTGGAACTATAAGACGCTGGAACTTTGTAGCACATAAATGTTGCCGTTTCCTCATACTCCGAGTTATGAAACAATCATATTTTAAGACTCGTTTTAATAATTAAAACATGCTGGAAGTCCGTTGTAATAGCTCATTCAACAATTAAAGCCACCACGTCTCTACGACACGATGAAATCGCCCGCATTGACCGGAATTCCAACGCTTAGGAGGTCATCACCGCATCCGTATGAAACAGTCTAATTAATTTCACGTAACGACGATTGGTAACTAATTACCACATTCGGTCGTTATTATGCCACATTCCCGTACTCTGCGTGTCGAAATATGGCTTCGGTCAACGTTGGATTTAGACATATATGCAGTAAATTAACTTTAAATTAGTTCTTTCCTTTAAGTTCTTTTTCTTTAGTTAGTTCGACAAGTGTGACATTGTCGTTACCCTTTTCGAGGTGTAACCTGAAATTCCTCGTCTCTATCAGCACCACAGCCTGGTGCAGGCCAAGGCTCTTCCAATCTGTTCCCTCCAGGCAGTACGACTTGATGCAAGGTTTCTACACCTGTTGACTCCCAAAATTTTTAAGTCTTTCTCTACATTGTAAGTGGTTTCCTCTTCTCCTTGTATTTTCAATCTTCGAAAGTCGGTTTTTTAACTAGAAATAGCTATTAAAAATTGATTGTAAACCAGGTTAAAGAATAAATATTACGTCTCTGGGGTGGTCTAGCTTCTCGATCGCCTCACGACAAGACCAATGTAGCTTTCTGAATTTCATAAAATTTTAAGTAACTTTTATGTTCTTGAATAAACTAGCTGTGCTCCACGGTTTCACTCGCATGAAATTCGGAATGAGATTTTTTTCTTTATAATATCGCTCTTGGTTATAAACTATCACCGTATCAAATTTAAACAAAACCCGTCCAGTAGATTTTGCGTGATTGACGCACAAAATAACATACAGACACACAGACAAAAATTCTAAAAACAAGTTTTTCGGCTTTCGGATAATTATAGGACCCCACAAAGGACGTACATGCACACATACTTACATTGTGCTTTATATAGGATTACAATTTCTCAAATGGCTGAAGATCCATGATAAACGCCAATTTTTTATACTCATACTGCACTTTAATATGTAGAACACAGGATTGATCTTATCTCCTTTTCAAAGGTTTTGTGGGTCTACGGTTATACTACAAAAGCTTATCCACTTACAAACATATCACTGCTTTACAGATACTTTATAAAAAAATATTAACTTAGTTATGTTTTTTTTAGAAAAGCAACATGTCATATGCATTAGCAATGGTCATCTGCTGGTATTAAATAGAGACATGTAGTGAAAAAATAAAGAAATATTTCGATCGGTCATCCTATCGTACTGACTATACATATTATCTGAACTCGATTCTAAAAATCCTTTCTAACTATATATCTTAGAAACACACATTTAAAACAATTTGAGTTACAATTTTATTTAAATTAAGCTAAAAATATGATTGTGGCGTTCATAACTTGTAGCTAGATGGCTAGTGACGGATAAAATAATGTGAGTAATAGGATTCCTGGCAATTTACTTGCTCGTTCTAAAAAAATTATTTTATTTTAACTTTTCTAATTTACAACATTCAAGAAAACTTAATAACGAAACCCTAAATTTTGTAGTTAGCAAAGTGAGACTAAAAACACAAATAAAAAATGCCCAGGCCACAGATTGCCAGCATTAACTTAACAGCTATACGTTTTTCTCTCACTGCGCATGAAAACATAATGTAAATGCATAATTTCAGAAAAATCGGCAGCGCATAAGCAGCGTTACACTTATGCGCCGAGCGTGACAAAGAAACAAACCTGGCCCATTGCCGATGCACATCCATTGTTCGCGAGAGTTGTGAAACAAAACGTCGTTGTACAAATGGGCTTCACTGAAATGCACTTAGTGCATTTGAAGAAGCGACCGTCGCTGACCTAATCTAGTCTTTAAAATATACTAGCAATTTAAATTCACTTGTAGTCGTAGTAAAATCGTAACAAAATATATTCCAAATAAGCTAGCAACTAAAATGTGGCTAAAATGTTAATTTCCACAAAAATAGTTTTTTCTTCTACTGTACCTATTCAAATTTCGGTAGAGAAACTTGCAATATCTCACTTAGTTTTAGCTAGATGCTAGATCAAACAATGAGCAAAAAATACGAAATCAAAAGCATAGCCTTGCTACAAACTTGATCGAAGCTACTTAATGCCACCATAATTAACAACAAAGGCTGCTAAGAGGAGTCCGTGACACGTTCAGTGTGACTAGATAAGCTATGGAAAAGCACTTGAAGATGTAGAATAAATATTGTGTAAAAACAAAAAAGTTCAAATGATGAAATGCATAATCTCTTCAATCTATCTGTACGGAGTCAAAATATGGATTTTTAACATTTCTTTAATACCCCGAAATCGCTGTATTCATCTAAGGTAACATCTGTACGGCGGACTTACTGCTACAATAGCAATATCTTCCATTCAACCATAATAAAGGGATATAACTAACTAGTTCAGGGAATATGAAATATCATAAAATATGAAATAATTATAATCAAAAGAGGAAAACTAGTAAAGTTTTGAAGTTAAAAAAAATATTGGTATATACGGAATAAGTCAAGACAGGTATAAAGTTTTCAAAGGACATTTGAAAGCGAATAGGGATCTAATGAATTTCATAATTTAAAAGCATAAATAGTGAAGGAATGTACATAAAAAAGCGAATAATGTTTAACAATGAGGAGCAACTTAGAATTGGAACAAATCAAGGCTATGGGTAGATAATTTCATGAATCTGTCACATAAACAATATTATCACAGAAAGAAATGTCATCTGTCACAGCGAAAAAGATTTATATAGATTGTTTAAAATATTATAAAGTAATGAAGGAATATGAAAGTTAGGCTGATCACGAATCGTCATCCATTTGATCCGAGGTCTAGACTCTGAAAGGTGTTCATATTTTCTGAGGTCAAATACGTAAAGGGCATATGCATTTTTAAATTTTTCTAGTTTGTAAAATAATTTGTTAGTGAGATCTGGGTAGCAAACATCTCCATAATTGAGTAAAGATATTAAAAACGTTTGATAAATTAAGATTTTAGTTTTGACGGAAATAAAATTATGGAGACGTTTTAGACAGTGCATCCAGCCGAAGAAGCGACGACTATGCCAGTCGTCGCTTCTTTACGCGTGGCTGCAAATTTAGAATTTGATTTATTAATAAATCCTTTATAGTATTAAAAAAATAGTATTACAGAAGTAATTAACGAAAACTGTCGTGAATCATTCACGTGGATTTCAGAAACAAGCCTCTTTCTACCGATAATATTTAATCAATTACCTTCTAACCAGTATTTCGACCAGTTTCCACTGACAAAATCTTTAAACAATGCCGTCCATTATAACCAGTATCCGAGGCTATTTACAAAAAGCGCTCCTCTGGACCATCTCGAGTCTACTTTAAAAACAAATTTAAAACCATTCAAAAATAAACGTAGAGTGCACTCACGTGTACTCTGAAAACCTGTATGCATTACTGATTGTAGTTAAACAAACAATAGTTTTAAACGTATGCATGTATGTGTGAAAGGAAATGAATTTATATAAAAAAAAACCCTCACGTCTATGGACGACTGCTCAAGTTACATCCGTTGCAAGCAGCATGAAACACGAAACGTACTTGCTACGAGTAGAACAGAAACGAAGCTAGGAAAAGCAATACCTATGTAACTTACTGGTGCGCATATATGTGCAGGTACGTATTTAAATATATTGAAACCAGTCGGCATATACTCTTATTTCCGCTTCGAAATTGGTATAAATCTACATAATTATGTAACAAGAAATGGTTAATGAGAGCTAAAAGAGCGAGCGAAGGCGAACGGCAAGACCTGAAAGAACTGCGCGTAACACGATATCGTTGTATAAAATAGTATCACGTGTAATTAATTTCCAAGCAGGTAATTAATTTTCGAGGAGAGTCGTAAAGGTTGCCAGTATGAGAAATTGAGTTTCAGTTTTATTTTTTTTTAATTTGTGTAACGCTTTCCGAGTAAAGAACTGAAAGCGATTTGACGTTTATTATATATAAATGTTGAATTAGTACAACGGATGAACGATCTAATTAATATTTTGTGATAACCTAACTAAAATCATAATATAATACTCATTTAGTCGTCATAGTGCATCTATTTCTGTTTTGCTATTTTTTGCTGCTTTTAAAGCTATTATTTGTATGGGCAACGAAATTTATAACTAATTTAGAGAAAACATTTTTTTGCAATTGAATGGGGTTTATAATTAGGAGGTTCGAACGGAAAGCAAATTATAACAGCGAAAATTTAAAAAAATTAAAAGAACTTAAATTAAGCAAATAAATTCTATCAAATGTTAAAGTCACAAAAATAGTTTTTGTAATGAATTCTTTTCAAAAGAAAATGTGGTTAAAAAGAGCGCATAATCTTAAAGCAACGCATACTGCATCATCTCATTCCCGAGTTTGTTTGTCGTTGGGGTTAAATGTAATAAAATTTGCGGGCGTAATTACAACGTGCGTTAATTTTTATGACAAACTGCTAGTCGAAAATCGAATTTATGTATTTATCTTTATCTGACCTTGACCATCTAAAACAAAAGTTTTCTCTCCTTCTCTATCTCCAACAGTCCTGAACGTGGCGGCGGGCAAGGCTCCAATGCAGATTAATACCGACCAAGGTGGCATTCCACAGCGAGCCATCGATGGCAGCACTTCAGCCTTCTTTAGTTCCGACACGTGTACTCTGACGAAACCAGAGAGAGTAGCTTGGTGGTATGTCAACCTATTGGAACCCTACATGGTGCAACTCGTGAGACTGGACTTCGGCAAGCCTTGCTGTGGTAATTATTTATGTGCATTTATCACATTGATAACGAAAGACTTAAAACTTCAATAATATTGCAGATATATTAACCCGAAATAAATTAATGTAAGTATATTAATATAGCGTCACCAAGCAAAATCAATCTTTTTAAATAGAATCGGATATATGAATGCCTGGAAAGCATTTGAAAAGGAACAGTTGGTCCCCAGGATCAAAAGAAAATAAAAAGTATGTTTCTTGAATGTCACTCTGTTCTATTTATTGTGGTGAGTGTTATCGACATTTAGGCTTATTAACTGTAAATGCCATTATTTTTCTCAATTTATAATCGGGTACTCTAAGTCAAGATCCAACAATTAATTAATTATGCATCTATATCTGATTTCGGTATGCACTCTACGAATATCCATGAATGTTACAGATTTTAATATATTTATGTGATGATAAATAAAGTAGATCAAGTTTTGCGTATTAAATACATAGTAAACCGAGAGTAATTTACAAATATAATTAACCTTTATAATCACTGCTACTTCCACGAATGTCAATATGCTATTACAGATTAATTACTATACACATTGCAATTAATTGCTGGGTGAATTTAACACAATGCTTAGTGACTTAAGCCGAGTTTCCCAGCAGATAAGTTTCAAATTGAGTGTGGACAAGACAAAGATCAGGTTTAACGTCCATATCGTAACTATACCGGTACATGTTGGGATTGCTACTCTCGAGGTTTCTGATCACTATGTATACATAGGAAAATTGTTCAATTAGGTAAATCCAATTTCGAGAAAGAAGTCGATCAGAGAATCCAACTCAGCAGGGCAGCATTAGGGAAAGTTCGTCATATATTCTTACCCAAAATACCCCAGTGTCCGAAGACGAAACTTTTATGGTAACAGTGATGATAAATGGAAGTGATGATACCACTAGAGTAGAAAGGGTCACTAATGGCTACAACGCACCGGAAGACTGGGACTGCTTCTCGCTAAACGGACAGCTGACCTGGTAAATTTTGCGGTAAACCGTTGCATGCAGTTGACGTCTTCTGCTGATGATAATATTCAATTCTTATAATATTCAATACCACTGAATTTATCTCTGCTTATCAATACCCATAATATTTTATACAATTCAATGTTATATTACACAGATTTTTCCAACTGTACTAACCCTGGCCACGAACTGGGGAAGGGTGATTGGAATATTAACTTTCTTAAATTCGTCTATAAAGTATATAATAATTAGAGCTCAAGACTCCTAAGATATGTATTCGTAATACGTAATTGCGTTCGCAGTACATACGAATAGGCTTGTGAGCGGTGTATTAACAAATACTTCGACAAATTATTTAGTATTTTATATGTACTCATTTACCTGTAATACAGAATTTTCATTCATCGAGGTAGCACCGATCGTAAAACAAATTGGATATTTTTTTTCTACTTAATAATTGAACATTGTTCTCCTTTACACTTTCCACTGCAATAATTTCATTTTAATATGGCAGTTGCATAAACAACTATAACATCCGAGAGTGCCAACACAAACAGGGCATAGTCCGTACCAACTATATACAAGGGTGAATAATTACTTAATTGTTGGACTTTTGACTTACGGTACATAATAATCAATTTACGAATGTTGACACAAATAAACGTATTTACTTAACTAACTTAAATCTCGATAAATCTCTATGCCAATACCAACAGGGCATAGTCCGTACCAACTACATACAAGGGTGAATAATTACTTAATTGTTGGACTTTTGACTTATGGTACATAATAATAAATTTATAAATTTTTGACACAAATAATGACATCTTCACGTAACGAACTTAAATATCGATAAATCTCTATGCCAATACCAACAGGGCATAGTCCATACCAACTACATACAAGGGTGAATAATTACTTAATTGTTGGACTTTTGACTTACGGTACATAATAATCAATTTACGAATGTTGACACAAATAATAAACGTATTTACTTAACTAACTTAAGTATCGATAAATCTCTATGCCAATACCAACAGGGCATAGTCCGTACCAACCGCATACAAGGGTGAGTAATTAATTAATTTTTGGACTTTTGACTTACGGTACATCATAATCAATTTACGAATGTTGACACAAATAATAAACATATTTACTTAACTAACTTAAGTATCGATAAATCTCTATGCCAATACCAACAGGGCATAGTCCGTACCAACTGCAGACAAGGGTGAATAATTACTTAATTGTTGGAATTTTGACTTATAGTACATAATAATAAATAGATGAATTTTAGACGCAAATAATGACATCTTTACTTAATGGACTTAAATATCGTAACTTTATGCAGAGATGAACTACAATTGTATGATGGTATTGACCATTATATAACTATAGTAGACATGAAAGCAAAATGAAGTTGTTTATGTACCTTTTATGTTATCAATTACTTGCACTTTTATAACAGTAAGTAGATAAGTATTTATAATTTCATTTTTGACATTACCCTTTTTGTAATTTTGTACTTTCAAGAAACCGAATTTAGTATTCAAACATCACTCTCACTTAAAACTTCACATCTTCCCACATTAAGACCATAGCAAAGTCATGCATCGCATGTCCCATCCTAATGACCCAGATGCAAATTGTTTAAGAAACTCACTCGTCTGCACGTAACACAAATTCTCGGGGAGCTATCATTACTAGGACGATTATCTCATTTGTGTGTCATTTTATGCGCCACAGTGAAAGTGTGATTCATAAATGGCATGCAGATTACTTCTATGCATATGAAACAGTCGCATTTAACCGTCACATGTCAAATGCGGAAAATATCAAAAGAAACAGCGCATTAGCTCGTTCAGTAGTAAAGATCGATGCCGGCGGATAGCGTCTGCTTGCGTGGTGAAAGTCGAAAAAGAGCCGAGAACACATTGCCGCCTATAGATTTTCTTTCTCAGCGGCGCGCTCGGGAAACCGCGTGTGCAGCAAGAAGACGACGGCAATATTTCCCATGACGATTTTCTCTTCGTGACTCGATTTGTTTGTGAAATTTTATTTGCAGGTGTCAACAAGCCAGCGGTGATAGTGGTGCGAGTCGGAAACAACCGGCCGGACCTCGGCACCAACCCGATATGTAACAGATTCACCGGATTCCTGGAAGAAGGTCAACCTCTGTTCCTACCCTGCAACCCACCGATGCCGGGCGCTTTCGTTAGCGTTCACTTGGAAGTTACGAATCCTAGTCAGCTGTCCATTTGCGAGGCCTTCGTTTACACCGACCAGGCTCTTCCCATAGAGAGATGTCCCCAGTTCCGAGATCAGCCGCCTGGCAGTACGGCCACTTATAATGGCAAATGTTACATATTTTATAACAGGCAGCCTTTGAAATTCAGGGAGGCATTGGCTTTCTGTCACAGCCGCGGCGGCACCTTAGTCGATGAGAGCAATCCAGCTCTGCAAGGATTCATCAGTTGGGAGCTGTGGCGGCGACACAGGTTAGTTATTTACGCCTTTTAGTAAGTTATTCCTTAATAATCGCCATCTTTACATTTGATTTAAATACGGTTATTAAGTAATTGCAATAAAATATGAAAATTAAAAATAAATTGTTTTCCAGTTATATTAAGTTATATATTATTTTTAAATCGATTTTACTCAAATAAGCTTTGATATTTTTTATTTGTACTGCAATTTGCTGTTTATTTTTATAACATTTACAATTGGGTTACAAAAGCATTGCGATTTTTTAGATTGTTTTGTATATTTTTATAAAACCCTGTTTGGATTTATTAGTTTGTTTATTAATATTTGCGTGTGTACATATAATTTATGAAAAAATGGAATTGCTTTTGCGATAAATATACCAGTATTTTAGGTCACTTTTATGGCATTTTTAGCTTTTTATATTGTATTTTTTCGATATCGATTGCAAATGCGTATGTTAAATCAACTAATTAAAAGGTTTTTACAAATGTTGAACATTATAAATGTGTATAAAATTACATGACTGAACATTGTTTGTCATTTTTTATCTTTTACCAGCTTTATATATAAATTTAATGTACATATAATTTAAAAAGATTGAAAACAAATAAATGATGTTAGAAAAAATCTCGCGTTGGTCTACAACGTCCGACATTTGGAAGTTTTTGGGTGGATTAAGGATATTTAAATAATATGAGACAACGCAATATCCTGTCAATATTAATGATATCAATGTTTTTTGTGAACCCATCAGTTGTCTTAGTCGCGGCATTAAGGCTGGAAACTTTGAACACCATAAAGTCTAATCCGTTCAAAGATAATGCATTTACTATATCTGATATTTCTATAGATATTTGATATAAAAAAGAACAGTTTTGCAATTAAATCTAAATTCATAGCAAGCCAAAGTTTAAATATTGTCGTATTTGCTTTAAATATTGACATTGGAGCACTCCCGTCGATGTAATTTTTAATACTTTTTAGGTGAACATCTACTTTCTTCTGTGAATGAAAGAAAGCGTACTTTTACAGAAAATATTACCTCAAATCAGCACAAAAATGTTTGATCTTAATTATTCTACCGTCATTAATGTAAATCTTTGAGCGGATTTCTATTCCCAACTATTTTTAAATTATCAAAATCTCTTTGACACCCTCCAGTCTACTTTTTAAAAACCAGGTCACAGTATTTGAATTGCTATACGCAAAATGACTGTCGTTTTTCTGGTCACAATACCCAACTATCAGTTCTTATATTACCAGATTACAGTAACACTTTGAATTCTGTTGACTTTGGTACTTTGATTCGATGCTTAAATAGTTAAACTCGTCAAAACCATTCGTCAATAGTTTGTGGCCATGAAAAGGCAACTCACATTTCTGAAAATTGATCAGAGTAGCTTAGCCTTGTTGCTGACAGGGTGATATAAATTTCCTCTCTTATTTTCCATTTTTGTAGTAAAACGATCTTTTTAATCTATCATTTGTTTGTTGGGGATCTTCACACAAACTCTAACTGTAGGCCTCTCCATTCCTCAATAAATATTTATCTAACCTCACTTCTACATATGCTTTATTATGATGTTGTATTCTGACATTAACATAATTACTAGCGAATAATTAAAACAATTCCTGAGGATTGGCTACAGCTTAAATGGTTATATATTTGTAATGGATGAAATTATCATCTTCTTTCTGTTTTATACAATATCCTTAATGATACTCTTCTCAATTAAGATTTCAACACCCGTCAGCTTGTAGCCTCTAATTATGTTCCAAACATTCTGTATTCTATGGAGAATCTTTTAACTTTTGGGCCACTAAATTAAGGAATCAACTAAATATAAAAATAAAACACGTCTTGGCTCGCTCATTTCAAAAGTCACCTGAACTTGTATCCCCTAACATAATCTTTTATGCCCTTGTCATGTAGTTCCTTTTATGTCACTGTTTGTCGTCCCTTTCATGACGTTGGTTTTCTTTAATGTTGCTTTACTACTTTTCTAAAATATCTCTCCTATCTATGTATAACAATATTTTTTATTTTATTGTCATTCACTAACTTATAATTTATTAATGCATTGTGTTTAGATATAAGAGTTTGCTCTTATAACAATAAATCCGTCATCTGTGTATTTAATTTGCTAAGTTTAATAAAGATTCAAAAGTAAATTAATAAATCTGCCAAATTAATTTAATATTATATGAAATTAACCTGATTTCAATAATAACTGATAGAGACGGAATTATCATCATTAAAAATGGACTACACAACAAGTGTTATAAATTCTAGATAATATATTAATATTTATCGGCAATTCACTATTATCACAGGTACCTAAAATAAGATATCAAATGTATAGTAACAACACAATTAAATTAAACTTCTTTTAAAAGTTTTAGATTTTTAATGAAAAAGTAATTACTCGCAAACACATTCCATTGTTAGAGTATTTTATGGCTATATCCTAGATATAACACAATTTGTTCAAATGCTTCCAAGTTTAGTTTATCATTATCTATACATATAATAAAATTGTAACAGTGTCAATTCTACACATTGAAAATATTTTAAAAAAGTGTTTGATTTAGTGTATAGAATGATAATAGCAGCCAGAAAAACTTTTTTTAGAATTTTTGTCTGTTTGCATGTTAATTTGTAAGGATATCTCGTAGTCTGCTGGACAGGTTTTTATGAAATTTGATATGGTAATAGTATATACCCAAGAGCAATATATAAGAGAAAAAAAACATAACATTTTTTTGTTCCTAATTACACATGAACAAAGTTGTAGGCTGTTAGTACATAATAAAAATCTTGTTTTAATTTTAAAGCATTTATCTTCAACATAAGTCATTACAAGATATCTTTAAATGAACTTTTCTAATTTAAAATCGCTTATTAGTTTAAATTATATACAAATTGAAAGAATAACATACCATTTAGAGGTAGCCTCTTTAGCATTATTAACATAAGGAAATAATACATTTTAAACCATTTAAAACAGCACCAGTGGGTCAGAAATTATTTTTTTACAAGTAAAATCTTTTATAAATCAATTGAATAACACTAGGCCTGTGAAATTGAATAACATTAGTAATGCGAGATAACATTGGCCTGCGATTTTCATGTTGTTGCGAAATAAATTAGATATAGTAATTTGTCTTTATGTAATAGGAAGTTAATTGTAGTTAATACTTATCAGCAGTTAGTCATATATTTCTCTATAGATTTCAGGTCAAATTAACATATAGTGGCTTGTAAATAGATACAACAAATAGTTTATGGATATTAGACCACAATATTGATTTTGAAAATATTTAATATGATTAAATGTTTTCACAACAAATTATATAAACATAAGGATTAAAAGAAATTTTTCCATCTTAGGAACACTTATCAATAGTGAAGTGTCAACGATATATTCGGAATATGAACACAGATACAAATCACAAGTAGGAATACGTAAATATAAACTTAAATTTATGCAATTTTCTTAAAACAAGTCGGTTTAACATTGTGTACCTATTTTAAAATAACACAATATAATCATTGAAATGAAATATTCGTACACAAATTGACATTATTTCTTATCTAACATAATATTCTTTTATAGAAGCGACAGCAGCAGTCAGTACTGGATGGGTGCAGTACGGGATCAGGCCGACCGAAACAATTGGAAATGGTTAAATGGAGAAGATGTGTCCGTTTCATTCTGGAACCTCCCAGGAGGTAACGAAGATTGCGCTCGCTTTGACGGGAGCAAAGGATGGCTTTGGTCTGACACAAATTGCCTGACAAATCTCAACTTTATTTGCCAACATCGTAAGTTATATTTGTTTATATTGTAAACTGTGTTTTTAGATTAAGCAACAATTATATAATATTACTTGAGCTAAGCGCGATTTTTAATTTATATAGTATAATAATAAGCGATCATGTAATGTTTATATAACTTACTTACCTGCGAAATTATACCTATTCGGCTATTTGGCACATATAATTTTGAGTAGACATTTGTTATATTGTAGATATATAAGTATCATAGAAAATGTAACCATTTCCTATTCAAATTTGAGGTTTGGGCTTATACAAAACTTTTATTCTTGTAGCATAAACTATTGTATTCAAATGGTGGTAAATTTTTTTCAGAACCCAAAGCCTGTGGTCGACCTGAACAACCACCGAATTCAACGATGATAGCACAGAATTTCAATGTTGGCGCTAATATTGAATATTCATGCGATGAAGGTCACCTACTTGTCGGTCCTACCTCTAGAACATGCTTGGACACGGGATTCTACAATGAGTTCCCACCTGTATGCAAACGTAAGCACCAATTAGTTAATCGATAAATTTTAAATAATTTGTCCTAGTTACAATTAGATTTTTGGAAAAATGAAGAAAGTATATTAGAAATGAAACTTTTTCTAACAGGCCATTAATTAAAGTAACTGGATGTGTGTATAGGCCAACCATTTTCATTTAGTTGTACTATAAGTTAAATAAAGTAATAATTGTTTGAAAACAAATATTGTCATAGGTTTTTGATTATTTATTTACATCCAACCATTGTATAATAAGAAAAATGTCAAGAGATGATGTAAAAGAAAACATTAACTTTTTTATCAAAAATGTTTATGAGTTACAAAACATTTATTATATATGCAAAATTTTAAGTCAAAAAGTCTTGGAGTAAAAATGGTCTAAATATACCATGTGACACTATAAAAAGGCTTTTGGTTCATGAAGTAAAATTATAAAGCAAGGTGAAGAGCAAGGTTTGAGTGAAAATAAATTTGGAAAATGTAATTTTTTGGGAAATAGTTTATTTTGTGTTCTACTAATCAGACCTGAGCCACCCCCACACCATAGACTTATACAGCAAACCATTAAAAATGCAGTAAGTGTGCACATCTGTGGTTATTTTTTGAAACAAAATCATTTGAATATCTGTGGTTATTTTTTGAAACAAAATCATTCAAAATAATTTGAATACTGCGAAAACGGCTGAAATATATCAAAGGGTTTTATTAACATCTGCCCAAGGATAACCACCTATTAGGAATAATAAAAAATTGACCGAGAGAAGACAACAATGAGATACAACATTAGTCATTTTTGTGCAGTATGGAACCAAGAAAATGACTTGATGAATTGGATTGGTTTTTGCAGTTGCCAGATATAAATCTAATAAAAAATATCTATGCACTCATGAAGTTCCAACTCTGAGAGAAAAATCTGGAAAATTAAGCAATTAATTAATTTGATCAATTAGTTAATTGAGGTTTTTGACCTCAGATTATGCTGTAAAACGAGTAGAAACTGCCTCAGAAATGCCAATTATTATCTGTGAAGGCGATGGCTTATTAATAATAAAGTCCCGATTTATGTAGATGTGTGCAATTATCAATGCCTACTTCTAAGTAGTTTTCAAGTTTTGGTACATATGCTCTTGTCAAACAAACTATACAGTCAACGAAATACATTCACTTTTATTTTAAATACACATAAAGTATATAAATGGATAAGAGATAAGTTTAGGAATAATTTTACTGTACATTAAGGTTAAAAAATATCTTGAAAAAGAGTCTTACTTGCATGTCTGTTGGTTACAGGAAT
The DNA here is from genome assembly GCA_039881145.1 of Druceiella hillmani. Taxonomy (NCBI): domain Eukaryota; kingdom Metazoa; phylum Arthropoda; class Insecta; order Lepidoptera; family Hepialidae; genus Druceiella; species Druceiella hillmani. The sequence goes on from JAYKKI010000011.1 coordinate 40,446,398, forward strand.
TCAATGCGGATATCCAGCAGATATACCAAACGGTAGTTATGACTTAGTAAATGGCAGTATAGGCTACTTGAGCCATGTAATTTACAGCTGCGATGAAGGCTATGAAATGGCTGGCAGAGCAGAATTGACATGTGACATTGATGAAAGATGGAATGGACCACCGCCTAGATGTGAAAGTGAGTTTCGGCTTTAAAAACGAAGTTGTGTTAAGTTTGGAGATAAAAAATGGGGTAATAAGCAACATCTTCAGGCAATAGTTATAGAGGTTAAGAATGCAATAGTTTGTTTGACATCAAGTCATAGAACTTCAAAACATATATCACTTTTATTGATATAACATGTTTATATATAATTGATATATCATTTTCTTATTGATATATTTTAAATTCATCACAGATATGTATTTAGAAAAACTGCTTTAATCTACTTATTAACTGGCTATAGATTCTTCCACATATGTTTTATTGAAACTTTAAAATGATAATAGGTACACAAATTAATAGATATTTGTGTACCTATTTACTTTTATTACTTACTTTTTGTTTTTTAATTATTTTAACATAATTTTTTTCTTGTAACTAATTTATTAAACTATGGAAAATGCTTAGATTTTTAAAATTTTGCCCATAACATTTGTTGGACTAAGCAGGGAGTATACTACTACATTTTGGGCTATCATCGAATTATTTAAGTAATTTGGTGAATGTTTCTTAATGTGGTGGACTAATTTGACTGGCTTCGAAAACTGCCTAAATTATAAGACATCCGAAAATACATAATAAAGCAATACTTATTTGGAAGTTAAAAAATTTTATAATCTCATTTCGGTGTTAATTTCTCTATACCTTTTACGTATTTTCTTCTACTTCTTTACCTTTTACGTATATGTATTGAAAAGTTATACAATCTTTTCATTTCTAATATTTATATATAATTTTTCTAATGAGTTAAACTTCTTATTAACATTATAGCCTCATCAATTACTTATTAACGGGCGTTAGAATCATATCTACTTCAAGAAAAAGAAATATTTTTATTAAAACATTATTTTTATACATTTATATAATAATTTCTCTACATTGTATTCAGTCTTATTATGAATTTGAGACTGAATTTTTTGGACACTTAAAATTCAGTATTGATTCTTTTTTTATACTAAAAATAGTTAAATACAATATGTTTCAATACCTTCACGCTATTAATTATATCTAATACTTTGTTGTCAGTTTTGATTGGTCTTTCTGCATTTGCTAAGCTTTAGCTTATTTAGGCTGACAAAATGAATCTATATAGTTTGTTACCTTGTTAAAATCTATTTTTAGATAGATTGAAAAAAAATTTCATTTCTAAAATATAGCTTAGTACCCTCAATTTGAGTTTAATTCTGTCAATTTATTTAAATTATGAAACATTTAAACAGGGAAGTTATTTTATGTCGCTATTATATAATGTTCACATTGCATATTGAAATCTACAAATAGATTGCGGCAAAAAAAATATAGAGACTATTTAAAGAAATTAACAAACTACAGTACTTTTTCATATAGAAACAGGACCTTCAGTACACTATTAAATATTAGGGAATATTCAATAAAAACTTTTCGTTTTGAATGCATGAAAATGTTACAATTGTAATCAACTAATCTGTAAAATTGTTAATTTAGTTATTCAATGTGAAGACCCTACACCTTTATTGAATGGTAAACATGCACAGAGCAATAATGTGAGCACTTACGGGACCATCGTCGAATACCAATGTCACAGAGGTTACAAACTTATTGGCCCAAAACGAATTTCTTGTTTACCAAATGGTCAATGGGATAATGAAGCACCAATTTGCAGAGGTAAGTGCTGTCTCTATTTTAAAACAAAAAAACACACAAGAAAGCAAATATAAACAACTGATAATTATTAACAAATCACATCATTCAATATTTTTATTGAAGTAAGCAGATAATAAAAGTAGCAGTGGATTACAAACAGTATTGAAAGCAAAAGAAAAGTGACTTTTTCTAGGTTTTTGCAGTGAAAAATGAAAAGAAGTGAAAAACTGAAAAAAAAACTAATATCTTTCTTTTAATAGAGATTGAGAAATTTATACAAGAAGTAAGCGATCAGAAAAATAAAATTTGTTCTGCTTTAAACCACCTAACAACCTTCAGTGTATTAACCAAAAAGAAAAAAACCCTTGTAAAAAAGGTGCTTTAAATTTTATTGCAGTAGAAGAAACACCCCCACCTCCCAGAACAACTACAACAACTACGACAACTTCCACTACAACTACAACCACTACAGCTCGAGCACCAAGTGTAATACCAACGAGAGAAACGAGACCGGTCAATCGAATCATTACTCGACCCACATATCACAATATCCACACAACAACAGAGGCCAGTACAAAGATTATAAGGAGACCAACGCATACGCCTCAGCGACCAGTTGTAGATACCACTAACAGTGGAACAGCACATGTTCCTCACATAATTGTGGCTTCACATCCTCAAGAGAATCAAATTATTGGTACAACAAATAATATCAGGGCAGATCAAACACCTAGGGTTAATATACCTCTGTCAGTGGATGGTGACAGGAAAGATATACTGGGCGGCAGATTGAATATTGGTGCCATTATAGCTTTAGGTGCTTTTGGTGGTCTTGTATTTTTGGTGGCGATAATAACGACTATTGTAATTCTTGTACGAAGGTACGTATCATGTCTGATTTTAAAACCTAAATGTAAATCTAACTTTAAAAATATAATTCTATCATCCTCATGTCTGTTTTAAGAAAGGTTCTTCATTTTGCGGGCTAAAAATTAATTTATTTTTTAAAATTGCAGTATACAAAGCTTGTCTGCTATTCCTATTCTGTCACACACTATTTTATCACCTTCACTCGATCATTCTTTACTTCTAGAAATTCCAAATTTCAGCCTGGTTCTGCTTAAGAATTGACATTATTCTTTTACTTTAATAATGTACTTCTTTCTACTATATTTAGAGATATATTGTATACATGTAATTATTCCATATCAAATATGAAGTTAGTTTATGGTTTCATTTTAGTTTTCTTAATTTGTAGTGAATAGATGTTACACAATAATATTTAAATACGATAGTTTTTATTTGTGTATTCTGTTGTAAGATTATAAAATTTCTTTATGGAGTACGATCATTTTTATACATAGAACGTACATTTATAAATTTATATTTAGATATAAATTGGGAAAATATATAGGTCAATAGTATATATTATAATACAGGCCAAAAAAACCTCGAATTTACTGACAATATACATATTTCTTTATATGTAAATGAATCATCGTAGCGGTCACTCATTACGTCACACCATTTGTAACATTTTTAGACCACTGTCCCCAGTGTTATAGATGATACCAATTTTATTTTCCTCCTTTTTCTTTTCTCCTTTTATTTCTCCTCCCCCTTCCACTTTCCACACTAACTTTTGTTGTTTTCTTTCAAATTGAAAATGTTTGCTTTCAAATTGATCAGAGATTGTGTCTTATTTCAAAGAAGCAAACAGTTTTTTCCATAATTTATCAAAAGTGACAGATTATTAATAATGTTTAATAACAATAATTTCTTTAACTTTGATAAATCTATATAAAAACTCCCTCCTTTCTAAGCCAATTTGAATTCTGAAGTATTAACCAAGCAGCTCTGATGTAAGTACTGAAGGGCCTATAAACGATAGGCCACAATTAAACATTCAAATCTCACCTTACAAAAAGAGTACTAATTGAAAGGACTGTCAGTCGCAAATGACAATAGGTCAACAATTACATAGAAATCAAATAAGTAACACAGGGAATGTCATCTTCGTTTAGGTGCTTAAAATTACATCTTTCTGATTGCTATTCAAAATAATGTTCACTTATTAATTTCCGTATAGACTTGAACTAATTTATTTTACCATATGCTAGGTTAAAAATAATAAAATTCTCTGTAACACAACACAACGAATCCAAAAACAAGAAATCAACTGATTTCATCCACTGATACTGAATACAATTTTGTACATACACAACAGTTCGATGCGGCCAAGAAAAAAGCATATGTTACCGCCTGTGCGCGACATGCCATCTCGCTGGTACACACTACTAGCGCTGCCATTTCCCGACCAGCAGATCGGGAGAAGAGAGTTCTCGCGCAGTTACGCCACAGCTCACAGGGCTGGATATTTCTCCAACCCATTATAGCATCCGTGTTCTTTTAAATACGCATAATGTAGCGACAAGTGTGATATTAAGAAATATTTTTATGTAAGGTACGAATGATACAAACGACCCATTTTTAAGAGCCACATTTCGAAGCTGACACATTGGTAAGGAAGTTCTAAACACTAGACAATTATTACGGTACCCAGAAGCTATTAATACTATGCAGATATAAACCTGGAAAAAGAAAAAATATTAATGGAAATAAATTTTATAAAAGTCTCTGAAATTGCCCCGTAAAAAGAGACCCATCATGAAAATCTTTAAAGTGAATACAAAAATTATCTGAATTATTCAAAAAGGTTTTCGACCTTAGAGAGATATTTTAAAGACCTGTAGTTACAGTTTCTCAATGATACGTAATTTCACACATGGTACAGAAAAATATTGCGTTTACAAGACAGTGAAACTGATTATTAGGAAACCAATTATATGTTGTTTATGAGCATTCAATGTACTCAATATACAAATATAATACAATTCAATGCTTTAATTGAAAATAATTTAACAAGTTTTAACTGAAGTTTTTAAGTATGATTATATAACCATTTTCCAGTCATTGATCGAAATTTTATCAAAGCCTTTTCCCAAACATGCATGATATAAATCAATTACATTACAATTGTTAGTTATTAATACAAGCATATGGGTATCGTAATAAAAAGCAAGGTGTCTTTGCAATCACAGTTTTGTTCCAAGTGTATATGTTTGATCCATTTTGTCAGCTTATTACACTAGAGCACATGCTATAGCACCTTGAAAGATGACAAGCACAAAGAATTTTTTGTCAAAGAATTTGAAAATACAAATTCACACAAATCTAAACCTCCACGGTTCTCAAATTTTTACACAGTTACAATGGATTAAGGTGAAGGTGACACGTCTTTACCTAAACTAGAATGTATATAAATTCACCTCCTAAACAAATTTTTTTATCGGAAGCATGTTAGTTTTAAGGATAGGAATAGCAGAATGTACTTGCATTGTTTGTCCCCAGTAAAGTCTATTTTGTTTAATTTATATGGAAATTTGCATATATTGTGTTTCAGAGGTTACAACAGAATATATCCGGTATTGAGTTTTGTAAGAGTAAAAAACTTAAATATTCCAATAACTTCTAAATCTCAGAAAAAATCCCAAAGGATTTTCGATAATTTCTGAGGTTACATTTCATAAATATTTATTTAAGAAAATTATCCCTATAAAATGTTAATATGATTAATTTGGGACATTAAAAGGAAACTGTTAAGAGTGAATATGTTAAGGGTTAGGGAATCAATAGTACATAATATAAACAAAAGCAAGGCAAATAGTGAATGTGAATAAGTCATTTCATAACAGAAACTATGTATTACCTCCTTAGCTTTCTCTAAACGCAGATCAAAATAAATATATTTCTTTGAATATTGATATGAGGTACATGTGATTTAATATTTCATAAAATTAATATTTTGTTAAAACGTAGTTCAAATAATGTTATGTGTGAAGTCAAGAGGAAGGAAAACCAATGGAATTCTTACAAATAAATGAAGCAATTTATAAATAGTATTCCTCTATCATGCAAAGACAAAATACAATTAATATCAAATAAAATTATTTTTCATGTTGCAAGACTCAGACTCTGGACTTAAAATATACATAATATGTATGTATGATTTAAGCTTTGAGCTTTAACGAGCAAGGTTTCATCAAACATTATTCTTTAAACATAACACTAACTAAAAGGTGGGAATAGCTGTTTTCTATATTGTCTGTGTCAAAAAGCACTGTTTTCTCTACTGCTATGTCTATGTATAGGCAACAACACATTCAAATAATTATATTTTTACCTCTGGCTTTAGTGTTCTTTTTTAAATTCTTCCCTTTAATTACAATCAGTTTTTTGGTCACAAAAAAGATAGAGTTAGAAAAAAGGAGCTACAAAGTTTTCATAATTTTCCTTTGTAGTAAATCAATATAGCTTTGTATAATAAATATCTACATAACAGTCCATTCTAATCATAAAATAAATATAGCCATATAAGCTTAGAGATATATAAACTTGCATTATAAATGGTAAATAATTTAAACCGTATACCAAGTTTATTTAAAATTCCATATTGAAAACTGACAAATAGTCAGTCCTAATATACCGTAGGTTAGAAAACTCACAAATATAAAAAAGGAAAGAAGTTTATATGTAACGGTGAAGGTTTTAAGGTTGTCTTGATGTAAATAAGTGACCAAATATAAAACGATAAGGCTGTCACAACATGTCTAGGATAAAAGTTTATTTGTCATGTACTATAGATTTTGTTAACATGTAATTAAAACTTTTATAGAGTAATTTCTTTGTCCAAGCAATTATAATAATAGCAATGGTCCCAAGATTAAGTTACCTGTCTATTTTAAGACTTCTTAAAAGTATTTAACTTTAAATGAAAACGAATAAAGGGATGGAAAAAAATTATAATGTTTCTAGTCTTTGATAAATTTAAATTAACTGTCCAATTTGATTCACAGAAATCGCAGTGCCAAACATTACCGCCATCATGTCTCACCTGACTGTAACACAGTAGCCTCATTTGACTCATCCAGCTCGGAATCCCGCAATGGTTTAAACCGATATTACAGACAAGCCTGGGAAAACCTACACGAATCAGCAGGTACCAAAGCTTTAACAAAAGCTAATCACTCACCACTCAGACGTAAGGACACGCTCGACGAGCCGATGTCTTACAGAACCCAGCACAGAGAAGGTCTGAAAGATGGTTCGGAACTCGTGATTTCCGATGTCGCCGCCTATCCTTCCCGCAATCATCATGATAAAAAAAGGCATCACCACCACCATCATCATCGCGACCAACATGCGAACTCATCACGTCACAAAGATTGGAATGGACGTGACAGAGAGCAGCGAGTCACGCATCATAATCATAAACCTAGGTATTAATATATCTTAATTGGGGTGCGCACAAATATGAAAAACTAAAGTTATTTATATAAAACCTTGTAACCATGTGAGCGAATATACTTGTCACAGTATTGTTATTGCGATTTGTCACTTCAAAATGATATAAAATTTCATTAATTAATCGGAACAACATTCTATATAGTATGAAGCTGAATGATCCACACTTAGAGATGATTATTTCCCAAGTGAAAATTATATCAAAATCAGAAACTGTAAATATGTTTGATAAAGCCTTTCTTAAATAAAAGCACCCTTCTCATAAAGTGTTAATTTCTTATTATTGTTTCATAATAATAAATTGCTAATTTTATAAATAAAACTTAACCAACTTACTTTATGCTAGTAAATCAAAAAACAAAAGTTACAATCTACAAGACTGAGGATGATTAATAATTATGCAAAAAAATTACTATTGACTCTACATTATTTTTATGGTGAAAAGTTCTTTAATAAATTTTTTAATTCATAGCATTGTTAAAATACTGTTCGTCTAAAAGTTATGATTTTTAGATGAACAGTACTCATAACTTTAAAACTAAAAATCAGCCAGGGTAAATATTACTAGATATGCCTTATTGATATTAATTGAAATACTAGCTCATATGTGTGGCAAGGTTTATGATAATATCAAAGATTGGGGAAGGGATTACTTAGTAGTCAGATTTTGAAATGTCGGGATAATTTAATTTTTACTAAAACAATGTCCAAAATATTATTACCTGATATGATTACCTTGGTCATTTCTTTGTTACAAACAGTGTTTTACCCTTTCTTCTTATTACATATTCTGTTTTTTAGAAAATCCACGTTGCGTGAATCGTTGTTATATGAGAAAGCTAAAGATTAATAAAATTATGTAAAAATAATATTCTGCAACATATTCTATAAAGAAAATTTTTTACAACTTGAAGAATTTTTCTTTAAATAAAATAAAAATTTCTATGCCAAAACAGCGATGATTCTGAAATATGTAGTCTTATAGGTGGGAAAATGCAAAGTTTATGATGATTTTTATAAGGTGGGGCACGAGACATAGTGTAAATATTACGTTTATTTAGTTTTACCTTTTAATATGTATAGAATCTGAAATATATTACTTCAGATTAATTTTCTCAATAAATATTTTATCTAAAATATAAAATTAATCTAATCATAAGATTTTTGGAAGAATTTTGAATCATGCATACTTAACTAAATTAATTATGTGTAATTTTATTATAGGGTTTTAGTATCCCTATACATCGGTTTAATATGGGATTAAAGTTTAAAATAACTAGCAAAATTTAAACATGAATATATTGTAAATTTATCACTTTATGACATTTTTGATGTATAGCTTAAGAAATAATTAAGAGAAAGAAAAGATTAATGTTGATCATATCATTTAAAATAATGAGGAAACTTTTTTCAACTAATTGATTAAAGCAAGAATGACTTGAAGCTCAACAAATATTTTCATAGTCACTTTAGCTAAGGTGAATGTAAAAAATTTAGGCTGAAGTAATAATACTCTAAACCTAGATACATCAGAGTGATCACTTTAAAGTCAGGTCATAAGAAAATGTATGAAATGTAATAAATCTTTAACATGTTTTATAAAACAAAAAATAATACTTTAAAACAATTCTAGTAATTCTATAATGCTTTATAACATTTCAATCAAAAATGTTATATTAAAGAAAGTACTAAAAACTATTCAGAGTGCCATTACTGAGGCAAAAACCATTAACAAAATATATAAAAGAAAGATCAAATTTTTTACCGTCTTATTTATAACTTATATATAATCAAATAATGGATGAAAAATACAAAATTGTATTATATGTATTTGCTAAGACGTGACATATTATTATGAATTTTAGTTTTAAATATAATAGAAAAAATTATTTTACAACATACAAAATTACTTAAGCAAAACAGTTTGTAAGAATAATAAATATAATGATAAATCTTAGAATAAAAACTTAGTGTGATAAATATTTTTAACTTTTATTTCTACATATGTCCACAGCACTGTAGTGAGTTACATGATCTAACTGAAATTTCAATTAAGCAAAATAATTTGTCAGCGGTAACATAAAATAATATACCATTATATTAATAAAACATTTTCTGATAGATTATTTTGCGAAATGGATAATCAATCTAATAACAAGCTAACCTTTTTTTTAATCAAAGTGAAGAGGTAATAAAAACATTTTTACCCTTTATGTAGCGACACATTGCAGACACCATCAAATTATTATTGAAAATTTTATAAATTCTACTCAGTATTACATAAAATGTTTCAATTTTATAATAATTTAACTTTTTTTAAATACAATTGGTGGGCTAAACAAAATTGAAACACCACAATTGTGAATTTTATATTTAATAGGAAAATGTTATTATTGTAAACAATAAATCAATCAATTAAAAAATAGGCTGCAAAATTTGTTTACATTTCGCCACATAGATAAAAATTAATGCAAATTTTTTATGAAAATGGTATTTCTTGATTTCTATTTTTGATTATGCTTAATTTATTTCTATAATCTACATACAGTATTTGTTACATAGCCTACATTATGATGTCTATATACAATATACATTGTATAATTTTGTGATAAAGATTTAAATGCTTCATTATCAAAATACCTATATAGGCATAATGTAACTTGGTTGACAATTCGATCTTTATGACTTAATTTGTTATTTGGAGCTTGTAATTAAATATCTTGGATTTTTTTGGGTGGTGTTTCTAAAGAAAACAAATTTTTTTTGGAGTTATATGCAGGAAGCTAGGGATTCATCCGGGATATCTCTACACTCAATTAATTTTCATAATCAATTTCATTTGCAGACTATTCTTTTACAAGCTGTGATTAACGAACGAAACATATCTGTATAAATGTAACAAAAGTATAGAATTGTGTGAATTGCTATTGATTCTTCTTCTTCAAGTGTCTTCTTCTTGTCGGAAATTGGCAATTATTATGGCTACTCTAATCTTGGATGTAAATAAATATACTATTCTCTCAAGTTGCACAACCAAGACATCCTTCTTCCTTCAATACTTCTTCTGCCTTCGATTTAATCTTGCATGACCAGTCTTAACAGGGTGTATCCTCTTATTTTATGTCCAAGAAATTGCAATTTTGTAGCTTCAATTATATCTATAATTTCCATGTCTTTTTTAATTCTTCTTAAAATGTAGATATTTTTTACTCTATCCATCCATGATATTTTTAGGATTCTTCTGTATAATTGCTACCTTAAATGTCAATGCTTCTACTATTCTCTCTTCCATAAAAGAAATTGGTAAAGATTGAGCACTTTGCCAGTCGAACTTTTAGCTTTAGACTAAAATTTCTATTTGTGAGTACTTTCTTCATTTTAATAAAAATAACTCGCATTTACTTTATTTTCATTTCTATTTCATTGGAGTATTCGACTTGTTCTGAATTGTCATTTATCGACTTGTTCTATATTTTTACCGTTGATGAGGTTCGTGTTATTTCGGTGACTTTTTTCAGACTATTGTGAATATAGTTTTCTTTATATTTAGAGCCTGATCGTGTCTCTCACTACATTCGGCCACTGGTTGTTGTCAGTCTCTATTTTCTATATTTCCTGTCAGAATGACCCTACTGTCTGCATATCTAATGTTATTTATCGGTATACCATTTACCTTAATTCCTACTATTTCTCTTTCTAGAACCTTCTAATGATTACAACAAAGAAAATATATATATATATATATATATATATACATATATATATATATACATATATATATATGCAGAGCCGGATTTAGGGGGGAGGGCACGTGCCTCCCCCCCCAGGAGTTCCAGAATAATCTATTTATTTTGTTTAATTCTCGCAAGTTACAAAACAATATACATAAAAATTCCATACAAATATTTTTTTTAACAATGAAAAGCGCGTTTGCGTGAGCTAAATTATAGAATAAATAATACCGTAGCTACTACCCATAGCTACTACGTATGTAGTCTACAATTTTGAGTTGCACGCGTGTCTGCGAGCGAGCGATCGGCAAGAGTTTTTTCCTGCTAATTTACTTCAATTGAGACTCGTTGCCAACTTGGTTGTGCCCCCCCCAAAAAAAATTCTGTATTCGCCCTTGTATATATGTTTACGTACTTTTTACTCATTGTACTTTTAATTCTGTGATAGTATAATGGAGTGTTCTTAGCAATCACTGATTATACCTAGAGCTACACAATTTTGGTGGTCGGGACAGAAATTAACTATAAAACAAATACCGGTGTCATGAAAAAATCGGAAATAAAATGTCAAAGTCATATTAATCAATTTATTTAAATAATTATCTAAAGTTGACATAATACACAATAAAAAATAATGATACATCTAAGCTCATAAAATTTTATTTTGGTGTGATTATTTAAGGCAACAAAGAAGCCCATTGCACAATATCTGGTATATTCAGCACATAAAAAAACCAGAAGAATATATTTTGTAACAACACCTAATACTGTCAGATCACAGAGAACACTGAAAGACCTAACAGGCAAATGAGCTAGTAAATAGTACAAAATACTACAACTTCAGACACAGATTGCATCAACCTTAACTAATATGTTTTCTCTATACTCTCTATTTCAAATTAATTTATTTAATATTATGAAACATTTTAACACAGAATTTAAATCACAGAATATCAGTTATTATTAAATAAGATATGAACAATGCGTACTAAATATATCTCCAAATATTTCAGTTTGTTTAACAAAAGGTGGTGAAAGTCTTGTTGAATTTCTATAAAATTAATAAAAGGAAGCAGATGTTGGAAACATAAGTGCCTTAGTATTACAGTGAATACAATCCTAGTGTATAAAATCAGGCTAATGTGAAGTTCAAAAATTAAAAATATATTTTGACTTTATGAGCTATAGTAATTTTAACAATTGGGCTTCATCAGTTTTATATATGGTTTAATAACAACATATTTGATACTAAATTAGACATGAAATTCATTAATTATAACGTTGTGCCATTAGTCACATTAGGTAATAGATTAATAGACAGTTTTTTTGCAAATCGATCAAAGGCTTTTACTGGTTCACTTTTGTTACAGAGTTGCTTTGTAGGCATCTGGTGTTCTTAAAACTCTCTATTTGCAGACATTTTTGAATTTTTGTTCTCAATTTCCAGGTCACATGGTCAATTCCTCGCTTTTTATTAAACTAACCTCAATCCCTAATTAGATGGCATAGATTCGAAATAACGCGTAAATTTTCAGCGCCACTCATATTAAAATAAATTGTTTGTAAATTAACATGCAACATCTCTTTCCATCTTCTTTAACACAATTATCCCAAACGTACTCTATAATTTCTAGTCATCTAATGAAAAATGACGATGTATTAGAAGACATTTTAAATTCAAGAAAATGATAAATTGATTTTAAAATAACTAATATCACAAACTTTTCTGTAACCACAGCTGGTATTTGTGCTATTAGGAATAGCATGGCTTAGTGGTTATAAATACTGATTAAACCATATTCAAAAATATAAAATATTTTTCTGAAAATCCTTTACTTTTAGTTAGACTTCTACCTTGACAACATAATACTGGAAATATTACCTCTACTATCTTTTTTTAAGCATTTTAAAAGCGATTACAACAGACATGTTTGGTTCATGCTTTCAAAATGGAGTGGTATATATTTTTTTATTTTATATTCGCATTATTCTTTATTTCCATCTTTGATATGATAATTACATACATTGAAATAATACACTATACAGCTGTAGTATTTATATAACACTTAATATGCTAGAAATGAAAGTTTTTATTTCTCCCACGTAAAGCCACAACGGGTGGCTGTGTATGTGTTATTTCTATCGCATAAATTTTTCGCATAATTCATATACAAAAAAATTAACGCAGATGAATCCCAATCATTATTTATCATAAACAATATAATATTCTTCATCAAAGAAAATCACTTTGTTATCCACACACGACCAGTCATTCTAGACAGCGATATGTTTAAAATATTAAAATTGATCCCACCAAAGTTCTGACATACAGATAAAAAGATTTTCAATATTAACTTTAAAATCCTTTAATACAGCAATAAAAAAATTCCACATAAAACTTTCAGATAAATTCTTCATTAAATCTTATATATGGAACAATAGGTAAAAGACAGATAAAAAATGAAACAGTTCATTACTGCGTTTTTAATTTATATGGACTTCGTAAGCATCTTTAATCAGATATCCAAAAAAACGCTTTGGATTTGCAACCACAACTCTGCCAAAGTATGATTTTTTCGATTAAAATTGTCCTATTACACGTATTAGAAAGTTCATGGTCGCATTTAAAAGCTAAAATGAACCAGTTTCTTTTTCAAAAGAAATTCATTGTATTTCAGTTTTTCTAAAAAAACTAAAATATAATGAATTTCTTTTTTTACTCTTAATCAAAGACTCTTTTAGTTTAAATAAAATAAAAAATGGCGCTTCATATTTGACTTATTTGTGATATGGACATCCCAAAAATGTACTTGAGTATTAGGCATTATATAATTTAAACATCCTCTTAATTTAAACATTCTGCTTAACAAAAGCGTACACAGCTAAATTTTTTTGTTAAAGGCATTAGAGCATATTTTAAATACAAGCAGTTAGCAGAACGCTTTCACCAAAACGCTTTGTATCAAAAGCTTCAGTTGCTTTGGGCTTATGTCACAAAAGGGGACATTTCACCATGAGCATTGCCTATGCATTATGTTACAAACACCTGTTTTTGTCTTTGCATTAAAAAAAGTAGTCTACCTATACAAATAGACTAATGTAAAAACTGTTAAAATCCCGATAAAGGTGCATGTCGTTGGCTTATTCTCAAGGCAGATTTGGCACTTTGCACATCATTAGCGATTCTTTGAATGGTGTCAAAAAAGTATATATATATATATATGTATATATGTATATATATATATCAGAAAGCTTTATTAATATCTGCCCAAAGGAGTATGCAAAAACAAAATATTGGATATACCATAGTGACCTTAAACATCAGTCATCTTTGTGGAAACAAGCATCGTTAAAGTACTAGATTCGCTGATATGGTTATAACAGCAGATACCACATATATGAAGGTCTTTGTCCTCAAAATATGTTATATAAATTTAGTGAAACATATACCTTGGAAACTCCAGGCAATTATTTGTAATGGTGGAACTGATAAATTACTAATAATAAACTTCATTTATCATGTAATATTTGTATTTTTTTCAATGCTTATAATTTTAAGTTTTGCCATTCACGCTTTTGTCAAATAGACTGTATGTTAACATGTACTAATATTATTCCCTATAAAAACAAAAACAATTAGAAAAGTTTCTAATATCATTTATTGCACGTCTAAATTACATTTTATGTTTGTATATTTTTTAAAAATCGTATTTTGAAGGTACTCACTAAGAGATCCATTCTGAACCTTCTTCTCAAAAGTCTAAAAACTTCGATCCAAATCTGTACATCTATTCAAAAATATGGATTGAATTGAGAATTAATTTTTTTGAATTAGGTTAAAAAATTAAAAATTGTCTTCATTTTTTTCAGCTTTATTGTCAGTAATAAATATAAAATTGAAATTTACATACATTCTTCTCATTTTTAATATATATTTTTATTCTAAATCTATTCGCCACCAAGCTAGGTCTCGCTTAATCTAACTTCTAACGTCGTCGTATTAAAAACTTAATGCCTCTCTTCTAAGCCATATCATTATAGTTCACAAATGTAGGACAATTATATTTAATGTATTTGTCAGACATTTCTCTATATCACACAAATTTCTAAAGTTTCCTTACTTTAATTTCCTAAAAATTGTGATGCATCCTCATTGTATTTTTCAAGTTATTTATAAAATGTACAAGCCCACTTGAAATACTAGTATCTTTATGTACTTTACACTGCTGTAAAATTAATTCATCATTTTTACATAAAATAAAACACCACTAATTATAGTTTGAAAGGATAATTTTTTAACCTTTATGAACAAAAGCATACAATAACCACATGTGAAAAGTTATTCTGTAACAATTTATTAAAAAGACACGACAATATCATAACACACAAAAGGATATAAATAGGACATTCTGCTATACTTTCCATGAAGCATAATTATTGTACAAAATTAAAAAATTGTATTCCTGCCTTGAAAAAAGAAATTAAATTGCTGTATTAAAAAAAGCATCTAATAAGACGTCCAATTAGCAACGTAATAAGCAACTACGATATGATATATACTTTTGTTACATTTGGCTTACGTACTCACACACATGGTTATACTTGTAAACACTTTGCATGATCAAAATACAAGTATATCTACTCTTTTATTTTGTTGAACAAATTCGAACTGAAAAGCTTATTTTTAGGCAATTTGCATCATCACCTATATTTATACAACCCTCGCAATAAATCCTTATAAACATATTCCATAATTGCAACATAGATAAAAATACAAAATTCGTCTCTTCTTGTACAAGGGTAATCTTGCAATTTTTATAGACAAACTGGGATAAAAATAGTTATCCCCAACCTATTAACTCAGCGATACCAACATACCAATTAATTTAAACATCAAAGACACTCATTATTAAGACAGTTGAATGAGACTATCTACCTATCTACGTAGTGTAAAAATACAAAAATGATATTGCGCATGCTATATTCACAATTTCAAGTTTTTCCATGAAATTCTAAGAATCCTAAATGGAATTTTTAAAACCGCAATTTCATTTTTCATTTTGTATTTATTGTATGTTCAATTTTGAGCTTATGACGAGTCAGTCTATATAATGTATGTATAGTACAGGATATTTCCCCAGCCCGTTCGTACATATAGGCATTATTTAAAAATTCTTAGTTGCAATGTATTAACTATAAAATAAAAATAAAAAGCAAGAAATAATTTTGGAATAATGAAACTCTAGTTTGCAGGTGAACTGAAATTATTCAATTGTTCTAAATATTCCCTCAAATCTTGGTAGGTGTTGTATATGATAATATAATTAGTGTTAAAATATTGAAATAAGATAGAACGGGGCAAGATCTACCATCGTCAATTTGTTATTACAGATATGAGATATAAAGAAAATAACAAAAATATTTGCTACAAATTCCAAGGGATATCTGAATAAACATATTTTTTTCAGTTTACTGATAACCTTCAATTTGAACGTACTGCCATTTCAATAATGTCATCAACTTCAATGAAACAATTTAATACTTTTATGACTTGATAAATAACTGAGACCAACCTTATGCACTTGATACTTTAAACCTTTGTGCGTGCTTTTTTGTTAATTTCTTCAACCAGGAATAGAAAATATTGGGAACGTAGGTTCTCAATATTTTCTATCAACATAATGTAACATCGATGTTACACCACAGTAGTATTTTCAGAGTAGTTTTATAGCAACAATATGAATAATAACGTTAAAAAGGAAATCCTATGACGTTAAAGAAAACTCTGTAAGAGAAATTATTAAAAACAATTCCATCACAAAAAGGAAATCCGCCTTAACGGTTCATCTCTGTGAATTCTAGAAATCAGTTTTTTCCATACAGCAATAATTGGCCCATTCTTTCTTTATTTCTAATTATATTGGTTTAATTTATCCATTATAGTTATATATTCGCCCTTTGTCCATTAAAAGTTTAAATAATGATATTAACAGCAAAAATCAATTAAAGGAGTGGTTGTTTAGGTGAATCTTTGGCGGAG
Organism: Druceiella hillmani; assembly: GCA_039881145.1. Lineage (NCBI taxonomy): Eukaryota > Metazoa > Arthropoda > Insecta > Lepidoptera > Hepialidae > Druceiella > Druceiella hillmani. Next base: position 40,463,356 of record JAYKKI010000011.1, read on the forward strand.
GAGTTCATAATGAATTTGTATGAAATGTAATGCAACAAATGACACTGATATATTATGCATATAGCCTACTTTAAAATTAAAGTTTGTGCTTAAAAATAACTAATATTACTACAAGTAAATAAATGATATAATCAATTCCTTTCGTATTCTTCATACTTGTAAGTATGAACGTCATTTGACACCGTAGAGTGCAATTCAGCGCAAGCCTCATTTGCGGGTTAGATCTCGCATTGGCCAGTTCAGTCCACTTTGTTTCTCACTTCAAATGTTTCATTTGATTGTTTATTGTCGTATTCAGATAATTTCTATCTGTGGTATAACATCTAGCCGAGGTATAACTTCTATATATGGTTTAACATATGACTTGGGTTGAAACCTGTGGTTGGCAAACCAACTTATAGAAACTGTAGAAATTATAAAACTGTAGAAATACATAATACTATATGATGATGGCGATATTTTAGTAGAATTAAAATCTACTCGTGATGGAAAAAATAATTTATATCAATTTAGGTAAGAAGCAGTAAAAAATTCAGCAAGTAAATGCAATATTTGAAGGTTCCTGGAAGATCCATTATTTTAATAAAACCATATAATAATTTTAAACTTGTATCCAACATGTTCTAGAAAAAAACCCAACTATGGCATTGCAACTGATACATGTGGAAATCGATGATTCTAGTTTAAACACACTTTATTTAGAAGTAACTCCTCTCCTATTGTATTAATATTAACGTGACACTTGAAATAAATTTCCTAAATTTTGTATACTTGCAACAGTTACCAAAATGTTTCAACAACAATTTCTGAGAACAAGAACAACAATTTTTCTGGGAATTTTGAACTTATATCTTTAATCAGAAAATCTGGCACTCGATGAGGTAATCAAAGATAATACAAGAACTAAAGAAAATTGTCTCTTATAACACATGTCTACGACAAAAAATACTTTTAATGCTGATCGTCCTTATGGGTATGGTATAGATTTTTATTTATCTACACCATTCGTACTTACGAGCTAAATTATTTTAGCTGTATGATGGATGATGGGAGAGAGCTTTATAAAGGCTTAAGAAATTTTAAATATCATGCATTTTGCTTGGGTTTAGCCCAATGATGAATAAATGGGAACTGAAATTTTATGTCAGTAAGTACAATTTGAAGTTTTGTGGCAGAACGTAGATTTTTTCATAATGTGACTTTTTATTTTATATAAATTATTTAATTTTTTTAGGTGGGTTAAAATTAATTTCCAAAATATAAAAAATTTATAGTTGGCACCAACATCCAGTTCAGCTTATGGTGTCATTTCAAATCTTATTTCAAGCAATGCTGAGGTAAGACACGTAATAACGAGTTCTATTATTCTGAACATGTTTATCTCCTTCAGATGTCAGTCTAAAATGCTAGAATAATATTTGATCCACTGTCAATTGTGTTCTGCGACACATTGTATTAAAAAATTAGCTTATACGCGTTTCGTATAAAGTCAGCGTTGTACCCTGCGTTTCATATAAATCATATATATTGGCTTAGTGACAGAAAAGTTATATTTATCTGACTGCATCAGCCTAACGGTTTCCTTTCAGTTCATTATAATTGTTTTTTCTTACATTTGCATTCTACCATAGCAATGTGAATGTAATGGGATGTATATGAAAGCACGACGAAAACGTTTTAACATGGAAAAATTGCATCAAGATACAAATTCACTTTCATTTCCCCTCAGACTTATATAATGTTTTTAACAAACTTTTGTCTCCAAATTATCAAAAAAAATTTTAAAAAATAGTTTATTTTTATAAAAAAGATATTGTTAGGGACAATATACCTAATTTAAAGTCGATCAGCTAACATCTTTTGAGATTCAAAACTTATTTTCTATTTTTCTTTTCCCCGACAACTCGTAATGTGACCACTTTCTAGCAATTTTTTTGGTTCACGTCGAGAAGTTCACATTTCGTAGCTGCTAACATTGCATATTCTAACAATTGTTAATTAATATAATGTTTGATAATAATCATGTAGACCTGAATGCTAAAGATATAATATTAAATGTTAGAATCAATACCAGAAAGCTCCTATAGAAATTATTTCCCAAGTTTTATAAGCCGTATCACGTTACTCATTAACAACAAATTTCCTTCATAATTATTATTAAGTTACTTTCCCCTTTCTTTTAATCAATTAAAAACTTTGGTTTGATTACAGTTATCAATAAATATAAAATGAAATAAGTTTTGTCAGTGAATTTTAAAGAGTCTTGTCGCCACTGTCTTTTGAAGAACAAATGAGACTTTAAAACTTAAATGAGTGAAATGAACTTTTAAACTTAAATGAGTGAAAATCATCTTTTCTGAAGTGTCTTGAAATGCATTCAAAATTAATATCAATATTTGATAAGTAATAATTATCCATCATGTGTCTTTGTACTCAAAATCAATAAACACATAAGAGACAATAATCATTCATGAATTTTTTTTTGTATTTTATACCATTGTTACCGTAACCAATGCTGCATGAAAACAAGTAACCTCATTCTGCCTGCTTCGATCACAAGCAAACTGAAGCTTACCAGAATTTTATAAAATAACATACTAATTATACCGCATTCCTTTCAATAGCTTTGGCAGTTGCAAATTGAGAAATTGCCGACATATTCGGCCTTCTAAAGCATCACAGAGGCAACAGGTATGTTAAATGAAACTATTCGGGATATAAAAAAAGTAACCATACAGATTGGACAGATTATAATGAGAAACATCAAATATATGGCAAAAAAAATGATTGTGTCTTTTTCAAAATATTATATGAAAATTTTTCACTTATACAGCCCAGTGACACGATGACATAAAGTTCAAGCATAAATCTATTTAATAAATTGGCAGTAATCTGATATTGCTTTATGAATATTTTTATTGTTATATAAAAAGGCAAAAATGATCTTATAATATTGATATTATAGATGGAAGACATGTTGTTCAGAAGAATAATTTTCAGCAGATTAAATTGGTTTTAGTCACTCAAAAACCCCATATAATTTTTGCCTCCTGAAACTACACGACATATAATTGTTATAGAATAAGGCTTGTAATATAAAGTATAAAATGGGTAAATAAATTTTGTATTATTTATGAACAGTTTATTTAGATGGAATGGAAAGTTAGTAAAAAACTAATCATAAATTTAAGCTTATAATAAGAAAAAAGGACAAAAAAATTAAAGGTTCAAAAATATTGCCTGGTTGTCATACTTCTGACTACATGTGGAATATTTAGGGAAAGAAGTGGATAGTAAAATGTGATTAGACAAGATCTATCATTTAATAAAAAGGGTATTAAAATGCATAGTAACCTGTATAAAAATTTATGACAGTAAGAAGATTAGTGTCACCAGGCCAAGTTGTGATGTTATAAATGAGAGATTATGTATAATAAAAATAAAAATGGAATCAATTATTTAAAATTACAAAAGCAAAAGTGAAATATCCAATTTTTTTAGTCAGTCGATAAAAGCAATCCATAGTTTATGGATTGGGAGCTGCCACTGATGTACTCAGTGTATTAAAATAAATACAAAGGGTCCAATATATTTGCATGCACACAGAATTGTCCCTAGAATATGCATACGGCAATACTCATTGCATGATTATATAAGATTTGAATGCACCAATTTATTAATAAAACTTTCAAAGAAATGTATAAAAATGCCTAGACTATATTACAATTTATGTCAAAGCAGCTGCCCGCGTTTTGCTGGTTGGGTGTAGTGGCATTTGAAAGCGTTATGTTAGAGCGTTCATCGGTGTTCCATAAACCAGGTGTCTCGATTATCTGTACAAACAATTTAAAAATTGAATTATTAAAGTGTAAAAAAAAAGCTGACATTATATGTTGCAAATATAATGACTGAAACTCGATTCGTATAAACATGCCACTAAAAAGCATATTGACACTGGAACACCATTCATATGTCTTTTCTAGACCTATTAAAAAGTTATCAAGATGACAATTTTTTTAGATTTTTGTGCTCTGTAATATTAGAATGTCGAAATAATTATACACTTTAAAGTTATCGAGAAAACACATCTTATGTCAATATAAGTGGAAGAAACTGTTCAATACACCAATTAAAATTAGTGAAATAGGTCATGGGACAACTCAAAAGAAACTAGCGAATTAATACTTGAATTTGATATAAAATCATGTTTCTATTTCTGTGTTTTTTATTTATTTTCATTATAGCCGTAACTATAGTGAACAAATTAACTATTGATTATTAACTTTGTGGCTGTTTAGTAAGTAAAATATAGAAGCCATAAATTATAAAAAAAATTTTGATTCAGGTAAATCAAATTCCATTTTTTAAATAAAAAATTAACTTATTTTATAACCTTAAATAATTAGTAGTTATGTAATATTCATAATCATTTTGAACTTTAGAAACAACATTAAGTCAATATTAGGGTACCAGGAATTATAGTAAGATCCATTTTTGCATCGGAAATGCAGGATTGGTTTAAAAAATTATTAATAGTAACAACGGGAACACGTCTTTCAATTATACTACTTCTTGAATAAATTATTAGAATTAATTAGAATAATTCACTTCATGAAATATTACATTGCTTAATCAATCTCATTGTTAGGATTATCATTGCCAATTTCATTAAAGGTATCTTTTGCTGTGTTTACTTGAGGTAATGGTAAATTATACACAATCAAATTTTTTTTAACATTTATAACTTATTTTAGTATTTTTATTTGAAAACTGAAATTAGTAATCTGCCTTTATAAAATGGCTGCAAACCATCCACATTATTATTATTCGTTACAATAATCCAAACAAATTATGAAATTGAAAAGGAGTCACATAATTCGTCACTCTACAGTGACATAAATATTGTTTACATAATCCAATTTATTTAGAATTTTTAAACACACTACAAATTTTTATTTAAATTATTAATTGCTCACGTCAGTAGGATTTACCACCTCTTCCTAGGCCCAGCCTAAACGTGTCTTCCGGATGATGCTAAATGAACTACAAACCCGAGTATCAGTCATTCTTGCTTATTTAGCACCTCTCGATTAAGCAATCTTGAATCAGCAGGATTAAAAACCTGCTGCGTGGAAGTAGTAAATGACTTACACACCCCGTAACTCTGCGGTCATGTTTCATGGGAACGGTGGTCTTTACTTCATGGTCTGGGCCAAGAGGAAGAACACCTCTATCAAAAATTACCTCTATCCTACAGTGGGAACGTGCCACAGGATACCATGTATTCTTGTGGCATATTCCCACTCTAGGATAGCCTAGTTTCCCATTGGTGGCTAGTGGGAAACTAGTCTCTAGCACCAACCTCAATGTTACCAGGCAACCTTCGAGCGTATAGAGCAAGCCTGCTCAACCCCATGCCCATGGGGTGTTGAGCAGGATTGTTGTTGCCTGGGTGAATTTTTAAACAAACAAGTTTTAAAATTTCCGCCAAGTTGAAAAAATGTTGCCTGCCGCGGAAGAAACGAGTATGATGATACCTTGACCGTGGTCACCGGATCGACTCCCCCGCCCGTTACAACCCACTGAAAGGATCTGTGGAAACTAATCACTTACAATCTTTGTCCAATAGTACCTACTGGCCTTTTGATCTGAACAAATTGCCTGACCTCCTGGATTTCTTTATTGCTAGGGGAATGAGTAGTCGATACGTTAGTGTTGAGAGCAGTCTTGACGGATCGTCAGATCACACTCCTGTGATTCTTAATGTCAATAGCAGAACCCAGTCTCTTTTCAACCATAGAACTGACTGGGATGGATTCAGGATTTATGTGGATAGTCAATTAAACCTAAAACTTCCCTTAAAGATTCGGGATGACATAGAGGAAGCATGCAAGCATGTTATCAATTTAATGCAAGTAGTCTGCTGGATCAATTCACCAGAACAAAACTTCGTCATATTGACCTATTAGTCTTATGCCTGTCTTTATGAACGATTGCGATTTTATCTCAGTACATCAATTTGGCTTCAGAATGTCTCATTCTACAATTGAGCAAGCTCACCGTGTATACCACTATTCACCAGGGCTTCAATAAAATGGAGCTTTTTTAGATGTTCAAGAAACCTTTGACCGCATCCGGCATAAAGGCTTACTCTGTAAAGTCAAGGAAAAGCTTCCACACTCATTGTTCCCAATTACAGCATACACAACACGAGATCACAATACAAGATCGAAGCTGGAGTCCCACAAGGTTCATCAGTCTTGTATAATATCTTCACTACCGATCTCCCTACCTCAACTTATGCTGATGACGTTGCTTATCTGGCAAACGCCAAAAAACCAGATTCTGCCAGTAACAAGCTCCAAGTATTGCTGAACAAAATGTATACCTGGTTGCATAAATGGCATATCCGCGCTAGCGCACAAAAATCGACCCACATCATGTTTACATTGAGGAAAGGCAATTGTCCCGAAGTGAAACTAGGAACCGACACTTTATCACACACTGATTGTGTTAAATACCTGGGCTTCCACCTAGAAATTGGGTCGTAACTCTGTGCTGTAGATGAACAATAAACTACTATTATAAAGCTCACTCCTCAAGCCGATATGGACATATAGCATTCAGCTCGGGGGCGTAGCCTGTAATAGCAACATATTGTGTCTCCAAAGAGCTCAAAATGTAATTTTAAGAAACATAGTCAGTTCATAGAAATTCACAAATACCTCAACACTCCCACCAATCTAGAGGACATTAACAGATTCAGAAAAAGATACACAGAAAGGCTGACTACCCATCCCTCTAGATACTGAATTGCTGGATAATACCAAATTGACTAACAGGCTCAAATGAAGCCAAATATTCTAATTGAGTAGCAGTGCACTTTAAATGCCAAATTTCTCACCCGAAAAACTGATAGTAGTCCAAAGGGTCTGATAGCAGTTACATAAAAATAATTATTTTTAATATCTATAACATATATTAAACAAATATATATTTTTATATATGTTACAAAGACCCTATTTTCCATTTTCCTCTGTATTTCCTTTTTTCTATTCCCATTAGAAGTTAATGCTCCTAACAATTACTTAACTTCCATCTACTTTAAATTATTCGTTTAAATGTGACCAAATTACTTTCAGTCGTAAGTTCTTGTTATTTAAATTAATTTAACTTCTACTTTATGAATACCTTATGATTCAGCACTTGTACATAACAAGATTGTTTGGTCTCTCGTGTACATTTTCCCTGAAGCACCTTTCGACTTCACTTCCAATGATGACAAAAATGCTGTCAAACAGACAGGAAGCAAAAAACTATTTGAATGACTAATAGTTCCGAGATTTCTTTAGGAAATAGTTGACGACATCTTTAATTTTGTTTTGACCTAGACTAATTTAGCCTTACTGAAAAATTTTTACTTACTGAAAAATAATTTACTTTACTGAAAAATTTTTGATATGACCAAATACAGTCTGCTAGCCATTCCAAGAAAATTATGGACAAAAAATATTTTGAATTTTATTATTTTCTTTTTTAAATTTGTGTCACCAAATATGAGTGTTTTTATAAATACACAGATAACCCGTTAAAAAGTGAAAGATGTTCTTTTCTAGATGCACATTAATCCAAGATAGTACATATATGCATATGCATATGTCGACTTTTCTGATCTTGTTAGCCTAGAAAAAAACCTAATTAGCCCCTGTTATGTATTTCTCTGAGATAAAGGAGACAGGATGCAGTTTCATATCTCCTTCCTTCCGTCCCACCTCTAGAAACTAAGGAGGACGGATTATTCAAGTTCCGATACTATACCCATCGTTGCCGTTATTGGTACTATTAATAATAATTCTTGGTTTTTTTTGTCGCTCTTACTCTCATTATATTTTCAATAGAGTTTAATCTGTTGTCTTGTAACAATCTAGCCATTCCGAAAGACTAAGCGTAAAATATAAACTAAAAGCTTTGTACAAGCAGAGCCAAGGAGAAATAACTACGAGTGGCCAAATTTGTTTTCCATTCAAATAACTATGCCGTATTTAGTACATTTTGGAAAAAGTATTATATTTTTGCAATGGGACTTAGGCCAATTTACATATTGGTTTAAGTGTATAGACACTTAAACTGTAAGTCAGTGTCAAATATAAGACTAAGTGCTCAAACCAAACTCAGATAAAAAAAATATTTTCTAATTTGTATCATTTCAATATGGATTTGATGAAATGCTGCTGGTTTTGTATAATATATTTATAGATACTGGCTAAGACTTTCAAAAGCTGCAATGAGATTATTAACAATGTTACAATGAACAAAAGAATACAATCATTTCAGTTCATCTTAAAGGTTATAATAAGCTTTCTAATATGCCATAAAAACATATAAAACCTTATACAGTATTGAAAACAAGAAATAGTTCAACCTTTGTAACGAGGATAATGGTATAGCCATGCCATTTACAGTAGTAACTCATCCACTTTGGATGTGCTAAATAAGCAAATGATTGTCTTGAAAATGATTAGACCATAAATAAATTGCATTAACAATATTAATATTGTATTTCTTTTGCATGTAATAATTTTATAAATTTAATATAAATAATATCAGATAAAATTATTAAAATTATATCAAAACAAAAATCCCTTTTATTTGTATTGCGTTAACAAATGTAAAAAAAATGTTTTCAATAATACAGAACATGAAAAGCACTAAATTTGTCTATAGATACCTTTTGGACGAGTTCCTCGAAAGCCAAATTTATTCCTTCTTGAGTTTTAGCACTGCTCTCTATGAATAACATCCTATGCCGTTGTGCGAAAGCCTTTCCTTCAGACCTATCGACAATTCGATGCTGTCCAAAAAGTAAAAGTGTAATTAAACATTGTAAGCTATAGTGATAAATTATGAACTGAAAATTAATGGATTAAACAAGTCAAACACATCTGAACACTGAATTGAGAGATAACTATTAAACAAAATGTATTGGAATCACCCAGTGATTTTATAAGTTTTGTATAGAGCATGACTAAGATAGATAAAAGTTACTGTTCATCATACCTTTTGTAAATTAGTAGGAAATTTGTAAGAATAATAAATACTTTTTGCATTTGAAAATACTTACTTTTAAATTTTGTCTATGGAAATATGAGAAGAGGTGATTATATCCATTTTGAGTTTAAAAAGATGACATATTGGTAAAATCTTAATAATGAAGTTCCATAATCATTTATCTTATTTGGAAAATATGAATATTATCATTATACATAATGTTAATTCAAGATCTCACAAAAGCTATTCAAAATTGCATTCATTGGTAATTCAGTGCTCAAGTTAAATTAAAAAAACCTATTACGTAGGAATAGAGCTGGGACTATAAGAGTTCAGTGCACTCTTGGCTACATTATTTACTCTTGGAAAACTTTAAACATTTAAAGGTTCGTAGCATTTCCATTAAATCTGTATATATATTGCCCAGTATGTTTTCATAGGCATAAAGATATAATGAAATTCTATAACTATGAGACCTAAAATAATCACTATAGTTTTTTTTATAAAGAAGCTTCTAGAAATTGTTATTTTCTCATTATTAGGTTCTGTTATTTCAAAAAATTGGATTGGATATATTTGGCGTTAATTTTGAAGAAATTCATTATTCACAATTAAATGAAACTACGTGATGTATTATTTCTACTTTCTTTCTTGCTAATAGCCTACCTGAAGAAGTTGTAATACAACGAAACCTAGGTCGTGGTTTTACAATTTTAAAGAACTTAAAGAAAGTAGAAATAATACTACATCATGTAAATATTACATCACGTTAATACTACATCACGTTTAATTGTGTCAAAAAATAGGTTTAATTGGAAGGTGTTTTTTGTATATTTTTCACCGTAAATTTAAAGATATGCTATAAAAAATTACGAAAAACATGAATTCAGAAAAACATATTTTTTCAAACAATAAATTTTCACTCTCTAAAAGTTGTATAGGTATTTTTATAATGTCAAATGCTTTCTGAGAAAAACTGCTGTGGTGGACAGAAAGATGTATGAACAAAAATCTTCTATTTTTTCATTTGTGGTACGAAACTCTAAAAATGTAAATGACTTTATATAAACACAAATTTAAGCATCTAAAGTTTAGACAGACACACAAGAAAAATTGTAGTAAGGTTTTATATCACAGAGTTTTTAAAAAGCACTTTTGTCTGTTTTGTTCAACTGCAGCATAAACTGAAAAATTTTTGATATGACCAAATACAGTCTGCTAACCATTCCAAGAAAGTTAAGGACAAAAAATATTTTGAATTTGATTATTTTCTTTTTTAAATTTGTCTCACCAAATATGAGTATTTTTATAAATACACAGATAACCCGTTAAAAAGTGAAAGATGTTCTTTTCTAGATGCACATTAATCCAAGATAGTACATATATGCATATGCATATATCGACTTTTCGATCTTGTGGTATCTTGTTATTCGCGTCTCTGACTTTTTAGTACAATGGAAAAGCATTTCTTTATAACGCAATCGTTAAACATTCACATCACAGGACTATACCGTCCTAACCTGGACTCCGCTAACTTGATCTAAGTTATTTTAAAAATTCTACTAAAATGTAATATGTATATATTTATATGTGTATATATACATATATTATATAATACATATATATGTATATACAAGGTTATATTTTGTTCAGTGACCAAATTTTAACCCTATAAAAATAACCTACCTACGTGCACCTTTTTGTTAAATCCGTTTTATTCCCTCGCGACTCACGACAGCCATTTTTTCAATCAACTCAGTGGTTCTGGACAGCTCACAGGATACACACGTCTTGCTCGGGTAAGTGCGCTATTTTCGTATATATTATCTACCGTACGTCGAATGGTTATCTTTTACGTTACTTTTTGTGCTTGTATCTGGTCTTATTTTCATTCTGTTTATATGGTTAATTTACTTAACTTTTACTTAGGTGAATGTTCCTTCTTAGGTGAATGTTACACCAACGCATGATATCATAAAATATAATAAATGATAAGCAGATATGCCGATTATTGCAAGAAGTTAGCGATGGAGATGAGGAGGAATCGGGTAGTGTGATTGAGAATAATTTGCAAGAATATGAAGTTTACAGTGATACAGAAGATGAAGAGATGAATGCACCTTATGCTGACAGTTTTCAGAAAATGCAACAGAGATACCTCTGTCTTCAGGTATGAATGATCGTATTTATAGGCCACAAAGACAAACACTTAGAGGCAAAATTGGTCATATTTGGGCAGCTACTAAAGAGAAACCTCCCCAATGCTACATTCAAAATAATTTCCCATATTTTATATAAAAGATTACTGCTGTTTACGTCTACTATTATTGGAAAATACCAATGTGGTTTTGAGATAGTAAGGCCTACAATTGATCAAATTCACTCAATTAGACAGATATTGGAAAAAATTATCGAACACAATATTGACACATTTCATCTTTTCATTGATTTTAAAGCTGTTTATGACAGCATCTATCGTAAAAAACTTTTTGAGGCAATGACGGAATTTGGATTTTCAAAAAAGCTTGTTAACCTCTCTAGAATGACTCTAAAAAGAGTTAAATGTAGAGTTAAAAGTTATGTCGGAACTCTCAGAAGCTTTTTACACTAAACGAGGCCTAAGACAGGGCGATGTTCTTGCATGCCTCTTTTTTAACATTGCTCTTGAAAATTAAGAGATGGTGGAATTATAACAAGGGGCTAAATTTCCAGAGGTCCTTATAGATTTTGGCCTATGCCGATGACATTGGCAGAAGCAAACAGGCTGTGATATTGGACTAACAATAAAATGAGAGAAAGACAAAATTCATAGTGGTAACAAGTAGATCTTATACTTCACCCCCCACTGTAAATAAATTCTTATGGCTTCGAATGTGTTGACCGTTTTATATATCTTGGTATTGTCATTACTAATAAAAACTGTATCAAGCCTGAAATGGACAATAGATTGTATATGGCTGATAGGTTTTCTAAAGAATTTCTGAAGTCTAAACTTTTAAAACCGGAAACAAAAATTAATATTTATACTACCAATAATTCTGTATGGCAGTGAATGTTGGCCTTTAACAAAGGCAGATGAAGATAGACTTCTTATTTTTGAAAGAAAAATACTTCGTAAAATATTTGACCCTGTGAAATAAAATAATAAATGGAGAATTTAGTTTTATCATGAAATTTATAGAAAATTTTAAACAATCAAATATTGTCCGAGTCATTAAATCATTTCATATCAGGTGGCTTGGGCACATTTTTAGATTTGAAGACAACAACCCGGTCAAGAATTTTAGATTTGAAGACAACAACCTTTGCCAATGTAATAGGTTGTAGTGCTAACCAAGAAGAAGACTAAAGAGAAACAAAGTGGCAAGACTTCAGCTTCTAATATTGTACGCCTATATGGAGGACCTAGTAGGATAAATAAAGAGTTGTTGTGAGTATAATAAGAGTTGTAAGGCAACTTATAAAACTACATGTAAGAAAGCAGAATTATTTGATAGTTCCTATTCGGGAAACATATATGTGGCAGTCACGAATAGAGGTAGTTGGATTTTTTAATAAGGTGTTTGCGTATGGATAAAACTTTGATGGCAGAGCTTTGAGCAACTTATACATTTGCACCTATCAGAAAAGTTTGAGATCTTTCATAAAACACTGTCGGTCTAATTACATTCCTGAGCTATATGTCACAGTTTAAGAGCAACTTTTCTGTTTTAGAGGCAGATGTCCTTTTCGGATGTATATGCCAAACAAACTCAACAAATACGGCATAAAAATACCTAGAATACGTGATAGTGGTACCAAATATATATTTGATGCATTACAATATTTAGAGGAAAATGTAATTAATGGATTGCCTCTAGGTGAATTTTATCTAAAGGCCATAAACTCGGTGTAATTTTATGAAGAACCTCAACAATAGCCTTATGATCCCTTGGATGTCGACAAGAATCTAAAGGACAAAATCAGCAATATTCTACAAAAGTGGGCAACTGAGTCTCGTGTACAAGATGATGAAGTGTCTATGCCAAATAAGTGGTGCAAATTTTGTCCTTTAAGTGCAAAAACCCCATATGTGGAGAACAAAAAAGTTACTAGTTTTGTTTATTAGCTCTTTTTTATTAGCTCATTTAACTACATATTTTTTTTATAAACTAAACATTTTTTTTGTTTCTAAAATTAAAGAAAGATCCTTACTGTGAGAATCTGACTCATAATTACTTGTATAATTTTATTACTTTTAAAAGAAATTTACATTCGCAGCATACAACTGTAAATTACATGCGATAGTATTCCTTTATAATTGAAATAATAAAGTATTTAAATGTTATTATTTATTTAATTAAATAGTAAAATAATTCTTAAATTATTTTTATTTCCTTTCTTTTCTATAGAAATAAATCATAAAGACATTACTCCTAGGAAGTACGTAAAATGTAAGAACATAAAATGTCCTAAAATATCGCATAAAACATATACAATATTAATTTTTTAATAATAATTTACTTTTCAAGTTTTAATCATTATTGTTGAAAAGTAAATTTACTATCTTTTGACTATATTCTCCTAAAATTTTATTTAACTTTCCTTAAAATCAGTTTATCTACCAGGCTTTCTGCTTGTTTGGTATCTTGTATATCACTAAATAGATCGTTTATCTGCATTTTTTTGTAACTGATAACAGTGTTACAACATAAATTTTGAATGCTTCCATATGCACACAAGTGAATTAATTATTATTGGGGTAGACGAAGAGAAACAACGTGATATTCATCACGGAGTGCAAAATTGAAAACATGACTCACTTATTTGTGAAGACATTGTATGTGTTCAACGCATAGTTATTAATGTCAAATTATTAACATTAAAATGCACACTGTTCTATGTTTGTATTGTAAGTATTTCAATAATAAAAGGTCAGAATAACTCTGACCTCTTGAAATTGTAAATTAAACTGAATAATTTTTTTTGGAGGTCTTAATCAAACGTTATATATAGAATTTCTCCAAACTTTTCAAACCCATAGCTTAAAAATTAGAAAAATGGGCGGACATATTATACATGACTTTGAAGCCTAAATGTTTTGCATAAATAACTTAAAAATGAAAATGATAAAAGAAACTAAAAACCAACAATACCCCAATTAATAAGATGTGCAAGAAAACTATTCTCTTTTTTGAACTTGAACGGAATTGTCAAGCTGTGACAGACAGACAGACATAACAAAATTATAACAGTTCCTTATTTTATTATGCAACCCTAAAAAGAGTTGAAATATATCAACGCAAAGTTTTTTCCATGCAAAATACAATATGTGGTATTGTTTATCAGGTTTGTATGAAAATTTTAAAGGAATTCAACTTTTAAATTTAAAGTTAGCAAGTTTACGGGATTTTCATATAGAAAATAAGGGGGAATTTTTAAATTTCGTAGGTTTGGAGAGTCCTACTGTCAGAATTTTCTGCAGTATTCATTGTTAACTTTGTCTGTGGCAGTCGCTAAAGTTAGACGTGTTTTTACGAGCTCGACGATTTTCGTTTGTTAAAATAAATGGATCAAAGAATTTGTATCAAATTTTGCATAAAAAATGAAATAAAGTGTGTGAAATGTTAACAAAGGCCTATGGTGAGTCTGCTATGAGTAAAACAAGAGTTTACTAGTGGTATAAGCATTTCCAAGATGGCCATAAAGATGTTGAAGATGACGAACACCCCAGACGCCCCAGCACTGAATACATGAAAAAAGTGAATGAAATAGTTATGAAACATTGTCGAATCACAATCAGATAAGTCGCTGATGATGTTGGCATATCGACTGGCTCATGCCATGAAATTTTATCAAATGTTTTGGGTATGAAACGCGTGGCAGTAAAACTTGTTCCAAAATTGTTGAATTTCGAACAAAAACAGCGGGGAATGGAAGTTGCTCAGGAGTCACTAAATGAAGTTAACAACGATACAGAATTACTGAAGCGTGTTATAATAGGTGACGAAACATGGGTTTACGGATATGACGTCGAAACCAAGGTTCAATCGTCCCAGTAGAGGCATTCTAGCTCTCCAAGACCGTAAAAGGCTCGACAAGTGCAGTCGAACGTGAAGGTCATGACCACTGTGTTCTTTGATTTTAATGGCATAGTGCATCATTTTGCCACGAGGTCAAACGGTCAATAAGATATTACCTACAAGTTCAATGCCGTTTGCGTAAAGCAATCTGAAAAAATGCCTAGATCTGTGGAAAAATAATTCATGGCTTTTGCACCATGATAATGCACGTACTGGCACAAGTGTATAATATCTAATGGGAACTATTTTGAAGGCGACAACATTAATGTAATAAATAAATATTTTTTTCAAAAAATGAAAATTCCCCTTATTTTCTGAACACACCTTGTACGTGTACTTTGTGAAAGAATTGAACCTTAATAGCTTTGTAAATGAACTGCAGCTATTTTGTAAATTAGGCAATACATTAGATATTACTAATACTATTGTGCAGATACCCTGCTTCACAATGCTATTAGGGCAGTTTTATTACCTAATAATACCCCAGGGAACAAGGTTACACTGATAAATTTGTAAAGACTGCTGAGTTCATTCCAAATCACCCTTTTTACACTCTACCCATCAATTTTACACTTTTTTCTTATTATATACACAAAACATTAGCTATATGCCAAATCTCAAGTTTCTAGGTCGACAAAAATATCTCAAGGTTTCATGATATGACAGTCGGTGAGTTAACATTTAAATTAGTGACTTTTGGATTTATTAAAGCTCAATTTGTGAAATTTATATTTCGATGTTATAAAAAGTATTTCACTCAGGTAACTAGCTGTGACAGCACATGAGTGAAATTCGGAATAAGAAAAGTTATTAGGATTTTTTTCTCTCATATGTTGCTCTTGGGTATAAAATATTACCATACCAAAGTTCATCAAAATTCGTCCAGTATATTTCGCATGACTGACAAACTAATTAACATACAGACAAACAGACAATAATACTAAAAATAGATTTCTGGCTTCTATTTTCATTCTTCATGCTAAATCAATCTCCCATTTTAATAAAATGTTTTCCATATACGGAATTCACTCTGTATGTCATATAAGTACAGATTTAGGGGAAGGACGAAAGTGGCTCGAAATGTTCTTAAATATTACAATATAACAAATATATAGCATAGTGTGTGTTTGGCCTTTTTGTTGAGAATGTTTCACTGCACTGCCATACATTTAGATTCCCAAAAAGTAAAATGTAAATAATATTCTGGTTATAAAATGTTTACAAATTAGAATGATTAAAACTAAAGGGAAATAGATGGTCGATGATGAGTATAAAATGTCATAGGTCGTGATACACTTTGGAGTCCAGGTTCGATGTGCAGGGATCCAGACCGTTCATCAAGCAGGGCTGGAGTGGTGTTTAAAATCGCTTTGCTAAAATGCCACAGATCAGAGACAGTGGTGTGCAGTGCCTTATAAGCAATTACATGTAAGCTTGCCCTGAACATCTGATATATATACATCAAATATTTATGAATATTTAAATAGTAATTTGACAAATTCTGATAAATAGCAGTATATTACAAGAAATAGCACTTGAATGAAAATTGTTCGAACCATTTTTGTTAAAACTGATTCTTATTGTCATAAAGACAAGTCCCTTTTGTAAATTTTAAAGAAAATTATTAAAAATTCACAAATATAAAATTTTTTTCAAAATCTAGACTGTATAACAGACATATGTGCACATCACACTTGCCCACACACATGCACGCATACATTTTTTATTTTCCTATTTTCAGAGTTGCATGGCCCAAAAGAAAAAACATCATGCATCCGT
Organism: Druceiella hillmani; assembly: GCA_039881145.1. Taxonomy (NCBI): domain Eukaryota; kingdom Metazoa; phylum Arthropoda; class Insecta; order Lepidoptera; family Hepialidae; genus Druceiella; species Druceiella hillmani. The sequence continues at coordinate 40,480,245 of JAYKKI010000011.1, forward strand.
TCACCCGTCATAGTATTTTTTCCAAGAATTTGCTTGACATATAAACTTGTAGTTTGGTATAGACATGAAGCATATTATAAAAAGATTTATATGGAAATTTTAGAGGGGACAAATAAAGAAATCGAAATATTTTTTTAATTTATTATATTGTGTGCAATATCAATTGAAAGAGCAACTCGCAAGAACTCTATTTATTATAGAATTTTATTTATTTACAGTTTTCTAGGTATATATTAACTGCCACGAAAATTTTCTCCAAAACCCTTTGGCATAGAAACTTGAAATGATACCATGGTAAAGTACATTATACTGAATATATATGAAAAGTTAATTTTTAAAAATATTCATAAAGAAATTTTTCAGAAGTTCAAATAAAGCACTCATGCAATTTTTATTCAATTCAAATGTCATGTGGAATATAAAGAGAAGTTTATAAAAATATCAAAATTTTTTTTCTTCACATCTTTCTGTAAGGCTTTTTCATAGATGTGTTTAAAATATTCGTAAAAAAATGAATTTAACCACTCCAAAACTGCTAAACACAAAATCATAAAAAAATTACATTACTAGAAGTTTACCTAAAGTTTACCACAAAACTATAGTGATGATCTAAATTTCATAGTTTTTGAGATATTCACAATATGGTCAAAAATTATATGAACGTTGTAAATAGTTTAATAGAAATACTATCCCTTAAATTTTTATATATGCCTAAGTGTGTAAAGAACCCTTGGTGTGAATTCTACTTGCCAACAACAGGTTTATTAGTGCTTTAAACAAAATTTGTGCTAATTAGCGAACTGACGCAGAACGTCCAAGCCAAACTATCGGGTCCTCGGGCACTCGTTCTGCTAAATTATATTGACAATTATGATACTTTTGTTTAAACCAAACGAAATGATTTCATTTCCATCCTTTGATAATATTGCTATAAGAAAACAATCAACTGTGAGTCATGACATATCAGTATAGTCAGGCATATCAAAAGTAGATAAAAGTGTAAAAACTGAAAGAGCTTGTGAACATAAATTCTTTACCCGTTTGGCTGTATCTTTTGTAATTGCCACAAGGTGTCACATATACATTGAGTATATTTTTCAAAAAAGTTCTATGCTTGCCTTCTTCTCTGCTTTTATCGACAGAAAGACCGCCGATAATATCTTTTGGATACTTTATTTCTTCACGAATGTTACTTTTTCTTATAACACATCCACTATGTAACTGGTTGTCGGTCCTCTAGTATGTGTGCCCAAAATCCTATGACTTATATACCAGCACTAATATTTCATATTGTTTAATTGTTATAATGTAGTAGGTGTTATTAAACTATCAACTGTATTGCATCATGACTCTCCATTCAGATTGTACAAGCTGTCTTACTACTTTGAGATAAAGCTTGCACAATCTTATACAACTAACCATACATTTTATTTCTTCCTATAAGTAACACTAAAAAAATGTGAAGTATTATTCAAACTCCAAAAATGATAATAAAAGTTTCAGATAACTTACAATAAGGAACAAATACTTTTGATTTTGAATTTAGAATCTAAGTGCATTATCTCCACACATTATTATCGCTAATTTTTATAATACCACAATTTATAAAGAAGTTTCACTTCAATAAATTGTTCATTTCTAATTTTGATGCAACATTTTTGATTTCTTTGAAAGTGTATTCATTTGATATGCAGAAAAATATAATACTGTTGAATGTTTCGAAGTTCTTACGTATAAGGCTTATGCAAGGACGGAAAATAAACTCTCAACACTTTTTGAGGTATGAAATCTCTCTAACAGAGTCTCAATATCGAGTCTGTATTTTTGTCAAGTACAACTTCACTTAAGGTACAAAAAACATTTGTCCTTTGATTTACTTCCAATTTAATAAAGGTATAATATTTTAACACATTGCGCACTGTGAACTGATCATGTGCAATATTTAAAATTTCTGAATCTGAATAAAATTTTTTAGTATGATAAGTCATTGTACCATTTACAAAGCAAAATTCGCAATAATAGTTTTGTAATACAGTAAAAGAATAACATCAATATATTTTATCGATTTTTCTAATAATAAATGGGAATGTATCCAAAACGCCAGCTCGGGTTTTTATCAACAGAAATAGGTGAAACAAAACATCTTAAGACATTATATCTTTATAAAATGGGATGAATTTGAAAAGACAATAAAATACAAATAACTTACTTTGTCAATTTTGTTTCCGACAACTAAACAAACAATGTTTTTCTTTGTTGAATATATCTGCAACTCTTCAACCCACTCATTTAATTTTTTCAGAGAATTTGGTTCCGATACATCGTACACTAAAATGGCACCATGGGCGTCCCTATTAGAAGGAAAGATATGACATTAGGACCTGGACACAGAAAGGATACTGTAGAAGAATCATTCCAATGTTGAAATCGTACTAATGGAATTATCAGATGATAACACTATTTGAATGATATCTAAAGGAAACTTTCAATTTTCGCATCATTAACAACATTTTAAGTGCATCCAAAAAATTTGTGTTCGCAGAAATTGCTCTTAAATGTTAGAGATTTTAGTGTATTTACAAGCAGTATAACTATTTAATATGCAATTATATCTAAAGTAATATTTAGTTGATTTAATTTCTTGTAAAAATTCGCGATTTACTAAATACTAAATGCTGTGGAAAATAAGAAATCACACATACGTTTTGTGATATGTATTGATTCTCAGAAACTTTCTAGAAACTTGATGTGCTTATTTCTTATCAATCTTAGATACAGACTTAAAATTTTCTTTTTTCAATATGCTATTGAAAAAAGAATAAATCGTAAGTGTGTAGTTTCATTTAAAAAATAATAGTAATGTTACAAGATGATAAACGAGGAATGACCACCTGCAGCACACGGAAATCGTTTAACAACATTTGGCAAATTTAAACTCCTTTTTACATAATTGATTTTAGAATCAACACACCTTAAAAACTTAAACAAAAGTAATCAATAAGGTTTTCTTAAGGTAAGGATCTTGTTTTTTCGTATTACATTTTGCAGATATAGGTTCTAGTCCTTTTAATTCAAGGAGCATAATTATGCCATTAATATTGCTATTACTACATGTTTTACAATGACAATTAATATGAACTCTCGAAAGATAGCTGCAAAAATTATAATAAAAGGTTTTAATTATTTCTGTAACAAAGATTAATGTTTATTTCAATACAAAAAATTACTCAAAAAATTACTCAAAAAAAAGGGTTCCCATTACTTTCCACTGAGTTTTCAACACGAAATATTTTATGATCTTAGTTTTTGTCAGATATTACTATTTTCTGATAGATCATTCATATAACCAAAGTTATTAATAAAGAAGTAGCAATAGTAGTAGCTTTTTATTTTATAAATATGATTTCACACTACGCCAAAAACAAATTGTTTTGGCACATTTATTTTTTAGGATTTATAAAAAGTTATGATTGAATTGGATTGCTTTGTTTAAATATGACCTAAAAAGATAAAAAAACTTTATGCAAGTAGTAGTATGTACATAGATTTTGAACATACAGCACATACATGTTTAATTATTTATTTATAGTATAATTAATTTCGCATTGCATATTGCACAATTAATTGAAATTATTACTTAATTAGAAGAATAAGATTTTGGTTAGACTGTATTTGTTTTGTTGCAACACTTAACATTTAAATGACCTCTTCAATTTTAATTCCATTATAAAAGAAATACAAATAATTCAGAATGTTGGTAATTACTCTATGTAACGATAGTTCACAATTTGAAATGCTAAATTTGAACCACTTTAATTATGAAATGGTTCAACCATTTAAGGTAAATATTTTGCACTATAATAAATTTTCCTCGTTAGTAACGTTGGTATAATACCTGTAATAACTTGAGGTCAGAGTGCGATATCTTTCTTGTCCAGCGGTATCCCATATTCCAAGTTTTACTTTAACTCCATTCACATCCATAACTTTACATTTATAATCAACGCCGATAGTGGCAGGGAATGTGCTATGATAATCTCCTGTTGTAAATGCCAAAATGATACTGAAGGAAAAACATAACTATTACGTTGTAAAATAATAACATATATTTAAGAAACTGACGTATACTTTTTATCAATATCGTATCAACGGTTAACAGAAATTACCTAGATTTTCCCACTCCACTCTCCCCAATCACTAAAATCTTCAATGTAGCTACATAATCCATTTTACAAAAATCTTTTCTTTATTTTTAATTAAACTACGAAAATTACGTTTACAAGAAAACTGAAAGTTCATAAATAAAAACTATGACACACACGGCCGATAACCATAATGAATATATTTTAATTTTATTTCGTCTATGTACAAAACACAAAATACCATATATGCTTTGTGGAACAAAACATTAGTCACGAATATGGAAAAATATTTGTGGTTAAAATATTTGTTACAACAATTTCCATTCGAAGTACTTTTTTCACAATTATTTAAAACCTACAATTTTTTTTACATTTTCTCTCTAATTGGAAAAAAAATAGTTTTTTGAAGTAACATTACCATTTGTTTAATATATGAAATTTAATGATATTGTTATTTTAACCATTAAGTTGTGTATCTATTGAATACAATATATGCAATCTGCACAGTTTAAAAAATAAATAGCATTAAAAGTCGAGCTACCGTTTATTTTTTTTTATTATATTAAAAAACGACACATTTAAATACAAATACCCAATTGAATAAAGAAAAGCATTATAGTGCTTTTAAAAAACAAATTTCTAAAATTAAATTAAATTTGAAGATTTCATAGTATTGGTTAAAATACATATAATGTGGGGCTCATTAAAAATATTAATAAAATCTATCTTCTTTGGTGTAAAAGTTTAAGTAATATTGTTTTATGAAACCATGAATTTCTATTACAAAATCATATCGTTATCTATAAATATAATGATATTTATTAAAATAAATTAATTAGGTAATTAAATAAACTATATAAGAAATAGCCATAGACAATTATTAGAAGAAAAGATTCGTTGCGTGCTTTGACCAATTTAAACGATTTGTAATTTGTAGTTACTGTCGCCATGTTTGTCACGTTTTTTGTTCGTTGTGCGTAAATTATTAAAATTAAAGTTATTAAAATTATAGTCGTGTTATCATAATTTTAATATTGTTTAAGTTACCATTTTTAATATCATGAATAATGCACGTGGGAAAACTAGTGGTAAAAGGACTAGAACAGCGTCAAATAAAACTAATGAGGTAAGCTCATAAAATATTCCCGCTATTCCGAGCTTCTTCGTGCATGCTCGACCTCTTGCAGAGATATTCTTACGACTGGTAGTGTATCGGATTAAGGTGAAAATGAGATATTATCTTCGTTAGAAGGCTAAAAAGTTCTGTTAAATGGAGAAAAGTGAATTGCGTTTTAAACTCCATTTTGACAATCTCAGTGACATATTAGCCTCAACGTTTGTATATTGCGAAATTTACGAAAATACCATCTCTGTGTCTTATTTTACGATTTTGATGTGTTTGCGGTTATTTATCGAGCATTGTGTTCAATAAATGTGATATATTATAATTACTATTAAGTTATTCGTTGACGAGATTTTTTTATGTATTGTTACATTGACAATAAGTTTGATGTTATTATTTGGAGCTCTTTTTCGCCTAACCTTACCTTTTGACGTAAATTGAAATTGATTTAAATAAATTAAATTCTTTACAAAACGTTTTTCATAGACAATGATAATACAAAATGCCAGAAAATATCAGTCAAGTACAGTTATTAATAACAAAACATTTTTATTTTCAGTCTTTAATACAAAATGTAACTTCTAAGGTATCGGGATTTTTACCCTTGACAATATCAAAATGGTTTGGAAGCCCAGCACAAGATAATAGTGCCAATGGAGGTGCAAAAGTTCCAGTGTCAGAATCAACAGACTCATCTTCTGATGAGGAAGAATTTGTTGTCTCACAGCCGCCTGTAAAAAAATTGCGAACAGATTTTCAGTCTTTCGTAAGCCAAAAATATAAACAAACAACAACATTAGAGGTGAGCCAATTTTATTATCGTATCAATATTGCATCTCGGGTGAATTTCATATTTATTTTTTAAATATATTCTTATTTGTGAATAGAACAGCATTGCATTTCTGAAATGTTATAAGAGTGGTGGTTTTACAATATTGTTATAATAGTCATAGAATGAAATTATGAAAATATTAATATTATTCTTGTATTAAAGTTTTAAGTTCATTATAGTTTCACCACTCTTATTATAACATTTCAATATTCATGTTTAAACCGTGCAACATATTTCGAAATATGTTGTAAATGCAACTAGTTTTGATAAACTTCATAAACATATATCTGCTTATATTTCTTTCTTTTACTACAATTTAATATTATATATATTTTTTTTATCACCTTCCAAATTTATTTTTGAAAAATATTTTAAGTTTATGTTAAAATGTTTTGTTAATGTTCATTTTTTAAAAATAGGTAAATAAGTATAAGTTTTAAACATAATTAATTTCAAATTGCAATCATTTGTTGTTCTTAGTACCCAACAGATTATTATTAATTATGTTGTATTGTTTTAGAAAAATGGGAAAACAGATCGAAGAGTTATAGACACTATAAATAATACAGAGGATTTCATGGAATCATTGCCAGGGCCCAGTTCAAACTATAAAAAAGATACTGGTTTAATTTCAATACCAGTTCAAAGCAAATATGATTCAGATAAACTCAGTTCCCAATCATACTTTATGAATTCGAAGAGGTCTGCGCCAACTGCATCAATGGCGATGACAAATAAATCACGAATAATGAATTCAGATGATACAAGGAACAGTACATCATCTATGTCTTCCGATTTCACACCTAAACTATTCTGTAGTGATAGTAAAAATTTAGTATCTACGAAGATTTCAAGAGGTAATTTTTTGTTATTGTAAAATAATATGCTGTTAAAGTTAACCATAAAATTATTTTTAACATAATTTTATGTTTCATCAGTAATTAAATGTTGCCAATTTTTTAATTTACTGTAAATTTAAAGAAAACAATATAGTTAAAAACTAAGTCACATGTTTTATTAACTTCTGTTTTTATTTAGAAGCAGCAGAAAACATTAAAAATACACCATATGTAAGCCCAAAGAAGCCCACTTTCAAAGCAGCTATTTTGGGATCACCATTTTACCCAGGAAGGACTATGTATGGTGGGGCCAGTGCATATAATATTATACAAATTCCGAATGAACCTTCATTTTATCAATGCCGGAAGCCCATTGTGAAGCCACCACCAGCATCCAGCGATAACTATATGAGTCAAACAGCTAAAAGAATATTGGATTTGTTAGAAGACTATTCCTCACCAATCAGTGAAGCAAAACGCATTCCCTACATTGGACATATGCAAAATGATTCATATAGAATTAACACAAATTGGGAACAATCCTGTTCAACTGACAGCAATGTAACAAAGTCTTTGCAAGGTTAGTTAGATAAGTTTTTGTTTTATATATATCTCAATTTATTTTCCCCACGTCTTCTCGAGTTAGTAAAGTTTTCTTGTTTCACGTTATATAAAGTTTATCATTGTCTACATTCTGTGTGTCAATCCATCTTCATAGTTTTTATTAAGTTTTATTGTACACAACAGTTTCATAAAAATTACATTCCATGATTCTGAAATTTAAACAGGATTCTATTTGTTGGTTTTTTCCTTTTTGTTATTTAAGATTCGCTTCCATGCTAATTTATTGGATTATTGGCCGATATAAATAGTAAGCTATGAATTATTTTAATTTTGTTTTCATTTTTATGAAAATCCAAGCGATTCTATCAGTTATTGTCTACTCAGTCTTTCATGTTATGTTTTACGTCTTTGTTCATCACTTATAAACTTGCTATAAAGACCAGTAGTGTTAGTAAATATACAATCATCAGTTAAATTGCAATATTATTTTTTAGCTAACCGTACACAAGAAATGCGAATACCACACATACCAGCCTTGTTGAAGATGCGTCGAAGAGCGCGTCTGATGGACAGCACACAGGCTGCCAGGCAAATTGCTGCTTCTCAGAGCAGTTCTATTTCTATTTTGCCGTACACAAATAAGTACGAAAGCAGGTAAGGCGTTGTCACTTAGCATTGCGAGTAATGTCTTTTAATCTTAATATTTTCTCAAAGCAATAAGTTTTACCTGTTTTTTTCTGTTTTTTTATGAATTTTTTTTCATGTTTTTAAATTTTCTGAATTTTTTCATGTTGAATTCAGTGAGTTGTGAAATCAAATTTCTTGTCTTGTTGGCGACGTTGAGAGACATGAAGCTAGATTATGCGAATATATCTTAATTTGTTATTAAACATTTTTTGCAACAATTATTTTGCTTAATAAAATTGTTAATTTTAATATCTTTTGTATTGATTGTAAAGCAAATGGAAATCATTTTTTTGAGATTAATATAGAGAATATACTTCTTTAATCATAGACGTATATTTTGTTAAAGTAAAGGCAAATTCTTCTAATCGTCTAGTCTAAGTTTGTAGTGACTTTGAATAAATTTTCTGTATTCCTTTCTGTGATTGTAACAAGATTTGTTGTACTCGAAGTAGAATAGACTTGGGTCTAAACATTTTTTTTTATTTAATTATGAACTTGCTGCGAAGCGACGCTCAATTAAGCACTAAAATTCAAATATACTCTAAAAATAATTTTAACATATTGTTTTCTGGTTGCTTTTTCAATAAGCGCGAATGTCGTATTTAGAGGTAAGAAGTTAATAAATAATATAGTGTGATTATAAATAAAACAAAAATTATTGCAAAATCATAGGATGATATTGAAAGCTTTATTTGCAGGTGAGAAAACCATGCATTGCAAACAATTTTCTCTTTGCTTTTTGTGTCTTAAATAAATTATGTATTTTGCTAGCATATATTTAACAAAATTTTTGTTATTTTCAAGTCTTGCTAGCGAATGTTCATTATAATTGCTTAAGCGCTTTTGATTATAATATTTACTCGTTTTTAATTATTCCTAACATCTTGATTTGCAGGCCAAACACAGAAAATACGGATGCAAAATACAAATCCAAAATGGTTAATAAACGTACCCGACAAAATAGAAAGAATGATGTAGAAATTGAAAGCGAGCCAGTAATGAACTTCCCTGAAGTTGCTCTTTGCATTGATAATTGCAATCTTCCCAAGTTTTCTCCAATTATGAAGTTTTATCCAAATGTAGAAAAGCAAGAAAAAGCAAAGCCTAAGGATGGGTTTAGTTTTTCCACTCCTATAAAAGTGACTGATATTGATTCGGCGCGTCCATTGCATCCTCTCAATAATTTTACATTTAGTAGTCCTATGAAAGTTGATATAAATGGTAATAAGAATTCAAAGGAAGTACCAAGCAAAAACAATGCCTTGAATTTCAGGTATGATGAACCATCAATTGAAAATATTGTTGCTAAGCCCAAGGCGCAGTGTGTCCCGATAGCAAACTCATGGGGGGATAAATTTAAGAAGGCTGGAGTTTGGTCATGCTCTGCCTGTTGGATAGAAAATAAATTAGACTCTCAAAAGTGTATTGCTTGTGATTCACCAAAACCAGGAAACAAGAATGAAAAAGAGCAGTGGCAATCATTATTCACACCTAAGAAAGATAGTGTAAGTGATAGTAGTAAAGATAAGGTATTACCTAAAATTGATAATACTCCAAAAACAACAGACTTCTCATCTTGGGGAAGCAGTTTTACTCCACGAGGAAATTGGCAGTGTAAAGAATGTTGGGTGTCCAACAAGCAGAATGAAAATAAATGTGTTGCTTGCGGGGAAAGTAAACCCGGTACTGAGAACAAGCCAAGTGCAAACAAATTGAAATCATCATGGGGTGAAAAGTTCAAAAACGCAGATGGCTGGAAGTGTAAAGACTGCTGGGTTCCTAACAAGAAAGAAGACGCGAAGTGTATAGCATGTGGCGCTGTTCAGACAAACACAGAACTTAAAGTAACCAACCCCATGGTAGATAAATTTAAAGAAGATGGTAATTGGCAGTGTCCAGATTGTTGGATTTCAAACAAACCGGGTGTCAAAAATTGTGCCGCTTGTGGAGCTATGAATAAAAAAGTATCAGCAGAACATGCCAAGACACAGAGTACAGAAATCAAAATGGCCCCAAATGATTCAGGATTTGCTGATATAATAAAGAAGCAAAAAGAACAGTGGGCTTGTTCAGGATGTTTTACTCGGAATGAATCTAACAGGCTCAAGTGTATTTGTTGTGAACAACTTAAGCCTGGTGAGACATGTGAAGAGAAATCAAGTAGTGTCACTTTCGATTTCAATAAACAGCTAACCCCACAGTTTAAATTTGGTATTCAGAACAATACTAAATCTGTGGAAAACAATACTGATAAAAATACTAATTTGCCATCAATTGTATCTGACAAAATGAATGAAAAGAAATCTGGTACAGAAATACAGTCAGGGTTTACTTTTGGTATTCCAGCTAAAACAAAGCCAAAAAGTGACGGCTTCAGTTTTGGTATCCCAGCCTCAGGTGTTAAGACTGTGGAGACAAAAAATGAAACCCCAAAATCTGAAGCGTCAAATTGTATTTCTTTTAATACATCTATTACAAGCACCAAACCAGATTTACCAAAGTTTGATACTTTGAAAACGCCTGTTTCTTTAGGTGTAGATGTGAAGGCAACTGACCAGATAAAAAATGAGATTGTTCCACAAGCTGACGTTTCAAAGTTTACATTCAAAGTCCGAAATGCAAATGAGGAAAAGAAAGACATTGCTGTACCTAGCACGAGTTACAATTCATTTAGCGCATTATCCAGTTCAGCCCCAACATTTACATTTGGGTTGAATACTGCAGCTAATAAATCTGAAAGCAGCACCGAGAAGCCATTTTCATTTGGTGCCACAACTTCACCAGCTCCATCGTTGGAGAAACCACAGGATATCACCAGTACAAATTCGGCCGTTACAGTAGGAGCTACTCTACCAACAGCAGCACAAGTACCTTTGGTTACAAGTGCACCAATTACAACTGCACCAGTGAGTATATTTGCTAACAGTGTGCTAACAAATAACTCTAATGTTGTCAACTGTACTTCAGACAAGGAGAACGCAGAAAAGTCTTCAATATTGGGAGCTGAATTATTTTCCAGCACTGTACCGACATCAGTTAATACTCCACCGAAACAAGTTTTTAGTTTTGGCACTGGTATTCAAGAACCAACAGCACCTAAAGCAACTGGTGGTTTTACATTTTCATTTGGATCAGCAAATGCAAGTCCAGCACCAACGTTTAATATGCCTTCACAGTTGCCAGCAGCACCAGCAGTATTTGGATCATTACAACCAGAAAATGCGGGCAGTGGTTTGGGCATTTCTAAACCTACTTTGCCCACAACTGGCATATTTGGTGCACCCACTGGGGAAAATATCTTTGGTGCTGCTCCTACAAACGTCCAAGCAAACCAAACGGCCACAAATGCTAATGTATTTGGAGGCTCACCTCTACAAAGTTTCAATAAAACGTCTGTTACAACAGCGCCAAATTATTTTGGTAGCCAACAAGCTACGCCCACATTTAATACGAGTTCTACAAACCCAGTTTTTGGCAGTTCAGGGATACCAACTGTCCCTACTGCCACCAATATGTTTGGAATGCCACAGAATCAAAATATGACAACGAATAATCAACCAAGTATGATGTTCGGTAGTCCTGTGCAGAATGCAGTAACTCCAACAGTATTTGGTGGTACTGCACCTGGTGTTAATAGCAACCTGGGTATGTTTGGTAATTCGACTGCACAGCCAGCCTTTGGTGCTTCAGCACCTGTCACGTTCGGTGAACCTGCTAATGCTGCCCAGCAGCAACCTCAACCTGTGCCCACGTTTAACTTTGGAAGTACAGCAAATCAAGCTACGCCCATGTTTGGATTTGGTCAGCAACAGGTAATCAATTATATTGAAAAGTTTAATATTATGTATTACAACTTACGTTACATGTCTTCTTACATTATGAGTTACAATAGAGATCTGCATAGCTATTTCTCTTATACTCTAAAGGCTTCTCTTATATTTACTCCATTGCATTCATTTACTTTACTATCTTCTTCAACTATTATTGTTGGTGGTCATGATCATTCAATTTGATGTGTAATATTCTTTGCCATTTTCTATATTTTATGGTATACAAAAATTTCCTTCTGTTCTGCATGCATTGAGTGTTCTTCGTCTTGGTCTAGTCAACACGTCTATCATATATTGGGCAAACATCAGTAGGCAGAATTTAGTATTAGAAAATTGTTTTGTCACCATCCATGTTTCACATAGATCATTTGTAAAATATCATTTATTTAACAAAGGCTTTAAATAATTCCACACAGCTATATAATTATAACATTGATTTGGTTCCTGTGTGAATTTTTAATAACCTTGTATCTTTATCTGTGTTATTATTACTTTATTTTGATTATACTCTTATCTCATGGTTTTTTATATGGTACCAAATTTTTCAAATTATTTGTCCTAAAAACCGTTATAAATAGAAAATAGATATATCTCTTAGTTCAATATAATTTTTTTTTAAAACAGTTGCTTTTATTACCTTGTAAAATAGTTTAAATATCTTAATATTTATACTTTTATTTGAATTACATTTCATTTTATTATATAATATTAGTATCTTTTATTGACATAAAATACTCATTTTATTTCAGGCTTCACCGTCGGTGCCAGTTTATAATTTTGGTGCGCCTGGTGGTCCACAAGCACCTCTTCAATTCAATATGGGGTCATCTACAGGGTATGTTCTTCAGATTTGTATTCTAAAGTTTATTGTTAAATTCAATATTTTAATAGTTTTGTTGTGGATTTAAATAATTTCATAATCATTACTGGGGTACTTGAGTTATACTGGCAAGTTTATGTAATGGATATTTAATGAACTACATAATACCCTCAGTAAGTCTTTATGTGATGCTATATTTCCTCATCTATTCATTTCAAACTAAGGGACAAACAGGAAATGGCCAGTGCATCCCATTGATTTTTAGAGTTTTATTTCATGCTCTCTGTTGACCCTTGTTCTGTTATTTAATAACAGAATGTGCTCTTAATGCTGTTTCAAACTATTGCCAGCTTGTGGCTGTGATTTTCCACATGCTTGGAGTGTAATAATATCTGATGAAACGAAGTAGGTAGTTGAATTAATCTTATTGGTGGGTTTCTCCACTTCAAATTAGTAAAACTGTCATTGGTACAGAAAATGGTAGTCTTCTTTGAACCTGCTCCATCTGATTATTGAAATGATAATTACTGTGATATTAAAACATTTTGTAACAAATACGCTAATTTTAGTATAGTTATTGTATTCATTACATTAGGTTTAATCTGAAATAATTTTAGATACTGCCTTAGGCTACATTTGTTAAGTTACATATTTATTATTTTGTTTATACAGTACGTCACAGCCTTCACCTGGAAGACCTCCAGCTAGACCTATGAGAAAAGCAGTACGTCGTAAACAGCAGTAATCAAGTTAACTGTATAATAAAATGATAGTGAAATGCATAATAGTGATGTTGAAAATATCACTCGGAGCTACAGTATCCTAATGAGTGATATACGTAATATTGCAAATGTAAACATTATGTGCATGTAATGTGACAGTTATCGCTGCATTTAAAATGAAAGAAACAGTGGTGTATATATATGTCGCATTATCGGTTTTAGAAATCTGTGAAAAGGAAATGCTGCAAAAGATCCTAAAGACTTTTGGAGTTTAGGGATGGAGGGGCAAGAAGGATATCATAAGTTTGGTTAAAAAGCAATTAGAATGTAGCAAGAAATAAGTTAATATTATTTCCTAGATATAATAAACATTAAACTCGTTGCTTTGTAGGTAAATAAAATTAACAAAACGTTTATTCTTTAAGTCGTTTTTATAAAAATGTACGTTATATCCGACTAGGGTGGACAAAATAAGTTTTCTTTGACGGGCAAAAATAATGTTCACTATTATTTATCGCAACTGTCTGAAAAGTATTATTCTTATTACACGTGTGGTGAATTGGTTCAGAGCTTTCTGGATGTTACCTTTTTATTTTCCGTAAAGTGCAATTTTTTTCAAGTTATTGTATCTTGATAAGCCTCAAAGCTTTATAGTTAATATTAATTTTATTAGTTAGTTCAACTGTTGATCATGATTCCAACTTAAGACTGATGAAGGTCCTGGTTAAATTCATATTATGTGATAAAATCCAAATTTGTAGAATTTTAAAATTCTATCCACGTGCAACAATCCACATTAAATACCTTTATTTAATAATGTTGGTGTCTTATTAATAACAATAATTTTCTTCATACCAGCTTGTTTAGTTGAACTTTCTTTCTGAAATTGGCAATAGAAAAATTATAATTATAAAAAATCAACTAACTAATAACTGCGTGGACTATAGAAAAGATCAGATTAACTGCATAAATTAATGAATTACTTATGATTTGTTTCGAACAAAATATTATTGAATTCTTGGTTTTACTTAGAATTACAGCGCCTCGCTATGACTGCTCGTAACTGGGTACTATATGACGGGTTGAACTATAAGTTTACCTTGTCTACATCTAACAAATTCAATCGAGCTATTATACTTCATGCCCAAAATTTCTTTCTTGCCCGTCCATCCCCTAGTATAGTTAATTTTAATTTTTGACTATTTTAAGTTATTATTACATTGACTAAGTAGTAATTTTTATAAGTCAGAGATTTTATTAGTTGGCATCACAGAGCAACGAAGTTGTGTTATTAAATTAATAAGACGTGTCTAGACTGAAGAATTTTAATAAATTTACTTTAAATGTTAAGTATTTATGATTGTTACAAACTGTTTGGGTTAGTCAACAGATCACATTAAATTGATTTAAGGTATATGCTCTTCATTTTACTTCAAACTGTTTTATAATATGATTATAGTCATGAGGTTCTGCTAGACAATGAAAAAATGTGTGCTGGACACACGAACAATTGAAATTGATAAACCATTTTGTTGTCTCATTTATAAGAAACAATAGGTCATAGGGAAGTTTATTTTTATTTCTTGTTTTGCTGTTAATGTGAACAAGTTTTGTTGCAAATTAATGTTTGAAAATATAAATGTTAACATTTATATTTTCTTCAGGTTTGCTTGCTAAGTAAGCAATTTTATATATATTTGAATCCCACTAGAAAAGATTGTCTGCAGCGCATGTCACATCGAGATAGTCCGAAAGCACCAAGATTTATTTTAATAAATTAATGAGTTTCTTATTAATGACTGAGTACTTTTCTGTATAAATAATACAACTCGTATCAACCTTTTGCTTTCTCTGCCAAGTAGTGATGTTACCCAATGATTTTAAGTATTATAAAATATATTTGTGTGCCTTTTTGAATATCATATAGTTTACATTTTGTTCATACTCATTACAAAACAAAAATGATGGTGACGAACTGTAAATTTCTTTTTTATTTATTTTTTCATATTAATGCTTCAATTATAATTATATATTTTGATGTCAATCTCTAAACATTTTATTTACAGACATGCACATAACATACAACATTTAATAGTCTAACAGTGTTAAAAACTAGTCAGAATGTTGTAATGTGTGAAGTAGACTTAAGTTTTAATTAAATAGTTTTCTCTAATTCTTTACTGGTAATATTTTTATGAATATAAAATTTCTACTACTGGTTTACTACACCAAACTGATAAACAATCGTCAATATTATTGTATTGTAAAAAAGCTGTGCTGTTTTCAATTACATGTTATATACTTCCTTGCTCTGTGATCAATATGTATATTTATATTTTATTAAATAAATATGAATGTTGCTTTTCTTTAAATTGAATTGTTAATATTTAATTGGCCTATTTCACAAGTAATATAATACATGGTAAATGTGGGCCCTGGTATCAGAATGTGAATGATAGAATCATAATTTTACGCATAATTTAAACAGAATATTGTAACAAAATTTATTGATTCCAAGCTACAGGTTTATTATAAATCAAATAGTTCCTAATTGTTTAATTGAATCTCCAAGTTTTGACAATTCTTTATATATAATATACATTTTTGTATAATTATTTTCATAATAAATATATCGTAATGACACAAATGCTATAAAAAACAAAATAAATTATAAAAACGATAGGAACATTCGTATTGGAACTACACATGGCAGATGAAACTATCATTCATGATAATAAAGAAAAAGCAAAATAATGTTCATAAGGTAAATTTGTTTGTTACTCATGTCTATTTTTATCATATTGACTGATTTCTTAAGTAATGTGGTTTTTTTAACAATAGAACTGGAACTATAGTAGTCATCAGTATGAATAGGTAAAATGTGTACATACACAATATGATTTCTCTAATATGGCCTATTTCAAAACTCTTATTTCAGTTTGTGTTGAGTTTGTTTCAGTTATCATAATGTATTTATTTTACATTATGATCACTAAAGACTGGAATATCACGTAAATTAATTTTAAAAATTTTTTAAATCTACTTGTGATGAGGAAAATTTCTAGTAATGTTAACATTTAATTTGTCTGTTCGACATATATCTTCAGTGTACTTTAGGAATTCACAACAATCACTTGACAGTAGTAATTATGTATCGATGTAAATATATTATTAATTCTAATGTTATAACATATATCAGTAATAAATATTATCGGTGACCCCAGATTCTGTTTTTTTTTGTAATGATTGTTTTTTAGATTAGAAACATTTTTCAATGTATATTGGTTATATGTGTTTTGTCAATGTTTTTTCTTAATCGAATAATTAGTGTTGGAGTCTAGTATTATGCTGAAATTTGTATTGCCACCACAGCCTTCAAATATTTAATGAAGCAATAATGACAAGCAATATGTGGCATATTTATATTATGTATCTCAACATGTTGTAATTTTTCGACATTATGTTACTGGTCAAAACGTCTGTGAAAAGCGATTTTTGTTTCCTATCTCAATTTTATTTTCCGCCTTAATAATAATTGGCAAAAGTGCCTTAGATATTCTGTCGTCTTTACATTGGTTTATATAATATCTTAGTTTTATAGGGTTAAAAGATATCTGTGTAATCGAGTTGTGATTTTTGAACTTTGTTTTTATAATCATATATTCAATTACACATTCTTGTTTTGATTAGTGTGGTTTTCATAATGTAGAAACAATCGAAATTCATTAGAGAGGTTATGCTAGTCCAGATGTTTTGAAGGGAATTTTATAAATTTTCTTAAGATAATGAAGAAACTGTAGTTGAAAGTGTTTTAATACTTCTTAGTGATACAAAAATATTGATATAATATACCCTTTTGGTTATTTTGAATAATTGTGGCCGCAATGGTTCATTACGCATATGAAGAAAAATATCTCGTAAACGATTATTATTCTACACAGTTATCTACCTTGTTCAATGGGAACAGTTGTAGGTAGAAAAAGATCACCTGAAAAATAAAATTCAGTTATTCTTGGCTGTAGATATAAATAAGTAAGTCGAATTTATATTTTGATAATTTTTGTTTTTAATTATGCCATTAAAATATATTATAATCATATAGATAATGTTATGCCACTATTTTTGTATCATTATATAGTTAAAACATAATATGAATTTTATAACTTAAATCACTCATTTTAAAAGCAGTCTCTTAGTTATTGAAAAACTTTCAATGAATGAAAGTGAATGTTATAGAAGCCATGTCATTTCTTGGAGCCTTGTTTGTCTAGAATATGTATTATGTATGAAAAAGGAAGGGTCCATTTTGAACTCTGTAACACTATAAAATTATTTGATCACATTCAATAATACCAGTGGGGGACATGATTTACTTGAAAAGTTACTAGTGAAAGTGATAAGTTGAAACATTTGCTATTATTTTGGTGGAACTTTTGGGTAGTTTATAGAGGGTAGTATGAATGAGGAAAATATTTTTTTTAAAAACCTCGGGATACAATGTTTTATTGAAAATAGATTGAAATTAATTAATATTCGTATTCAAGCCAAGTAATTTTAATTTTATCAGAGCAGTGAATGGAATTTTGTGTAATCAGGAAAATTAAAAAGATTAAACTATATTTGTGTTTCAACTAAAATTGGACGTCTACAACATTAAATACATTCTCTACAAAATATAAGCTTATGAATTTTAATATTTTTGATTACGTTTCTAAATATATAACATTTTTACTTTAATAAACAATTATTTGTATTTCCTTTTAACTTCAAAACATGTGTCCTGATATACAAACTTAAATGTACAACCTGAGATGCATTACTAACTCCGGTGTTTATCTGTTACCCTTTTTAAAAGTTGCCATTTGCCAAATGTGTTAAAATTTTGTCTATACATTTTTGATATTTAAGGTTCGAAAGCAGGATTAGATACAATGTTAAAAGATAAGTTGTTAAGAAATATTGCAATAAAAACAATGGCAAAGAAATAGTTAATAAGTCCAAATTATAAGAGGAAAGCATATAATGCGTTGAACGTTTTATTACGAAAAGCCCTAGGTGGCTGTTTTGTGAGTCATTTAATATTAATTTAAATCTTAAAAGTTTCCCAATGCTCTGAATTTTACAATTTTCAGAAAATTAGATTTAGTTAGATTTGGTTATTATGCGAGACATTCAGGGATAGCGAATCTATGAAGATAGTAGGTAAACACTTCATAATTAATTTTTTAAATTTATAATAACATGGACTTGTAAAACGTCTAAAAGCTGTTAATGTGTCTATGAATGGCTATGTTTTATCCATGATTGTTTTTAAAATTATCCTAATTTCAAGACTGAGGCAACAAATTGTGAAATAGTTTTTGTCATACATTTTATTTTATTTACACAGTTGTAAAAGTGTCCTTATAAATCATAATCGTAGCACAGGCTGGTCACTGGCTGGTTTGAAGTTCTACCAATTAAAGTTCCATCTTCAAGTATCGGGGATGTTTTATATCATGTCTGTTTAGATTATAAAATTTTATTGTCGAATATGTTTCTAATATGTTTGATAATGTTTTGAAGAAATCTTTTATTAAGGAAATTTAAGGCGCTTAACATTTTCTTAACAAAAGTTATGATATATAAAGATTCTTACAGAAATGTTATGTAATGTGGTACTTATTAGAAATAGATTAAAATAAAGCTCTTTGAATATAGATTTGTAATCGTTTGAGGTTTGCAGTGGCTATATTAATAGTTTAGTCACGGTCCACGTCTATACTCTTAATATTATTAGTAAAACATGTAAGGTCGTAAAGTTTTATTATTGATACACCCATAACCATTTTGCAGTTGACGTGTATTAACTATTACATGTCTGACATGCTTATATGAATATTTTTGAAAAATAATGCTCCCTCTGGTATCTAAGGATAATTTTATTAAATTGATTGTAGACTGAAGGACAGTGTTTGTGTGAATTTATAAACAGGCGGACAGGCATGAACAATTTCTAGAAATAAAACATATATTCAAACATTTTGAATGTGACATAGTCAGATTTACCTCAAGTGGAAACATTTTGTGATTTTCAAAAGATTACATTTTATTTGATTTTTGTTTTTGTTCTTGTTTGGTGTACTATATTTGCTACAAAGTGTTATTAATAGAAAAAAATATTTTAACTTGTGTAAAAGCCCAAGCTGTTGCAGACAAAGAAAGGAGAAACTCTTAAGGGGAGTTTAATATGTAAGATTTGTAAATGTTTAATATAGTTGAATAACGATATTCCTAAATTTCAATTATAAAAAAAATCATTGTTTTGTATTAGATGCTGTTGAAAATATCATGAAAAATCTATATATGAACAAAAGAAACTATATTTTTGTATCAATTAGTTGAGATTTATCTTGGATCAGAATGCAAATAAATAATTTCAAATTAATAGCCTTTATATGTTGCCAAATATGTCATTGTAACTTTTTTAACAGTTAAAAGTCAGTACACAATTGTAGTGTGTGGTACTTAGTAAGAAATTTGTGTATAAGGACTTCAAATTAATCTGTTATCTAATAAAACATGCCTTCAATTAATTATTGACATAAAGAGTAAATATATAATAAACGTCATGAGAAAAAAAAATAAAAAAATCTGTATCAAATGTGTTTCATATTTTAAAAGAATGTTAAAAAGTTTATATAAAAATTGCCTTATGTATATTACCTGTATTGGAGTAAAATTTGTAATAATTTATCAAATGTACTTAATGAATATGGTCAAGGAAGAGATCTGATAAAATGTTTACAGTTGTGACACTTATGTGTTAGTTTAAATAAATCATTGAACAGATGATACTTGATTTACATTCAACCATATAACTTTTAATGATTTATAGCAAAAATAAAACTGAGGATTTTGTTCTGACGCTACAATAAATGTCAGTGATAAATAGATGAACATTTATTTTATCTAATATTTTTATCAATAGGTTATTATTTTTGCATCAATCATTGGGTTAGATACTATAATAAAATAGTGAAGAAATTTCTTAAGTAAATTGACATTTATTCAAAAAATGATTTAAGAGTAATCAGTTTAAATCTAAAAGTCGAAGTACTCAGGGCAAGAAAATATTTTCCTATTGTATTTATATTGATAAACTCAAGAATGTGCCAGGAATGAAATTTTAGTTATTTTTTTGTATGATTACTACACTCTATAGGCTCCTTTCAAATAGGAATTTCTAAAATGGAGCGCACACTAATTCCCATAAATAAATACATATTGGCAAAAATCAATAGTTTGCATGAATATTAGACAGTTATATTTTAACCTCATTTTTGTTAGTTATGTTCATACAACCCTTTATCAAATATTTTAATCCCAAACATAGTAGCTGAAAGTGTTATTGCCTAGGAATCAGTGAAGATATCCCGTAAAATAAATACAAATAATATGTTTAAGATATGCTCTAAGGATTGACAGTGTTTAACTCGACTATGATTTATAGAAGTTATGTATAAAAAAATGGATATTAATCGAAATACAATCTAATAGGATTTAAATTTGGTCTAAGGTTTAAAGTGAAGATTTACTGTTTATGTTTTATATATAATTACATCAAAAATGCTTAAAATAACAAAGTATATGGCTAGTCATGCGGATTTGGGGTGTGTAAATTGTTTTAGGAAAATTTATGAATTTTTTGTTTACATATTGTGTTTATAAATGTTTAGGAAAATTTTGGTTATAAAAGTCATAAAACAAATTATAGTTCTGTTTAGAGATTGCATTGATGAGATGTTGATAGGATATGTTGTTTTTGAAATTGTAATATTTCTTTATTTTATAAAATTGGTATAAAATTTAATTTAAAGAAAAAGGATAATATTCCCACAGACTTAAATTATTTGATGTCGGAAAAGACCTGCCAATGAATTGTTAATGTTCGAAAGAGTATCACCGGTTAAGTTGAGCAATCTGCCCCATTGGAAGGTACTGTAAATACCTTTGCTTTTTGTAGTAATAAATAGCAAGAGTGCCTAGTTTTTTGTACTTAAATTGTGAAGTCAGTAATTAAAAAAAAAAATTAAAAATGTTCAATTTCCAAACATTAATTTTTTGTGAAATAATTAGTATAGAAAGGTAGAACAAATCTGTGTAAAAGCTGCTAAGATAAACAATATTTAAAATATAATTTAATTTTCCTTGTTTAAAATCTTAAAAATGTAGTATAGAAGGGTAGAACAAATCTGTGTAAAAGCTGCTAAGATAAACAATATTTAAAATATAATTTCATTTTCCTTGTTTAAAATCTTAAAAATGTCTAGTTTTTTTTACAAGGTTTTTCTTAGCGCGAGCAATTCCAAAGAACGCTGTTAAACATTTCTACTTGCGCTTTATTATTACCTAAAGTTTTATTGATTTTGAAATGATATAACATTTGGAAAAAATATTCAGATAATCATCTGTATCATATAGTGAAGTTAAAGATTCATAATATACATGTGTAAACATTAAATATTTTTTTGTTTCTTTATTAGTCACTAATAAATAGTGTATTAATAATAAAAAAATTAAAAGTAAATGTGAAAACTAAGTTGGAACACATAATTTACCATAAAAGTTGCATTTTTCCATATTATATCAACTGCAATGGCTTTTTTTATTACCCTTAACATATTTTCATATTTAGATGAAATTCCATTAATCAGTTGATTATACAAGCCAATTCTTGTACGTTTGAATAAGTTCTGGTTCACAAAGGCAAAGGACCTGACGTGCTATGGGACAAGCACACCAGTTTTTTGATTGGTTCCTCTAGTTTTTTCAATACAGGGTCTCAGGAACCCTTGTGTTTCTTTAAAGGATAATTATATAGGTGTCATATCAGGTTTAATTATCAATTAATTTGCATAAAGTATTAAAGAGAATTAATTTGTCGATCACAATAAGTTAATTGTGTCGGTTGTTCACTAACACTGTTTTTACAATTTCTATGTGTTTCATTTCTATATTAGATGAAGAATTTTTGAAGAAAAGCCTTCGCAATTATTAATACATGCTGTAAATTAACTCCAAAACCTGTTTTCTAAACAATTACTGCACACATACTGCATACATTTTCCGTTTCCAAATTTTACCAAGAGAAAGTTTTGGGTATAATCAAGTATTAAAATATAATGATCTATAAAATAATTAAATTTATTAAAATGAAAAATTAAACGAATTAGCGAACAATATACATTATTACGAACGAACAAGATATATTTGGCTTATTATAATCCACAAATCAATTCTCTTTACTCATTGTAATCTTAATTAAGTTTGCCTAAACTTGTTCAAATGTAGGAGAATTGCGAGGCATGTTTATTAAGGTTTCTATATTTCCACTAGTATAAAAAATCTTCGCATTAATATTATATTAAATATGACTGTGATATGAAATTTTACAATTTAAATGGTGAATAATATTTTTCTAATTGGTTTTCACATTGATATTTTATAATAAAACATTTGTTAGTAGAAATAATACATATTAAAAAAAATATTGGATGTACATACATATTTACTATGAATCTCGAATTTCGCCATACAAATATTAATTATTAGTTATTGAATTTGATGTAGTTTTCTTTCAAAATATACGACTTTTGTTGATGATAAAGGACAACTAGAAATATTTACAGTAATATTTTAAAACTTACCAAGTTATTAAAAAAAACTAAATTTTGGATTTTTTCCAAACTTACTATCAGAGAAATTAAAGTATGTATAAAAAATATTTAATTGTTTAATCTTAGTAGCTTTCATTCAGTTTTTGTTCCATGTTTCATGTTTTAGTTATTTTACGAAAAATATTTTTTTTTTAAAAATTCACTGTTTTGCAAAACCAATTTAAGTCATAAAAACTAATTACTCTCTATGGTATTATTTTACTTACAAAATAGTATGATGTAACTGTGAAGGGACTATTAGGGTCGATTGCCCACACTTATCCGGCTATATCTTTTGTTTATTTACAAAAATCTTGTAGTCATTTAGTTGAACGGCACAGAAAAAGAAGCAAATTTTTATTTGCAATATTTCTATTGTGTCTAATAATCAAGAACGAGAGTAACTAGTGATTTATTTCAAATCTTTTCTTTCTGGAAAACAAATGATTTTTCTTAATATATATCTCATCTTCCTTTTTGTTAAAGAATATCTTCTGTTTGATTTCTCAAAAAGCATGGATTGGTCAAAGGTTATTAGGATTTTTTTGAAGCTAGTTAGGTATGTTTTGTTTTGGGGTACAATTTGGAATATTCATGTTACATTTTGTTTTTTATAATCGTTAGTAAATCATTAATTTTAACATATTGAACAGTTCTTTGAGAACAATATAATTAGAGCTAAAAAAGAATACAGATATTTCACATTATAAAGAGGATTGTCACTAAGATTTTTACATATGCTATAGATGTACTTGTTGTTTACATAAAATATAGCAAATACAAGTACCTTCCTATGTTTTACATTATCAACTTGAATACCACACTTGGACGTGCACATCATTTGTAAACATATTGTTTGTAATAGCCATTGTAAGATGAAGGATCTGTAACATTCTTTATTAATTAATAAGGAGTGTACTGACGAAAGGTGTAGTTGAGGTGACAATAATGTGGATTTGTTAACATATGTTGCAGGGTGTTGAACATGAAAAAGAGATATTAAGTATACAGTAATTTTACATTGATTTTGCCTTAAATATATACATATATACATACATACATATATATATATATATATATATATATATATATATATATATATATATATATATATATATATATATATACCTGTTATGTGCAGATCGTGATGGGGAACAATAGAAATATTTTTTAGCAATTTCAGAATATGTGTAAATCCCTTTCAAAACATTTGCTGTTTGTGTACAATTTTATTATTAAATTAATTACAATGGTTTAAAATAAATATTAAGTGTTGTAAAATATCTGCAATATACATATATATATATATATATATATATATATATATATATATATATATATATATATATATATATATATATATATATATATATGTATGTATGTATGTATGTACGGGAACATAAAAGATTAGCAAATTAGATTTAACTATTGATATACCAATGAATGAGAACGAAAAGTAGAATATAACGGGATATTATGGAAATTTTTTAAAGGAAATATTTTATTTTTGAGTGTTTGCTACTGGCCTTGCTTTTGTTGGCATTGATTAACACTTTCCTGACAATGTTGCTCCTTCACATTTAGACATACAGAAAAAAGTGCTTTTCTTCCCAAATTTTTTTAACCCCAATTAAGTATTTAGGTTAGAGATATTTACAACATTTTTGCTATGATAATATGGAAAACCAGCACTACCCAATCATCCATCCATTCCATATTTTCAAGGCTAGTGAATCCAAGAATCTATGAAACAGTTTTAGTAACTTTTTAACTGAAATAAGCAATGCTACAGTTTTATTGTTAGAATAGATTTGGAACTAATGGTTAACACATGACTGATAAAACATATACAAACATTTATATGGAAGTATTGTAAGGCAGTATCATGATTGGATAAAATTTGATTAACATAAAATTATCGCAATTATTATGAAATCACAAAATTAATGAAATGTAAAATGAGTATTTTATAACCGATTTAAAATATTGAATTGTTATGTAAATCTTATATGTTTTAACAAATTAAGTGTTTTAAACGTGTAAAATTTTTTTGAATCAATCAGTTTAATTACAATGCAAAGTATTCTTTAAAAAAAAACTGGCAGGTCTATTTATAAACAATGGACATTAGCAAAATGTACTTAATGCAAACATGTGCTGATCTAAATCTAAATCTTTGAAATTTAGTACTAAGCAACAAAAAGAATATTTCTGAATTCAGTACAGTCAAATAAGGCGAAATAAAGGCTAAACTTCGGAATGATAAAACGAAAGGCGGACAATTTGCATAAAGGTCTATTTGTTTTGACATTCTAAAGATGGGCTCAAAAGTTTGAAGATCTCGTGTGCTAGATATCAAAGGTGAAAGATCACGAAAATGGGTTGTTTGCAAATATCTTGCTTTTTATGCCTCGCATGTCGTTACAGGTTTTATGATAATTTTAGAGCACAAAATTCTAAACAAATTTGGTTATAATATGCATTTGTTTTGTGTGATTAATCGTTTTTGCTATGTATACAGTATAGACAGCGTAAATGGATAATGACACAAAGATGTAGGTCAGATGTATAGTATACTTTATGAAGTTAATTGTATGATAAAATATTGTCATTTTTAGTAAAGTTAAAAAATTAATAATTGTACAAATTTTACTGCACAAATAAAGCCTTCATGCATATTTTTTATAAATAAGCGATTTTTTAAATTTTATTAATAACAAAAGTAACATTTATATCTTATAATTAACTTTTTAGTGGGTCTGATAAAATCACTAACGACATGCCAGGCATACATACGAAACGAGACATTTGAAAAAAAAAATTGTTTTCGTGACCTTTGGACCTGTGATATCTAGAAAAGTGGTCACAATGTCTTATGAAACTTTTCAGCCCGTCGTTAGAATTACAAAATAAAGATTATGCAAATTTTCAGTTTTCCTCATATCATTCCGAGGTTTAATCTTTGTTTGACTAGACTGCAAAATTTGTCGATTTTGTTTGTATAATTCAGTACCAAGCAACAAAAGAATTTTTCTGAATTCAATTTATATTTTAAGTAACGAAATTTTTTAGGTGATGTATTTGAATTATTTGAAATTGATATAAAAATGATATCCACATTTGGCGACATGCCCATGTACGTTGTGCATTTATAAATTGCATCCCATGAGCACAAAATTGATTTAGTACTAAGCAACAAAAAGAATAGTTGTGTTCTTTTTAAAATTATTTCCTGCGATTCACCAAGTCATACAGAGATATGTATGTACGTCACTTCACATAATTCTTGACTGGTCTAGGCCTAAAATCACCTGTAATGTTTTAATGTTTTCATAAATTATATAATGATTTTATATTTCATTATCTTCGTAGAGACATTCATTAAATTGCTCCTTATATTGTATATATCTTATACAATTTCTTAATAGTGACTTACAGTCTATAGTCACTTTCATCTTTCTAATAGAAAATTCTTTACATTGTACAAATTATACCACGCTTCATTGGTTTATCAGAATTAATTGATTTCTCATGGGTAAGCTGCGAAAAGTTCATAAGATAATTTTTGCTTTGAAGACCTTGAGATATTTAGAAAAGGGGTTGAAAGCGAAGGTGGAAACTAAATTTCGCCCTTACAGTTTCTCATAGCCAAACTGTTTAATTTTTTATATGCTTTGCTATAATATTATTTTGAATATACAGTGTGGCTCCTTCATCTTATATAGGCAAATGCTTATCAGATGTTTGTGCATGTTATGCTTATGTAAGTGTGATGTTCCTGTCAATCAAGTGTTTTTATAATACTTGTTATATTTTAATACAAGAAACCTATACTTCTACATGCACGACATAAGCGAACGTCTTGTTGGCATTCACCTTCATAGGATGAACCATCTATAACTTAAAATTATGAAAGTTTTGATGGCAGAAATAAAAATACTATCTCTCTATACCAGGGTTTCCCAACCTTTTTTTTGTTGAGGCTCCCCGGACTATAAATTATATTTTCATGCCCCCCCTTTACTTTTTCCCCTTCCCTTTGATTTAGTAAATTAAATAAAAATGGTAACTGAAGTTTGTAAATACACAAACTTACCTTTTAACAGTGAGACACAATAATTTTACACACTCAAACTGATTTCTCAACAAAAAATGTACACCAAAACGTCAAATTTTTCGCAAGTTTGTGGTAATAATAGTGAATATGATATTTAATTTCATTAATTTTATGCATGTAAATTAAACATTACATTGTAATGTTGTTTGTATATTTTTTGTTTTTTCTTTCTAAAATGCAAACGCTTTCCGCCTCCTTTGACATCTCTCTATTACCCCCTTGGGAGGCACGCCCCCCTGGTTGGGAACTCCTGCTCTATACCTTTATTCAATTTACCAATTGATAGATTTGGAAAAAATGATGTAGCAGTATGATTAACCGAATACAGTGCACCATAACATTAGAGATATCTAATTTTATGGAACAATTCATGAAGTGTCATGAACCTGTATTTCTGTTAAATGTTGAATGTTATTGACTATGTTCCGCTGTATTATTAAATATAGTTTGATGATGGATTCCTAGATGTGACACGAAAATAATATTAAACATATTTTTCACTTTGAATTCACTATTAATTCATTACAGATACTGTCCGTTGCTACCCTTCAGGCGATATCCACTGCTAGGCTTATAATAGACACGAAGAGCTCTATAGTGTACGTCTCTCCTCAGCTGATTATTGATATTATGGTAAAAAAAGATGAGTCATTGTTGCATCATAATTCTTAATAATTTGTTACCTCACTGAACACTTTTTTGATTTTATGGCAAATAATTGTATTCTGATTGCCAGACTAAAAACATCATGTTCTGTGTTACAAGAAAAAGCAAGTGGTGATATATCTTCGTTAAAAAATACATTATTTATGGAAAAATTACATGTTTTTCCTGGAAATGTCAAATTAATGTATATTTTTTATTGCACTTTCAAAATATTTGTCATTATTTTCCTAAATAATAATTTACATTGCTATAATAAGTTATGAACCAAAGATGATATATGAATATTTAATTTGATACCTCAGTTGTATCTGTTGTGACATGTTATTTAAATTATCATGTGTGACTGTAAAAAACAAAGAATTTTTTTAATACTTTATTTCATTTAAACATTTATTCAAAATACTAATGTTCCGTATCATAAAACCACCAGAGCTTATAGAATCTAATACCAAACATTCTGTACTTAAGAATGACGTTGCCCCCATAATTCCTTAGGAAATCAAATTTGGGGAGATTTCAAAAATTAAATCCTTTATATTGACATTTTAAAAAGTCAATATAAAGGATTTAGTTTTTTTATTAAAGAAAATTTTATAAATTTAATTATTTTATTAAAGAAAATTTTATAAATTAATCACGCAGATAAAAAATAAAAAGTCCTTTTGGTTTATGGTGTAACACAAAAGAAACGAGAAAATAAATTGAGAATTCTACATTTTTTCTTTAAATAAAAATAAAATGTTGCCAGTATCTAAAAGTTGAGAAAATTTTAGAAATATTTAAAATTGTTTGTCCTATTAAAAAAAATTAGACCGAAAACACTTAAATTGTTAAAACTATCACAGCAGTAGTTTTGTATTTGACTGGGGGCATTGCTACAAAATGTAAAAAAGTATTTGATAAAGGTTGTTATTTTTTAACAATACACTGAAATGAAAAATATTTTTTGTTACAAACTAGTTATAACAATTCTTGAAACAATTGATTAAAGTTAACTTTTTTTTGATATATTTATAATTTTGTAATAAAATTGAGAAAGTGTGAAAATTTGGTTGACCGAAATGTATAAAAGGTAATGCTCTGAATGTTTGTAACAGACACTAATAAAAGGTTACATTAGTTGTTATTATTTTACAACGTAATTCTCAATAAATGAATATTTTGAATAATATTTTTTTTTTATAAATTGTCCAATATGTTTTGTGTGATTGAAAATGAGTATCATAAAGTAAAATAGATCAAATTATTCATTGCATGAAAGTAAATTTTTAAAATTAGCCATGTTTATGCACATATGTTTATTACCCTTGTTTGACAACAAAAATTCCAAAAACAGCTAGCTCAATAATAAATTAGGATTTGTGCTTTCTAGTTTTTTGTCGCACTTCCAATTTAAGCAATACTTTTTTATAAATTTTCATTTTTTTTGTAAACAATATTGCGGGTAAAATAGAGCTGTAGTAAGAAAATGCTATGAAATCTATCATAAATTTATTTATAAACAAGTATTGCCTGTTTGAAAATTGTGTAATATTTAGTGAAAAAAAGACGGCCCTTCCAACAGTAATACAATGGACTGAATTCTAAATAGTGGCATTTATCAAATACATGTCGAAATGTAGTTAAATTTTAGAAAAATATCGTATCATTTTTTTCATATTATAAAATTGTACTTTCACTCTGTATCTAGATTTTATTTTGTCAATGAATGGTATCTTTCCCCACCGATGGGTTGTACTTATTTGATCTATATTATGCGTATTGTTTAAGTTATTGAACATATTATGAGCATGTGAGGCCTGATCCATGAAATCGATTATTTGTACTATTTTTGTCTCTATGAATAGTACTTGTGGAATAAATTAACAGGTACATTGTAGTTTGTAACCTGATATTAAGTTGTAATTTTTAAATTGCGATCAATTTAAATGAAGCCACGTGTGCGTGGTCGCTGTAGCTGTGATATTTCGTTGGTCAGGCCATATATTCTGTTTAAAAAATCAATATAATGTAAAATTTATGCGAGTAATGATTCGTATTTTACTGAACACATTGTTTTATTTCATATCCCACTTTTGAACTCTACAATAAATTTGTGACTGAAATTTCATTACGCGAAACAAAAATGTTGGTAATATGTGTCTGTGAATTCTATTTGAGAATAACTGGGTATTAATTCTATTTATATCTGACGTTTTAGTGGTGTCTATTTATAACAAAGGTGAAGGGTAACAATTTTGTATGTTATTGGATGTCAAAATTGTCTATGGTAGCTCTTTAAGACAAAAAGCCTATTTTAATTTAACAGCTTGGTATATAACATTCATCATGCTGCAAATGCTCCAAATAAAGACTATTTTATAAATATTTTAAAGTTATATAAAGATAATTTAATATTAAATAAAAAGTTATATATAGTAACAATTTTTAACAGCGGCCTGTGACAATGAATATTTTAGTTCTGTCTTTGTGGTAAGTGCTGCTTGACTTGCCATTTCAGTGTTATCAGCAACTACAGTTAATAAAGCTAATTTTGATCCTGTTGGATTATGAAGGGTTGGAATATAAGTTATTATATATTATTATTTATTTAACTTATATATAATATAAGTTAAATAAATAATAATAAAATATAAAATAATATTTGTGTTTTTTTTCAATTATTCAATGACAAAATCTATACAAGTGTGTATTCAGATAAACCTTGAAACACATTTTTTTAATATCCTCAATAACACATATGGAAGGTTTCATTATGCAATTTGTCTTGGAATAAGTATATAAACTGTGGTTGTGTGGCTTGTGGGCAAAAAACTAGAGTGAGTATTCAAATCAAATAAAGTATTAGTGTGACAATATTTCCAACAATTGAGTAACAAGAATGCCTAATTAGCCATAGCTATGCAAAAATGGCAGATTTTTATATTTTTGTGATTTAACACTATAAAATTAAAATCAAAATGCAGTACATAATTTTTTAACTTGCAACTATCAGGCATATTGAAATTGCTCATTTGATTAATTACAGAATATTCATTAAAAACTAAAAAAAGTTTTAATGGGTTGTCAAATCTCTAATTCACATAATTTTTTTAAACAATAGTATCTGTATAATATTAAGATAAAAAATGACGAAGAGGAAAGACATTGGCTTTGGAAGTGTTACCAAACGATTTACATATCTTGGATTAAATCCTAAGTTGGACAAAAATGGGCTTTATGTGAAAAAGCCTTTAGCCTGTGATCCAACATTATACTCACCACAAAATATAAATGACATCTATATTGTTAATAGAGGTAGCAAGCTGGAACCTTGGCGAAATAAAAATATTTTGGAAGAATGGTCTAAAAACTTAGGTTATCGAAATCAAATGGTGCTCGATCGCAATCATATAACAAAAATTTCTTTAGGCCCTGCTTGGCACAATATTCAAAAACCCGTTAAACCTGGTAGCGTTCGTCTAAATATCGGTTTCGGAACTGGTGCTCAGATTATGAAAATCAAGAATAATTCTCCTGGGCCTGGTACCTACTGTAAAGAACATCCATTTAAAGTCCCTTATGGTCCGCATTCTAAATTACCATTATTTGAAAGATCAGGTCCTTGCCGGTTTCAAACAAAGGAGCGGCCGTGGCTGATTGCACCCAATAGATACAATGTTATAGATTATGGATCTATTGAGGCTAAAAAAGACATAGTTGTATCTAAAAGAGGCCCTTATGATTTGTTTACTGGCTTAAGGGATGACTCCACGATCAAAAATCATTTTGGTTCAGGCAAAAAAGTAAGTGCAAGCACTTGGCCTCTATCATTCCCTGGAAGTATGGAATCATTCAGTCACCGAGATCACCGCACTCTGGGAGTTATGAATAAATCTGGGCGTGGAACGGCTCCAAGGGGAAGAAATACTCTCACTGATTTAGCTTTATGCATTAAAAATCCTGCTGAACCGGGTCCAGCATCTTACGCTCTGTCTAAAGATGGGTTTTCGAAAGTATTAATTGAAAATATACATGGGTTTAATAGCTCATATATTTTGCCACGAGGCTACAAAAAGGTTGGAGTGTATCCAAGTGTTGGCAGATACTATGTAAAAGATCTTTATTGTATACCAGGCCACGGTCATAAGCATGTGTTTTTATCAAAAATTGGGAGAACAATAGGCTCGTATTTGCCACAGCAATTGAATGCATTTTAACATATTTAAAGAAAATCTTTATTGTAAATAAAATATTTTATATTACAAATGTAAAAAAATATATTTCGAAAAATACATTTATAATATTGTCCATTTGGTTAAATTTGAATACAAATAATATTTTTACACATTTTTTATACTATTTACATGTGATATTTGCAATTGAAAATTTTAAATTATTATGTCACTTTATATTAGATCGACCAAACAAAATTAGAGAGTAGAAAAATGTCAAAACATTGTTCAGTTTTGTACTTTATCAAAGATCCTTAAACTTTTTCCAATAAAGGGTTTATAAGGGCTATGATTTCATCTAGCAAAATGTCTTCGTTTGCATCCCCTCCACTGACTAATCTTGAATCACTGAAAACAATTAAAAAATGAAGTTTTTGAACATAATATAGATATACTTCAACATTTGTTGTATAGACGACAAATATTTTAAGCAGTTCTTCAAATTACAGAAAGCTATTAAAATCATGTCACTTTCAATATACAGTGGTTTTAAGTAATTGATGAATTAGCTGAATTCATCAATTACTATTGATTGAATTGTTGAAATTTTGGGTATGTACTATAATTTTCATTTATTTCTTTTAAAAACATAATTATTTAGGTATAATTTCCCAAATGATTACATTAAGAAATTAGAATAGTAAGGTAATAATGACATTCTTATAAATTTGTTTGCTATCTACATAAAAATATCTAAAATAAGTATCAAAAATAATTTAAACAATATTCTTTCAAATCATTTTCATTTTTGTTCACTTTTACTAGTATCTTTCAAAATTAATTTTATTTGTAAATATCGGTGACATTAGAGTTTGGAAACCTACTGATTTTCTATATGTATTAGCGAATACAGCTGTATTGTTATTTTAATTTACAGTATTCTAATGCTGAGAAATTGGTTAATTGATGATTACGAGAATAAATATTTTACAGATGTAATATTTTTTAGTAGTGTGAAATAGAAAAAATAGTGGAATTTTACTAGTAATAGTTTTGCTACACGTTTAAATATTCACCTATCTCAACTAGGATTGCTATTTATTTTATGATTAATTTTTTAAATATTAAATTTAATATTTACATAAATATGCATTGAAAAGATCTATAATACCTACAGAAATATTGTCGTTTGTCTGTTATTTACGATTTTAATAAATTGTAATTGAAAAGGATTTCAGAAAAATTACAAAAAATATTTGTGGAAATACATTTAATATTTTACAAGTCATACATTTTATTTGTGAAATTTGACGACACAACATAGGATTTTATACATTTCCGTAAGAATAAGTTGATTACGTGGAAGTGATATCTACTGTCAATTTCTACCTATATAATCTTGACATCACTTGTTAAAATAATTTGTTTTTATCTTTTACCTGGTTTTTTTATTTAAGTATAACAACAATTTTGATAGAGATTGGATTTTGTCCTTAAAATTTTTTAGTTCCTTGTTCTTCATATTCAATTCATCCGTTAATTGTATATTAAGCTTTTTACAAGTAGTGCATATACCTTTCAGGTTTTTTATATCTGATTTCAAATTTACAATCAACTGAAATATAAATTAGAGCAATTTAAATATTGTTAAATGATACTTCAATTATTGTGTTCAATTTTGATACTTGTGTAGGATTATATTAAATTCATCAAATTTTATTTTAACACCGAAGCTGGAGTAAAATTGCAACTCAATCCCTGTTAAAACTGTACTGTTTTCTTCCTAAAGAAAACAGACATTTGTTCAAGCACAATATTTATAGATGGACGACACAATATTTTAAGAAGCAAGACACTTGTTGCTTCTTCTTCAAGTTTTAAGTATGTAATATTACCTTAAGCTTACGTAATCTCACCTGAATGATCAAATGCTGAATGATCTAACAACTGATCAGTTGTTAGATCAACAAGTATTTGCAACAAAAATTTTCTTCAACTATTCATTTTCTAATAGAAGCTGGATAGAACAGAGGTATCAAGTATTCAGTTGCCTATTAGCAGTCTTAATAGCCTTACTGCTGACCTGAAACATGTGAGGTTACGCTGGTGCACACTGGCCTCACTATCCATTTGAACTCTACTAATCAAAAATAATGTGCATCAAAATACGTAACTACAGTTTCAAACATAATTTTCAAATTTTTGTTACCACTCAATAAATATAGGTTTGAGAAATATTTAATATGGATACAGGTTTGAGAGATATTTATTATTGACATATGGAATAGTACTAAGAACAGAATTAACTTTTTCCCACTTCAAGGTGGTAATAAAATAATCCACGTGGTATGGCTTATATGACATAGCTGTAACAGTTATAACTATATGAGAAAAACAAATGGTTGTTATTAACTTGCTCATTTGCATCACAGGCGTCCAAAAGTTCATCAATGCTATTTTCTCTCTCTGCTAGGAAATTTTTGAGTGTAGTGACTGCTTCTTGAATGTTGTACAACTTTTCCCTTCAACATGCATTTTGAAACAGTAAATATAATTCGAGTTAGTACACTGATGAATAACTTAGAAATTTAGCTGTACAAACGAGTAGGCACGCTGTTGCAATGAAAAAATGTTTAATTCTTTTCTTAAATTTGATATTGTGTTTTGCATTTATTAATGGAACACCTATTGTGTATAAACTGAACATATCCAATACGAGATAAAAATTTCTCTTAAAGTAATTAATTCTTTTGATGGTTGTATAAGTCTATACTATTATATGAAATGAAGTTGACAGCCGTGTCTGTCTGGGCTAATCTCAAAAATTATTGAATGGATTTAATTACTGTCTTCACTGTTTATTGAATGAGGAACGCATTGCTATGAGTACATTCTACTAGCCGCTCACAATGTTCGCCCCCATGATCACAATCTATTCCACTAGCTTGTCAGTGTTGTAACTGTCGGTCCAAGTGTCAGTTTTGCATCTTTTGGTGTAACCTTCCATTAGGTACTTCTCAGAACTGCGTGAAGCGATTCTCTGTTACCATATTTAATTTTCAAAGTGAAATTGAGAGATATACAACCACAATGACCGTCATGGGGTTGAAGCGGTTCGGGAATAATGACATCATCGATAACGTTTTGATCACGACAACAACGCCCACAGTCGTCAAATGGAATGATATAGTAAATGTATTGAGAGTTCTAATCACCTAGAGGTATCTGAGTAAAAACAATTAACTGCATACTTATGCTTTTACATACTATCCATTATGCACTCTGTTTCGTTTTCTCATCTAGTGGCGTTTCTCCATGCTAATTGTGCAAGACAGATAGTGGTTAACATTATAAAATAATAATGAAGCGGGGGAAATAAAAGAAAAATTATTATGGAAAAATTAATCAAAATGATTGATTTCGTGTATTTGAACCTAGGGCAGGTAGCTAGTGGATGTATAAAAGCTGAAAATGTATTAATGTGGAAAAGGGTAAATTTGCAAATGGCACACACTGTGTTGTGTTTTATACTTAGGTCAGCCATTAAATCATAATTTGGCTCCTTTCAAGCTCTATTAATCCTTATGATTGATGACGCTGTTATTGACTAATTAATCTAGATTAAGTCTTTCTAATGGACGAAAGACATTTTATTATTAAATAGAATCAATCAAATAAAACTAACAATCTTTTTTATTAGTCAGGGTTTGTATATGGAGATTGCAGATATTTAGGCATTGCAGATGCTTAATTAATACAATTCGAAATTCATTAGCTGGTTGCTAAACAAATTTAAATATTTTCAACATAAACATGTTGAAAATACAAACCGATCACTTTGCTAGTTGTTTACAGTGATGGCTATAGAAATACTTCTCATTCAAAGATTAAGTATTGTGTCAGTCCTTACGTTGGTAAAATTTTGTTAAGGAGTTTTCAGAGACGATATAATATTACCTTAGATAATATTAATAGTAATATATTAATAAATGTAAAGTTTATAGACTAAAATAAACCTGCATTTATGAAGGAAACAGCTTCCTATGTTAGACTAATTAGATTAAGTTGACAAAAATGCATCAATATGAAAATTATCATCAAAGTTAACAAACCTTTCGAAATCTGTTATATCAAATTTTTCCTTGTAAGCAATTGGTTTATCAAAATAGTCACTTCTTTGCGCAAACATGATGCATGATTGACAAATAAAATTTTTCCAAGTCTGCACCGATTTATCTTCACGCAATTTATACTTTTGATCAAGATGCCGTTTTACATCCAAAAATGATTCTTTGAACTGCATTAGACTTCCAACACTTCCATCTAGGCTTTGAATTTTTTTCCATACTTCAGAATTACGTTGTCTTTCAGCGGTAAGTCTAATGTCAGGGAAAAATACTTTTTTTTAATAATAATTTGTTTATTTACATCATAATATGAGATATTAGATAGAAGATATCATTTAATCCACTGTTAGAAATCGTCCTGATTTTTATGCTAACCTGACGCACTTTCAGAATGAAACAGACGTAACTCAAAATTATGCACATAATATACATTTTTAACTGTAACAAGTTGCAAAGTTTCCAAAACAGATCTTTTTTTCTCTATAAATATAATTTTGAAAAATACAGCCACTATTTCTTGAATTTATTTGTACCTCAACATTTTGTTAAAGAAATCTAACTACATAACAACCTTTTATTTCTTAATTTGCTCCTGTAATATTAATTTTGTAAGGCCTGGAATATACATGCTATTTAGTAGCATAAAAGCACGCTACTTTCAAGCAAATTCTACCTAGTAGCAAACAATTCATACATTTCTACAAAAAGAGCATATTGGTAGAAGAGCATACTACTTAATCGCAAAACTGCCTATTTTTCCCTACTTATTAGAATGTAGTATATGGCGGCGGTAGAGTAGAAAATGCTCTGAAGCAAGTTTGAACATGTTCACTCTTTATTATGAAAGTATGCATATGTCGGGCTTGCTATAAGAACATTGTAAAAGAAGTATTCTAATAACAAGTAGGCCTCAGACTGTTCTACATTACTAGTAAATGTATACACATCGAGAGCATGCTGTAAACGAGCACGCTACCTAGTAGTTACTTTTTTAGGCCTGAAATATATATTACGTTGTTAAAAAAGCATGCTTAGTTGCCACTAGGTACCATGCCCGATTATAACGTTCTCTCGGTTTATATAAATTTGTTAGTAACGTAACACAATCTGAAGCCTACTTGTTGTAAGCATACTTCTTTGACATAGTGTTTATGGTAAGCCTGAGACAGCTATGCTTTTATACTGGCAGCCAAAATGGAGCTGCCACATAAACAAAACGAATTAAATAGTATTATGTTACTTTTTTAATGATAAACAACCATTTTGAAAGAAAAAAGTGAGATGAAAGAGAAAAAGGGAAACATAGGGAAAACTAGCATACTCCCTTCTACTCCCCAACATATTGCATTCTAAAAAGCACAGGAAAATAGACCGTCATGTGATTGAGTATTGCGTGCTTTTTTACCAGCATGCTGCTGTATACATTTGCTAATTTTTGCTACTAGGTAGCATTAGCCCAAAATTAGCATGCTTCTTACTAAATAAGTAGTATGTGTATTTCTGGCGTTAATAGCATACGTATGCCAGGTCTAATGAACATGACTAATGTTACTCAAATAAATTTGTTTAAACTTGTCAATATTTACATCAATGAGACTCCCGGTTCCGCTTTATTTTTTTATTAGTCAAGCTCAGTTACTTATTGGGGTCAGTTTACTTACTCTTTCTGCTATTTTTACATAATTTTTGATTCTATAAAATGCCAAAGAACAAATGCTTTTAGATTCTAACATTTGAGGAAACAATTATAACAATTGATAGTGTGAATTCATGATCAAGGATGAAGAAAGAGATTGCTGGTGAATTTGGAATTCCTGCGAGTACATAATCAACAGTTTGTCACAACGGGAGCATATTTTATAAAAAGGACATTAGGATGTAGTTTAAAAAGAAAAAGAATATGGCATGTCAAATTTCCTGATTTTGAAGAATTTTTGTGAAAGTAGTTTACATTGATATCTTTAAAATGTTTTTAGGCCTGTGCTGAGAGGAAAGGTACATGAGCTCGTTAAGCTATTCGGTCAAGAAGGTTTTACAACAAACAATGGTCAGTTTAATAAATTTAAATTGGGGTATAAAGTTGTTTTTAATAAAAGCTGTGGGGAAAGTACTAGTATTAATGATAATTTTTTATGATGAGCGAAAAAGTCAGTCATTTGATTTGTTAAATAATTAATTATGATTCAAAATATATCTTCAATACTGATGAAATATCAATACTTATCAGATTTCTTTAAGATACCAGATAAAACAGTTGTTACAATTTCCTTAGCAGGAAATATGACAGGGATTGAAAAGCATTACTGTTAACACCAAAGTTTTGATAACTTGTAAATTATTTATCGAGTGGCTAGTAAAAATTGACATTGACAACATAAAATTCTTTTATTTACAGACAATTATACTGCTCATAATAATATTCTCCAGCTCCCATCAGTGAAATTACAGTTCTTATCTTGTAACAGCTCCTCCAAATAATAGACATCAGACCAAGGCATTATAAAAGATTCTAAAACTTGGTACAGAACAGAAGTTGTAAAAAACATAACTTCTAACATAGAGCACAGAAAGCCTTCCACTATGTCTACACTACAGGCTATAAGAATATATATATAGCTGAAATCTTGAAAAAATGTAAAAAACGATACAAGTGTTAATCATTTCAAAATTTTTGGATTTTACAAAGGACAAAATCTAGAAGTAGAACTAACCTCAGTTTTAAATAGCCTAATAAGGAATAAATAGGAATCGGATTCTGCCTCGCTGTAGCTTTGAAAACAAAACTGGTGAAGATTTTATATATGTGATAATGATATTGTTATAATAGGAACTTTAAGTGATTCTAGTACAAACTAGAGATGTAATTGATCATCAACATAAATGAAGAAGCAAAGATGTTGATAGTGAACTGTTTAATAAATTTGAAAATCCCATAGATTCATTAAATCATTCATTAAATAAATAAGTATTATAACTGTTCTTTTTAAAAAATATTTACTGTTTACAATAGTTTAAAACGTCTATAAGTTAAAATATAAATTCTTTGCCTGTATAACTCAAAAGCTTATAGGTATACAACAAAATTACAATAATTTGAAGCATTTCTCGTTTCGCATGCAATTTATTGAAGTTTGACTGTAGTGATAAGTAAGTTTATATGACCTTTTACATTGACCATCTTACATATTAATATTTATAAATGGTGTTTTTGTTAGAGGTGTACAAATCATGATAATGGCCATGGTATTGGCTTTATTGAAAAGGTAATTTTTTGCCATTAGTGTTTAAATAAGATTTCCGGAATATGGGCGCCGTGGCTGGTTTGAATGAAATCTGGAAGTCCATTTCTCAATCACTTTTTTGAGCATTTGGGGTCTTATATTGGCAATAATGCAGTTAATGTTGTCTTCCAAGTGGTGCAATGTCTGCTAGATTTGGAGTGAAGAATATCCATGTGCCATTACTAAAGTTAATATTCAATTCAGCTAATAATTCAAAATTCCAATAATTCAATAAAGTCCATATCATGGCCATTATTATAATTTTTATCTGTTTTTTTTTCATTTCAAACTTATATATCTCTAAAAAAAAACACCCATTTGAAAACTTTAAATGTTGAAACTTTAAACGCCATTTCCCAAATGTTGATTTTTGAATTGAGTAACTTTGTTCTGAAAGTGCTATAAGTGTGTAATGCTGGTTTATTTTTTATTTCCATTTTCTACTCACGTATACAAGAGCACCCCATCAGTTGTGATCTTATTTTATTAATATTGATGTCTGTAAGTCTCCCCATTATAACTAAAGCACTTAAATTAAGTTGAATGTTTACCAAGCCCTTTTTGAATATTAACCCTTATCATATTTACAGTATTAACGCTAAACACATTTGCTTTACTCAGTGCAAATCCTTAACTTATTTTAAAATTAAGAACTTATATTTACATTAAATTTTTCATAAACACTTTTAATTTCCCCCAATAATCCTGAACATTGCATCCTTCTCTAAATAGTAACAATTTTGAAAAATTATATTTTTGAATACTTTGAAATAAAAAAAGAACATATTACAGGTACAGAAAATTGAAAAGTCCAAAGATATTCTAATTAAATTCCACAATATATCATTCTTATAACCTTCTGCAATATTCATTATAGTAAAAAAATTAAATAACAGTTTTTAATTTTTTTTGTATTGATTTATAAAATATGAGTTTTGGGAATTTTTGAAAAAGTTTCTATGCTATACAAAAAAATGTCTTTTTTTATTTTTAAACATGTTATGTGTTATAAATTTCTAGAACTAAACAAGTAGATTATACCGAAATCCAGTGAAACATCTTCAATTTTTTGAATACTGTTTATATTTATTATTACATTATTTTTTTTAATGATTACTTTTGAGTTACTTCTGTACTTATTCATTAAGAAAAGCTATAATAATAAATACCAAAAACAGTTTCAAATGTAACAAAACTTATTTGTGATAGCTACTTACAATCCGATTTGATAATCCACATTTGAGTAATAATAATAGTTGTGATATTTCATGAAGCATACAGTCTAAATGGTACAAGTATCGTAACTTAGTCAGACAAATTTTTTCAGGAATCGTGACTCTTGTGTAATGAAAGATACTTTTCCCGTATTCATGTCAATGGCGAGGTGCTCATCTAATCAAACTGATTGTAAACAAATTTTATGAAATTAACATGAAATATATTGGGCAACTCTGTAGAGCTTACTATTCTTGAACTATCTTATATTTAGACACAATAGTGAAGATCGATTTAAATAAAATTTTGACTATTCAATTCTGCAGCTGCAGAATACAATATGAAGGAATAATATTGGGAGAAGTTAAAAGTGTCATAAGTAGTTACTAGAAAAATATTGGAAGCCACTCAGAGTGTCAATTATATGTTATATCATCCAAATAAGTTC
The DNA here is from genome assembly GCA_039881145.1 of Druceiella hillmani. Taxonomy (NCBI): domain Eukaryota; kingdom Metazoa; phylum Arthropoda; class Insecta; order Lepidoptera; family Hepialidae; genus Druceiella; species Druceiella hillmani. The sequence goes on from JAYKKI010000011.1 coordinate 40,521,510, forward strand.
TCCAAATAAGTATCAGCCAATTTATAAGTATCTATACAGAATATTTTAAGCATTCATTCATTATTATACGTTTCATATCCAAAAGCATCTTTCAGCCAATTTGTTTAATTGTGATTAAAAATAATTACAATGGTTAGTATAAAAATAGCATTTTAGAAATATTTAATGAAATTAATTTTATTCAGATATTTCAGTTTCGGTGTGCCTCAGGATATCGGTGTGTATCTCCTAAGCCATCCGTAGGAGATACACACCGATATCCTACACAGGACCACAGGTTGGTGCTAAAGGTAATAAAACTGGCAATTGCTCTGTTATCTCTGAGGGTCTCATATTTCAAATTATACTGAAACACATGTCTCCCTGCTTTCAATTGTTTTCACCATCACACCTTTACCAGAAAACAACAAGCGCTTCCAAAAATGTATATTTTCAACACTCAAAAAATTAATCCCAAGAGCAAGCAATATATACTGTGCTGGAATTCGAATACAGAATTCTTAAGTCAAGAGTTCAATAAGACTAGAAACTAGGCTAGAAACTAGTCTTATTTATGGAAGAGCATAGCACATGAGCTTGTCAGATTTCTGAACAAATAGTGCACAGTTCAAAACATGAATTTAACCAATTCTAGTCGCAAGACCTGAAACGCTTCAACTCTAGAGCCATGAACAGGATTTTTAGTCAACATAATACAATCGCTAATATAATTTTTAGACTAACAAGTCACATGCAGCCACGCATGCTCTCACACATCCCATGCGGTTATTTTCACACATTCAGTAGAGGCTCTTCAAGTTGTGCCTGTCAGTTTTTGCAAGATGCAACTCCTGGATCTTAGTTTGGCTTCATCATTGTTCGAGCGAGTGCAGTAGGTGACATTTGGATATTTAGGATTTGGATTGTGGTTCAGAGCAGCATCTCTAAAGGTAATGTTAAGCTTTCTTTCTGCCACCCGATTCCTGAGGCAAAAGCAGTGTACCTCTGTTTTAGACGCTTTTGGGCACATGCGCCATCGTATGAATTTTCACCTGTATTGACTAGATCTTGTTGCAGAATTTATTTTGTAGGTTCAATATAGTGTTTTTGGAAAACCAGTGCCAGGTTGTACGCATACTCAAATTTCCTTGACCTAGTATTTGGTATACCATGTATATACAGGTTAAATTACGCAGGGGCAAGTATTGAATTCTGAAGTAGGCCATTATCAACTCTGACTCTGCTAACCCTGTTACAGAGGAACACCTGGAAAGGCCTATTAGTAAAGGCATCTTCAATAATCATGCACATCTTTATGCAGGGATTATTGCTGCTACTTGGTGTAATAAGCAGCAATTAGATCCACAAAGGTTGCTGATGAGTTCAGATTATCATCAAAGTTTTTTCTGTATGCGTCGTCAACGCCAGAACTTAATGATTACAGCTGTGTCCCAACTGATATCGTACCAGCTGTTGAGATATTTGCTCTTTCACCATCGGCGCAATGTGGTTATATATTATAGGCTTAAGGAGTTTGTAAGTCACTCTCAAAAGTGCGATTGGTCTACCAGGAACCACCTCGTCTGTTTAAATTAGATTCTAGCGACTCCAACCATTGCCTTTGAAGAGCTCTGTCATGTCTGATGTACATTCAACCACTAAAGAAGCGACATTGGTCATTGCGTACATGTATGGAGAAAATGGGACTGGAGTGAAATTAAAACACGTGACTATGAATTCCCAAAACAGTCAGTCCAACACCTCATTCTGGAGACCATTCTAATAAAATACGAGGGGCAAGCAGAAAATTTCAAAACTCTAATGTGCGAAGCTGTGGGTTATCACAGAAACTGTAAATTTTAAGTTGTAAACAATATATTTTTTGTAAGCTATATGATAAATAAACGTCTTCTTTTCAGATTTTCCAAAAAATAATGTATTTACTAGCCTACAATCTGTTTAAATATAATCTTATAGACGATAATAATTGTACATGGTTTTCAAATTTCATAGGCTCATATATTTTTTACACATATATTTTATAAGGTATAATAGTTTATACGTATTATTTTAACTATAGTAACATTGTGACATAATATTAAAGCAAAGAAAGTAGGCACCTTTAGTAAAAGTATAAGATACTTTGAGGTAATTTTGTAAATGGGGTAATCCCGAAAATCATAAATTCCTAATAAACACATTACTTTTTGTTTTGGTTACATTCACCGAGATGCCATCTTAGTCCGCTACGCCGGTTCAGTTGACCAAGTCATTACCAAAGACTGTCAGTGTGCAGTGTGACATTTTCTCAAAAGAGTGCTTTTTCGTGCATTTTTGGAATAATCCCGACATCTGTTGCTCGTAATTTTGGTAAGTGAAATAATTTATTGTATGTTTAATTACTAGATTGTTATATTTATTACTTAATTGGGAAGGTTAAAATGCTCTTTTCATATTTTTATTATTTTTTTCCGAATTAGCTATCAGGTAAAATTCAGAATCATTTTGTAAGCAGAATTGCCCCATACAGGTTTTCTATAGAAATTGTCAGTAATTCTCATCCTTTGTGTAGTCTTTTATAATTCACACTCTTTATAAAATTGAATTTTAATTTAAAAAATGGGTTTTTTGTCAGATGTACGTAAATTCTTCAAAACTGCTGTCCCCAGCTTTGCTCACACAGAGATAAGGATTTGGGACAGATATAAAAGCCAATATAATGTATATTATAGACTTTAACTCTGAACTAAAAATTTTAAAATTGCAGAATACATTGTAATTTTAATCGGTTAGGAGTTTTTATTAGAATCATGCTCATTTAAACAAAAAGATATTAATCTAAAAAATTAAATATTTTGAGTTCAAGAATCTTAAGTGCCACCAGTATTTTAAATAAATATTTTAATTTACAGACATTATTTTCGGTTACAGTAGAACATTAAAGAATATTAACGATTAGTATCTGTTTCAGAGTAACAATGCCGCATAAATATATAAGAAAAAAATTACTTTATATGCAGGAAAATGTAAACAATTCTATTGAAGACGTAAAAAATGGCCAGTTGACATTATAGGCTAATATATATAGGTACAATATCCCAACAACTGCTCTTTTTCACAAATTTAACAAAAATTATAAATCGGCAAAGTGACAAAGCAATAAAGCACTGATTTTCATACTAAAAATGTCCCTTTCTGACTCAGCATTCTAAAGAAGACAACCAGAACATCTCTTTTGTAGCAAATCAGAAAACGGGTTAACCAAAATGCCTACAATTCAAGTAAAGTCATTGTCTTAAAACTAAAGAAGGGGAAACACCAAAAATATGCATAGTTTCAGACTTAAAAATAAATTTCGAAGAACTAGTATTGGAAAAAATTTATCAACATAAGAAAGGCAGTAATTCCATAAAAAAGAAGTAAGTGGTCAAAAGCGTTATAAGTAATTACTGCATCCATGAGTACAAAATTATCAGAAGACAAAGAAAATGTAACTAAAAAACGAGATTTTAAGAGAAAAGTAACTAAAGAAGGAAATTCAACAAGGAAGCTGATTGCAATTCATAATGATTAAAAACCAGAACCGTCAGGCATGAATAAGGCCAAGAAAAAACGGGGCAAAAATATGTTGAAACGACTAGACTACGTCAACACTCTGATGACTCTCTAAATTGTAATTCAGACGTGATGAATATATATAGCGACCTTGATATTGTTGATTATTATGTTTATGAGACACTAACCAATCAAAATTTTAATAATTTCAATATGGACATAGAAGAATGTAATTCGCATGGTAAAGAAACTGAGATGAATGTTAATCAACATAACGTTTGCAAAGCTGTAACCGATATAGATATATTGAATGACACAAATTCAATCACTCCGATTAAAAGAAAAATTAAGAAAAAGGTAAAGGAGCAAAGGAATAAAAAAGTATTTTTAAAATAAAGGGAGACCGTTAAAAAAATAGGTAAAATGCTGGCGTTGGTATTTCAAAAATAATGCCCCAACAGAAAATTACAAATGTCCTGCTCACAAAGCCCAAAGAAACAAGGAAAAAAGTGTACTATGCAATGTATCTAATGAAAGTGAAATCAATACCCAGGGACAGTCATAAATTTAATAATTGTAAAATTGATAATATAACTAATGATATAATAAGAACTAATGATATGTAAAATTGATAATATAACTAATGATAATAAGACTAAAGAAAGAGACACCAATGACATGAAGAAGGCTATGCCTTGAGAAATAAGAAAATAATTGAAAATGAAGACAGTAATGAAGATGAAAAGGAAAACACTGAACGAAGTGGTTGAAAATAATAACAAAGATGACAAAGTAGAAAACAAAGAAAAATACTACAGCATTAGAGACTCTGTACTTATAAAGTACCATGACAGGAAGACATGGACATATTTTATTAGATTTATTGAGAAAATTGTAAAAATTACCGAAAAGGCTTACTACACTGTATACTTTTTGAAAACAATTAAGAATGAAGTCGCAGCAACAGCTAGTATATGCATATATATATATATATATATATATATATATATATATATATAAAGATGTATTAAATGAGAATTTATTCTAAATATTTAATATTTATAATAGAAAATAAAATAACCAAACTTACTGCATTGACAGTTCTTGATTTTTTTTTGTTAAATTCTCATTTATCAGCCTCAATGAATCATTTTCGTTTTGCAAAATATTTGTATCCAGATCAAAATTAAATGTCTCGCATTTCTGACTGATATTTTCATTCATAGTACAAATTTTTAATACATATATATTTATATATATATATATGATTTGTAAAACTTATGTTATGAAGGTTACAAAATGTGTATAGTTCTATTTTCAATGTGACCTAACTGTGTGTGTATCCGTGTAAATAATTTTTTTATGAAATTTATTTTTCTGCAAATGCCAAATGTTTATAATGTTCATATAAGTACCTTACCAGTAACGTTACTGTAAATTTATAAAAGGTGCTTTTCAACTTGTGATGTATTATATATAAACAAGAATTACTTGCGTTATGACATTATACTCATTTTGCTATGTTAAATACTTATTTCTATTATAACAAAGTTGTTTGCTTATTTTTTCTGACATCCTCATTTCTTTCTTTTTAGGTTAAGTAGATAAAATGTAAAACAGGAACCCGTGTGGTGAAACTTTAGTATCTGTCTGTATTGCATGGTTGTTTTTCTCAGCAACTACATTTCCTATCAACTTGAAATTTGCCACATTCGCAAATTTTGATTGTCTGCCTCTTTTCTAAGATGTAAAGAATGAAGTAAATATTCTAATTTTTATTTAAGTCAGAATATTTCCTCATTTCCTCCATTATCTTTGAAATTTACAATCCAAAATAACTCAAACTGACAAAAAGTCTTGCATATACTATAGGAAAAGTAAAACAAAATTCCAGACCTGAAAAATTTTGGTGAAAAAATTAGCGTGTTAATTTTTTCCCTCTCTGACTCCTTAATTTGTAGACATGTAGACATATTAGGCCTAACAAAAAGTTCTGTCTGATAATAACATCTCAAGGTTCAACATATATGAACTTGTTCATTTTAAACATAGATGGTTACCATGTTATGTCCTGCCTTTATTTTATATAAAAATATGTCCCCGCATTCATTAAACAGCATGGTTGTGCGTTTTGTTGTACAGGACATTTTCGGAGTTCTCCTTCCAACCGTATTTTTTCTATGCTACCAGTGTTATTGAAATCAGAGATTTGGAATGGCTTTACTTTTACTTTTGCAAGTTAAAAGGAAGAGAAAAAGAGTCTGGATGTAAGAATTATTCAAGTAGCTTAATTTTTTAACTCATGTTAACATGACATGTGAGATAGAAAGCAATGATTTTATAGAAAGCAATGATCTACATTTAATATGTTATTGAAAAAAGTAGCACCACATATAATGCGACAGAATACTATGCTATGGAACTGTGTTTCTCCTCAAGAATATTTGATAGCTACTATCGGAAGAAGTTATGAGGATTTGATTGATTGTTCGTTGATTTTATGCGCTTCAATAAAATTGGTTAAAATCTCTTTCCCCATTATAATAAAATTAATATTATCAGGTATAATGTATCCTTGATCCTGTCTGGCACAACCTTCCACTACAAACAACTATGCTGAATGACTGTTCGCACCCCAGCCGTACATTAACGTTTTGTTTGACAAATGGAATGGTGAACCTTACAGCAAAACAATAAACTGCCCGTCGGATGGGTGGATTTGTGGAGGTGATAACTGGGCGACCTTGGCCGGGTGAAAAATTCATCCAACACACCCAGCGAGCTTAATAACAATTCTGATGCACAGCGCTCCCATTCACTGTCAATTTTAGTCTGATCTCAAACAAGATATACAGCCACGTCGTGTAATGACTAGGGCCTTTAATTGAAATGTACTCGCGTGAACATGTTTATAGAGAAAATTCATTTATGGTATTTCATTCCATATGAATTCTAATAAGATAGATTGGCTACAGAACTGTATGGTAATTCGATGAATCATACTAATTTAGTGGGTGACTATATCTTATTGATGACTGTGCTATTAGAATCATTATACAGCAGATCCTTTCTTGGGGAGGAAAAGCTTAATATAACAAAAAATTTCATACCGTATCACGAAACTTGAAAAATATTCCAGACATGTGCCCCTTGATTTAAATGAAATAAATTTATATGACCGAGTCGTCAGTTGCACATCTCTGCTTGTTTGGAATAAAACAAACTTTTTTGAGACCAGATGACAACTGGTGATAGAAAACTTTTTCAGTCACCATAAACATGGATAAAATTTATAAATGAATAATAAACTGATTATAATATCCATGGTACGGAATCCTTTGGATACGAATTCTACTCTAGTTTGGTGGGTTTATTAATAAATAGCAAATTATACTCACATGTCGTTTCAAGAATTGCATTGTTTTGCAACAGCAAGAACTACGAAAGAGATGTGTGAACCACGTAATGTATTTGTCTCAATGTACAATTTTAGACGGAATTTTATGAAAAAAGTATAAGATAATAATAAAATATGAAAGTTTTATGAAAAAAGTACACATACTTATTTCATAAAACATTTCACCATCGCCCTTTTAAATTTTTTTATGGTGATCTTTGCTTTCAAAATCGCTATTTTAAACTTTTACTATATAGTAACTTGTAAATATTTTATTGTCTAATTATCAACATAATTTTTATCTATGATTGATTTTCTTGTAATATTCCTTTGCTAATACTTATTTATAAATATGTTGTTGGATTTAATAATTAGACACATCTGTCACTGTTCACTTTAAAATACTTGATAAGACACAAATTATTATTCTTTTAAATCTATTCATTTATTAAATTAAAATAACACTTGAACACTTTGCACAATTATGTTGACACAATCTTTGCTAATAGCCCACCTGAAGATGTTATGAAGAGGTAACAAAAGGAAACCTAGGTTGTGGTAAAGAATTTAAAGAAAGTAGAAATAATACTATATCACGTAGTTTTGTTTAATTGTGAACAATCACAGTCAATCCTGTGTTATAAAGAGAGTTAGAAAATTATGCAGTTTTTTGATCTCTCAGTCATTTGTCATCTTGATCTAGTGTGATGTCATTTTGCTTAAGATCTAAATAAAACCTAGATCTGTTATAGCAGTCAAAACAAAGAATCATTAAAAAATTAAATCTTTTTTGAGATTGTTAGATGTAAGAATATATTAATTAAGAGAAATTTGAATAAACAAACATATTATTTCCGTAGAAAGTTTTAAAACATTTATGTACATTATTATTTTGGATAATTGATATTTATGTTCTGTTTCCATTAGAAGTTTTATAGCCCATTTAATTTATAACAACTACTCCCCATTTATAAATAATTTATAGGAAAACTATTATACTGCTTTGTTTGTACACAAATCCAGTGAAAACATCTAAAATTAAAATTTTTATCAGTTTCAGTCTGTCAGTATTGTTACTTTGATTATACTTAATATATTATCAAGATTAGTAATTTATGTAGTTTTTAATTTTTTTAATTTACATTTAGAGTATAATAATTTTAATTTATAATTCGAGGAATATGGGTTCAATTATAAAACTATAAGGAAATATATTGTTACATGTAATGTGAAAAATATTTGGCCATATTATAACATTCCTTAATTTGTAGTTAATCAACAAATAACTAAATTGTTGAAATTTATTACAGCTTTACTAAAACATACATGTACACTCCGAAATAGATTTTTTAAAATATTTTATATTTATATATACCAATTAAAAACAATAATTATATTTAACATGAAATAATATATATATATATATATATATATATATAAAATTATGGTTTGAATTTCCAGATAAAAATTAAAGTGTTATTTTAAAAATAAAGTAATTTTTAATGATATTGTAAAATTAAACCATAAGAAAATAGTAGCAAGGAAATAAATGTTAAATACAGATTATTCTAGTTTTTCTGTATTCTATAGAAAATTTACATTAACTATAATGGAGGAGGCAAGGTACTAAAGGAAGTGAGATAAAAATTTATTAGAGGAAGTCAAGTATACAAAAAGTACACTTAGCTGTTAAAATATTTAAACATTTTCTTTGACTTGGTTTATTGAGTTTATAGGTTTATTGAGTATATTTTATGAATGAGTTTTTAATTTAAAACTGAAATATTAAATAAAAACTTTAAAAGAATTTTAAATAAATTTTTTGTATGTAAGTTAACTTTGATATTTGGTGAAGTGATGGAAACTGAGTCAACTTGTATAATACTATATGCAATATTTCTTAGGAGAAGCATACATTTTATGTAAGTTTGGTGTTTTGATAGAAAACTAAACTAATTTTTTATGTTTATCCATCAAAACATTTTTTTAAAGCAATGGATTGCATTTTAATTAAATGTATTGGTCTTGTTCTAGTAAAGTATGTTTGGCAAATATTATTTGATATCCATCATTTTAACAATTATACATTTGTATTCAAACCTTTCAAATTATTATATTGGATAAATAATTGGATATTATAGAAAATAATTCTTAAAAATTATACACTAATATGGCGTTAAGGCGTCTAATACGCGCCGGCGACTCACGTGTTCATATCTTTATCATAAATGTATAACTATGCAATGACGGATATGTCTAAAATATTCATGTAATCAAATGAAATTTTTAACTAAGTTTTAAAAGAAGTCAAATTTTTATCGTTATTTCTTTATGTAATTAGAGGAAAGAAGTTGCTTATTCCCATACTACCATATTATGTATGTGAAAACTGCAACCAAGGATTGGTTGCACGTATTGAATTAAATTTCGGTCGATGAACTGTCTGTACACGACATATAAATATCTCAAAACATGTATTAAACAATATGCAACGTGATGGAGTTATTGATTTTCCTACACATTCGCCTGGGCGCTGTTGCTGGGCTTATTTCATTCGTTACCTGACCGTTGTCGCTTGTGTTCGTCACTATATATTAAAAGTTAGCTCTGTGTTGCTTTTCACTTCGTGTTGCGTTTGCATCGAGTTAGGAAGAGCATAATATTTGTAGAAAATTTTTTTAAATTTACTGTAAAACAATAGAAATACCTACCTAAAATATTTTTCTTATTCGACTGTTAAAGAGTGCGGTTAAGCCATACGAAAAAAAAATAAACTGACACTTTTATATGCAGAAGACAAAGTGTCAAGTAGTATTAGGACCCCGGTCAATATAATTTCTGAGAATATTTTAAAGACTGGCTTTTTATGTGCCTTTGTGGGTAAGTAATTTTTGTATAGTAGTTATAGGACCATAGTTTAGATTAGATTCATTTGTGAAACTATCATTTTCTATTTAATTATTAAATGTCACTGTTTTTTGCTTAAAGCGCAGGCGGCGAGCGCAGTGCAAATTACATTTTTCATCATAGCGAATTGTGAATAAAACTGTATTAATGCAAAACTATTTGCTGAAAATTTGAACTGTAAGTATAAGATTTTTGATAATGCTACCGCTACAAATTTTATTAATATTTAAGTACACAGATTGTAACCAGCAATTTAAATAACTTTCAGGATCAAGATAGCTGTGAGTATTATTTCGCAGAGGTTAATTAAAGCTGCCATTCAGGATGTCGACCAGTATCATGAATTACGAATTGATCATCGTTTTTACGAACTAAACACAAAAACCGTTTTAGCACAAAATAAACTTTGGTCATGATTGATAGATACTTTTTTGGACGAAATGTTCCAAAATGTCGGGCTTATTAAATATTTTATTACCGATGCTTTCAATGTGGGGGGATGAAAAATAAACGACAGTTGAAATGGTGAAATTACAAGCTTGTAGTAGACTTATAGTGGTAGTTATTTTATTAAAGTTGATTAAATAGGAGAGCTTTATGACATTTTAAGAAAGTATACATTCCTCATTGGTGGTCAAGGTAAGCATTTTGCAATTTTTTTTTCTATTACGATAGTCTAAAGTTGCGAAGATATAATCTGCTTCAATCATGTCTGTAATAGAGATGTAATGACTGCTTTGCAAACTGAGTTAAACCGATTTATGTCTATGATGAACCGAATAGGTTGGTGCCTCGTTCGATTGCTTGCTGCGCTTGTTTCGTGTATCGCTCGCATGCTTGAATTAAGCTGAACGTATTTGGTTACCATGTATAATAGCTCGTTCGGATATATTTTATTGCTTAAGTTTACGAGTACATTCCTTACTCATAGATTTTAATAAATTATTTTCATTAGTTTGTTCAAGTTGCGTTTCTTTTGTGTCAGAAAATAATTTTAATCTACAATACCGGTTTGAGAAATAATTGACATCAATTTACGACATTATTCAATGATTGTTGTTTGTTAAATCAACTTGATCAACTCGGTTTACACAAATTTTCAAATCGTCTAACTTGGTTTGATGAATTTCAATGTTGGCCCATCTCTGGTCTGTAATAGGAGAGCATAAACATTGTTGCACTGCTATGATATTTTATACTAAAGCTACATAGATTTTAGTTATGATATTTTGGCCCATGTTTAGAGTTATTAAAGGAGAAATACTTTTCAAGCATGTAGAATTGGGTAAATTTTTATGATCATATTTGGGACCCTTAAACACTTTTTAAATTTAAAGAATTATTTGTTATTATTACATTTGACTATTTAAAAACATTTTTATTCGTATAAAATAATTAAACGAAGTAAATCTTTGACACTATCTTCCGGGAAACTTAGTTGTAAAAAAAACATGAGCAAAAACAAACAAAATTTCAAAAATTACACGCTTTAAAAAAAATAGTTTGATGTTCATATTAAACTTCCGAATTATTTACAATGGAAAAATTAATGTCATTCAACGATTTTCTGCAGTTTTAAATACAAAGTAATATTGTTATTAAAATGTGTACAGAATTTCAACGGGATCAATAAACAATTTTTTGAGTTTGGTAACTCAAAAATTGGCTAATAAACCCTCTGCTCAAGTTTGAAAAAAGAATAAAAAATAATTCCTTTTTAAGCTTTGTTAAATGAAAATTTATTATTTTAATGACTTACCTACTAGGCTGCAATTCCAGTTCCATACAATAGTCTCTCAGCTTTATAAAAGACTTGTAAAATTTACCTTCAAAAAATAGTTCTCAATTTGCTTTACAAGGCTCTTTGGTCATTAAAAAGTTGCACAGTTTTTTTTTAAACATTTACTTCTCATAAGCCTTGTCGATGTATATTTTAAATTTTTTCCCAATGTGTTTAAAGTACAGTCCACTCTCGTTATTCGCGCATTCAACATACGCGGTTTCGTTACTCGCTGTTTAAAAATTAGAGAATGTATCCCAGTATTTGAAGGATATATTTCAGTGTTCACGGTAAATGCAAATGCCTATAATTCACATAAACGCCGATTTAATAAAAGGTTTTTTCATCTGAATAATATTTCTTTATTTAATTCTTTTGTCTTCTTTTTTTATAAAAATAAAAGTGGCCATTATAGGCAGATTGTAAACACCAACAAGCGTGGCATCTTTTTCTAGCAGTGTTGAAAATGTTGGGTATTTATGTAAGTAAATTATATTATCTATGTAGTTTAAATTGTGTAGCTAAACAGGTAAGCTTGTGAATTAAAAAAGTATATTGTCAAACAAACATAAATCAATAAAGCATTTGAAAAATGCCTCTTAAAATAAAAATTAGAAATGTTTAATAATTTACATGACGAAAAGTGTTCTCTTGCTTTGGTTGCTCAATTAAGAATACCGTTTCAAGAATGAGACGTTCAGATCACCTAAAACATTTAGTAAAATGGTAAGAAGTTCGCCTATGGAGACCAAAATTACTAATTATTTTAATGTTAAAGATAAAGATATATAAATTCAGTAAAAATGTTTTGTAGATAGATGTTCTATAAATATATTAGGTATATTTTAAGGATGATATATATTTTTTAGTTTAAAACGTGTTCTTTTAATTTAAGAAACATAACCCTTGTGAATACTGACGGTATTAGTTTTTTGTAAAAGAAAAGCATATCCTTCTGTGAATAAGTCCTGAATTGAAATCTCTGCATCTAAAACAGCAAAATAAGGCTTGATAAAAGCTTAAAATCAAGGCCTCGATTTTCAGCTGCTTTAAATTACAGTTACATCAAATAATAAACCTATAAAGAGCAGTGAAAAGGTTAAAAAGATTCTAACTGTGCATAAGATTGTAATGGATATTTTCATTCTTGACACTGGCCTTAGACCTTTGCACTTAGACTGTATCCTTTGGTTTCCCTTTTCTTTTTTCTATATAATTTGATTTTTAAGAAAATTACTTTAATGTAGATTTAATGTTTTAGATGAAACACTATATTAAGTGTTCAAAATTGTTCTAAAGATAGTAAATTTTGGAACAGAATTGAACAACTCCATCCTTAACTCCCTCTATTACAGACGGCTTATCGGTGTGTAGTTCTTTTTATGAGAATATTTTATAAACACTTTCAGTTCTGCCTCATCTAAAAATAACAAATTTTGAAAGGTGGGGTTACAAAAAACAGCTATGACTGTATCACTGATTTCTGGCATGCTCGGACTCCAAGTGTAGATAAGTTTATTTCACAGACAATAACTTCAGAAGTACTTAGAATTATGATTTAAATATCTGCTGTTATGTTATATTGAGAGATATCATAACATTCTTTAGATAAAACAAATAAAATTTTGAAAAACTCTAAAGGTTTTTGTTTCCTCCTATAAATCTAAAAAGTCTCTTAAAAGTTTAATTTTATATATACAAACAAAAATATTGATTTATGTGGGTATGTTTGTCTAAGGTTATAAATCCATTATTTTGGCATTTTAACGTCTCGGAGAATGTATGAAAATTTTTTATTTTAATGAATAAGTGAAAACTCATGAAATTAACTTTGTAATAAAAATTTGTTAGGTACGGATTTAATTCCTTTCCTGAACATAAAACTATCACTCATTGAATTGTCCCCAATTCCATTTTAAATATATGGCTATGTAAGCAACTCCGTTTGAAAGCTTCCCCAACTGCGTTTCCAGTAGAAACACTGAATTGTTTCTGTAAAGAGTGTATAACACGTCACAGCGTCTTTACACAGTCTTACAGTGTTTACACTATAGTGTCTTTACAGAAACAATTATCTGAAATATTTTTGTTCTGTAAAACGTATTGTGGGTTTCCAAATGGACGGAAAAGGAACGAAGCAAACGCTGTTTCACTGATTTGTTTTGATGAATGAGATAGAGATAAGAATGGCATGCTATGAACTGTGAAGTAAAGAAATGTTTATGTAAACAATATATTTTATTCGCCTTGAGTTATATTACTAGCCATTTAGTTGATTTGTATTGTTAGCGTATGAACGCAGCTAGTTTAATTGTTTGTTAGTTTGTCATTAAACATATTTAAATTAAGCAATTTAATAAATAGTGTATTCTAGATTTCATTACGTTAGATTGAATATTAAAATTTGAAGCGTTTAAATATATCTTGTTAAAAATTTGAATATAAAATACTTCTAGTGTTTAAATATTAAGCATTAAATATTAGTACGTTTAACTCACTAGGAGTTAGTTATTCGTATGATTAGTTATTCGTATGATAAAATATTTAAATATTTAAGATTAATTTACCAATACCAACAAAATTGAAAAAAATTAAAAAACGTATATTGAAATAAAGGAAAAAGTAGCTCCTTTCATTTATATACACTTTAAAATGCCACCAAAACCCATACTTATATATCCACAATTATAATAATAATATAAAAATTTTAATTTCCAACACTTTCTGTTCGGACAGTAAAATTTGAAACTAAGTATTTGAACATTCAAATCACAATAAAGATATATAAGACTCTCTGCAAACACCGTCTATACATTATTCATTATAGCAATATTTGGTATCTGTTCCATTTGGAGCTCAGAGAGGAAAGTTCCAAATATCCCAAATGAAACGTATCGCTGTTCCAGAATATTTCAATGATCTAGGTTCAAACATGCCAATCATAACAAAGTTTCATATGGTACACCTATGTCCAATGACTGTCCAATGGTTTTAAATAAAAAATTAATATCCTTTGCAAAGAATTAAAAGTTTATTTAAAAGGAGTAATATATAAAAATCATTTGTTTTTCAACACCTCTTTAATCAAAATTATTATAATTGTACCTATATTCACAAATCAATATAAAATAACTTAAATTTCATGTTAGTGTTGAAATTTTGTTGACTGATGCAGAGCATTTTTAAATTAAGTTTTAATAAAATCTTTTTACTAATTTTCACTTTTGAAACACTAGGAATATTTAATACTGTTTTTTATCTTTATTTATATTATTAATAGCTTTTTTTGGATATTGACTAGATCCAAAAATTTAGTTTAAATCATTATATGAATAGACTTCACTGCTTGGTTTATTTTTGTCACAACACCTTGGAATTTTCCACTTTCATATGCGATAAACTTTCGTGAAATTGTTACTCTTCAATAGCTCAATATTTTGTGATGTATCGTCCATGGATTTCTCCTTGCCTTTTTTTCTGTGTTAGCTTGAGTTGGCTTTCCTGTCATTTGATTTCTTTTTCTTTTTTCTCTTCAATGGTTTTTCTAGTCAGGTTTCTTCTCCCACTCGATGCTAGTTTTCTATAAATTCACGAGTGATTGCTACAGTGGCTGTAAAGTTTTTTAAATTCCTTATGAACAACCCATTCGTTCATGCCATTCATATGTATATATTTCGGTTAAAAGTAAATAAAAAATATAGATAATTATACATCATAAGAAAGAGAACAAAGTAATGAATCCAACTGCGTTACATTCGTATATAGTGATTTTTGTCACTATGATTTTTGCTTCATGCGAGATGCAGAGAATTGTGATGGCCAAAACTTAACAATAACAAATTTATGTTAAGATGAGAGATTTTTTTATTTACATTTAATGTTTACACTTTTTTATATAATAACGGTAATAACGAAAATAGTATTTTCGAGGCTTGCTTGTTGTCAGTGTCACCAAACACGAAGCTATTTTATGTGTAGGAAATTCTGATTTTCCATAGTTTAATTTTTTAGGAGTATACTTCGAATCAGCTGGAACTTCACTTTTAGCACCTTTATTATTAAGAGCAGTTTATGGCTGTTGCCTCAGTAGTTATGTCAATAAATCTGCACTGCGAATTGAACAAATAAGTTATTTTTTGTATTTCACAATTTTTTATATTTCACAATCGGATTGATGTAGCACGAAAGAATTATACAAAGAATTTTTTACCGTGAGTGCCCAGATTATTCTCAACTGTCAAGGCTTTCTTCTAGCTTTCTTCAAGCTTGTGTCTTGAGATACTTTCAACATATTTTGAATTTCCACTTATTTCTCTCCAAAAATGAAAACAATATTCATCTTTAATATCACCGTGCTATATTTTATCTGCACACTGGTGAAAAAATTTTATTTTTATGGTTCTTTTATAATTCTAACATTATCGAAGAAAATCATTGGTTTTGTTCTTGTAGTTGACACATTGGATGTGGTGGGCAGCATTGACATTTTCCAAAACCCTCGTACTCTTCACTCGGATGTCTTGACTAGTAATTGGTAATCCGAATATCAAGATTAAATGGATAAAATCCACATGCCCGAAATTAATTTTGTGTAGCTTCAGACTTTAATGTGAAAATGCATTCTTGGTGAATTGGCATCAAAATTCAGGGGGTTTTTGGCAGATTTTAACCTGTTACGTCCATCAGCTGCTTTATCGTGCGTTGATTTAGGAAGCAAGTAAAAATAATTTCGTGGTCTCTACAAAATCCACTCAACGACAAATCAGTTGAATGCGATTCATGAATAACTCACAGGCAGTATGTTGTTCTTTTTTACCAATAAAGGATAAAAAAATCTGTGACATACTGAAAGAATGCCATCCATCCATTGTCCGACATGCCAATGGTCCAATCTAATAGATATTTTGCGGAATTCATTAACAGAAAAACTAGCATTAATTTTCCATCTGCTGCTGCTCCTAATTACAGTGTCAAACTTTCTTCGTCATTTCCTAAATTATGTGGACAGCCAATTTTTTACTCTAATTTTGACACAGAGCACCGCAGTTCTTCTTTATTTGAGGGAAATGCACATTCAGCAATTTATTTTATCCATTTGAAAATAATCCTCTCTTTTCCAGTAGAATGCTTATGGTAGACGCTTAGGCTTTGATTTTTGATGCCATGGGGCTGCCGGTGTTCTCAATATGTACTTTTTGTTTGGCATTTTTTCTGTAATTATTATTTAACATAGATAACTATATAATTAGCACCTTGAATACTTTGAAAATATTTAAATATATATAATAAATATATATAATAAAATACCATAATACTAAGATTCCACTAAAATTTCGAGCATAATAATTATTCATAATTAATATATTTAAATGGTCAGCAAAATTTACTATGTGAATTATGTCCGTAGTTTATTTATAATTACATTTCATGATGCAAAAATTTTATTTATTTATAGTAATTATAATAATAAAATATAAAATAATATAATAACCTATTTTCGTAGCATGCACTTTATGTAAAAAAAATATGAAGAAAACTTTGTTCATATATAAAATTGGTTTTTAGGTTAAAAAACTATTACAGTAAACTCTACAATGGGACAAATAACTGAAATAGGTTGTGTAAAATGTAAAATGAATACTCAATTAAAAAACCTGTCAGACACGAGTAGAACTTACACTACGAGGATTCTGTACACATTTAGTCGTTTATAAATACATACATACATATACGTACATAGTACGTCTATTAAAATATTTTAAAAATTTTAATTTTTCAAAATGTTAATATGTTGAATACTAAATCTTTCAAAGGAGTGCATATTTAAAAAAAATGTATAAAAATATTCCACATAGTTTCTTTGTTCTAGCCCTAAGACCGAATTTCAAGATTGTAGTTCGACCGGAAGTATCCTATAGGTTTTGATGATCAGTGAATAAGGCTATGATAAAAATAAAGAAAAAATACGCTTTAAAAGGCTGTATCTTTTTATTGTGTGAACCAAAAATTTTAAATTTTTACGAGTTATGTCAGACTTCATTAAACAATATTAATTTTTTTTTAAGCCTCCTACTAATTTTGATATCTCAAGCCATTTCTGAGAAAAAGGGCTTTGTCAGTTATCCTATAAGGTTTCCGTTTATTCATTTTAGGGGATGGAACACTAAAAAGACATATGTTTTATTTTTTATGGACTTGATTCACTCAAGCTATTGTTGTCGTCCTCACTCGCCACATCATCTTCAAATTATCAGGCAAATAAATAAAATGTTATGCGGTAATTTGTGATTTGTCGAAATATTTTACCAATCCTATAAATATTATATATAATAATATAATATTGTCATCTCTTCTCTGCGCGTTCCGTTGCATTGCGACTCATGCGTTGAATTGGCTATGTACAACTTGTATTGAAAAGTTAATGCTTGACTTGTTGTGAAAGTTTTTTGCTATTTTACGTTAGTTAGTTTGAATTATTGTGTGCTATACCATATAAAATGAGTTATTTTTTGTGCTTGTTTGAAGCGCCACCATAAACATCTCTGGAACTAAATTTAACATTTAATTTTCCTTTATTAATGTCCAAAATTTTCCTTTATTTTCTAGTGACACTTTCGATATTTTCTATTATATTGTTAATTTTAGGGATATAAGTGAAATTAAAAAAAAATTTGCCTGTGTATGATTTTTATTTGTATTGAAAGAAAAACGTTACATCTGTTTCTCTGTGTCGCTTTTCTAAACTAAAATAAAAACATTAGAATAAATAAAATCACCATTGTTGTAATATAAATTCGATGAATTTTTACACTTATTTTGGGACTCTAATGCGAATGAGGCATTTAAATAAAATGTCGAATATACTGTTGGATTTATCATTCGAGCTAATCAAAAGAAAGTTAAGTGTCATGACTGCTTAGTTGCATTTGAATCTGTATATAAAGATTTCATTTTGGATTGTCGAAATGGTGTAGCACTCGTTCTACAAGTTTATTGGTAGAGTTATAAGTACTAGAGTAGATAGTAACTGCAAACGTACTTAAGGACCTTGTTATAACACTAGAACATTTTTTCCTGATTTACAAGATTAATTTAAGGAAACTTTGGTTTCCTACATCCAAGAAATGTTCATTCCTTACTCGTAGTTAGTGATGTTATATAATTATAGTAGCTAGTTTCATATATTATTACAATATTAACACAAAATACATACATAGATATTGGTCTCAAAGCAGCAATAAAAATTGTTCGCTATATATTTCAGGTAGAATTTTTTGATACGGAAAATTTGGGCTCGCCAATGATTGTAATCATTTCATTCTTATTCAATTTTACTTTTAAAAACAAAACTAAGAAAACTTGATATGCTATAGACAACTTTGATCTTTGTTTCTACTTAATCTTTGTTAAATTCTCTTTAAGTATTTATCAATTTATATTTCAAACATCAGTTGCATGGACACTCACTACTGTGGATGCTCACTATAAGCACCAAAATAGTGAGAATCAAATCGTTTCATTACGCCTTTGCGTAAAACCAGTCCAGCGTATCAGTATAATGGAGGTCAGTGGTGTATCATTATTTATTTATGGATGTTTAAAAAAGATTTAAGAATTTTTCTACTAATGAAATTTTTCCTCCTTACTACATAAAATGATACAGAATATTTAGTCTATTTAATACAGATTCCATAAAAATATGACAGGTTATAGTTTCCTTATATCGGTGTACTCTATAAATAAATATTTAAAGAGGCACGAAATTAAACTGCATGTTATTGGTGTTTGTGCAACCAAAATGCATTTGGTATATGATAGTTGTCTATCTTTTATTGTCTATTTTTTAAATATTTTTATGTATAGTTACAGTAAAATGCCAAAATTTAGTCAGTTGTACATTGGCTTAGTAAAATTTGAGAAATCATAGTACAGAGACTACATAGCATAGAAGCTAAATAGTCAAATGCTGAAACATTTTTCTGTTTTAGAGTTTGATGTGTATGTTTTTTCAGTCAATTCTATTTATTTAATAACAAAGAGATCCAGTCAAATGCCAAAATTTTTGTTATTTCGGCTAAAAACTAGAAAACTATGGTTTGTAATGGCATTGAGTAAGTTTATTTTATAAAAAGCTTTATGGAAACTTTAATTTTCTAACTAAGTAATAATTTACAAATCTGGATCTCAGTTGTTGATAATTTTTTTTTATAAATGGATTAGAAATACTTCTCTTTTCTCACAATAGTCCCTTTTTAATTTGATTTTTTAATTATTTTGATAAACTGTTTAAAAGAACATAAAGTGGCTGGGCATGGACAAGTGCATGCTAAGAGATTTACACGGCACATAATTAGCAGGTATTGACATTATGATCTGCATTTTATGAAATTGACGATAACATTCCATTAATAATTTCTTTCCATTGTATTTTATTCAACGATCAAACATAAAACATAGAGCAGTGCTTAAATCACAATTATGTTTCAAGATATAAAAAGTAACTTTAATATTTATTGTAAACTCTCACTATCTTTAAAATTCATCTAAGATAAAAGTGAAATTTTAAATTATGTTTAAAATGTCTAGATGTCCACTGAAGAGGTGAACTTGAGTGAAGATCTTGTGTCTAGCACGAGTGAGGCTGCCGATTCGTCAAGCAGTAATCATATTCCACTCGAGCCGGAAGTTAAAATTGAGATACCTCAGTTATGTGCCACAGTTTCTCCACCAGGTCAGTTATTGTTTAATTTTATAGCCGATTTTGATATTGCATAGCTATTTTTAATTTATGTTTTTTCATTTGATAACACAATTGAAACCTTACTTTTGAAAAAGCATGTTCATGCATGACAATTATGCAATCGTTGCTTTTTATGGAATAACTTTAAGCTATAAGAACACTTATGTAAATAAAAAGTGAGGTACAGGGAAAACAAGGATTCAATGCATTTTATAGCTACATATATTGTCTAAATGGATGAGAAAAGGTTAATAAAAGCGAGGTGCATTTTTCTTTAAAATTGAACTAGCAGTAAATATTAAGAATTAGAACAATGTATACTTTTCTGCAATAGAAAACCTATTAAGTATGAGTAAACTCTAATGACGAGGATTCTATGCCCTCGTTTAAATCTTTTGCTTGCACTAGAGCTGGTGTTACGTTAAAGCGCGGGCCATTTTACGTAGCATCAGCTTTCGGGCCGTAATAACTTAACAAGTAAATATTGATTCTATTGTAGTTACATTTTTTTAAATAGATAAGAGAAGAAATATAGTTACAACATATTCAAAGTATTTTGTCTTATATATTGTAGTTATGAATGTTAAAGATATTGAATAAGATGAAAAAAATTATTTGTTTGTGTAAGAAAAAGCCTTATAAAGAAAAAGTCTTTTTAAAATACATTCTTTAAATCTCAAATAATACATCCATTTGAAAATGGATGTATTATTTGAGATTTTAATATAAGGATAATTTTTTTATTATCTTAAAAAATATAAACAACAATTAAACGTTGTTTATATTTTTTAAGATTATTAATACAAAAATACAAAAATACTTATGACTGATACTGAGCATTATACTGAGCATTAATACAAAAATACTTATTCTAATAAAAATTTATGTTATCATTATTGATAGCCATCTCGCATGGATCAAAAATCATAACGGCAAAAATAACTTTACACCTATTTAGAATCATTGCTATACTTTTCCGGTAAACTTGCTACAATGTTTTTTCATAATTTTGACTTTAGCAGCTCTGGAAATTGGGGATTAATTTTTTGAGGACATTTTAGTAATATCTTTTACTGATTTTAGTTTAAATTCTGAAAAAAGAAATACGAACTATGTCTATTAAATAATGAGACTGGGAATAAACAAAACAGTCAGAACCGCACAGGACCAGTTATAACTACATGCATATAACTAAACCAGGCTTTTCCGGTCTAATCACTTGTGAAAAAAACAGGTTCTTCCGTATTATTCTGAAACATAAAGATAATCAAAGCACTGGAAAATACTGTCATCACCAAAAAAGAAAAAAGTTTGTCAAAGTTCAGACATGTTCATTGTATTATACAATGTCAAGGGTGTTATTTTGATACCAGAAGACCAAACAGTTAATCAGCATTATTATAAAACTTAGAGAAAAAGGCAGAATAAACGGCCAATAAATAATAATGTTTACTCCACATATGTATGGTATTATAAATATGATGTTATAAATGTGAAAGTTTGAAATTTTTAAATTAATTTCCAAATGGATCTATATAAAATTTGGCGTACAAGTAGATTGTAGTCTAGATTAACATATAGGCCATTTATTATCCGGAAATCAAAAGTAGTTCCCTGAGGCATTCATTTTTATAACGTTCATTAGGTTCCCACTTTAATACATAGTATTACTAGTAAGGAAAATCCTGTAAATTTAATTTTAGCATGTATAGGCTAATACCATGTCTCGAATTCGCAAATCTAAGAGTGGTTCCCATAGGAAGCATACAAAATTTTTTCTCTTTTTTAATTGGATCATGATGTTGCTACTTAATGCCAAAGGACTTTAAAAAATTTTGGAAACGGGAAGGAGAAATTATAGCTGGGATTTGCATATAGGCTACTTTACTGTAGTTCATGCTAACGAAGTTGTAGGTAACGAAGCTAGTTTCTATATAACTATTTTTAATGTTTTCTATTGAAATATGACCATATCAAAAGGGTTTTGAGAAAAACGGCTTTGACAGATGGATAGACATTAAATTTTTTTTCTGTTATGTGGTTGTTTTCCTTTTGAAGTACAGAATTGTAAAATAGGAGATCAGTCAATAAAGTAATTATAGATGTGTAATTTTATGTGGAAAACTTGAAACTTCAGGACTGTGATTTAATTATGTACACAAATAAAAAATGAGATCATGTACGATACAGAGTAACCTGTAACCTTCATCGGGACACAGGAATTAGAAATTCTGATGGAAAAATTTGAGTGTAATGCAGAAAAATTTAAAATATGATTTTTCCTCTCAAACATTTTTTTCATGTAAATTGTCGTGCATTCTTGTATATAACTCAGTTGGAGAAATGATGCGTTTTTTAAAAAAAAAAGGTGTGGTGAAATTACTACTTTTTCTGTAATGTTAATTGTAAAATATTTGAGAACGATTTTTACCAAAACTAAATGGTAAATGATTTTTTTTCAAAATGATAATATAACATCATTTTACATGCACTTAGGTTTTTTAGACAAAATCGCTCGATGTGTTTTTTAAATAAAATTAAAAGTGTGGTGAAGTAAATAGCTACTTTTCTGTATTGTTAATTGTACAATTTTTTAGAGCAATTTTTATCATAACTTATTTTTAAAATAAGTTATATATTTATAGTTTGAATAATATATAAAAAAATTTAGCAAATTGTGTCGACAATGCGTTTTACATGGTGCATGGTTACTACTTAATAATAATAAAATATTATTTTAACTGTTTTTTGTTATAAACCTTATTAATAAATTTTACTTTAAGAATGAATTAATTTTTTATGTAGTATATAGGTGTTGATTGTTGTATTGAAAATAATCAAAACCAAAACATTTTGCTATATTTTAGGGGATGCAAATGACGGATTGAAATTTCACACTAGATGTGGCCGGCAAGTTCGCCTTTCAAATAATGACAAGTAAGTGGCTGTCAGTATTGGTCAGTTGCTATATATGCTTGTAAATTACAGTAAATATCTACTCGCTATATGCTAACATATTTGGACTGCTCTTCTAGGCAATCCAAACCGTCTCAAAAGAATAAAATGGGAATATGCTGCCTTTCCTAAAAGTAATGTTGGCTATTATTTTTTTTATGTGTTAGTTTTTTTATTCATTTCGTACATCGTACAGAAGAAAATTTCTCACCATATGATTCAAGTTTTTCTGATTTTCAATACTAACATTGAAGAAAGGTGTTGTTTTGTATATTAACTGAATAAAAACTAAAACTTCATCTAGAATTTGAAATTTTACTATTGTAATGATTGTCCATTCTATAGAACTGCTGAGAGGACTCGTCCTCTTGATGATTACAACAACGGGGTGGTGATGACTCATAGGCCGCTAAGAGACAATGAACTGTTTGAAATAAGGATCGATCGGTTGGTTAATAAATGGAGCGG
Organism: Druceiella hillmani; assembly: GCA_039881145.1. NCBI lineage: Eukaryota > Metazoa > Arthropoda > Insecta > Lepidoptera > Hepialidae > Druceiella > Druceiella hillmani. The sequence continues at coordinate 40,545,291 of JAYKKI010000011.1, forward strand.
GAGTATTGAGGTATGTAATCGAGAAAGTCTTTGAATACAAATATATTTAAATAATGTAAAAGGGTGAAAATGTAACAAATGATGATTGAGAAAGAACTATTAATTATGTATATTATTACAGTGAATTTGTATATAGTTTACATGGAATTTTGTGAAGAGGAATTATGAAAATATAAATTTTGTGGAAGAAAGATTTATGAACATGTTTAAAAAAATTTAATGGTTTTTAAATTTTTTTTTTTTTTCATTGGAATCTATCTGGATCGATATTCAGCAATATTTCAGAACTTATATTAAGATTGTTTATGTGAAGAAAGTTAATTGCAACCTTTTTGATTATAAAATTTGGTATTAAAATTACTATAATTTTTTTAAATTGTTTTCATTGCATTTAGAGTAAAATTTAATCATCATTTTCGTTTGTCTATGAAGCAACAAATTGAGTGGCCTTTATTGTTTAAATAATGGCATTTAAAAGCATTTGTTATAGAGTTTTTTTATATGTCATAAAATTTATATTTTATCAAATGTTTCTACGTGGTTATAAAGATTGTTTTTTGAGAATTTTTTAATGGCAGTATTTAGTTAAATTTTTGTTAACGCTGATATAATAAACTGTATATTCAGAAATTCTGATATTAGGAGAATGACCCGTTGTGATCATCAAAGAAATTTGTGTTTTCACCGATTTTTTTCTTATTGGGAGTAAATTTACCTAGTTAATTTTTTAAAATTTCTTTGAATGCTCTGCCTTGCTTTGCTGTTCATGGCTTTTTTATTTATCTTTGCATAGGGCATCTTGGGTTTTCCACAATGTTTAGAATTTAAAGGATCTTTTAAGGCTAAGTTTTATGAAGTTTATTAGCTTTATGTATATAATATGCTTTACCTATATAATATGATAAATAAATCGAGGGGTTTAAGGGTATGAAAAAATCTCAATCTTACAGGTTGTCTAATCAACAGATTTATATCCAAGGAATATTTATCTGTCAAGTTTATACTAGCTGTTGATAATTTTACATATCGAACAGAATTAAACATAATATTAAAATTAAATTTCAATTACATATTGCTTTTACCGCTCTTTGTTCAATGGGGAGGTTTATGTCGTGTTTATGGAAGGAATCAATCTCTTATAGGTGGGTGTCACAACTCATAATCCTCTCGATTTGAAATTTCCATCCACGATGACAAATATTGAAACTGGTACTATCATGATGTCTGGATGTAAGATGCTTATAAATGGGCAAGGTACTTTCACTGAGTATGGAAGCTTTAATTTGGACGAACTTCGGGTGAGTTATGCTTTATACGGAATATCTATTTCTATCATGCTTTATGATTTTTCTATGCCTTTATTTAAATAACTGCATCGTGTTGAATCGAGAGAAACGAATCACAAAATTGGGGGTACTAAACAGCTTTTATTGGCTTTTTTAAAATGTATTCAGACACACTGTCTTATTTAAATAAGCTCTCAATCTACTCAAAATATCTTAAATTTCCTTTTTTGGCTTTTAGTAAATGAAGAATGGAATAACATATGTACAGACCATGTTGTATAAATATATTGTGATACAGTGTCAAATAGTAGTAAATCCACAAAATCGTCAGTATATACATTAATTTGTATAGTACTTGGATGAAGTTTAGTAACAGTGTTAATTCGTTAGATAGTTCATAGACTGGTTAATTGGAATAAATAATAAAGTTTTTAATATTTAATATTGACTTTTTCTCTAGTTTCTAAGATTGATGTTTCTCAGAATGTAATAATATTGTCACAACAATAGTATCAAGCACATGTAGGGAGGTAGAGGGCTTTTAATAGTTTAGGGGTTTTTTAAATTCATTTTCTTCTTCACCGAGTTTTAATTTTTGGAGCTTTTTCAATTTTTTTTACTTTACTTTTAGTTCGACCACTTCTTTGATATGGTGACACGAAGGACTCTTTAGACTGTGTAGTGTGTAATGGATTGACTGGCCAATACGGCTCAATAAAAATTACTTTCGTTGGACTTATTAAAAGAAACACTTGACAGAAAAAAGTGACATGTCCTAAACAAGTGTTTATTGATTTACCGCAAGATGACAGTAAAAGCACTTTGCGTGGTGTCTTGATATATAGATTCAAATTGTAGTTAATCAAAAGGTGACAGGATCATACTTCACGAAATTGAGATGTTATTAATAACATTTCAAAAATATTAAAAATAATAAATGAAATTTATAGTATAGATAGGACCTTATATGATAAGGTTCAAGGCATTGTCGTGATTCTTGAACAGACATCTTATATAAGTTTCAAAAGTGCATATCTAATAGCAAGAATTAGTTTGTCAATATGCAACTGACCTTACTTAAAATGTTTTAAGAACGACCGCTGAAGTGATATAATTAATGACAACAATAGTGAGTTATCATCAACTCACTTCACCACAATGTTTTCTCGAAATAATTTTGTGTAACAGCCTGCTTCCAAAACTCCATATGATTTTCAGTTCTTTCTTACAAAAATTTTACATAATTGTAAAAAGTCCAATTACTTTAGCAAGCCGCAGAATTCATACCATATCTATTTCATTAAAATTAGTGGTATGCAGTCTTATAAATATATGTAGTCTCTTTATTTCGAAATAACAAATAATTCATGACCTACTTCTATCAATTGTGACTAACAGAGTATATCGCACATTTCTATTTGTGAACTCGTGAGAATTCGCTGTAAACTGATGACATAATAGTATAGAATATACTGCGAGCAGCGTAAGTTGCTAATTAACCTTAATTAAAACTATGTATTTATTTGATAATGATTTAACTTTTTATAACATTCGTTTGATTCTTGACTTATTAGATTCGACTTGAACTTTCCTCGTATGTATTGATAATTTCATTATCATAGAAAATAGCTACACAAGGCTTGTACTCTAGAAGTACAGTGAAAATGTTGAGTAAATCGGAATAATGTTTTGTAGTGTGGGTTTTTGTAAAACAAATTAAATGCCAAGAATCCCTGGGAGTTATCAAGCTGCTACAACAATAAAAATACAAAGGAGAAAACTTACAAATAAATTGGGGAGTATAATGCCAGAACTCTGGCAGAGGATGACAGAATGGAAGAATTGCATCATGAGCTTGACAACATCCACTGTGATAATCTGGGCCTGCTAGAGGTAAAAAGACCTGGTGAGGAAAGCACAAAACCCAAGTCTGGGCTATCTTATATCATAGAGGACGTAATGATGGCAAAAGAGCGCATGACGTCAGACTGCTGATTCATAAATAATTAGAACACCAAATTGTAAGTCTTGGATCAATTTCAGAGAGGGTTATTTATGCTGTACTGAGTATATCCAAGAAAATAACAATGAAAGTTATCCAAGCTTACGCTCCAACAAGCACCTCATCGAATGAGCAGTTGAAGAGGTGTATGAAGATATAGCCAGGGCTCAGAAACTTGTAAAAACCACTTACAATTTCATTGTAAAAACCACTTACGATTCATCACTTGTAAAAACCACTTACGATTTCATCATAAGATTTCATCATAATTCATAAAAAACCACTGACGATTTCATCATTGGAGGATTTCATTTTCGACAATCGAAGAAAATTAATCAGGGGATTTGGCTATGGAGAAAGGAACAGCAGAGGAAATATTCTTGCAAAACTTTTATAAATTGACTTTTTTTCTACTTGAGCTCATTTTGAGAAAAGAGACCTTCTAGAAAGTTGACATGGCTAGCACCAGGTTGTAGATATAAAAACGAGATTGACTACATACTCTGTAGTCACAGATACATAGTGTAAGATGTAACAGTGCTAAACAATTTTAGTAAAATAGTGATCACAAATAAAAAATAAAATAGTGATCACAGATTAATCCAAGCCAAGGTAGCCATAAACTCTAAGATGGAGAGGTACATTTCGCATAGACAGGCTAAAACTACATATTCTTGCAGGAAACTACCAGAAAACATTAGACGATAAGCTTTCAAGAGTGAATTGTGAAACACTGGAACTTAATTAACAACTTAACAAGATAGACTTAGAATCGGCACTAACTGTAGCATAAGGGGATCAAAGTAAGATCAATAAATTGAAACCAGAAACAAAGAATTTGCTCCATGAAAGGTGTGACATGATTTCAAGTAGGAAGAAAAACACGAGTGAGTTTGTATCATTATGTAAAAGGGTAAGAGATTCAGTAGAAAAGGACGTAGAAGCATATAAAGAGAAAATAGTCGAATCCACAATTGAAAAATACAGGGGACCAAAAGTTTTTACAGGAACACTGCTTCCAGGCAATACACAAATTACAAAACTGAAGAATAGGGAAGGTAATTTAGTTACGGACGAAGCGAAACTGCTTCAGATAATTGAGGAATATTATCGAAACCTCTACACATCTACAAGGAAAGAGCCTAGTAATTACAATCGCTCCAAAATTACAAATATAGGATCAGAGGAAATATCCGATATAATAAGTGATGAAATCAGACTGGCATTGCGAAAACTCAAAAGGTTACTACCGTACTACAGGACTGGGAAACAGCTATAGTAATCTTGCTATACAAGAAAGGATGTAAAAGCGATCTAAATAACTTTAGACCGATAAGTTTTCTTTCGCAAGTATACAAACTATAGTCCAAAGTAATAACAAATAGATTGACTGCCAAATTAGACTTCTATCAACCAAAAGAGCAAGCGGGCTTCAGACAAGGCTTCAGTACACTAGACCACATCCTGACTATAAGGGTGCTTATTGAAACAGCTACGGAATACCAGTTCCCCCTATGGCTAGCATATGTTGACTACAAAATAGCATTCGACAGTGTGGAAATATGGGCAATGCAAAGGTCTCTTAGAAATGCGAGTATAGATCACAGATACAGGAATTTGATTGCAAATATCTATAAACATGCTACTCTGAGAGTACCTTTGTCACCATTATATAGCAAATCCATATCTGTGCAAAGAGGAGTTAGGCAGGGAGACACAATATCACCAAAACTTTTACCCTCGTCTAACGTACTAGATTGGGAGAATAGAAACCTTATGATATCAGGTACATGTTTAAATAACTTGAGGTTTGCAGATGATATAGTACTGTTTGCTAATAATCCAGATGAACTTCAGACTATGAATCAGGAAATGCATGAAACCTCACTATCAGTTGGGCTCGAGATGAATCTGGATAAGACAAAAGTCATGACGTCGGAAACCGATAGCCCTGCGGCTATAAATGTGGACGGTACTATACTCGCGTCAGAAACCGATAGCCCTGCGGCCATAAATGTGGACGGTACTATACTCGAGCGTGTAGAGAAGTATGTATACTTTGGCCAAGAATTACGCATGGGTAAAATAAACCAGATCAACGAAGTAGACACACACACACCCACGCAGGAACACACACCCGCTCGCGCGTGTGCCTGTGTGAGTGTGTGTGTATCCCCATGTATATTCAATAGGATTTAAATCCGTTGGGGGGGTAGGCAACTGCAGCACATTAATGTTGCGTTGGCAAGAACGTTTCTGGTTGCTCGGGTAGTGTGCGGGTGGATATTGTCATGTGTCATGTTAGAAAAGGAAGGGTAATATGTCAACATAAGTGGCCGCAATTGAAATGGCTCAACTTGGAATAACAAGATCAGTTTTGTTTATTATCCCACACCTTAATATAATAGTTTTGTAGACATAAAATACTCTTAAGACTATTGAACATAATAGTTTCGTAGACATAAAATACTCTTTTAAGTCTTTACCATACTCTCACGTATTGGTTGCTTTAAAACTTAATTTTTGGGTAAAGGATTACAGAGTAAAGGTTTCCAATTTCTCCATGCTTCAGTTGTTATATTCACAAATATACGGCGAGTTGCTTGACAAGCCCTGGTTAATTGTAAACTAGCAGCATGTATTTGTGGTTGTTCCTGGTTTTTTAAGGATATTTTAGATGTTGTGATTAGTTTTATGAGTATCAGTAGCTTCTTGCAGGCAATTTTTCAAAGTATGCACACAGGCTGAGTTTTTATTGTCCCTGCAACATTTTCTTGCCACATCACGTCTTCTTTCTACATATTGGTCTTTTTGATAACAATGCAGCAAATTTTGGATGGGACACAAGACATACCAGGAACCTACGTGTTAGGAACCTACATATTTTATTCAATCTACTCTACATAAAAATACACAAGTTAATGATGGCTCAGAGTTTATAGAAACCAGTTTATACAAAACTTTTGTTGAACATGATGATCTACTGTAAATGTATAATAATAATTTTAAATTGTTTTACAAATGATTACCGTATTCAAAATATTATATATTTTTAACAGGAGGGTGACTGTGTCGGTATGATGAGGAAGGATAATGGTCACCTTCATTACTATATTAATGGCGTTGATCAGGGAATGGCTACTGATAAAGTCCCTAATGAGGTTTGGGGCGTAATAGATCTTTATGGCATGACTGTAAAGGTAAACTGTATACATAATAATGATTTTTCTAGATTTCAATTTTGGAATTGACTTTTTTGTTTATCTATTAAATAATATTACATAACGAGTCACTGTGAAATATTGATTTTACCATACAGCAAAAAAAATTAAATAATTTTTTTTCATTTCGTTTATTTCCTTTATTGTAGGCTACTATTATAGATCATGGGCAAAATGAATTAGTAACGAGCGGTTTCTCAGATGTGTCAAACCGTCAAATCACCATTCCGTCAAGTAAGTATACTGTTAATTTTTACTTCATTTAGTCTAATTATTTGAAATGAAACGTAAAATAAATTATCTCAATCATAACCAAATGGCAGTGTGAATGCCCATTAAAAAGTTGATGGAATTAAAATGCTTGTCCTAGAAATTAGTGAAATTATCACTATTTTTGATTTGGTTGATGTTTTAAAAATTAATGATTACGTCTTGGAAAAGAAAATTAATCCTTATTTAGTTTTTTTAATGCATCGATTTGGATTTGCAACCATCAAAGCTTTGAAAAAGTATTAATTTCAGACTACTAATAATAAATGCTGTCAATATTGTTCTGTTAAACATATTATATGAATGTTCTTTACAAATCCAAAAAAATAGAGATGACTCTTTCTGTCAGGAATGGTAACAAGTCGAGAATATAATTGATTTTAACATTGTTAAATTTAATAGGGTAAATTTATTTATGTCATGCTCACCTACCAGACAACAAATGATATTGTCTAGTTTTCATATATCTGTCCCCAAAAACCGTTATAAAATACCATACCTGATATCAATAACAATACAGATTGCTATCTGCCTAAATTAGATTATCTACTTTTCTTATTCCAAAAACAGTTTTCTATTCCCAAAAACGGTGATAAAATATAATTTCTTGTATCATTAGGATAGCACACTATTGCTACCTGCATAAATTGGATCATCTACTTTTCTTATATCTGCCCCAAAACTGTGATAAAATACCATTTCTTATATTAAAATATCAACATGTGACCTTAAATAACTATTATTATGGAAAGTACTATAACGCTTTCGAATTGAAATATATTTCAATAAAATACTATATTTTAAAAGAAAGTTTTCCTCAATAATCATCTTATAATTCAATTCAAGAGAATTGTGCAAAATGGCTACATCTAGTACAGTTTTTTCCTGGTTAGGACATGACATTTTTAAAATGTATGACATTATTAACCATTTGAGTGCCAACGAATGCCATCGTGCTCGTGCGCGTACTAACTAAATTTGCCACGAGCAAAATGGCGCTTGCGAAATCAGTTGCTGTTTAGCGCACGGTATAAGAGGTCGCTCGCTCGTACGTGCTACATAAAGTTCAAATTATGATATATTATGATATTAGTTTATGATAGTAGTAATTACAATACGAAAAGGATCCAGGAAAAGAAAATTTTTAACTTATAATGTCGGAATACGAAAATAATTCGAGTGAAAATTATCGTTTTTCAAGTTGGACTGCGAAAATACGATGTGAACTTGATTTCAGTTTTTGTTATAATTTTTGATCACAATATATATTTCCATAATTTTCTTTGTATTTTATTATCCTACATACAAGTTTTTATTAAGAAAACACCGAAAAAATTATTAAAATTGGATAATTTTTGGAAGAGATACAGTTTTTTTCAGGCAAGGGTAAATGACATCAAAAACAAAAGATTTCTTTGGCATTTTTAAGTATATATGAGTAACTAAGTTAAAATGCAACTTAAAAATTTCTATTCAAAAAGTTTTATCTCTGTCACACACTTCATCCTTCTATAGTGATATATATTGTTTGTCATCTTTTAATTAAATTTATTGAAATGCGTTAATTTACTCACTTAACTTGCTAAGTTCGCCATATATTAGTACATTAAGATCTGTGTGATGCATTTTGAACATCTTGTGTTCTGGTTGGCGGATGATTAGTGATTCAATATTTAACTCTGAAGTTTAAAATATTAAGTTATTTTTTATTTCAATCGTTAAATAAATATGTTTATACCAAATTTATTGAAGTTAAATATCATCGAAATACATTATTTAGATTTTATTTTATATTTTATATTTTAAATTATACCCTATTGTAAACAGTTGATTAAATAAAATTATATAACTTTATACAGTATGCTATTTTGCACTTGCTAGCTTTTTGGATTAAAAATATTCCTTGATCTACTGATGAGAACTACTGATGAAATGATTTTTTTTTAATATCAGGAAGGCGATGCGATGGCCTTCCTGATATTAAAAAAAAAATAATTTTTAATTTTTTAAGAGTTATCTCAAAAATACAATTTTTCCCATTACCAGTTACGGATCTGGCTCGTTATGGCTTTCTTTCCCTTGTGGCCTACCATCAATTTCATGATGCAGATATAAGAAAAGTAGATGATCCAATTTAGGCGGTAGCAGTAGCGTGCTATCCTAATGATACAAAAAATTATATTTTATCACCGTTTTTGGGAATAGAAAACCGTTTTTGGGATAAGAAAAGTAGATAATCTAATTTAGGCAGGTAGCAATGTGTACTATCATTGATATCAGGAATGGTATTTTATAATGGTTTTTGTGGACGGATATACGAAAACTAAACGATTTCATTTTTTAATTTTTATTCATTCTAAATTACTTCAATGTAAAATATCAAATTGTAACATGTAAAGACTATAGATGTAGTAGAAGACTAAAACTATTGTCCAACTTGGAAGGATTGCAATTTTGAGCAGGTAAAATTGCAAACCTTTTGCATTGGCAATATTTTTTTTTCTTGTGCGTTAAAAATATCCAAAATTTCACTATTGTAGCTTTACTAGACCTACAATAGCTATTGTTATATTATTTAGAACTTGAAAGTATTGAAAATGGTAAATTTCATTGAATAATATAAACATTTTTTTAATAAAATACACAGTAAAACCGATATAATTTTGATAGTAGTACTTTGAAAATTTTTGATGTTGAAATATTTATTGTAAATTGTTCCTAGTATATTTATCATGTTATTACGTTTGCAGCTCCATCGGCTACGTCCTTGCGCCGTTGTGAGATTGACGAGGATAGTCTATTGTTTCATTCTGCCGCTGGGCAGGGTGTTGCTGTTATTAATAATGGCAAGACTGCTACTCGGCCTAAGTAAGTTAGTTATCTTTATTTAATATATATATGCACACATACATTATTCTTTTACTACTGTTGACAGTAATTGTTGAAAATTTCCAATATTTACCTACAGTTTAATACTTTAGACACTATACGCATAGTGTATAATGACTATTGTAAACTTGGACTATAATATAATTTTAAGAAAAGTTTTGTAATATAATTATAGTATGTATAATAAGCATGGATACAAGTAATAATTTTACAAAGAAACCTCTAATTTAACTCAATGTAAACAGATCTTATTCATAAGTTTAGTGAGAATACAATATTTATAATAATTCAATGAATAAGTGAATAATGACTAAATAATTAGATAATGTTTATATGAAATTTATTAAAATTGTTATTATCCTGTAGTTATTCCCTTAGTTTTGAGAATGATATATATGTTTCAATAGTTGTATGAAGAGCTGCTTGCTCATTTTAATTGGTAGCATTGTTTGAATGGTTATTTGGCTAGTTTCTGGGAGCTATTGGATTTATGATAGTATGTCTGTATGTATATAGAGAAATGAATTGTGTCATATTTTCGAGAAACGAAGGAGAAGAATTTGAGCATTGAGAAAAATATTTTTATAACATCGAAATTGTTAAAATAATATCTGATTTATGTTAATTTTCATGGAATCATGTAATCATTTATTACCAAAACTTTTGCATCTATTTTATTAAAAAGTAGATGCAAGTGTTTGTAGCAAACGTATTACACAAATGAAACAGTAAAAATGTTCACACAAATTGTCTGATTAATTATACTTACCTATCATGTCAAATATTGAATCTTTAAACTTTGCTTTCGTGGTATATTTCATGTATTTATTTTACATAAAATGTTTCTCTAGCCATGAACCAGTTACTTAGTGTAACATGTAAAAACATGTGTAAACAAAGAAATGCATTTCAATTCTTAATCTAGTAAGATAAATCTTTAGCAGTTAAAAGTGATATTGTAATTATGATAACAAATTCATGTTGGCACTATGGGCATACCATATAAAATTAGTGTGGCACACAACTATTGCTAGATTTCACCAGTATCCAAACTTTCATATCACAGTTTTCCTCTTTTCTAGCATTTTGAGCTTTTTATACTGTCCAAACATCAGAATGCTCCTAGTTTACCATTACCATTTAGAATTGAGGGAAACCTACATATTTTATGTATTATATCTTGAAATATTTTCCAGTCTTGGTAGCAATTCTTTATTTCAATCACATTTAGACAATGAAAATGTAAAATCTTGTAGATGTCAAATTCTAGAACATTCAACTGTTTCGAGCACTACCATTTTATGTATTCATTTTTTTAAACAAATTATTTTTCCCTGATCAATTGGTTTTTAGAGATGTAAAACAAAAGAATATGTTTTTATACTGCTATATAGACAATATTTTTTTTGTAGTGAAGTGGTAAAACTTTTTTAGTAGTGTTATCACTACACCAAACAATTTAAAATACATGATTATATAAAAAGAGTGTGGCACATAACAAATATACCTGTTGACATAGTTGTTGTTGTATATATGACTGTTGACATTTTTACCCTGGCACCTATTGTCAATTCACTTTGATTTAATCTATCATCATTTGTCACTATGTCCCAAATCTTCATATATCATGTGTCAATGACGAGAATGACTTGTTAGGACCGCAAAGGAGACATTAAGGAATTTTAGTCACTTTGTTGAACAAAACTATGTTTTACTTTTAGTTATATTTAATGTTCATTTATATGAAACTTTTTATGTGGTATTAATTAATTTTTATGTAGTGATAATTTTTATGTAGTATTAATTAAATTAACTGTATAAAACATTACAATCAAATTTCTTTATGTTGCATAATAAATAATTTTTGTTACAATTTTGTTTTCACTTTTCACTTTTCAATTTTGTTTTCAACATTTACAATTTTGTTTTCACATAGAAAACAAAATTGTAAATGTTTGAATGTTGTTAAATTTATTGTCATAGTATGGTGTAATTTCCAACTCTTGTTTGATATTTTCAACAATTTTGGATTATACAGAAATGACCTGGTTATTTCTGTGTAATCCACAATTTTAGGGCATTGTTAGCATTTATTAACACAACATTTTTTCGTTAACACAATTTTCCCAACTTTTATGTTAGCTAATAAGTAAATGTTAAACAATGATGCCTCTTATGTATGAAGCTATTATTTCAGGTAGTTTTAACTATCCTGTTACTCCAACGCAGCACCCACTTTAGGCGTTTTACTTGCTTCCAGAGAGTATGAGTGAAATGTCGTAAAGTGCGTGTTGTTTTGGTGCACATAACACAATATAGGATGTCTTTAGAAGGATGAAGATGAAGATACTTTACTAAGTTTTGTGCATTGTTGCAGCCTCCAAAAACTTGTTAAATATTGTATCTTTGTTATCTTTTACGAGAAACAATTATATTAAAGATTCCTCAAAATCAATGTATTTTTGGAAACATATCTGTTTTAGCCAGTTCATATACAATTTTTAATTACGCCAATTATTATATCCGTACAATTTCTTGATTTTTTTGAAAAACCATTAATTCTCATTGTATTAACAGTCACTGATAATAAAAATGTTTATAAGCTTAGTGTCCCGTTTCATGAGAAGCTATGATTAAGAATTATTTATATACGTAATAAAAAATAGCTTTCTAATTTTTAAGTTAACAGTTTCCTTTAGATGCAAATCTCAAATACATGTATGTATTTTTGGCATGTCTAATGAAAAGAGACACGTGTTACGCACACATGTTTGTACGGACATATGTTTGCAATCCACGTGTCTGCTTTATAACTACTTCAATTTCTATTAATGAGATACTCTTGTCACTGTTTTCTCTCTAGTTTTTATGCAAAATCATAATTAACAGCTGTAAAAAAATGGGTTTGGAATATTTTACTGAAATTAATCAAATTTGAATATCTGCTGTATATTATTAAATATATGTGGTTGTAATTAAAACATTGTTTTGTTTGAAAATGAATTAACTTTTAGTATTGGAACAATATTAACAATCCAATTTTATTTCTATATTAATATTTCGTTGAGCCATTTTTTGCGGGGCTTTAGTTCTTCGCGGCGTGTATAATTTCTCAAAGATTCCATACATGTATAATTTTTTCAGTGAGTTGAGTTTTGGTTGTGATGACTTCTTTATCCACTTCCTTCTTCATCAGTTCCCAAACATTTTCATTTGTTCCACACATGTTCAATATCAGGTCTGTTACCCAGTCAATCCAACAATGGGATATTTTGGTTATATAAATATACTTTGATTGATTGAGCAGTGGGACAATAAGCTCTCACTTGCATAAAAATAAATGGTTATCAATTTTGGAACTAAATTTTCTTAACTATGGTAGTCAAGAAAAACAAGAAGTTCAAGAAAGAAGTCCTTCTTAACTGTAGGACCTCTTTGTACTAGTCCCGCCTCATGATGCACTTTACTACTGTAGGGGTACCCAGCATTCTTTCCAACGATAATGGACCAAAATCATAATCTTTGTCGGGTGTTTCACGGTTTGCACAACGCAGTCAGGATAATAACAAAAATTTACTGATCAAATGTTAATAAGAAACGAAATATTAAATTACTGAGCTCCCAAAATACACGTTTTTGTCTTTATACTCTTTAATCCATTTCAGATGTTTTTCGTTCATTGTAATAATCAATTTAGACTTCCTGGCAGGTTTCAATGTTTCAATTTTCTGTGAATAGTGAGCAATAATATTAGCTTCTTACAGTTTAGATTTTATAACTATTGTAGTAGCATATCTGTTTTCCATGCGAATTTCTTGATAAATCTTTCTGACCTGTGGGTGAAAATTTGGGTTTTTCTGCACTTTTTCTATCGTTTCTGGATAAATTCATTGTCTATATTGACTTTTTCTTTACATATTGAACATTTGCTTCATACACATTGAAAATTCCTGAAATTTCACATTTTGAATAAATTTTAGTATTGAGAAGAGGTTTGACGTCAGTTTTTTTATGCAGTGAGAGGTTACCCATACTAGCAAAATAAAAAAAAAATTTCACTTAGGAAAACGGCTGATTTCAATTGAAATAAACATGAATTTCATTAAATAGTAAAAAATCAGAAGAAAATCACGAACGGATTAAACAAACATGTTCGGACATGGGCACACAAGGATGTGACTAAAGTGTGTCTGTACTTATTTGCGGTCTGATACGAAAACATGGATAAACAGTATAATAACATATATATAATAGGTTTAAAAAGGAATAACTAAATAATAGTCCTACGTAGTAACCACCATTTATAAAGTAACATCACACCAAGTTGAGCACAAACTGTGTATTATTTCAATATTCTGAAAAATTTTGTGCGCGTCTAATAATTAGGCCAGGGACTGTATGCACTTCAAGTGATTCAGCAATTGTAGGTGTTGATTGGATTTGTGTGCCTAGATAGGCTTGTCTGAATCATTTTGACTTCTATGTGATGTATCAAGTTTGTATATCTTTCTCTGAGTGATTCCCTCACTTTTTCGGGCCCTGATGGTCTTGCTTCTTCATTTGCCTTGATGTCAAACACACATATACACACACACACATACAGGTTGTGAAAACAAGGTAAAAATTACAAATTGAGAAAATTGCAAAATTTGTAACAGATTGTTAATAAAGGACCACCAAAAATGTGTCTGATTTAAACATGGGCCTTCAGCATAATAGAAATTTGTAAAAGAGGCCAAAAATAGGAATGGTTAAAAAGAAAGTGGTAAAATGAGCTATTGTATTCAACTTTTATTTTGGATTTTCATAATGATGACATAACCTGTTTTGATTTTTTAACATTTTATATTGTGTGCCAGATATGTATAGACAATATTAATTTTTTTCTAAATTTTGTGACAAATATCCTTTAAATTTTAAGATACTTGTTTACACTACTGACTTATTCCTAATTATATGTAAATATGTTAACTCACTAATGTTATTAGTTTTTATAACTTATGGTTATACATTTTCCTATATCATTTAATAAAACGATGATGTAATTGAAAATTGTAAAATATGTTTAGTGCATCACAATCGTTCAACAACGGGGTAGTAATGACATCCCGTCCGATCCGCACTAATGAGCTGTTCCAAGTCCATCTGGATCTAGTGCTCACCAAGTGGGCTGGGAGCATTGAGATTGGTGTCACCGTACTCGGTCCTGACGAGATTGAATTCCCCTTTAAGATGATCAATGCTAAGTAAGTTTTTATCTGGTTTTCATTATGGGATGATGTTTAAGGGGGTTGTTATATTTTTTCAGATTATACATAAAAGCAATCGTTTTATTTTTAATTTCCTATAGATTACCTATTCCTATAGATTATTTCCTATAGATTAGAAGATTTTAATAATGATTCGAGAAGGAGAAATGATCTAGTTGCACATTTATAACGTTAATATTTCCCTTTCATAGCTTTACTTGTTCGTTGCAAAATATTTAGGGATCGATATATATATCAGTATAATTTGTTAAGAAAGAATATATTCAAATTCTACACCATAATTTTTTATATTTTAAATATGATTTTTGTAAAATCACTTCTCTCTTCTGTGTATATTTTAATTTTTAAAGTTTAAATTAATTCAATGGACCATTATTATATTTCTTTTATATTATATATTAAGTGAAATTTGGCATAGAAAATATTATCATTAACAGTGTGATTCTAAAGTCGATTCTGCTAATCTTGAAAGGTAAAAATTGTACAGACTGTATAATAAATATTGAATTCCAAAGAAAAACTAATTGATAAAGTTGTTTATAAAAACAATTTCAAAAATCATTTATTTTATAGTTTAGACTTTAGTAAAAAATTTCGTAATAGAAATAATCGAGAAACAGCAAAAGTAACATACAATTTAAAATTAAATTCTGGTTTAAAGTGGCCTGATTGCATTGACACACAAACTGTGTGACGATCACTAGTCCAAAAATTTACAGTTCAAAACCTATCTAGATCAAATAACTATGCGTATATGAATATAACTATGCGCAGTAAATTATTCATTTTTGAAATCAACACTTTGTTTTGTTTCACCTTTTAATGTAAAAAATTGAAGTACATTGTAACATAATTTTTTAATTTGAATGAATAAAATTAAAAGACGTTCACTATAGTCTGTAACTTCACAAATCAACCCATTTTATGCACAGCAGAGCGGACCTGTAGATGTCCACATACATCGTTCATGTTTTAAGACAACATCCCCATTGAATGGGTTAACTACTCTGTTTCTGGTACCAAAAATACTTTTTTGGTACTTGTAATTAATAATTAAAAATTAATTGGGTTCAGTTTATTTGGAATTTGACTATATTTACAAAACTTTTAAGTTTGTCTTAATATGGTGCTTTTGTTATCTAAATTGTAGTTAGGATGTCTGGGAGAAAAAATGATATTCGTCTTTAGCTATACTTAATAGTTAGTTTATGAAATTCCAACTTGTATTTTGTTGTTTTTCTGCCCTGTTTGTTAGAATTATATTAAATATATGACATATTTATAGGAATATAGGAATGATAAGGATTTGTACTTATGAATACTCTACATTCTCCAGGGGTGATACTTGGACGATGACCGGAGAGGATGTCATTCACAATGGCTCCATTATCATCGGACAATACGTTCGCAACATGAGTCGTCTGGTAGTGAGTATACTATATGTTAATACTTCTATTTATGTTTTCATTCCTCTTTTCTACCTCTATAGTCACTCCATTGGCCGAGCGCAGGTTAAGTGCGGGTATTTACTGAATCTTAAACACAAAAATATCGAATTCCCAAACATTTCTGTTATAAATAAAATTATTTTAATTGTAGGCATGTCTGAGCAAACGAAAAAATCTACTAAATCTCTCTATGAAGCACTATTGCAGTGGTCTATTAATCTATGAAGTTTGTCAATGTTTTCCTATTACCCTATTCAGTTGCGTTTGGACGTCATAATTTTTGAATTCTTAAGGTCTTTTACTTTTTGATTTGTGTCTCAAGATGAAATCACCTTTTTATTACACTTAGCAAACCTCTCTCACTTCTTCAGCCATCTTTAGGAAAAGCATACTTGCAATGTCAGATGTACATCTTGTTGGCGAATATATATATATATATATATATATATATGTATACATATATTATGGCATGCGGTATTTTGATTTTTAGCTTTTTATAGTGCAATAAATTATCCTTATACTTATAATGTATCTGTCACAATTACTACAATTTTTGATCTATGTGCATGACAATTTACAAGTAGATGTTTTTGATGGGGATTTCAATAAATACATAGCAAAATATTTTTTAATCCACGTCATTGAGCTATCTGTCACCAAAGTGTGTTAAGAAACACGTTTTTCTTTAAAAAAATACCACCTGCAAATAAATCATATTTAAGATGCAATATACGAAGTATTAAGAAAAGACCGTATTGGCACACTCCCGACACTCCATACAAGCGAACAGATTTAATCATATTTAAGATGCAAGATACGAAGTATTAAGAAAATCATAAATAATCACAAATAAATCATATTTAAGATGCAATATACGAAGTATTAAGAAAAGACCGTATTGGCACACTCCTGACTCTCCATACAAGCGAACAGATTTAATTGCCTACACTATTACATACATACTCGCCTATCCGTTGCAGACGCTGCCATGAGGGCAAAAAAAAGGAAGTTCATTTGAGAGAGACATCAACATGTGGGTTGCGAGCGTCACCACTGTTTTTCCCAAACTTAATGTTTTGTATGCTAATCTAGAGTGTAATAACTCATTTACAATTATTTGAACAATTTATAAATGTGTGCACAGGATGACAGTAATTGAACCCGCATCCTTTACGTTAACTTTTATTGTCTTATTAATTCCGCTATAGGCTGGTTCGGGTATATTAGTAAAGAAAACATTTTTGATAACTGCAAACATTCTGTATTCAGCCACACAATGACATTGATAGACAATTTACGAGGGAGCGTTTTTAAGTTCGCGGAATGGAGGATAAGGAGTTAGAATAAAAATACAAAATTATTTTTCTTTTTCAATATATTCATCTGCTACCCTAATACATTTTTCAGATCTTTCAATTAGCTTATGTATACCATCATAAAAAATGTCTCGTCTTTGCTTCAAAAATAAGCTGAAACTGCGTCCACTTCTTCATCGCTTGAAAACTTCTTTCCACAAAGTTCTTTTTTAAGGTTTGGGAACAAATAATAATCACTGGGAGCCAGGTCAGGACTGTAGGGTGGGTGTTCCAAAATATTGAAGCCCACCTTGTGCAGGGCGGCCAGCGCAACTCGGCTCGTGTCAACGGGTGCTTTGTCGTGCAAAAGCAGGACACCTTTGGTCAATTTTTCCCTTCTTTTTTCGTTGATTACTTCTTGAAACCTCTCTAGAATTGACGCATAGTATTCTCCGGTTATGGAAACACTTTTATCTTTATAATCCGTCAACAAGATCCCTTCTGAATACCCAAAAACTGTCGCCATGATTTTTCCAGCCGACTGTGACACCTTAAACTTCTTGAGTGGTGGTGTGCCTTTTTTGTGCCACTACATTGAGTCTTGTTTAGACTCACGTTCATAATGATGAACCTAAGTTTTTTCTCCAGTAACAAGTCGACTCAATAGTCCATCCTTGTCTTCACTACAGAGGTCCTAAAACGTGCGAGAACACTCTATGCAGCATTGTTTTTGAGGCAGTGTGAGCATTCTCGGCACCCAACTTGTGCTGACCTTTGTCATGCCAAGATGATCATGGAGAATTTTAAAAATTGTTGTATCCCATAATCCAACCATATCTGCAACTTTTTTCCAGATTGAGTTGTTTGTTCGACGATAGTTCAAAGACTAATAATTCGATTATGATAAAACTTACTAATAATGAGTTACTTAACTAGCTATCATTCCGTTAATCACCTTTACTAACGGTCTGCCTTTCCATTCCGCGAACTTAGAAACGACTCCTCGTAGCTACAAATGTATCAAAGAGTGTGTTAATAGTTTATCATTTGTCCCTGTCTTGACCATTTAAGTTATATTATCTTCGTTTTTTGCTGTTTAATATTCAATCACATGGCTCTGTAGACTTATATAAAAATTGATTATAAAACAAATGTAAAAATCACAAACTATATTCGAAGACGTTAAGAGTGTAAACAAGCTACTAGTACAAATGGTTGTTTTTCTCAAGTAAAAATTTAGGGTAAACCACTTTACACTCTAAACTGATAAATAAACAGATTGCTAAAATCATCACTGATATTTATGTCTGCAGTAAGTATATAAAAAAATATAGGAAATCAAAAATCATGTCAAGAAATAAAAAAATATAAGAATAAGAAAATCTATAAGAATGAAATGTGAAATCTATAAGAATATACATTCTTATAGATTTCGCATTCTATAAGAATGAAATGTGAAATTGGGCAAATTTTACATTTTAATTGTTTCGTGTCACTAACCATGCCACTTGACGCCTTTCTTTTTACACATCTTTACTCACATAGTGAACTTCTATGTGAGCTGACATGCGTAAACTTTTTCTTGTTTGGTCACATAGCCACTTACACTGAGCAATTATCACAACAAATTTCTATGATTTTATCTGAACTAATGTACACCTTACCGTGCGTATAGAAACATCATTTCAAAAAATTAATGGAAACATAGTTATATATATTAGATAGACAACTGTATAGGAATACTGTAGAACAACAACGCTTATGTTATAAAAAGTCTTGCTTCCTGTTGGCACATAGTCATTTTTAATTGTAAACTATAGTATTACCATCTTTATTTCTACTACTAGTTGACCCGACAGACATTGTCCTAATTTCAATAAATTTTTTTTGTGATCTTTTTCGGAAGTAAAACAAGTAAAAATGAAAAAAAAATGTATTTCTGCATGATCATTGTTTCTGTTAGCGATTGTGGCCATGCATATTCAATTTGAGAAGGAGTATGTTCAGAAGTACGCCAATGTGAAATTTTAGATGCGAGATGAAGTCTATCGGCAGTACACAATAGAAATTCTGGAAATGTGTGATTTACCTGGAATGTGATCGACTTGGAACTATGCGGTTTTGTTCCAAAATGTAAGGCACAATTGAATTAAGTCATAATTTCATGTCAACGAAATGATTTATTTTCTTCCATTAAATTTGAAATCATAATGAATCTCAAGGTGTTTTATTTACATTTCAATTTCGATTGCAAGATCGATGTTCACGTAAACAATCAAAACAAAGAAATGCTTTGTTTCAATCAGTTTGTTTGCTTTGATATCACCATTTCTGTCATTACAATGCTTTTTGATACATAACATTTTTCGTTTTATTGTCTGGTGTGGTTTGGCCATGCAAAAAGAATGGATTTTCAAGGTTAATGCCGCAAACATTCAATGATTGCCCTTGTGATTTGTGTAAAATGCGAATGAAAGCTGCACCGGAAAAAGTATTCAAAGTTGAATGGCATATCGGTTGGAATCAAAACGTCTTCTGCTTTGTTCTTCCCTTAAAGAATTGTTGCTTCGATGACGTCCATCATTAGTTTTTTCACCGTAAGTCGGGTGCCATTATGAAAACATGGTTGGTTGATATTTTGCAACATTATGATTATCGATCCGACTTTCAATTGGAGATTGTTAGACGGCAATCCAGGCAATTCTACTAGTGAGTTAAAAATTCGGTTGAAAAATCCCTCCCGTTTTATCATTCACAACTTTCATGAGAGTGTCGTATGCATATGTTTGTATCCGATTCAACAGCGGAATGTTTGTTTGCACTGATTCTCTCAATGCATCACAATCATATTGTTTCAACTCTTGATTAATGCATCGTGCATCAGATGATTGGGCACTGTCATGCCTAATTGAGTTAATACCTTGTTCAATATCGTCAAGCACATGTCCTCAATTAATATCCTGTGAATTTCCTCGCTCAGTTGCAAATCTGGATTTGATGTTGTAGTGCGCATCTGATGTAAAATATCATTAGACCTGTCATCTTTGTACTCGTTTATCAAATCAATCGGTTTTGATGGGAAGCATGTTGAGATAATTATCGAAAGTAATGTTCGTATTTGATGAGTGTTTGACGAAATTATATCTTCAATGTAATTTTTGATGAGTACTTAAAGAAATCACAGCATCTCCAGTGTAATCCCAGTGAGTGTCTTCTCCATATGTGCCACACAATTCACCATTAACAGTTCGTAGATATTGGGTCACGAACGTTGACTAATAGCAAACGTAAATAGAAACATTCATCGTTGCTTGGATGGACTATGTAAATGGGAGCTAATGCATCGTTGGAAAATACTTTTGGGAGTGGGTAACCTGGAATTGAATTTCCTGGTTTCCATCATTGAAATTTGTTTGATGACTAGATGACCCAGTGAACTTTGAGCCTCCTAAAATTGATTTGATTGTAACTCTTTATATTGAGTGTCTTCATCGTTGGAATAATCTCCACCAACTCCAATCACAGCCATGTCACTTCCTTTGATCAGGTACTTGCAGATGTACGTGATGGATTTTATGGAATGGCAGGATTCGAACTTGATGTACACTTTGAATGTCTTTGATAGTAATGGTGAATATGGAACAATCCAACAATTATCAACTTCAATGTTCTGTTGATCCACGTGGACAATTATTGATCTTCCATTGTCCGTAATCGATCGGCAATGATACTGTGGATAACTGTCATTTCCTTTAATCATCTGTGCTACTAATGTCCAAGGACAATGCTTCGTATGTTTTCCGTCAATTGTACATGGAGAATTGTTATTTAATGTTCCACAGGGGCCATGAATCATGTTCTTAGCAAGAACCTCTTGCAAGCCTTCTTCTTTATATAGAATTTTCACTGATATACATCATCGATTTCATTTGATCTTATCTTTTTAATCAATCAAATGAGAATATGTGTGTGTGGCAATCTGCATTTTTGACACTTCACTGACTATATACAGAAGCTTCAGAATTAAATCCTTCAGTCTGTTTGAAGATTCTCGTGATGATGTTATGGCGTTTGATGGATGATTGGCCAGGGAATGACTCTTGTCAAATTTGTATCGACTGTGGAATGTATGCAAATGTGATGAACAAATCGGGTGTGCCGTAATGGTGAACATGCTATATCGCACCTTGAACTGTATTCGTGCATATGTTGCGAACTTCCGATGTACGTTGCTGGGGTATCGTTATTCGGTTGACATTCTGTGCGTTTCAATCACCGTTGATGATATCTTGAAGGTGAATATACTCTTGGGAATGAAGTTTTGTCTAGTTCAATCTGATGAATGTCAATTGCTCAGTTTCAACTTTAACGTACAATTCAACAGCATATTGGTGTAATAGACACCAACATTTCAAGATGTGATTGTCGTCATTTTCACCAACCATCAGTCGATATGAATAGTTCATTGAACTGACTTTTTTCTTTGTTTCAGTGCCTGTAAATGAAATTTTGTTTCAATGAAATGAATTCATTTTATTAGAAAAAATATAGAGTTGCTATTTACCTGTAAGTGGATTTATCATCTTGATCAAAAAATTATAACGTTCTTCACCTTGCCCAAATATAATGGGATATTGCAATGCATCATTCGATCGGTGCATTTCGTACATATATGGTAGTTGATAATTCCACTGATGTAGAATTATATTACGGGATTTAAAATTTTCACCAACGACGATAATGGCGACTTCATCAATTGTTGGCGCAGTGAAAGGTCTTGTATGTTCTCCCACAGGCATCTTATCGGCTCTGATTTCAATTTTGTGATTATCAGGTGGCATGCGGACCAATACGGTTTTGAACAATGCAATTACTTCATTGTATTGACTTTGTCACTTGCGCAACACGATCCAGGAGTTTAATTTCTGTATTTCAATGCTTTACAATGTGGGCACACAATGCTCATCAATCCAATAGCAATGAATTGGTCTAAACTGTAATCAATTGTCACATTGTAATTGAATGCAGCTCGATGAGTATTCAATACATTTATTTGTCTTGCACGATTATTTAAATTCATTGTTGTGCGATTTGTTTCTACTGACCGATTATGTCTCATTCATTTCATATCATCTTCGTTTATATTTTCTCTTTCTTTTTGTGTATGGGCTGAACGTGTTTGTGATTCCGTTCAACTTAATTTCGCTCTTCGCATGCTCTGCAGTTCAATAAGATCGACAATTCGTTTTGTAGCATCACGAGTTCTTGTTCTGTTTTATTGGTGTCATTGCAATGCGATTAAATTTTTTGTCAATTCATTTCAGTTGTGTATCGACACAATATGTGATGCGAAATCACAATTCAACTGAAAATGGATAATTGATTCACTTTATTTTTACTGTATAACTGTTTGTCATTTCAAAACTCACCGTATTTCGTAGGTAAATCTGTAAATTTGTTCACTTTGCATATATAACCTTTTGTCACTTCAAAACTTATCATATTTTGTAGGTAAATCTGTAAATTTGTTTGAGACAAAATGAAACTTAATCCATTTCATGACACCATTATGATGAACTTACAACAGAATCACAATTCAACTGGAAAAGAACCCACTTTTTCGCAACTATCTAAGTAATTAACTTGATTCTCAATTTGAAAATAAACTGTCAAGTGACATTTGCGGACTTTTCCAAGATCATAATGTACAAAAAAAAGAAATACGTGTATCCATTGTTTGAATTGTGAGTTAGATATATCTATCTACAAAAATCCCATAGAAAATAGCACTTTCAGTTTTACCCGAATTTTCCAATTTTCTTAGCACCTTTTTCAATTTTTATTTTCCTGAAAACCTTAGTCGGACTAATATGAACATTTTTTAAAAAAATTATCCATGTTGGTCCAGCCGTTCTCAAGTGATGCAAGACTTACAAACGAAAAGTATTTTAATCTTTGGTTATAAAGTTTATCACCACAGTAACAACATTCTTTATCGCAGGAAGGTGACAGAGTTGGCGTGATGCGTAAGGATGCTGGCGTACTACATTTCTACATCAATGGTGTCGATCAGGGTCCAGCGGCGTTCAATCTTCCTGATAATCTTTATGGCATCATTGGTAAGAGTTTTGTCTCTCTATTATTTAGGCTATGTTAGTTTAACATATTTGAAAAAGATTAAGGATAATTTGTAGGCTGTAATGCTTTGTATGAGGACTACGCAAAAGTCTGCGAAGAAGAAAATATAGTCTATGACTTTTCAATTTTTGAAAACAGCAAGATTATATATAGAGGGCTGTTATGTGTTATGGAAGTATTTTGGGAGGAAAAAGAGACAGGAGTGAGGTGTATTTCAAATTTGACTTATTTTTACTAATAATTTTAATTTTTGAATTTACGGTTTACATAAGACTAGGGTGAGATTTTTTAGTTTTATAAAATTCAGTATTAATTCTCTCTAAAACCTTGTATTGAATTTTATTGCTGTTTAACATTTTAGTAAGAATAAGGTCCCATTACCAATTAAAACTATGCATTTTTTCAATATTTACTTGGCCACTTATTTTGACCTAACTTGTGTCAAATTAACATTTTAAAACTAAAGTGTATTATGTTATATTTCATTTATTTAGTCTTTAAAGTAACATTTATATAAACAGACATATTGCTATAAGAGCAATATCTGAAATTTAACCATAATCATTCAATTAGTTCCATTAAATTGTTTTTAATGATTAATTAAAAAAAGACAAAGTTGACATGTCCAGAGGAAAAAGGAAACAGTGACAGTGAAATTAAGAGAGATTTTTTCAGACACCTTGGAAAGTGCCTATGGAAATTGAATTTCTTATAGTAGGATCAAATGAATTTCATAATTTAGCAACATCAAAGAAATATTCATAAGTTTAAAAGTGAAGATCATGGGTATGTTCTTAGAACGTAAACCCAGGCAATGGACAGATAAGCCCGTAAATCTGGAACTGAGATAAAATGGTATGTATGATTAAAATATTATAAAATAACGAACAAATGTGGAGATTGCTCTTATCATAAACCAATTTGAACTGTCATCTAAACTCAGTAATATCACCTTGTTTTCTCGAGGCCAAATATGTGCCAAAAGATGTAGAAATTTTGAACTTTTGAGTTTTTAAGTAATTTATTAGTAAAATCTGGATGGTATACATCTCCACTGTTAAGTAAAGGTTATACATAATAGATAGCTTCCAACATATTTTCGTATTGGTACCATTGAATATTAAAATAGTCTGAGAAGGTTAGAATATATAAAAGGAAAGATTAAAAATAAAATTAGATTGAAGTTCTGAGGAAGAAGAAACGATAGAAGTAACCAGTAAACATTCCGGTCCCTAAAATAATATTTATTATTGCGTGGAATGCAGCGAAAATGACTACGAGACTAAAAAAATAAAAGATAAGTTGCAATGTATTTTTTGTAAATTATGGCTTTACGAAAATTGCACTCCATTCAACAATTCATGCAATCCTTGTGGCAAGAAAATGAAGAAACAAGAAACGGAAAAGAAAACTTACACGAGAAAAAAATAACGAAAAAGGCAAAGGAAGAGGAAAAATGACCCAGAAATTAAATGGCCATCTTATCCTTACATGAGAGGCCAACTTATAACGGATATTAACATTAAAGCTTTTTCGAATGTTTTTTGAAAAAATTTATCTAACATTAAGAATAATCTACGAAAATATATATCGAAATAAGAGTAAAAGCTCAGTTTTTAAGTAATTATTAAGTACGTATATAATTTGTAGGCTATACTGGAAAATATTGTAGTACAAACACTTATTTGAAAAATAAATAACATATCACAATGTTTGTTTAAGTATCTATTAGCCAAATATAACATAAGTGTATATGTATATAATGCCATCAAATCTAGAAATATAGCAGTGTAAGCTGCACCTTGTCGTTATATTACTCTAACGCCTTATAAAATTAATGAATAGCATAAATGCTCCAGGCTTTTTCAGCATCGTAATTTTGATTATTTTCACAAAATGTTTGAAACGCCTGTCTGTCAAAAAAATGGACACATTTTTATCATGTAAAATTTAACAACTAAAAATAATGTAAGTAAAGTAATGGTGTAATACATATATTTATAACACTTTTTATAGTGAAACTTTCTGAAGTTAATGTTTTGATTAGGTATGTAGTTTTATAATACTGGGTACAATACAATGAATTTTATAAATTGTCATCAGCTGATCGTATATATATTTGTGCCAACCAAATTTTAACTGTCATGTTCAATTGTTTATAATCATTCACTCTTGAAATTGAATGGACTATAAGTGTGAATGAAATCTTCATAGTGCCAAAGTGCGTGCACACTTAGGTTCGTATAATAGTTAATATATGCTTAACATGTAATAATTAATACATGTACTTAAAACTAATAGAAGTTTAAAACCATATGCTAGGTATAAATTTTCTTCATCCCTCTGCTTAATGATAGATGCAAAAGTTCTTAATTAAAAAAATTTATTGCTAATAACTTTCAAAAGATATCAGTTTATAATCAACTATGCAGTTCTGGCCTCTTTCGATGATCATTTTTGTACAATAGTGATTCTGGTTCATAGATCTATATGGACGAGTTGCCCAGGCAACCATCATCGATCCACCATCACTGGCTATTCCAGCTTGCACACCGGACTCGCCACAATCGTCGCTCTCCAATGCGACGCTCTATCCGTAAGTCACACTTGTTAATTTGTTGCACAAAAAGAATATGTATTTTGATATATTGGCTCCCTATGTATGTTACTGACTAGCTGCCAGCCCTGGTTTTATCTAGATATAAATGGTTACAATGATATAAATGGTTATAATAGTATTGTCAATTACTATTTTTTAATTCTGTGCTTTACTCGAGTACAGAACGCGGACTTCTTCATCTTATAAGATAAAGACACTTCCACATTCTGGAATTTTTTTGCAGATTCCACTATCGTATATAATTATTTTAACATATATTGAAAAAATGACGATTATTGGGAGGAATATTTTCTTGTTTCGTGTTTTCATTTAGTTTTTCCGTATTCGGATAAGGGAAAGTCGATAGATAAAAATTGTCAACTTCATCACCATAATCCTCAGGTGAACAAAGAATTTAGTGGAGTGGTGTCGACCCAGCTCACTTCGTAAGTCGTATAATCTTGAAAAAAAAATAACGGGAAGGATTTTTTGGGATTATGAAGAAATCTAATTTGTGGACTTTAAATAGCATAATATTAAACAGTAACTTGCAATTATTTCACTTTATTGTTGCATCATTTGCACATTATCATCAAACAGAAGTGTCGAGGAAATCTGTCTCGTGTATTGTCGTTGCTTGTTTATTAATACGCCTGAGCACGTCTTTATTGCTAAAGCTGCTATCAGGAGTATACCTTTACTGAACTCAACCATATGGCCTTAACCCAGCATTGTGTGACTATTATTTGTTTTCCAAATTGAAATCAGATTTGAGAGAAAAGAAATTTAACATCGATGATGAACGAAGACATTACACTTTCAATAGTGAAAACGCCATTAAAATAGTTTTTAGTTTTGCGTTATATCTGTATAAGCAGCTGTTTATTCGAATATGTAGATAAAATGAAAAAATTGTAAGGGTCAATTTTTCATTAAGTGTAAATCAATATACTACCAAATAATTAACTAAGGATTTAATTTATTCCGCTGATTAATTAGTCTGATAAACAATGGCAGTTTTCCAATAGATTTATTGACATTTTATTCTACGCTACTATTCTAGAGATAGAGTTGTGTGCAAGAGAGAAATAAAGCCCGATAATACTTGTGTTTCAGAGTAGCATATTTAGAAAATCAAAAATTTTACATTGGTTAATATGCAATATTTACTTTAAATCTAATTACGGACATAGACAGCTTTGTTTTTGTGAATCTATAATTTCTATGAATTCCATGTTTTATAGTAAAACATTACTAAATTATAACTAAAAATACAATTGTAATTTTAACATAAATATCAAAATATAATCTGTACTTGAAATGTAATGTCAAGTTGACATAATATAATCTCTACTTGAAATGTAATGTCAACTGATAGTTGAAAAACTCAATTATGGTCTTTATGACAGATAACTCTTATTTTACTCTTTATTTAATGATTGAAAAATTGGCCTTAAGAGGAAAGAAATTTAACATTGCCGAAATTATTGAGTCAGTTTTATTGAATTTTGGAGATAAAACTTGAGACTATTTTTTCAATGGAGTAGGAATGATTAGAAGGCATTGTGAAACGGGTGTTGATACATTGAAACTATATTGAAAAGATACATAGTTATTTTCAATTTCTTTTGTTATGTTTAGCTCAAGTTTTCGGATTTTGGAAACTTTTGGACCTTGTCTGTCTAATATACTTTTTCATTATATGTAAATTTTTTGAATAAATTTCCAAGACAGACTTGACTTTTTTTGACAGATTTATTCATCTCACTTTAAAATAGTACAATGGTATATTCTCTCCATACATTAATGGTTAATTATAACGTATTTAAAATCATTAGTTTCGGCTAATGAAATAACAAAGCATAGAACTTTTTTTGTTGACATATTTTGATATATTTCCCGTATTATGTTACCTTAAATTTTAAGCTCAATGAAAATCATTAGAAACCAATTTGTATTTTTTTTGTTTTTTGTCGTTTTTTGTCTTTATTTATTCATCTCTTATGTCATCATAAATAAGAAATGGAACAAATTTTAAAATATAATTTTTTATTTTCTTAAATCTTCTAAACTAAATACTAATATTAAATTTCTGAAAATAATTTCATCTATAGATTCCCTTCTTTCACAACTTTATTAAAGGGTATATCTTATTATAGGGTTGGGCATAAATTGGTTTGGCAATGTCACGAAAATGTATGATGAAAATTTGTTGCTTTAGTGTGGATAGAATTTTATACTAAAGATGAAACTTGGTGGTAATTTTGTCAAGTGGTGTGTACCATACAAGTTCAAACTTTATGTCAAAATTCCCTCACATTTTGTTTGTACATTTTATTTTCATTTTAAATCATATATTGTGTAATTTTGAGTAGGGATTTTCAAATGTGAATTTTATATCAAATGAAACTTAGAAATAAACAGTAATACCTTAGAAATAGTGATGTGATTAGGAAGAATGGTCCTGAATTTTTTTCCTTTATTTACTTATTTCAAAATTGACAGTATTAATTTTCACAATTCGCTAATCAAAAGTGCACTCCGTTATTTTTAGAATGAATAAATATGAAAAATATGAGTTGACTGAGTAAAGCAGTAATTATAAAAAACAATATTTTTAATTAATATAGTAATTAGAAAAAACAATATCGTAATTTCTGAGTTACGTCAAACTAATCTTGAAATTTAATAGACAGAAATAAATTAGTGGATAATAGGTAAATAATAAAGAAGTTAGACTTTAAATGCTTGAGTCTGCATATATATACATTTTTATAAAATATGTAGAAGGGATTGGGCAAGAAACAGAACTCGCTTGAAAACGACAGAAATTATAACTCTTGGTTATGTGTTTATAAATATCAGTACAATACACTAATTGAAGGACTTTGCTCACAAGTACCATTCCACAGAAAGTAGTAAGCGTCATTGGATGTAAAGAGGTTATTTTATGAGTAAAAACGAGATTCGGTTTTTTGAAAAATTAAACACTATTGTTTTTACCAATAATTTAAATGCTATTATACTATACACTACACCATATTTAGGCATTATAAATAACTTTTGATTGATTACAATAAGTACGCTATGGGATCTCCATGTGAAAAAATGACTTAAGCTTAATCAAAAGTTCACTCAAGTGTCACCATATAGCATTTATAGCATTTTGCACTGTTCCTATAAAGAAGATTAGTTTAGCAAGTGTTTAAGAACTATAAAACCTTAGAAAAATTCCAAAAAATGATATTAAAACATTGGAAATTTTTTTTGTTGAAAACTCTATGAAATTCCATTTTGAATATATTCAAGTTGTTTCCTTAATAATCTTCAGCACTACTTCCAGTTATCCTACCTAATGACATTATATCTATTAAAGTGGTTTTCAAAAGTTGAGTAAGTTATCTCATCTTTAATAATTTATCAAGATTAACACTTTATACACGTGCTTTCTTTGACTGTATCTCTTTCATCATAGTTCACATTTGCTATTATTTGGGTCATATTTTGATAATTTTTTTTATGAGTATAATGTGTCTATTTATTACATAGTTTTGTTATTAAAATTTACTAAACAGTTCTTTGAAAACAGAATAATTTTCCATGAGAATCGAGAAATTTTATTTGTATTCTCGGCCACACGTCTCATAGCATGCATTACGGTTTTAACAGTAAACACCCTGTCAAAATCAGTTTTTAACAGCCTTTATGTGATACCCATACAAACAACTGTGTATTCAATAAACAGTTGTTTGTACAGGCAGATAGAATTAAAAAATTCTGGAATCATATGTATGGAATTTAGAGGAGCCCAAACACCGGTTTTTCAAAAAAAATCCTTCAATGTAAAGATATTGAAAATATTTTTTGAAAAAATGGTGTTTGAGCACAGTTTTGAAAATAGTATATAGATAATGTGTAATTTGTATTAAATTTTGTTGTTCATTTAATGGCTCATTAAATTGCCATGAACATGGTGATTTTGCCCTATAATAAAGGGTTTCAATTGTTTTTACTTTTATATGAATATTTACTTTTAACCCATGTAGGGTTCATGTCATTGAGGAAAAGTAAAACTGAGCTTATAAATCTAACCGCTACAAAAATACAGTTTATATTGTAGGGAAGGGGTGAGTTTTGATATAATTTTATACCTTGTAAGATATGCATACAGAATCAAGTAGTCTAGTTTATGAAGAGAAGAAGAGAGAAAGCCTGATTTTTTTTTAAATTACTAAGTCTGATAAAATGTAATAAATTCATTTCCACTAGTATAAGGTATCTGAGGTTGTCATCGATTAGTACATGATTTCAGGTTGTAGTTTGAGTAAATATATCTTCCATATTATGTAATTTTTGATTTCAATTAGGCATTATTTAAAAACATAAATTTAAATTTACCTGGTGAAAATTTATTCAAAGTCCTTTAAATACCTATTTTTATGCAGTATTAGTCATTTTTAAGGTTTAACTTGTTATTACTGCTGACTGTTTATGATGGCCATCATGTAGCTGGTTGAATTTACATAATGATTATAGTACATAAACAAATTATTAATTTGTCCTTTCCTAGCGACCTTTGTTTCCACGTGGTGCACGGTCGCAATGCGCGTCTCTCAAATGCACGGCAGACAGCTTCTCGACCCGCTGCCTACTATGAATTCAATGATGCTGTCCTCTTCAGTTCGAGGCCCCTGCGCGAATGTGAGATGTTCGAAGTGCGCATTGATAAAATGGTCGACTGCTGGATCGGCAGTCTTGAGATAGGTAAGGGTATTTTGGTGGCTTCATCTATTTATTCAATTATTATGAACTGTGTGTTTATAATATAGAGGTACCACTGTATGCTGGCAATGTTAACGGAGAATGGAATAGATTGTTGTCTGTTTCTGTTTGTATATGCACAAAAAACTGAAACTCAAAGGAGAAAACGGACACAAGATTTATTTATATTTCATATTGCAAAGTGTAATCGCCTTCGCTGCCCACCATGAAAGTCACTTTGGCTTCTCGATTAGAGGCTATGCCTTTTCTATAGTTTATAATATCATTTGTGTAAGTAAAAACACGTCTTTTGAATCACCGGAATGTGAATAAAATGTCATAAATTTCATCTATAAGGTCACGGGACAGTCGCATCTTGCTTAGCCTTGTTATCACTGTTATTGGGTTTATAATGCTATGTATTATCCGATATATAAGTACTAAACAACTTAGTATAATATTATTTGTACAAAGTAATTCATCTCATTCTTGAAATATACCAAAGTTAACGCAAGGTTTAAGCATCATGTAGTGCATTCACATCAGAACCAATTTGTCGCGACACGCAAAACTCATTCGGCTTGGAATATTGAATTATATTAGTGTTACGTAGAAAGGAAAAATCTATTATACAGTAAATTCAGTATTTTTTCGAGTTTTATTCACTTAGTTACTGTTTTTGATAATGTTTTAATGTATATTTTGTTACTGAAAAATAAATTATTGCTCCGTTATAAAGGCATAAATAAAAAAAACTTATTTTCGTCTAAAATTTTCGATAAGAATTTGAAAAAATTTCATGCTGTACTAGTTAACCAAAAATGTGTAAATGTATTTTGTATTACGTACTGTACTTAAATATGGAATATTTAAATAGCATTATATATATTTGATATGCATTGTCTATTTTTGAAATAGCTTTACATATTTTTGAAATCAAAACTTGAAACAGTGATTTTACTATTACTTTCTTCATTTTATGGAGAAATAGTAGATACATCATTCCATGAAAAAAAAATAAAGTTTAGAAAGTTTGTTCTTCAACTTACGACATTCCACCCCAAACAGGAGTAACAGCCCTTCGTCCCGATGAATTGGAGCATGGACTTGGTGAGGTGGCAGGCACTGCTACTGATCTTCTATGCGATACATATATCCTTAGCGGTTCAGCCATGATGCGTGATGGAGAGTGTGTGCGGAGCCGCTATGCATTGGATTTGGATCTTCTCACCACTGGAAGCCGTGTCGGTGAGTGTTATTAGTTTTTGTACTTTGATCATTGCTGGTAAATACAGGTTTGTAACAATTAGATATGTATAATGTATGTTTTTTTGTTACTTGATAATAGTAGCTTGTTGCAGTTTTGTTATGACATTTGTTTTTAAATGAATGTTATGTCATCTTTTATTACTATTTGATGAGAAATTGGCGTAGTCTCTTAATGATAATGTAATGTGCCAGGTACATAAGTTTTTTCCGGTTATATAAGAGATGGCGCCAGCGAAAAGTACGCAGCGTATTAATTTGACACATACGTCATTTTGTTCGTCTAACATAAAACTACAAACACACACAAGTTGAGTCCCCCAAAAACTATCTTTGTTTTATCGTTCAGTGATCATTTCGAGATTTGTGCCTGAAAAAGAACATTTGCGGCACGCATTGCTTTTCTTATTTAATCAAAAGAAAAAGGCTGTTGGAAGTCATCGTTTGCTGGTAGAAACATATGATATCGCTTGGCAAGAAGACCATGCTCTGTGTCTGGTGGGACCAGAGCGGTATTGGGTATTATGAACTCTTGAAGTCCTGCGAAACCGTTAATACGCAACGCTATCGCCAACAAATGATTAATTTAAACAACGCATTAATCAAAAGACGACCGAAATGGGCCAGAAGACATGGCAAAGTGATTTCGTTACATGACAATTCGTCGTCTCACACAGCAAAACCAATGAAAGACATCTTGAACTCGCTTGGATGGGACATCCTTCCGCACCCGCCGTACTCCCCAGACCTGGCGCCATCTGACTATCACCTCTTCGCATCAATGGGGCACGCGCTCACAGAGCAGCACTTCAGCAATTTCGAGGAAGTTGGAAAATGGCTCGATGAATGGTTTGCTGCAAAAGATAAGCAGTTTTTCTGGCATGGTATTCATAAATTACCTGAAAGATGGGCGAAATGTGTAGAAGCCGATGGCCAATATTTTGAATAAAAAAAAATTAATTTCCCTTGAAAATTACGTGTTTTTTTTTACCAAAAAACCGGAAAAAACTTATGCATACACCTATGTATATTAGTTCACTAGTGATAATTTTATACAAGTTTGCCATAATTTCAACAAAATAAAATATATTATATTCGCCCATATAGTATGGTATCTTTTTAGTAACGTTTTAGTTCGTAACCAAATAGCAAAAATGGAACCTTTATAGGTTTGGCATGTCTGCTCGTCCCTGTCGGTCACACTTTTACAATTTCTATAGTCTTAAATACATTAAAGAAACGTTTTTATTAACCAGTAGCCAGCTCAAAGGCCCATTATAAAGCAATTAACAAGTAGGTGGCTCAAAGGCCCGATATAATTCTTCACTGATAGCCTGAGGGCCCGATACCGGGCTCGAGGTTGTACCCGTTGACTCTTGAACAACAAAACAAAACTATTATAAATGGTAGATTCCTTGAAATGTTTTTTGCGCGGTGTTAGGTACAGTAATACCATATTAGTTTATTTTACTGTATTGTTGTGATAGCTAAATAATAAAAATAAAGTACTGAAATCACTTTTCGGCCATTTTTAATTTGCATGTTTGTTTCTGCAAACTGTTTGTATTGCTGGATCATTAAGTGAGCTAAGCTTTTGCAATATATATTGTATTATATAAGAAAACAATGAAGGTTGCACACTATTAATAAATTGTGTGTTTTCGGCAGCTAAGCATGTTGCAATAAGTAGTTTATTTGATTTGTTTTGCAATAAATATGTGATGTTATTGTATGTAATAATTATTATAGATACTTGTCAATATTTTCATGATATCATAAAAATATGTTTGTCATATATTTTAAAAAAATGTTTCCTACATACATACAAAGAATGTTTGGTCACAAGCATAATTTATAACTTGGAAAATGACAATTCGGAAAAGTGAGATGTATTTTTATAAATATTCATTTTCAAAATTTGATTAGCTAAAATTTGATATACGAACGGTGTTCAAAAAGTAATGATAAAAATGCTGTACGGAAAAAAATATTTATTCAATCTTCCAAATCTACATATTCTATTTTGAAGTGGGCTCTCTCGGTTTTAATGCAGTTTTGCCACCTTTTCTACCACTTTCTAAAGACGAAAGCCAGACCATCTTTCTCAAGCTCCTTGCAAAGCGCCTCCATAGCTTTGATGGCCTCGAGATTGGTCTTGAACTTGAGTCCTCGAGATTGCCTCGAGGCATCGAGATTGGTCTTGAACCTGGTCTTGACCCCTGAGTGTAAACTTGACTTTGGGGAATAACCAGAAGTCGCAAGGGGCCAAATCTGGACTGTACGGTGGGTGGTGTACAGTTGCAATGCCACAAGCGTTCAAAAAATCCAATACAGTGTGTGTGACATGAGGCGGCCGCGTATTGTCTTGATGCCGTAAAATTTCATTGATGTTCTTCACCAGCCATTTTTTCTTAAAATGGCACAACATTGTGATCAAAATCGATTGGTAAACATTTGCCGTGACTGTATGGCCATGGAGAACAGCATGTTGGTACAAAAAACCCTCAGAAACTTACCAGCAACTCATCATTGCTTTGTTTGGAGGTGGCGACTTTGTCCTTTTCCATTAAGAACTTTGTTGTTTCAGTTCCGAATCGTAGTGACACATCCAAGATTCATCTACAGTTATTATTCGATTTATTTTTTTGTTTGTTTCTCTACTGAACTGCGATAATAAGTTTTGACACACAGAGGCACGATGTTGCATTTGTTCCAGTGTGAGCAGGCGTGGCACCCATCTGCAAGGCACGCGTTGCGTGGCCAAATCATCATGCAAAATTGAAAATGCACTGCCATCTAAAACGTTTAGACATGCGACGAGCTCTCTAACAGTAATTCGTCATTCTTTGTAGACAATAGTGGCAGCTGTATTCTTTAAAACCTCTGTGCGAGACGTTGAAGGGCGCCCTTCGCATGGCCCGTTGGCCATGTTCTCTCTACCCTCCTCGAATTCTTTATACCACCTGTTCATAATCTCTTCACCATACACATTACTTAGCAAGTCATACACATCTTTTTGCGTTACAATGTTGCTCTAACTTTTTTTCATACTGGACATGCTAGGCGAATATCTAACACATGTTACGCGAATAATCACATACGACCACTCACTGCACCGATCAACTTGAAACTGATTGTTATAGGTTGCTGAAAGGATGGGTTACACGATGGTAGGGAGTGTTGCTACCTTTCGCAACATATTTTCCCTCAGGATCACTATTATCATTACCTTTTGAATAGTCCTTGTATATATAATACCATATATATTGTTTGTAAGTTGCATAAACAAAACTGATAAAACATTGAACCCTGAAATTACATTTTGGATTAACTTGTTATATAAACAAACTTGTTTAGACCTTTTTAACTCCATTAGAACTTATTTTTATAAGAGCTAATAGCGATATAATGAATAATTTTTGTTCCTAAGAAGCATTGTGTGTATCTTATATCATTATAATCCAAGTGTTTCACAGCTGTGCAATCGTTTGTAAACAATAGAAGGCAATTGATTTGTGATATAAACAAACGAATGTCTTTACAAAGGTGTTAAAGTTATTCTTACAAATGCCACTTTATTGAATAATATTTATTTGTAACAATCATTGTCACCTAAGTGTTTCACACAGCTGTGTGATTGTTTGAAAACAACAGCGCGTAATTGAAAGGCGTTAGAAGTAATTTTAACAAATGCTATTTTATTCAACATTTGTTCGCAGGAATCATTATGGGTATCTTATAAATTCGTAATTCTGTCCGTTGTAAAATAATTTCTCTTAAATTTATTCCCAAATTTTTAAAAATAAACAGCTTTTTCAATTACTATGAATTTGACTGCTCATATTTTGTTATATTGTCTGATGATGACGATACTTGACTTTGTAGATGAGTTAGTCTTATGATGATCATGGTTTATTTCTATTCTTTATGTTAACAGTATTTTATATTACTCATCGATGTTGATAACAATTGAAGAGGAAATAGTGTGGATTGAAAATAAGATATTTTTTCAATATTGTATATAATGCTAATATTCTTATTAGTCCAATAATATTGTGAAATAATCATTATTTCCTTTTTTTTAGTATATACAATTTTTATACTCACTCATATTGATATTAACAGGTGTGATGCCCAACAATATAGTGAAATAATCATTATTTACTTTTTTTTATAGAATATCCAATTTTGACACTCATATTGACATTAACAGGTGTGATGCCCAACAATATTGTGAAATAATAATTATTTGCTTTTTTTTTATAGAATATCCAATTTTGACACTCATGTTGACATTAACAGGTGTGATGCCCAACAATATTGTGAAATAATAATTATTTGCTTTTTTTTTATAGAATATCCAATTTTGACACTCATATTGACATTAACAGGTGTGATGCCCAACAATATAGTGAAATAATCATTATTTACTTTTTTTTTATAGAATATCCAATTTTGACACTCATATTGACATTAACAGGTGGTGATGCCCAACAATACAGTGAAATAATCATTATTTACTTTTTTTTGGAATATACAATTTTGATTCTCACTCATATTGACATTAACAGGTGTGATGTGGCATGCAGACCGTAGCCTTCATTATTACCTGGATGGAATGGACCAGGGTAAGGCTTGGTACGTGCCCCATCTGAACATCTATGCTGTCATTGATTTGTATGGACAATGTGCACAGGTAATTTATTGCAGCTTTTATCTCCTGTTTCAAAAATGCAGCCAATCATAAATATTATTATTATGTTCTCTGTAAAATTACATTATTTTTTTAGGACTTTCTTTCTACTTGACATTACTGTATCAGCAACAAGAATTTTAAAAAAATTATTTAAACTAAAATATGTGTATTAATTTATGGCTGCTTTTACAGTAGTAAATATAATGAAAATTAATAAATGTTTGTGGTCATATCAGGTGACGATAATACAAAATGAAGAGAGAAGTTTCAATTTCAATGGCAGCAACTCCAACAACTCCATGGTGGCAAATTCCCGTACAGCTTATGTGTCAACGTCGCCTGCCCCTCACAGGTCTTTAATTATGTCTTTGCATAACGTCAAATGTTATATCTCATTAATATACTTTGTCATTATAAATTTTCAAAGTGGTCATTTAACGAAAACAATTTACCTAAATTTCTAAAGGATTTAGTATTTTATTCTGTATAAATTGTCGACTTTTTGTTGAACACGTGGAATTTAAAATGTGTTAAAAACAAATGGCTTATAGGATATTGATTAATTTATTTAAACTCTCTTAATCAAAATTTCTTTTGAGCTTTACGTGTACAAGACTGGCTCGTTATTTCAGCTGAAAAGATTTAATCTGGTAAAATATTAGTTCAGTATGTCACCTTGTAATAAAGTTTGTTTATAGAAACTGGTGAATGAGATTTCCATTGAAAGTTATGTGAAAGATTAAGTGGAATCTCAAAGGAACAAAAAAGGATAGCGGCTGTATTTTCTGAGAAAATGAAATGATGGTTATAGAAAGAAAAGCCTTTCCTTAGATGCATAGAATTAAGTGCACAGCCTATAATTGATAAAAATACATATAAATTATTGGGAATATTACAGACATAAATTAGATATTAATGATATGATTAACAGAATTTGTGTTGACAGAAATCTATAGAAATTTAACACTGTAGAATAAAAGATGTATATATGTATATATATATATATATATATATATATATATATATATATATATATATATATATATATATATGTGTATATATATATGTATATACATATATATATATATACATATATATATATATATATATATATATATACATATATATTATATATATAGAGGACGGTTTATATAGTGGCTAGTTGCTAGACGTATTTATAGACTTTTTGATGTGTGTAATTCATATATAGACAATTTTGATGTCTTAAAGGTGCACATAGCTAATTGAATAATATAAATATGTCCAGATAGATTTTCTTAGCTTATTTCACTTTCTGTGTCACTTCTTGACTATTTTTTAATGTATCACGACAATTTATTTTTTACTTTATTTTGGGAGGTACATCAGGAAAGTTTTACTTGAGTTTGGTTGTGTCTTTCGCAAACGCAACATTTACTTATAGCACAGTGAAGGAAACAACTTGGGAGTAGTAAAGCAATTGAAATGGGTCTAAACTTTGTAACATAGGTGGCTATCCCACAGTTGTTATTGTTAATAAAACATCATTATGCGTACAATAAATGTATGCATCCAAGTTATGTATCTAGCAACTCTACCACATTATGTTATTAATAACTAATAAATATATCATTATAATAAAATTGTAACAGAGTGAATTCTGTACATAGAAAATATTTTAAAAGCAGTGATGGATTTAATGACTGATAATAGAAGCCAGGAAACCTGTTTTTAGAATTTTTGTCTGTATATTTGTATGTTAATTTGTTCGTCTATCATGCGAAATCTATTAGATGAGTTTGATGAAATTTGTGTGGTAATAGTTCATACCCAACAGCAACATATGCAAGAAAAAAATTCAAATAACTTTCTTTGTTCTGAATTCCACGTGAACGAAGTTATAGGCACAGCTAGTAAAGAAATAAATGTTATAAGTCATTAAATACGAGTTTACGTTATAAGTTATGAGTTACAATTTAATAATGTCGACTGGTTTTATAGTTTTTCTGAATACTGTGGTGACAATGTGGTGCTGAATGCAGACTATACAGTGGCAACACGACGTGGTCCTGATCCCTCTGATGCACTCGTATTCAGTTCATCACATCTCAGAACTACAGAGGTTTTTGAGGTGAGTTGTGTTTTACTCTAACCCGTGACCTGTTTTTGCTTATTAGCTGACAATTTACTAATTCCCGAAAAGATCTAAAACATCTAAGCAAGTAATGTTTTTTTCTCATTGCATGATTTGAGAAATGAGGTTGTTTTGTGTTTAACTAATTATTTTTATATTTACATGGTTTTATTTCAGTTAAATTTAGAATGTGTTTCCAAAATTTCCTTCTCAGAAATAAAAATATATTTTGATGATATTTGTAGATTTTATGTAAAAAAATTGCTACAAAAATAGTTTGTTGTCGTTATTCATGAAATATTGAAAAAAAATATTTTACTTGCTTTTGCCCACGGCTTCACCTACATGGGGTAGGGAAAATTTAAAAAAGTTTTTTTTTACCAAAATATCAATCAGACCAGTTATGCATTTAATTCATGAAATATTGAAAAAGAGATAGTATTTATATTTTACTACTTTTTGAATGTGGCTTTGCCCACACAGTATAGGAAAACCTTTTTTAGTCAAATATAGTTTTTAATCAGACCAGTTATATAGTTAATTTATGACATATTGAAGAAAATGTTACTAATTTTTTATTTTCTGCCCGTGCTTTGCCAACATGGTATTAGGAAAATTAAAAAAACTTTTTTTTGGCAAAATAATATGTACAGATTTCAATCAAGCCAGCTATGCAGTTAATTCATGAAATATTGAGGAAAAATATTATGTATATTTTACTACTTTTGCATGTGGCTTTGCCCACACGGTATAGGAAAACGTGAAAAACTTTTTTGTGAAAGAGATATATAGTATAGGTTTCAATCAGGCCAGTAGCTAATTAATATGTAGTTAATTTCCAACATATTGAAGAAAATTTTGCTTATGTGTTATTATTTTTTGCCCGCCACTTTCCCCACATGGTATTAAAAGAAATATTTATGAGTGAAATAAATATATATAGTTTTCAATCACAATAGTTTTGTAGTACGAGTACTTCAGTTTCGTAGTTAGTTTCGGTTTCAGTAGTCTGTGGTTTCGCCCCCATGGTTTGGAAAATGTAAAAAACTTTTTTGGAAAGTTATAATTTGAACATAATGTACCAAATCTGACTTTTAACATTTGTTTGTGACATGGTGCAGCACATCACGATGGTAGTCTGCACTAAAATGCCAGGAAATAATTAAACCCATGAATTTGACATGTTAATGGAACATCTTCCACTACTTTTAACAATTAAATTAATAACAAGTGCATTCAGGTTTTCGTGCACTGGCTTAATTTTTAATTGACCTTATGTTCAACTGTTCTGTTCGTTCAAATGATAGTGTAATTATATATATTTTATCTTTTAATCTATGATTTATGTTATCTTTATGCAAAATTTCCCTGAAATCCATTGGCTGTTTAAGTGTAAAAGGAAGACATACAAACAAATAAATAGATAATGTTTCACTTTTGTTGTTTTAGTAAGAATAATAAATTTTTTTTGAGGATATTTTCAATACGTAAGAGTAGGCTCATTAAAGCTTGAAAATTTTGGTTTGATGTAAGGTAGATAATAGTATCATGATAAAAAGAAGGCAAACAATATGCAGATCGCACCAGGTGTTTATCTTCATCCATATAGATGAGCCGCTAGCTATTATTATATTGAAGACTGTAAATAAAGCGAACAAAGTAGAAGAATGATTTGCAATTGAAACACTTATGGGCATTTGTCTTAATCTGTCATACAATTTGTCATATTGTTTGATGATGGTTATAATTATTTGGGTTATTTTTCATAAAGGTGGAGATAGTGGGATGTAACAGCCCTTGTGCTGGTACGCTTCGCATCGGTCTTACGGATGTAAATATTCTCAATGCGCATATCAACAGGTGTCTGCCGCCTCACATATTCTGCTTTCCGCACTTCACTGCTTATATTGATGGTTTGTATGCAAATGGTAATTTTAGTAATAAAAAATTAATTTATTTAACAAATTTTTAAAGGAAACTAACTAAATGTAGAATTTTGATACCAAAAATTATGTAATGAAAAATAAATAGTATTGTATACACTATGATCGTGACAATATTAGAGAAAATGTAGAAGAATGTTTTTTTATGTACTTTGCTGGTGACATTATCAGGCCAGTAGCTAATTAATATTAGCTACTGGTCTGATAATGTCACCAGCAAAGTACATAAAAAACATTCTTCTACATTTCTTCATCAATCAGGAAAGATAAAACAATTTATACATAGTTTTAAACAGCAGCCCAGAATTATTCAATTTAAAAAGGGGTCAGGATTGTTCAATTCTGTAAAATTGTTTTCATCCTGCTTTTCTATTTCCAATTTCTTTTTATGAAGCCAAACAAGTAAAGTTCAAAGAAAAGATCAACAATGCAAGTTTCTACACAAAGGATGAATGAATTACTAGATTTAGACACAAATGTCACTGCTGTGTGTTGGATTTATGACAAGGCATATGGACTTTGACAGCATGGTGCATCCGAGGACCAGGGTTCAATTCCTGGCCATTCATAGAGCGGGTATAGACTGATTGGCTGTGAGAGATTGCTCTTTTAACAATGAGTCCATCATCTGTGTGAATTGTATACATTAAAAAACATAAATAAATAAATTAATGCTTGTGTGAAAATTGTGGAAAATTACGTGCTTTTGCTGGCTTTCACAACGACATGAACTATCTTTGGACTATGGACAAATATTTTTATAGAGTTCAATGATTGTGTTTTTTTTACTCTCTGGGAATGAATATGACACATTTAAATGAGTCAAAGAAAATCAGCTAAAGTACAAAACAATAGCGCTGGGCCCAAGTATTACAAGAATAAAAATAACACATTTAGAAGAAATAAAAAAAATAGTCACTTCAAATTTTTATTGAAAGTGTCAATCGGACAATTGAGAAATCTTGTATT
This sequence comes from Druceiella hillmani, assembly GCA_039881145.1. Classification (NCBI taxonomy): domain Eukaryota; kingdom Metazoa; phylum Arthropoda; class Insecta; order Lepidoptera; family Hepialidae; genus Druceiella; species Druceiella hillmani. The sequence continues at coordinate 40,587,457 of JAYKKI010000011.1, forward strand.
TTTTATGGAAATTCAGGCTATTTTTCATAATAGTTGAATTTTAATGAAACAAAGTGCAGTTATGTCTCGCTGTATCCCCTATTCACAGACGTAACATATTCTATGAAACTCACAGAATTGATAAGTGGGAAAAAGTGGGAAAAAGACAATCATTTTGACAAAAAAATTATGTGAGTTAACCTTTTTATTTTCTATTATGGTAACAAATTGTATTTTCTTTTTGCTGTTTGCTAATCTCTGAATTATTTACTTTTTTATATCCTAAAAAATACCAGTTTTTTTAAGAATTATATTCCATTTTTGTAATGTCAGGCCCATTTTTGCTAATCTCCTTTGCACTGCTCTGTTTATAAGTAAATGTTTGTTTTGGTGTGAAAGTTGAATGTTTTCTTAATTTTTGTTAACATTGTTACAATAGTTAACTGTGCTGTTTCCACTTATATGTTGTTATATATACCTTACTAATGTAATAAAAAATATTGTTTAAATTGATACTCTCTGAACAATTTGAATGCGAAGTATCTTGAAAGGGAATTTATGATTTCACTGAAAATGTTAATGTTGGGAATCAAAATAACAATTGTTTATGTATATCTCTCATTGAATACCACATTTTGGTTATAGTGATGGTACTGATGCAAGGTGTTTGTTTCCTTTTAACATTTTATATAATTTTGTGAACTGATTTTTTGTCAGGCCGAGAGCTTCTCACTAGCGACTCTTTGTTGGGTACATTCGAGGATCTGAAACCAGTTTTCCCCTGTCTTGAGTGGCTGCGCACTGGTGATCGATTGAGTTTTCGTCATATGTCCAACGGCCGTGTCAACATTATGCTTAATTCAGAACAGCTAGATGTTTGTTTTGAGGATGTGCCCGATGTAAGATGACATTTTATTTAAAATTGTTTCATATCATGTTTCATTTTAATTATGTAATTGAATTATGTTTTATGTAGCTTATAAATTTTACGCTAAAAAATTTTTTTATTGATTCGTTTTGTAAAATATATAATTTGTTAAGGCTAATAGACCAAAAACCTTTCAAGAATTAGTAGTAGTAGAATTTGTCCTATGAGGGTTCAGTCATGTTCTAAGATACGTTTTTCTATTAAAAATATTATTTTTTACAATGTAAATTTATTGCCTACATATTGTATTTCAAACTATTTACAAAAAGATATCTTTCACAATGTAAATGTATTGCCTGCTGCATCTTTCATAGGCATGAAACAAACATGGTGCATACACAATTAAATGAAACTACGTGATGTAGTATTATTTCTACTTTCTTTAATTTCTTTACCACGACCTAGGTTTCGTTGTATTACAACATCTTCAGGTGGGCTATTAGCAAAGATTAACTCTTAGGAACATCCAACAACATTTATATGTTTGAAGTACATTAGCGGAAGCTGGGTTTGTGTGGGTTTTCCCACTGCTTATGTTAGTGAGTTTTTTTTAGGGCTAATTGCCCACCTGAAGATGTAATACAACGAAACCTAGGTCGTGGTAAAGAACTTAAAGAAAATAGAAATAATACTAAATCACGTAGTTACATTTAATTATGAATAATGAATTTCTACAAAATTAACGCCAAATATATTCAATGGTGCATACAGTCAAAACCGTTTACAACAACACCATTTGGAAGGACATATTGGTTTTAATGGCCAAGATCATAAGTCCAGGCTGAATGCTATATTCACAGATCATAAAACAAATAGAAGTGGTATATTCGCCGAACTTTGTGAAAAAACGTGTCGCCAGTTCGAAACATGAATTTTAAAATCGGCAATTAAAACATGATGCACCCACCCGTGTTCATAAATATCATGAATATATTAAATTCGTTCTCGTTTCTGCACGTTTTGTCGCATATTTTTATCCTGTTCCCGAGAAAAATTCTAAAATTTTAGTGTTGTTCACACATTTAACGACCGGTCACCACAATATCGACATAAAACAACAGTAAAATTTAGCCACTATATTTCAATATTTTTTAAGGAAACAAATGATACGAAACTGTGATGTTTAAGTACGTCCTAAAAAAATTATTAAATTATTATCTCCATGCAATACACCCAACTTGAAAACATGAGAATTTACTAATAGGGTTTCGTCGGTTTTAGAGCATTGCAATTAAAATGTTCACTATTTATTTAACAAAATGTTTGCCCTTTCTTTTTTGGAGTGATCTATATTTTCATAATATACAAACAACTACATATTGACTTTTTTTAATGGAAATTAAATGATAAAATGCGTGATGGTTCTACGAAACCATGAAGCCGTTCAGTTTAATGAAATGATAGGGATGATCTAAAGAGATGTAACGCATGATCCAAAGAATAAATATAGCAAGAAAGTTAAAAATAAATGACATAACAGTTTACTAACATAATTTGCCACAAAAACTTATATTTTGTTAGTATAATATAAAATAGAAGTGACTGGTACTTAGAACTGTATGCGAACACACACACACATATATATATATTGTTTTATGTTATTGGCCTTGAAAGATTACATATTTATTAAGTAACTGTCATTTGCTTAATTTTTTATACTATTTTCATACCTACAAAATATCTTAAAGCATGATTTTTCTTTTGTTGAAAGTATTTATTCTTGCATTATTTTTTCTGCATATTTATATATATTAATAATATCTTGTGACGAATATATTAAGCCACCTTTATCTTTTGCGACTATAAAACTGTGTTCATAAGTATGTATCTACACAAGTCTCGCAATGATTTTTTCTCATTAAAATATGCACAACAAATCCAAAAATATAAGTTAAAACTTGACAACTGAATTCTGAAAAATCACTGATGATTTCTACTTCAATTGCTTATTCGAAACTCTCTTTATTTTCTTAAAAATTGCCTAGTCGAGTAGTGGTCTTGTTAATATGTTCAATGGCGGAAGAACAATGCAAAATAGAAATTTCTTCAAGTGATGCACAGTTACCATTTTTGGTCCACGTAAGTGTATATTCATTAGGAGTTTTTTATATGTTGATTTGAATTGTCTCGAGGTGGGTTATTTGAGCCACCATGTGAACGTATTTTACAAAATAACAACTCAAGTTATTCTTGACTGCATTTGCAAAATGGCAAATACGAAAGTAATTTACTTGGAATAAATTGTGAATAAAAATGTTTCATAAAACCCAAAAAACTCATTTTTCTAGGACTTTCAATTACAAGTTTTCCGTCATCATACTTCAGTGAGTTTAAATACCCAGTATTTTCTTCCAAGAAAGACAGTATGATATAATTTCCGTCACATAGCGGTTTCTTAAAACCAAATTCTTTTTGAATTAAATATGTCAAAAAGATTATTAACTATCCGCAAAAAATTGGCAGTGGCTTGACTACCTTGAAAAATAAAAGTTCGTCAGCTACACTATTGTTGAATAATTGGCTAGCCAGTTTAATTTAAATTTTTTTTTTGAAAGTCAATGTTATTTCGACGAAATTTATTGGCTAAGTGGAACTTTTCTATTTCTTGAATACTATTCAATTTCTCTGAATATTTCCAGCTAACCTGATTTCCATAATTATCTACAAAGTTTTGATACCCATGAAATGCATTTCTTATAAGTTTGAGCATATGTACCGGATCCAATATTGCTACGACAGGATCTTTAGTGACTGGATGGGAAAAAATAATTTTTTATTTTTCTATATATATTCCAAGTTCCTTCAACATGGTTATATTTACTGTGCACCCACCAAAATTCAAAGAAATTATTTTTATATTTGTTTTATGCAGGAGCTCCAAACATTGTTTAATTAAATTTGTTCTTTGAATTTCTGTTATGCCATCTGTAAAAAAATATCCTACAGGAATTTTCCAATTACTGTTAATAGCTGTTACCATAAAACTGTAGCTTCTTTGGCTTCAGCTAAAAAATAATTTCCTTTTCCATCCCACTCAACTCGTTGACGTATCGCCATTTCAACGACTACAAGATTACCGCAAATTATACGTGCTGAATTGTCTACTTTCCATTTTAAAGCTTTTAAAGATTCTATAGTGAAACCTGTGTTTATTGTCAATAGACTCGTACCATATTTTACGATGCGAGGATGAGGAAGACAGGAATCAAATGTTTCTCTAGTATAATTGTAAGCTTTTGGTGAATAAAAGTGCAATGATAATGCCAAAGTTCTTAACGCTGGTGAATATTTGGATTTAATTACGTGCCTGGAGTCACTTTTAATTATTTGTCGACATGTAAGGTCTGCAATACACCCAACTTGAAAACATGAGAATTTACTAATAGGGTTTCGTCGGTTTTAGAGCATTACAATTAAAATGTTCACTATTTATTTAACAAAATGGTGAACTTCTATATTTGAATTTTTCAAAAATATTATATCTTATTCTTGTACTGAAGCTTTGGCCTGAAATGCTCTACAAATATCTTCGACTCTTTCAATTTTTCTTTCGAATCGCCTAATTTGTGCATGAAGTTTTTTTACTTGAACCCTCTGTCTTTTAAATTAAATTCTCCTTATAATTTACCATTGCATGTAATTTTCGCTTACGTAGTGATAATGAATCTTCGGTGATTTTTAGTGTCATGGTTCTCTGATGTGATGAGTTTTGCATATATTGATATTTTGACATATATCATTATGGTGATTTGGAAAATACGTACTTTAAAACAAAACAGCGATTGTACTGATGTAAACCAATAACTTTAATACTAGGTCTTTTAATAGTTGGCAAAGAGTGTAATGGATAAATAATTTTTACACAAATTCCTAGAAATATCCTCAACTAAAATGTGTTTCATTTCATAAATATGCTCATTCCTTTTTGGCTTAGCATCCACTTTCCGAACTCACTCACCTTAATACATGTCCAAATATTTATTTTTGGTATTGCTTCAGGATATAGAAATTTCTTCTGTGATTTTTTTTGCTTAACTAAATAAAAATAAAAATAGCCATTAATTTGTGTAAACACAATTAAATCATTACTAATATAAGATAACAAAAGTGACTAGGTCTCACCTAAAGAATTTATAACAGAGCGCATTAGTTTAGAAATTGGTAAACATTTCTTATATTTTAACATGCATAGTTGTTGAACATCGGCGGCATAAAATAAATGTCAGGTTAATTTTCACACATCGAAATAAATTTGAAAAACCGTCATATCTGTGGTAAAAAATATCTCATTTAGTAAATTTTTGCGTACTGCTCTCATTTTTATATGATGCAATTGTACAGTAAGGCATATTTCTATTTCTTTACGCAGAAATAACAGAGCACTTTTTCGGGCATCCCGGCAAATAACAAACAAAAAAAAAGCAAAATGCACTTACTTCAAAATAAGCAGAACGCTGCTTATGTGTGGCGTGTTCGTCACGCCGACATGCCTTTTCTATTTACTCTGTGTTCTGTGGCTATATTAATGCTTTTTATAGTACAATGGTTATTATGACATTGCTTATGACAACATATCGCATTAAGTGAACCGCATTATCTTTATATTTTCAAATAATTATTTCTGTAAGAAAGACTGCCGTTTGAACAATAATAAGTAGATATCAATATTTATATCAAAGACAGCAAAAGTTAACAAAAGCATGTTGAGTTTAAAACACCAAATAAAAATTTGGGGAAGGAATATGGGTGTATCACACTCGACAATTTCAACCATTTGGAAAGAGAGAGAAAATTAAAATATTTTGTGACAGCAGTTTATTAAAAATGAAGAGGGCAAAAAGAACTAAGCATATGAAGATTGAAGAAGCTTTCTTAAAGTAGTTTAAATAGCAAGAGACAAATAATGTGCCATTTAGTGAATGAATTATTCAACAAAAAGCAAACGATTTTACTCGACACTTGGATCAAGATTTCGTTTGCTCTTCAAGTTGGATTCAACGTTTTCGAGCTCTGCACAGTATCAAAGGACTTTTTATAATATGACACCAGTCAGAACACTAACAGTTACAGCAAATATGAGAGGATCCATTAAAAAAAACTTTTAATCATTGGAAAATCTAAAAAAACAATGTTCTTCAAAAACATGCAGACTATTAGTAACATATGAAAACAATGCAAAGTCATGAATGACATCGGAGATTTTTGAAAGGTTTCATAACCACGTTATACTGGGATGCTGAAGTACAAGGAAGAAAAGGAAATTCTACTTCTAGTTGAGTGCCGCCACCCTGCTCATTCACTTGTCAGTAATCTAAAATACATAAAACTTGTGTTTTACCACTAAATGTTACATGTGTCCTGCAACCCATGGGCCAAGGTTTAATAAGATGTTTAAAATCTGAATATAGAACACTGTGGGTGTTAAAATTGATACAAAACCTTGATAGCAAGACCATAAGTTTTGCTGTTATCGATGTCATCTTGATGACACCAGAGACACAAGTATGGGGAAAATTTCACAAAGAAACTATAGCTAACTGCTTTAGATTGATTTTGAAGACCTCTTAACAATATCCTTAGATGTAGACAGACGATGATGAAGAGAATATTTCTGTGGCTCAATTAGTCCAAAATCTTCGACCAACTTTATCAGCTACTGAAGTAGAGGTGTTAGAGCTGCTATATGTGCATCAGCTACTGAAGATGGTATTGTAGTAGAAGTTCAAGAGGAAATTGACAAATAAGAAGAGGCTGAAGAACAATTCACTATTATATCACAATTATTTGAATAATTATTATTTTTAGCGAACAGTTTCACATACATGAGACTCTAGTTAAAATCCAACGGGAACTACGAATTTCATACGCACAGCACAAGTGTTCAAAAAACCATAATTATATGGATTTTATCATATGTGCGTAATTATGTAAGTATTTATTGATATTTTACACAAAATAAAAAAATATTGATAAAATTAAGCATTTCATTCTTTATATGATAAACACCTATCAGTATCTATGTTCAATGTAAATATATAGGTATATTTTTAAATTAAAAAATATCACCGGTTGTTACAACAATTGGCTTTTACAACCAAATATAAGTGGTCGCTTTAACATCGTATCCGATTTTGACTATATTTAAAAAATTATAAGATCTAGAATAATGGTTATAGTTTTCTTATAATATTCTAATCAAATTTTACCAACCTTGTTTTTTCAGGATTTCGGTTCAGTAGTTTCGGAAATGGGGGAGAGGGGAGGGGGTGTATGCTCTGTTTTTGCATATTTTTTTTAGAATAATTTTTTAAATATGCATTTAAGGTTTAGAAAAAACAAGCCTTTCAAAAAAAAATATTCAGTATTTCATTTACCTCTTTAAAAAAGTTTCTATGTCACATGGTTTCAGACTATGTCACATGGTTTCAGAGAAAATCAACTGTGACAGATGACTAGACAGACACATGAGTGATTTTATAAGGTTTCTGTTTTTCACTTTAAGATATGAATCCTTAAAGAGACAATGGCTTGAAAGGCAATATAGCATCAGTTAACTGAACCTTTTTTGTGTAATCGTGGCTAATGTCATAAATGGCTAACTATAGACGGGCTCAACATACAAAAAAAATCTTTGTGACGTTCCACTTTGCTCTGCTTAAAATTTTTGACACGTCAGTCAGTTACATATTAATATATTTATAAAGAGGTCCAAAAGTCTGCGAACAAAAGGGATATAAAAACAGAAGGGATGCAAGTTAAAAAAAATAATGAAACTATTTTTCTTTTTCAATATAACCTCCCTTAGGCTCAATTTTTAGATTACATTTTTAGAGAACATTTATTAAATCTTGAAATTAATTTTTCTAAACCATCAAAAATTGTTTGTCTTTGCCCTAAAAATGAGCTGAAATTGCATCCTTCACCTTTTTACTTTCGTCCTTAAATTTCCTTCCTCGGAGCTCAGTTTTCAGGTTTAGGAACAAATAAAAATCACTGGGAGCTATGTCGAAGCTATAGGTTGGGTGAATCAGCCATTCTTTCAGTTTATCTAATATGGTAGCACAGTACACTCCATTGGTAGTAGTACCTTTTTCTTTAGTCGATCAATAAAATCCCTTCACAATCCCAAAAAACCTTTCCCATAAATTTTCTAGCCGATTCAGAGACCTTAAACTTCATAGGGGGTCGAGTGCCTTTTTTGTGCCATAGCGTCGACTCTTGCTTGGACTCAGGCTCAAAATGATGAACCCAAATTTCATATCCAGTCAAAACTCTCTCCAAAATCAGCGTATGTTCATTAACACACCTTTAAAAACTCCTTAGATCGTTCCTTTTGTAGTGGCATAAGCATTCTCGGGATCCATTTTGTACTGACTTTAGTCATGTCAAGATGGTCATGTAGAATTTTTAAAAAATTGTTGTATCTGATACACCAACTAACGCAAAAAAGTTGTTTCATTTTCAGATGAGCATCTTCCAATACATTTTTTTTTGACAATATTCGACATGGTGACCTTGTTTAAATAGACCATGATACTTGTAAGCCATGGTTTCACCAAGGCAACAATCTCCGTAAATAACTCTCATTCATGATGGTTGGAGGAGTTTTTCCTTGCTTGGTGAGGAATTTAATCAAAGCGCATAGTTCGATTCGCTCCATGTTCACAGTTCATTTCTAGATTTACTTCTTTAAGGAACAATTATGCACTAATTAATGACATTAGGGACTTGACATTTGACTTATATACTTTTAATGAATTCCTAATTATGCAGGGTGCCAAGAAACAATGTGACCCCCTCCCTTTCCTTTTATTCTGTGGACTTTTGGAACTCTCCTCGTACTAACTTCTTTATAGTCATAGAAGTCTGCATGCATTACAGTTTATTATTAGTGTCATTTTTATACTGAAATCAGAAACAAATTATTTTGTGTGAACTCTTTATAAATATAACCAGCAGAGGTTACCATGTTGTACTCTTCAATTTATTTCTGGATGACAAAAAGTAAGAAAGTCACCGTTTTGGTGGGAAAAACATTAAACTATCGTGTTTGTTACCCATAAGAATAAAAGTGAAAACGAGAATAATTTCTTAAAAATTCTTGCAAAGATGTGGTGATAAATAAGTGATGTTTCTATGTCATATTCTTCTTTTCAGAAAGTCTATGCTGTTATCGAATTATATGGAAACGTTACATCTATCCGGGCTGTCTCTCGTCTACCTTTGGAAGTAGCAGTACCAGGTACATTGTCCACTTTTTCGTTTTATGTTATTGATTGATATTTTAGCTAATGCGATATCTATATGGGAAACTTTCATAATATATACATATTTCTTACACATAATATACACATATGTCATTTAGGGATTAAGAAAATGAATAGAGGAAATAAAATGAAAGCCATTGTAGATGCTCTATTAGAGCTTTTGTGAGTTACGTCCAAAGAAGCCAAGAATGAAAGATTGGCTACAGGACAAAAATAGTATGTACTTCTAATATATTAGACACAAAACTGGATGCCTAATTAAGTGGGTATTCTGGTGGAAAAGTAGATTTTTCTTAATAATTTTTGGGGATTTTTTTAAATATCAACTTCTTTAAATATATTTTTATTGAAATATGTATTATCATTTCAAAATACATTTATTTTATGTTTAGTCTGAAGCATTGTCTATTTGCTCCAATACAAGGACGATAGCAACATATGTGCTGAAGTTATTCTGAAAATTTCAGTTCAATTGAATTAATTGCTATTTTAAATTTAACAAGCTATTTTCATGTAGATAATTTTATTTACAATTAGTCTGTTATCCAAGGTCAATAAGGGTATATTCTGCTGCCCTGTAGGCCTCCTTTTTTGCCGTTATATCTTTGTTAGATTTTCGGCAATCTGATCCGTTGATTCGGTTCATGTTGTGCAATAATGTGCAGTTTTCTGTTTGCATCGGGTATTAAGGTCCGTTACATGTAGAAGAATTGTGCATTGCAATTTCAACAATATTATTTCTGAAATGTATGTATGCTCAAATGAGAAAATTTAATGATTCATTATTATTCTATGCATGGACACCAATAAATCTTCATTAACAATTTCAGTACTATCAGAATTTATGAAATTATCACAGCACTTGCATTGATTGCATCGGCATTGATTCCAGCTTTATGATACTTTTTAAAACCACGTTAGATCAATTGTATTGAAGTAAATTAAATTTAGTTTAAATTAGCAATAAAGACAAGTTTCTGCCTGTAAGTGTACTTTCTTTGTTATTTCGTATATTTCCATAGGTGTCTCTAATTAGTTGTCCAATTTTCAAATAGTAAGCAAGAATAGTTACGTTTTAAGTTTCCTTACAATAATATTATTATGCATCTATTTTCCTAATTTACTGTACTTATATTTGGAACATAAATGTACTTACTTGCCAACACTAACATTAGTGTCAAGTCCCATGAACGAACAATAAGTTACATGGCTTAGAATACAATTTTTTTGTTTTTGTAACTGTATATTGTCTTATGTAATTACCCATTCTATATTTATTCAATAACTTAATATAATGTACTAAAATGTAACAAAGAAATAATATAATTTCTTAAAGTTTCAACCAACGGAGTCATTGAAGAGCCAGCACCAATTATGGAACCTAGTGCAGCTGCTACAGAACCAAAGACGATATCAGCTTCAACCTCAAAAGAAATTTTAGTTCTAAAGCAAATTCCAGAATCAAGATCTGCTCCTATATTAACAGTTCCTGCATTGAACGAAGGTTCAGAAACAGTGCAAGAGCAAGTAGTAACGCAAAGTCCAGAAGCCACATCAGATCCAGTATCAACACAGGGATTACAGCCAATGCAAGGTCCAATATCAGTGCAATGTCCTGTAACAATGCAAGGTTCAGTACCAATACAGGGACCACTATCAATGCAAGTAGTAGCACCGGTACAAGAATTAGCATCGACACATGTTCCAGTATCAAACCAGGTACCAAAACCAACAGCGGTACCAGAATTAACACAAGAACAAACAGAAGAACCATTATTAATACAAGAACCAGTATCAACACAAGAATCAGTACCAACACAACAACCAGTATTGACACAAGTACCAGAATCAGCACAACTTCCAGAATCAGCACAACTTCCAGTATCAGCACAACTTCCAGTATGTACACAAGTATCAGTACCAACACAAATTTCAGTACCGACTCATCTACCAATAACAGTGCAAGTGCCAGTATCACAGCCAGAGCAGGTGCCAGTAAATAGTCCAAAGCCCGGGACTTCAAAGGAAGCTCCTTACACATTCTCCACAGTACATGGCAAGAATGTCCGACTGTCTAATGAAGGTTAGCGGTTTATATTAGAACTCAGTATAAGTTTTAGAAAATTTAGAATATACGGTCGAACCTGGGTAAGCGAGAATTCAAGGGACCCGAAAATTATTCTCGCTCATAGAGATTTCTCACTAAAACGATTTGTCACTTATGAAGGTTTGGGAGTAATTACTCTCATTTACAGAGGATAAACATGGTGCTAGAGCATTAAGAAATAATAAGTGCACATTTGTCTTCAAACATTTTATTTATTTCAAGAAAAATGGTTAATTTTTTCTGAGTTTACTTTTTACAATTTTGAAACAAATTTTCAATTTCAAAATTTTATAAAAAATTCTTTCTTACTTTTTTCTTTCAACAATGTTCCATCTATGGGAATATTATTATCTAGGGCTTGTTTAATCTATTCCACGAGACACTTTTCGACGTCGGGAAATTCAATTACTTTATTTCGCTTAATAAATTCAATAACTTCATTCCTCTTAATATTTTCATTTCCTTCTACACATTGCAATTATATAAAATCTTTATTTTTTATTATTTTATAAAAGGTAGACTCCTGCAAGTTACCCTCACTCATAATTGCATTTCACGACTGTCCGCCCTCGAATGCGTTTATAATTTTAAGTTTATGACTCAACGAAATCACTGTAATTTTTTGTTTCATCATTTTGAGGGAACAGCATCAAACGTGTACTTTCTCTAACGACTGTTGACTGCTATTATGCAGGATGAGCAGGTAGGAACAAGCGGACTTGGGCGCTGCACATGACTTGTAATTCCATCGAAAACAATGACACTTTGTCTTTCTTTGTTTACAAACCAGGCCGTGGTTTGGCTTGCGAGTTTTGAGATTTCCATTCAAATGTTATTGTAAATAGTATCGCTTACAGAGTTCTAGAGTAAGAAACTGTCACTTACAGAGGTCTAGATGTGAAAAATGACCCTCTCTTAAAGACGTTTCTACCCTGTCACTCATAGAGGTTTTCGGGGATAAAAATGACGGGAGTTGACTATCGTTGCTTATAGAATTTTCTCACTTGACCAGTTTTCGCTTATTCAGATTCGACTGTATACATACATATTTATATATGTATATTCTTTGAAGTGTAGTTATATCCAGGTTTTCACTGAGCACTTGACGTCAAGCCTCTTATGATTGAAATGACTGTCATTCTAGGTGTGCTGCTTTTACAGTAAAGGATTCTTTTAAAATAATCGTTGCTCTATCTTGTTGTAAATTATTTTACTTAACGATCAATATACAGATTGTTATTGCACAATATTTATACATAAATAAATTCTGGAAATTAATATACTACTCATATGATTAAATGATTGCAGATACTATTGCTACCCGGGTGGTTGGCTTCAATCATGGCATTGTTGCAACAAATCAGCCTCTTTACCGTGATCAGACTTTCAGGGTACGTATATTTACTGTCACCTGTATGTAAATTTGAAAATCTCATTGGTTACGTAAAACATCTGAACAAAGCAATCTGATTTGTATAGTAACATTTTCTATTAAGAAAGATTAAAATAGATATATTTATACTTACGTGAAATATATTGGTGTGCTAATCTAAAGTCATAGTCAATGAAATAAAAAAAAAACAACTAAGAATCTTATTTTACCTGAAGTTTTTGTTTAAACTCAGTTTCGTATAGACCAAGTAAACAGCAAGTGGACGAGTGGCCTTGCAGTGGGTGCGACAGCAGTTCCGCCAGTGTTGCCATTGCCTTACACTGCAATGGAGCTGGAAAGTATTTGCTGGATTGTTTCGCCTGACATTATGAACGATTCAGGGAATAAAGTGAGTTTTGTGATGTTGATAACTGTCGTTTATTAATGAAGCTTTATTTATGAAATTTCTTATCAATATTTTACTTTAATTAAATTATGTATATTTTTTGCTCTTTCATGTGCCTTTAGTTATGCATACATTGGATAAAAATACCTCAGCATGTTTCACTACACTATATTCAAAAATTTAGCATTCTTAGTTTTGCTGATATTACAGTTTTATAGTAATACTTCAAATTGATCCTGATTTAGAATAGTACTATTGTGAAAAAAACACAACCAGTCCACATTACATGTCCTATCATACTCAATGATAAACAATAATAGTTAAAATTACACATTCACAATTAAAACTATGTTTCGTTCTGTTGGTATCACAATATGTTAAAAACGGTGAAACGAAATAAATAAATTGAAACATAGAGTATTGTTTAGCGCGGTGGATAACTGCATGTCTTTTCAGCGAGCTGCTTACTGCGTCAATGCTGAAATTTCCATGATCTCGCAGCGTCATCTCGGGATTCTACATAGCAACAAATTATTTTTTGTCTTTTTCATACATATTGAATGTATTATTACGAAAATGTGACAGTTTCAACAAGTAAGTTTTTGAATTATGATTCTTATGACACAGGCATTAGTTTTTGCCTGTAATTAAGAAATATAACTTTTTGGGAGGGTGTCGATGTGGCAACATATATTGGCCTAGCAAATTTTTGCTAAGCTTTGTAAAATTCGAATTTGTGCTAGCGAGTACATGTGTTTGAAATTACAAACCATTTAAAATTATTACTGTGACTAAACTACTGCATTTTTTTAATTGATTTTTGAAGTATGGTTGAGAAACACCATCTAATATATGAGGATTAATTTAATGTTGTACGATCAAATCCACATTATATATTTTTTGTAAATAAATTTTGGTCTTTTCGTTTTTGTACATTATGTTTTAGAAAGTATAGAACAGGTAAAAACTAACAGATGGTAATTTTGCACGTACCACAACTTATGTTTTATATTTATTATAAATAATATTTTTGGTTCTTACTTTAAATACTTTTGTTTACCACTTTTGTTCAAGTCATCAATACTTCATTCAATAGAGAGAAACTTTGAGAAAAAACGAATTTGACAGTTTAGGTACTGTAAATCTTTTTCTTACCTTCACGTTGGCAATTTAACATGAATTTATTTGATATTTGTGATTAAAAAACGTAATTTTTTTATTAGTGTGCACTTTTGCCATATACTTGTAATTTAGATAATATAGGTTATATTTTATATTTAAGAGAAATTTCGATAAGTAAGATGAAGTGTTTCAAACAATTTATAAGTATTACTGTTAAATAAAAAAACATGTAATAAAATAATTTACAAGGAGCACTGACGCATTTTAATTACTAAGAATTTTGATAGAAATAGTAATTCTATAATAATACTTAATTTTTGAGTATCATTAAAATATTTTTTTAATAATTAACTAATGTATAAAAGTACACGAAATACTATAATATTTCACAAAAAAAATACACAGCTTACATATACAATTACATCACAATGAACCTGCGTCTTGACTCCGATATCCAAAAATGTTGGAATGCTAGCGCTGGTGAGAGCGCCAAGCGGCGCTCGCTTTCCAATCAACATATTTTCCAATTTTACACCTATATCACTGAAAAATATTATTTATTTTATTTTTATTACAGTACATATCATATCTATTACAGAACATATTTATCATAAATCTATCTATTACATCGTATATCAACATTAATAATGTTTTTTCAGCTATGCCGCGGGGCTTATTAAATGACATTGCTTCAAATAGAAATCTTTTGACATCGTTTAATTTAAAAGCAGTGTTTTGTTTCGCCACATATCATTTCTTTTGTGCCCAGATCATCTTGATTGTGTTTATTTTACAGTGGTATGACGGCGATCTTAGTAAATGTATTCTCTAACAGCTGTATACTGTGCTTAGAACAACAATTTAATAGCTTAGAACGCAATTTTAATTACAATCAAACTTAAAAATATTGCGCATTCAACACAACGAACTTAACATTATAAAACACATTAATATATTAAATGTAATATAATATAAAATAATTTTATGAAACGCCAAAAATAGACAGAAATATTGAAAAATGATAAAGCGAGCGTATTTCAAATTTCAATATATTGACAGGTCAGTGCGCCTTGTAAATTAATTGCTACTACGTTGGTAAGTGCGGCAAGCGAATGTTGTATATATGTGGTATAAATTAAGTTGACATACATGGGCATACCAGTTAACAAAAAAATATAATTGATCTCCTGAATTTATATGCCTTTGGACAAGCACAAATAATTATACTAGCTGTGCGCTCGAATTAATTCAGATTTGTTAGTCCTACGTACATTTATATATGTCCACTTCAATACGATTGTTAGGTTTCGTGTTTGTGTAACAGGCAGACAGACAGATAATCATATGGTTGTCTCTAGGCCTAGGACAATCAAATTTATTGTTTCATATGTATAATAACCCCCTCTATCCCCTATACTTGTGCCAACCATATTTTAATTGCCAAATTTATTTGCTTACAAAGATTCTCTCTTAAAATTGAATGTAGTATAACTGTATAAACAATTTCTGCAGTCGTATACTACTGTATCTATTGTGAAGATAAAACATGCCTAATGGCATGGCTTACATTACACTTCGTTTTCAAGTTTCAAACTAATATTTAGTTGAAGATAATGCATATTTAATTCTATACCAGATAAAGACATCTGTTGCTACTGTTTTGGATACTGTTAAACCTGAGAGCATCATCTGCCTCGATTTTCTGGACGAGACCAGTGAACTACAACTTACAGTGGAAGGGGAAGAAGTTTGCACAATTGCTACTATTCCAGCTAATCTGTCAAAAGTTTACCCAATTATTGATCTTTATGGACAAGTTGATGAGGTTGGTTCCTGTTTTATTTATATTCCCAATTGCTTTTTGAAAAGGGATTACATTTATTGTAAAGTTTAAATGCTTTATAAAATTTCTTCATTGATAATCTGGATAATAAATTCGATAACCCTTTAACATTTATAAAAAATTAAAATAATGGTTGACAAAAAAGTTGTCCATAAATGTAATGAATCTATTACATCTAATTTCTATTATAATCTAAAGAAACCATAATTTTATTTTTTACCAGATTTCATTATGTGGATTTTCTTCATACACTGCACCTGAGCGTTTGCGTACTGTTTGTAGAAATACTACTGGAGATAAAGTGCCGGCCAGCACTATAAATAATGGCAGTGTTAATGCAAGTGAAACAGATGATGGAATTGATAAACAACTTCAAACGGACAGTGATGAAAACCCAAAAATTTTGTATATGGTGGATTTAGGTCAAACAGATGTAAAGCAACTAACAAATGAAGAAAGTCAGTGCGAACTATTCGCAGAAGACGGATCTAAACTTCAAAGCACAATGCTGCCCGAGAGTGGAGATGGACTCACATCTTTGGCAGAAAATGAAGTTCTTGTAGTTACTAGTATAGATGATAAGTTGGTGCCTATTGCAGACATAGAAGACACTCTCTCCGCATTTGGACTTGATGTAACTGAAGGTAGAACTGATGAGGGTATAGAAAATGGACATGATAATATTCCTGGTATAGAAGATGATGAAGTCGATGAAGAACGGACATCAATAGGGGGAGAATTGGCTGATGATGAGGCTGATGATCCCCTTGATCCTTTGGATAGTGATAATGGTATAGATTATGGATTAGTAGGTGAAGATCCACTTGATGAGACCAATGGGGAGGATTTAGTACAACAGCCAATAACAAAAGAAGGTGTGCAATATGTAGATCAAGTAGATGATGAAAATTCTAACGACGAAGATGCCATAATAGAACCTGAAGAATTAAAATATGTTGCTCCAATAGAAAAGTCTAACACTGATGACCATATAACTGACATACCAGAAGATTCTCCTCCAGAGCCTGCTGAAACAGGATTAGAAGATATATCAAATAGCCCACCTGCAGCGAGTAATTCTACCAATGACAATGATGCTAAGAATATGGAGATTAAATATAGATCTTCTAAGGGGAATGGATTCACTGCTATGCATCAAAGTATAGGAGAGAGTAGCACATCTCGCAACACCAATTTCTCGCTAGCGGCCCGATCATTATCTATTCGTCGTTCATCTGAAGCTCATCCTTATGATAACATCAATCGAAGTATACAGAAAAGTCAGTCTACAAGCAATTTTACATTGTCTATGAATGAGGCACGATTAAATTATTATGCACTCCAACAGCGTAAAGCACTTAGAGAGATGAAGGAATCTTCAGAAGCGACAGTGGATAAAAATGAACCAGATAATGATAGAGCATTACAAGAATTAAACAGGATGACCAATGGCATTGACATGGCGATGCCTTCCAGTTCACATACTTGTAAACGACAACAGGATGACACTGAAAGAGACTTGGATACTCGCTTGTATCTGGAACTTAATTCCGAAAACTATGAGCCACTGGATAACGGATGGGAAACAGCAATTGCAACTGTGCGTGAAACACGAGTTAATGAGATGACTCGTCAAGCGAATAATTATAGATTTATTCAGGCAAATACGCAGAGAGTGATAACAGATACCAATATAACTCACAATGATCGGTATCCGGAAAATGCTGAATCTTCTTCCTTGGACAGTGATGAAATAATGAATGCTTTGACTGGCGGACATGCGACTAATTGGCCAGATTTGAATGAAGAAAATGATAGATCATCATCGGGAGAAATGGATCAGGAGGATGATTCTTTTGGAAACTTTGATGTTGAGGACTGCAATTATCCAGATGCTAACACACCATACTTAAAAAATCTTGTTTTTGACGACATTTATGAACATGAGAATTATCCTCTGTATAATGATGCACAGTTTGATATCATTGTTAGTACTTGCGAGTATCTTCACACTGTTCTGAAGTTTTGGAAATATCTGGTGCCTGAATTTCCAGTCAGCCGTCGTAAATTAATGTGGGGCGAGATTGAATGCTTCTGCAATGTTTGCAATGTTGGTGCAGAGTCTATGCGGGGTAAGTTTAAATTATAACTACACATTACCAACTTTGAGATGTGATTAGGGTAAGATATTGCCAATTACTTAACTTATGTAAGATTTATAAAGTTTAATTGTCATATATGCTTGTAACACATTGTAAAGTGCAAGATGAAGAGATATAAAATGAAAGCTTGTCAAATTCTAGGGCTGTTAATTTAATTTTTTCTAAAGTCTTTATATAGAAATGTTACGGTTTAAGAATTAAATGGAAATGTTAGAACAGTTGGAATAAATGGAAATGTTAGAGTAGTATATATATATATATATATATATATATATATATATACATACATATATATATATATATATATATATATACATATATATATACATATACATATATATATATATATATATATATATATATATATATATATATATATATATATATATAATTAATTAATATTCTTAAAAGTATGAACAATGTTTAGGAATGAGAGTCATGCATAAACTTTTAGAACGTAAACCTGTATAGTTTCATGGATCTGTCACCGAGGTAATGTGGGTTTAGGTGGGTTGTTTAAAGTATTATAAAGTAATAAAAGTTGTGCTGATCACGATTCGCCATCCATTTGAGACGAGATCTAAACTCAGAAATGTGATCATATTTTTTGGGCCAACTACGTAACGGATGCATTTTGAAATTTTTCTAATTTGTAAAATAATTGGTTAGTAAAATTGGAAACATACATTGCCGTAGTAAACTAAAAGTATTAGTAGTAAACTAAAAGTATTAATAAAGTTTGACATAATAAGATCTCAGTTTTGAGGGAATGAAATTATGGAGACGTTTTAGAGAGTATATCCTAAGGTTCAACGACGACTGTCATTCACTCGAGGATGCCATCTGAGATTTCGATCAATCAATGAACCCAAGTCCTTCACAGTATTAGAAAATTGTGTTACAGAATTTTTTAATGAAAGTTATGGCAAATCATTTATGTTGATTTTGCAAACAAGTCTCTTTCAGTAGAAAGAGACTTGTTTGCAATGTCAGTAGACAATGATTGACTATTGTATCCATTAACAGACTATCTTTTGAGCCCATCAACTTTATCAGTTTGAGATCTACATTTATTTGCAATATGAATACTATTCAAAACTTGTATGTGTATAAATTTGTCGATCATCTGTATACAGGTGATTATTGCTATACAGTTCTTTAACTACACTGTCTATAAAAAATTTATGGTAAGGCATAGACTTCTCAAGATATGAATATTCAAAATCTTTTATTATATGTTATCAGAACTTGAATAAAAATCAGGATATCGGCATTTACTAAATATTTTAATGCCAAATTATTCTGGTAAATTTGCATTAATAAATGAGGGAGATATAGATTTCCGATTAACTTTTTTATTTATACCTATGAAAGACATACTAGGCAATGTAAGTACATAGTGAAAAATGATATGATATTCGTAATAATTTAATAGAAATATTACATACCCATAAACATTTAAAGTTTTATACTTGCCTAAGTCTGTATGGAATCCTCATATGAAATAAAATTGTTTATTATATGTTATCAGAATTTGAATAAAATCAGGATATTGCCATTTACAAAATATTTTAATGCAAAATTATTCTGGTATATTTCCATTAATCAATGAAAGAGATAGATTTCTAATTAGCTTTTTTTACCTATGAAAGACATACTAGGCAATGTAAGTACATAGTGAAAAATGATATGATGTTCGTAATATTTTAATATAAATATTACGTATCCATAAACATTCAAAGTTTTATACTTGCCTCTAAGTGTGTATGGAAACCTCATAGTGCAAGTTCTACTCGTATTTAACGGATGTTTTGTACATTAAACATGATCTTGTATTTAAAATTTTTTAATGCAAAATTATTCTGGTGAATTTGCATTGATAAATGAAAGAGATATAGATTTCTAATTAACTTTTTTGTACCTATGAAAGACATATTAGGCAATATAAGTACGTAGTGAAAAATTATATAATATTCGTAATAGTTTAATAGATATATTATGTACCCATAAATATTAAAGTTTTATACTTGCCTTTGTGTGTATGGAAACCTCACAGTGCAAATTCTACTCATATTTAATGGGATTCCTGCATATTAAACATGACCTTATATTTAAGATTTTTTTGTGCAAATTAGAACGTAATTCTCCATCATAAAGGGCCAACCATGGTGATATACTATTTATTATTTGGATTAGACTTATGTTAACTAATTTTTATTTCATCCATTTTGACATATTTTTGTTTAGATTCATTTTATCTAAATCGTCTTCATATTCATTCACCTCTTTTGTAAATGATTAAATACAAATATAAGAAACCACGCTCAAATGTAGAGATGAGGGATCCCAGTTTAAGATGCTAAATATTATGTCTGCTGGTCTTTGGTACATTAACTATAAGAAGCTTCATTATGATCTAATGTTCCATCACCGAAAGAGAGAACACAGGTTAGATTGTATGGTTATAGACTAATGATTTTAATGCCTTTTAGTTTGGGGATTCCACAGGCTCCGGTTGTAATGTAATGTAAAGGTAAACTTGTTATTTTGAAATATTTAATAGGATACATAGTGAAATTCTAAGTAAACCTTTGCTAAAAACTGTCAAAATCATTATTCTCTCTTTAAAAAATTGATTATAATATAAAGAATGTACAAAAAGTTTAAAACATTTATTAGTTTCAGTTAAAGTATCTCCTATTAAATCTGGATCTAATTCTATCAAATCTTCAAAATTAAATTTATTTATGTGAATTGATAGGTTGGGTGCGGGTGCGTCGCAATGTAGACACAACACTTCCACCCGGCACACCACCACTTCGGAGCTCGTATTGGCCAGTGAAAGGCTCGTTACTTCGCTGTGTGTTGTTTGATACGCCACCTAATGCAGGAGACGAATGTGGCAGCCGTCCGAGTATGTTGGAATCTGTTCCACAAGATATGGATTTGGCTACCATGTGAGGTTTAATGTTACTTTTATTATGGAATATTCCTTTCATTTTGAAACATTCTAATTTTAGACAAGGGCAGTTGTGATACAAGCAACAAACATGCAGTTGTGATGTAATTATTAAAAAAGTGGAATTTCCCAGGAGTAATTTTAATTAATAAAGAAATAAAAAGTGAAAAGCTTTGCGGGATTATATTATTAGGAATAAATACTTTACTTTCTAAATAACTATAGGTTCTGCAAAAGGTTGTAAAATTCATGTAATGTCTACTTTTTAAGACCTTTTTGAATAATGATTAAATGTCTGAAAATTTATATACCTCTACGATTAATAGAATGATTATATATTCAAATGTTATCATTTTTTATTTACGATTTAAGATGTGAATGAAAGATGGGGATAAGTTTTTTGTCAGAAATAAAACTTTTATGTCCTAAATAACATATTTAGCGCATTAAATATTGTTTTTTTTTAATATCTAAATGTAATTTATGTAATGTGTAACCACCAATGTGACATCTTTTCCCATTTTCTCAAAATAATGATTTTATTCTTAAAATTGTGCCATGTAATAAATAAAACTGAGGGTCTCGTAAAATTTGCTTTTCTAAGTGCTAGTGTCAGAAATATATCATTAGATGATATATTATGACTAAGATAAAAAGCAGGACCAATGGAAAAAAAGGGATAAATGAAGGTAAGGAATGAAGATAGGAATTAAAAACAAATGGAGATTTGATGTTAGAAAGAAACGTCAATTGACCCATTTCAAAAATGAATTTTGCACACTACTTTTGAAATTGCTTAATTGATATTTCTTTTCTAAAATCAAATTTCCATAGTAAGATAATATATAATTCCATAATAATATAATATCTTGATAAAAATTTATAACTGGTTTCAAGAAAATTGATTTTGAGTGATTTAACAGTTTAGAGTTATTTTAAAGGGTCGAATCACCTAGAGCAATAACCGGTATAGATTGAAATATTGGCGCAGGTGGCGAGATGAAGAGGGTAAACCGCACAAAGCTTCAGTTGTTTTGGAAGTAGTCAGTCAGATTGGGTAAGTGATTTTATCATTGGTGTCTTATGTATTCGTTTGTTTAAAAAGTTATTGAATACTGTTTTTTGTTCGATATTACTTTTTATTGTTTTTGACAAAGTTCACTTTTAGACCTGTAAGATCACTTGCGGTTTAAACTCTATAAGTAGAATATATGAAGGTTTAGTTGTAATTTTGTAAGTTCAATGATGGTTTAACTTTGTTGCAATTTTAAACTCTAGATTGTTGTTACTAGTGGGACTAGTTTCACTCTTCTTTGTAGATTAACTGTGGCAATATGGCTGTCCGGCTATCAAATGTTTACATTTTTCATTCTAGCGAACTTTTATTTAGTTGTTAAATTATTTCAGTCATTGCTAAATTATTTCAATATTAATATATCCCAATGTTAATAAACTTACATGGCGGTTCTGATGAAGAAATTGTGTTAATGTTGACTGGACTTAACACTCGTATCCAAAGTCGCTACATCATTAAGAGCGCCTATAAATCATTTTCACTCAAGAAATGATGAAGGCCAACTGTGTCTTACTCTCAATAAAATTGGGCACCATCTTTTGCAATCGTGACATTATTAAGTTAAAAACAGATATATTCGTAAAAAAGGCACTTATCAAATAAAAACAGATAAGTATTAGTTTTGGCACTTGTTTGGTGTATTTCTATATAATAAAACATGTAGCCAATAAAAATCTTAACATTGCGAGATGTAAGTAAAGTTAACTAAGATTAACGGAGGATATTTTAATATTGGAATTGCCATTTGCATTTAATCGTCGGGTTAGTCGTAAACCGAGCTTTGGTGACAATTGATTTAAATTGTGATTGATCTTTATGGTCCTTAGGGTAATTTTTCCAAACTAATAAGTGCAGGATTGTTTTTAGGAAATTTGACTGATTTCATCAATGACACTGACAATTAGGCAAGATACACTGTATGTTGATTTAAACAAAGTTCTTACTACAATAACTTGGCATTAACATCAGATTGTATAATGTAGTGTAGTTGTATATGATTCTGCTTTTTTTCTAATAAATGATAACACCTTCTATACAGTGTTTTTTTTTTAAACCATAGCAGGTACATGGAAACTACCTGAGATACCCCTAGGTCTTTTTTTATGTAAACAATTTTTTCATAGTCAAATTTTTGGTCCAAGTGTGAGTTTTCCATAAAAATTAATAAAAGTAACAATTTTTTTATGTGAATCAACTCAGTTTTATGCTAGTATTATTTTATTGTATGGAATGAAAAAATCTGGGCAGCAGAAGTATCAAAAAGCTGTAAATTTTAGTATTGTGATATAAATTTAGTCAAGGTACATAACACTTCTATATTGAATTGTGTAGAAACTTAGTTCTTCATTTGAATTTTACATCAAATTTCTAATATGATACTTCATATTAGAAATTTGATGACAACAGAAAATAAAATCATATGTCGATATTACAAGAAATTCAAATACACTTTTTTGCAATGATAGAAATATATTTTCACAGATTTACGATCTTCATGCTATTCCTGAATTCTTTTAACAAAATATGCTAGATTTTTTAATTTGGGGTTACCTTAGGGTCAAATTTATAAGTCCCAATATAATATACCATACAGGATTTAAACGATGCAGTTTATTATGATTTGCTCAATATTCACCACATGTCTTTGTCAAAAGCTACTAGAAGTGTTTAGAAATGTGTCTGGTCCTACATACAGCAAAATGGAGGCCATGTTGAACATTTAATGAAGCAATAGTATTATTTAGGTGCTAACTTTACACAAATTGTATCGGAAAGTTTTTTATAAAATTTGACCAACTTCTGCTGTCCAGATTTTTTCCCCCAATACAGTGAAATGATACTACCATAAAATTGAGTTGATTCATGAAAAAAAAAATTTTGTCAATTTTTTTGTTATATATAATTCACGCTTGACCAAAAATTGGACTATACCAAAATTATTTCCATAAAAAAAGATCTAATGGCACCTAAGACAGTTTCTGTGTATCTGCTATATTTTGAATTTCCGGTATTGTCCGATTTAAAAAAAACACACTGTATAATTGTTCTATTTATTCTTGATTTAAAGTGGACTTATAAGTCTTTGAAAGTATCCTTCAAAGTTTAGTTTGTGACATTGGTTTGGGATGTAAACAAAAATTCTTCTTATTATGCTCAATGTATTGAATTTCATTCCAAATAAACCACATTTGGGTGAGTTTATTATTTATATCTGTGTGATGCTACAACCATATGAATATATTACTAATGAGTAGAGTACTAATGAGGCTTATCAACTTCACTTATTGTATTTGAGGCGAGCTTTGACTGCAAAACGACCGGAATAAGAAAATAGACATAATAAATATAATTTCATCGTAACAATTCTAAATCACATGTTTTTAAACCGGTTAAAAATACTTAGAAGGAGTAGATAGGGAAATTCTACCACATCCTCATATTCAATACACTACCACTTGTTCCATTGCATGCAGGTGGCACTTTCTTTTTAGCCCTTCACTTCTTACTAGGAAATAAAAGATTGTCTAGATTGATATATAACTTCAAAGGAACCGGACTTTCTCGTTTGCAGAATTCATTTATTGCCTGAATGACTGCAGAATGTTGTAGGTTCAAATGGAGCATATTTTGAATAAATTATTGTTATATTTTCTTAACAAATAATTGTCTTTAATCTATAGAAAAAAGGATGAATCATATTCATGCACCCAATAAATTTATATAATGTTTTGTATTTTTATTAAAATGTTTTCTTTAGTAAATCAGTTAATTCTATATTATTTTCTGAAACGTTTTTTAATGTTATAAATAGCGCATGGAATACTACATAAAATGTCAATTTCAGCAATGACGACTCACGTCAGGATAAAATGCTTGCACTAATGCTGCAGCTAAAATCACCATGAGAATATTTAGACGAACATTGTTCGTCTCATGCCGATATTATTGAAGATGTCACCATCACAACAGATTCCGACGATGATGCCATCTAAACCACAACATAGCCGCGGAACTCGAATATGATTTCATAAAGTTCGTTTATTTTATGAAGACATTTACAACTACAGTATTATGATTATTTTTGTATTATTAGTATCATTGTATGCTTTGCAAATTACCGCTTATGCTGCTTATTAAATATACATTGTAGGTTAAGTTATATAATTGTGACATTTATGTTGTGTATTAATTTTAGGTTGTGATCGAACATTTCACACAAGAGGACTAATGAATCTTGATATTATTAATTTTGGACGTATTTAATAGCTGTTACAGAAGCGTAACTTAATTTGGAATAAAAAGTTGTATTGTAATATTAAATACAAGAAATGAAACTTTTGCACTATTATCATATTAGTGTGAAGTAATATTTCTGAAACATTCAACAGGTTTCATTTCTGTTCGCTTTTTTGAAATTATATTTACATTATATAATTACAAATAAAATGAAAATTTTAAGCAGCTCCCCAACACAGAGTGAAACATAATATAATATTTTAGAATTTATATGTTAATAACGGTTATTTATATGACTAAGATCTAATTTACGTGTTTACTCAAAGACAGCAATAGATAAGATAGAATATAAATACGAAGCAGATAATTGTGAAATTTACATACGAAACATGAGTATAACTTCAGGCAGTATTTTGACATCAAAAAATAAATTGGAAAGGAATAAATAATATTATACATCAAAGGCAGATTCTTCATCTACAAAAATATGACAATTTATTAAATTGTATACAAGATGCATTCTTTGAGAACTATTTTCACAATAATTTCAGCATTCATGTAGAAAATCAAGTATGAAAAAAAAATAAGTACACACACAGATAATTACAATACAAGTGTAAATGTTGTTACAAGAAAAAATAAAAATGAAATAGACAATGGAATAGTTATATGTATTAGATAAAGCAAGACAAAACAGGCAATCAACGAGCAATAAGGTGCAGGTTATATTTTATGGATGGGATGGAATTAATTTTGAAGCATTGCAAAATTAATTTTTCAGTTAATTCAAAATAAGTAAATAAATAAAAATTAAAAAAATAATAATTATTAAAATAAAAAAATAATAATTATTATTTTGATATTCATGACTTGGAAATTTAAATAGCAAATTAGTTGCTATTTGTAAGTAGTTGTTAAATGGTAAATGTTAAAAATGATTAAATTCACTTTCAGGTTTAGAAAACAAGTTTGTCTCTTTAAGTTAAGTAATATTGCGAATGGAAATACAATAAAATAGAGCATTAAATTTTGAGCTAGGACATATACAATAATGTGATTTAGTTTCTGCCACGTTATATGAAAATAATGGCAGGCGAAACTTGGAATGTATCAAGTTTCGTATTTAATATGGTGAGGAATGTCTTCATTGTCAGGTAATCTGAATTAATATTGGTAACTGATAAAGAACTAATACTGGCAACATATCATTAGAACACGTTCATTACTTATTTTTGGACAGTTTGTTTCGTGATGTGGAAAGGAGTTATATAAACAAACCATTACATATGATTATTCAGAGATGGAAGAAGAGAGTGTAAAAAATTGTATATCAAAGAAGGAAATTTGTGCAAGGATTGAGTAATGTGGCTTTGGCAGAAATATAGCATTTATATAGATAGGTAGATGTATAAGTGTGTTCAGTTATATTGTGTGTTCAGTTATTGAAAAAAAAAGTTATAAAAAATATTGGTGCTGATGAAGGTAGATGGAAAAAAATTATACCACAAGGATGACAAAAGTTAAGTGAAAAGAAATGAAAATGATGACCTGTGATAGGGTAAAGGACAGACATGGAACAAGAATAAAATATAATTGTATATAATGGATAAGAGAAAAATATTGGAAATAAAAAGCTCTTAATTGTCAATTTAAACTCCCTTCCCCGAAAGTATATGATAGAAATGAACAAAATCACAAAGTATTAATATATATATATATATATATATACATATATACATATATATATGAAAGGCGAAAATATGTTTGTTTGAGCTGTTGATGATGTTAATGCTGATAAATCTGGTACGATTTGCATTTTATATACGCATGACAAGTGTAAAAATTGTATGTAAAACAAAATCATGTTTTTTTTTAATGAAGATACTGACCTAGAAATTAAGCCATATAACATATTTTTGACGGAATAACAAAAAGCTGTATCAAGTAATTTGAGGAGTAGTTTGTTAAAAATTTGAGGTTTGGTATTATGTCCAAATATGGGGGGAACATATTATTTAATAAACTTGTGTAGAAACTAAATGGGATTATTGAAATTAAGTAATTACATATTTATTGAAAAATTGTATGGTTGTATTTGTCAAATAATACAAAAAAACAAAAAAATGTGTTAGAATTAAATTTAAAAGTTTCAATACTAATTTAACAGTTTCAATACTAAGTTTATGTATCCATTAATTTCTTGCTTTCTAAAATGGCTGCTCCAACACACACCTTGCCTTGCCTCTCCTCTGCGCTCTAGAAACTGCAACATTCATCCCGCTCTCTTATCTTTCATTATATTTTGATTCCTCTTTTTTCATTCCATCATCCACTTCTTCTGCTATTCCAGCAAACATTGGATAATGAAGTTTATATTATTCTACAACTCTTTGTAACACACTATGCCAAAGAATTGCTATCTCTAGGAGCTTATAGAAACTGTTTACTTTAAAAAGTGTCACACGGGTCGCGTACAATGCGTCTGTTTATCTTAAACAATATCTGATAAACCCTCAAAATTAAATTTTTGGCAAGTACACGCTTTCTTTTCTAGGTCATCGATGTGTTGAAAAGAGAATTTAATCTGAATCTTTCCTCGGGGAATGATTACATTTTCTGACAGTATAACATTTTAAAAATATGGAATATTAGAACAAAATATTATTTAGATCTTTATTTATAATTTAGATTAATAATTCTTTCTTTATTAAATAGAAATTCATATTAACCTTTAATTTATTATGGTAGTCATTAATTTGAGAACACGTTCATAAATCATATTGAAGACTATTCTGCGTAATGAATTTAATTTAATGAATGGAAAGATGATTTTACACACATTTCAAGTAAACAAATACAATAAGGTGAATCCCTAAATAAGTGTTGCCTTTTTTAAATCATGTGTTGCCAGTTATCGTCAGTTATAACATACTCAAACTGGTCACACTTATTTCGTATATAAATGTTTCACAATTGAATGTAGATATGTCCGTCAGTTTTTACTTTTAGGAATGTGTAAGTTTTACTAATTTAAGGTTAATCAATGCTTGTGAAGTACTCACTTCTGGTGTTTTCTCTGTCTTCCACCTTATAAGTTGAGCTTGAAGTTAATAGCGCGCAAACAGTTTTTTTAAACTCTTAAATTTGTTTTAGAGGCTTAAAAAATTTTAAAACTCCTTATTAGAAATATCATACCAGTTGTATATATTGCTTTCATATGAAATGCAAATGTAAACTAATACATAGGAAGAAACGTTTTCTATAACATTATTTTCGTAGACATTCTGTTAGTTATTTTTATGTTCACACTATTCTTAGCAGGAATAAAGTTGGGGATAAGCTACGCATTTCCACAGGTTAATTTTTATTAAAGTATTTATTAATAGTTTTATTTTTATATTTGAGAGGATTAAAGTTAATTTTTTTTTAAATTATTTAAATTACGTTTATTTATAATATTATATCTATTTTTTTGTTACACATATTAAATATATATATGTATATAAATATATATATATATATATATATATATATATATATGTATATATATATATATATATATATATATATATATATATATATGTATAAAAACAGTTAATAAAAACAACAATACAGCAAATGTGCATATGAGAAAGTCTAAAGAAATAAGAGTTTAAGGTACATACCGTAATTGTTGTCATTTGTCTTTACATTTTTTGTGTTATATCAAAGTATGGGTGTTGTCTTCAATGTCTATATTCATTAATGAAAATAGTGTTTAGCAATTGTCTTATTATTGATTGAATAGCAAAAAATAAATGTGATTTGTGTATTACATAAGAAAAAAACTTTTGTGCAAAAGGTAGTATATAAAATGATTGCGATATTAATCTGTATGTAATTAATTCCCTCATGCCGTACAAGATCTGGCCCACCCTTAATATGATGAACTTATCTCCCACCATGAATTTAAGTTTTAGAGGTGTTAAATTGCTTCATTATCCCGTCGTATTAATATTAAAGTAAGCGGTTCGCAAATGAATATGTCTGATGTTGTTTAGGTATTTAAGATTTAATTTATATAATAATTGTACCAAAGAATGTTTCAATGAAATTATAAATAAGTATAACGATTCATATTACTTTTTCAAAATTTTGTTATGTAAATGTGTTTAGTCTAACATTTTTTTGACATCGGAAGTAAACTTTTGCTAAGAATTAAAATTGTTGTTGGGACGTGGTATTGCTGTCAAATTCTCTTAGCTTTCTTGGCTCCTACTAACCAAATTTTCTTGTAATTCTTGGGTGCTTTTTAAGTATTTTAAATGAATTTTTATTAATAATATATGTTTGATTTTCAGTTTGCACTCTAGTGTATTTGACAATCTTTTTTTTATTTCATAAATTATAATTTCAAAATACAGGCTTTAGAGGAGCGAAAAAATTTTTGAAGAATCTTGAAAATTGACAGAGTTATAAAGGTATTAATATTGCCATCCTTTTCAAAACTTAATGTTTAAACAAGGATGACAATATTGAATTTTAATGTCATTTCAACAATACTCATTGTGTTCTATGAGAGCGAATGAGTCAGGGGGATATTTCCACTCTCTATCTCCCCCATTAAATTTAAAAACTATTAACTTTCTTAGTTTTTAATCAATTTTTACTACTGGTTTTTAATTAACCAATATTTATATGACATTTTACAAATTAAGTGAAGTCAACTACCCTATTAGCGTAAAATTGAGTTGCAAAGTATTAATATCGAAAATATTAATATTGCAATTGAATATAAATAAATTTATTGGTTACTAATGTAAGCAAATAAGAAAAAAAAAGAAATAATTATTGCTTTTAGATTACTCACCTATAGCTGATACATTGAGCATATGGTTTTTACCATAGACTTGATGAATGGACTGCATGATCATATAAATCTGTAGCTTCAAAAATCATAGAGAGAGAGATAGTAATTGTTGATAAATAATAATACAATAAAATTATATTATTAATAACAATATCTCTTTCATTAGCAGACAGGGATGTATTGTAAATGCATTTAGTTTTCACCATAGATATTATTCATGGATTTGTTTGTGGTTACATATAAATTATTGATACAAAGTTTGAAGGGTGATATTATTTATTTATTAATTCATTTTTATTAACTTTGTAAATATTACAAGTATAATGGTAAATATATGTTTTGCGTGTAAGTGATAAATTCATTCATTACATTCAGGTCATTTCAAATAAAATTTTTTTTACACTGTTATGACATAATATTATTATGTAGGGTTCTTTACCACAACACTACTTATATATATATATATATATATATATATATATATATAGATATATATATATATATATATATATATATATATATATATATATATATTCATAGTGGTGCTTGCAATATTTATCAATTTATTTAAATCAAATGAAATATGTAATAACCATTTGTAACTTCGTGACTGACATGAAATAACTGCATGTAACACATAAATATAATATTATTTTACTTCATATTTAATTTCTGTTTTGCACCATAGTTTATATATTTTATAAGTAAGCAACAATGACAGGTATCCGGGAAATGATTTAGTCAGTATCACCTAGTCTTCTTTGAAGTTGCCATTGGAAAAAGTTTTCTATCTAAAAGAGAATTTAAAAAAAATTGTTTCTATATCTATGATGTAGCTTGACACAAAGTATTAAATTAATTCCAATACATCCTTGGCTACTGATGAACGAGATATTGATAGTTGTCAACAATCGCTATCTCTCTCTCTCATTTTTAATCCTACAGAATGATATGAATCGCGCAGTCCTTTCTTCATGTGTATGGTTGATACTGATCGAAAGATCAGAATTGTCAAAAATAGTAGTCAAAACTATTTACGAAATTTTGTAAAAGGAGGCCAAGTATCGATGGATCTCTGTAAATTTTAAGATTTTGTTTGGAGTAATAGGTATTTTTTTTAAAAACTGTTAGTAGTATCGATTAATCTTTTAAGTAAAAGTGCATCAAAGAAGATAAATTTTAGTTTTTATGTTGGTGCTGAGTCACACACTTTCATGCTCAGGCATTCACTTGTGCATTTGAGTCTTTGATTTTCATATGCCATTTCTATGAATTGGGTTTTTTTTTTCTTTGCATGATTTAGTAATAGTTCCTTATGTGTAGAAATTTAATCAAAATATTAAAAACAGTATAGTATTATAAGATTTAGTCGGTATATCAGTTGGTA
This sequence comes from Druceiella hillmani, assembly GCA_039881145.1. Taxonomy (NCBI): domain Eukaryota; kingdom Metazoa; phylum Arthropoda; class Insecta; order Lepidoptera; family Hepialidae; genus Druceiella; species Druceiella hillmani. The sequence continues at coordinate 40,619,150 of JAYKKI010000011.1, forward strand.
TATTTTCTTTTACGATAAGTAACTTATTTTATTACACTACTAATAATACTACTAATAATAATATCATAAATTAATATAATATTGAATTATGTTCATGATGTTATTATTATTAGCATATGTTTTTGCTGTAGGTTAATGTACGATTAGACTATAATACTTTTTTGAATACTCAAAGATTGAATTGTGTATTTTAATTTGTGTCATAAATGTTAGATTTGATTGTGGACTATTATGTTGACTGGTAGAACCAGTGTCAAGAATTAAAATATAAGGTAATTTTGTTACCTTTTTCATTTCATTATTTTGATTGGACAAGTGTATTAGGTTTAAGAGTTGTTTACACGCATCAGTGATATAGATTACATTCAGGGTTTCCAAAGTATGTGGTCTTACCTTATTCTTAGATTTGGAGATTGGGGTACATTATAAATCTACATGTTTCTTTCATTTACCCTTTTATCAAATAAACAATCTAATACGAGGGCTGTTTGAAAAGTTCTTTCCTCAACTTTAAAAAAAGAAAAACGAACCAGAGCAGTACTTTTGTTTGTAGATGTAGGCTTTTCTGATATCATAACGCTTCTTCGGTATTCTAAGAACTGAATATCGCTATTATAAGTTGTTTCAACAAACTCTCTAAATAACTGCTTCAGTGATGCTATTACTTTCTTATTGGTTGAAAATTTCCATACAGCTAAATATTTAAAATAATTGTGGAAAAAGATGAAAGTCTGATGTTACAAATCTTGTGAGTATGGGGGCTCTTAAACAATTCCAAATTACTCTTACAAATTTGAATTTTAGTTCTGCTGTTAACAAACGGAGAACTTGATATGTAGAAACATCTTTGAGAAGCTAAATTCTTAATTTTAGTTTAGTCTATATTCACTCACTAATTTCATGAAAGTTTATTCATCTGTCAATTAAAATCATATAGCGGATTTTATCTGTGTTCTTTTGTGTGGTTGATGAGATATGTGTGGTTGATGAGATATGTTTCGGTGTGATCGTTTTCTTAATCATGGCTCTGATCTCGCTTATTTCAATTTTGGCACAATCTTGTTAGATTGAAATATATCTGTGAACTTTCAATGTGTTGATTGACAATAATTTATTCTTCTGCTGCCCTTATTACCCTGGTTAAGCGTAGAACTTTTCAAATAACTCCCGGATGTGAACTAATCAAGCTCCAAACTTTGCATATCAAATTAAGAAACTTATCCGAAGTGAATGTGCGAAATTCTGGAAATGATAATAATCTTGTTGGAATTTATTCTATTGTACTTTCATATTTTTTATTACTCATTTCTTATGTATCAAGGGAGACTGCGTTTCATCTCGGATAGTGCTTGCAGTAGATAGTTTTTATAAACAAGATTATCTAACAAATGATTACTACTAGAATTATGAATTTATTTTAGCACTTAACTTTTTGCCAATTTAAAGCTTATTGTTATAAAAATTTTCTTTTAACAAAGATATCACTGTTATGTATAAATCAAACTTTAACTAATCGTCTGAAAATGGATTCAGATAAAACTTGTTATCATTTAGTTAAAATTTTTATAGAGAAACATAATTTTAGGTATAGTATAAGCTTGACAGCTTTGTTTACAAGTAAATCTGAAATGAATTACTGTATGTCTGTAAAAAAGGACAGATTTTCTTGTAATATTAGAAATAAAATGATGTTAAAACTTAAATTTGTTATCTAACACTGGACGTTGTAATGTGTTCTGGTGGTGTAGTTATGACACATACAATAATTAGATGCATATTTAAGAATAAAAGATTATCGAGCTTGTACTGTACATTAAAGTGATTTTGGTATTATGGATAGTATATTTGGTCCTGATATATTACAGTTTTACGTTATCAATACACAATAGTATAAAGGAAATGGTTGTTTACAAAGCTAATAATTGTATAACATTGCACAAGTATTACGCCTAAGCACCGAACATGCCACTTGCCATTTACATTTATAGATAATTTGTTTTGCCTTGTCACATGTTAGCTTGCAAGTGATAATAAAGAAAAATAAACTGTGCGCAGCCAGTTTCCACAAACTGTTGATTGTGAATCAACAGTTTGTGGAAACTAAAAGAAAGTAAAATTGCTTCTAACCTATTTTGACTCTTAAATTTTGTACCTATGTTTTTGATGTGGTAGTCAAAATTACAATATAATTGGTTTTTAAAGGTACATGCACTTTTGAAAGGATGGAAAATAGTGTACGAAGAAAATTCATGACCTATAATGAAATAACGGTGATATCTGTGTAAATCTAATGAGGCTAAGTTGATGTCAATCGGTGCATTTTTAAAAATATTGAAGTAATGGAAAAGATAGAAAGTAATTTTGAAAATACACATTTAAAATTTTCTACAGGGGATATCCCATGATATTAACAAAATTTTCTTTGGATTGCTAGAATTTTATAGCTTTGGAGTTTATTGCACGTCATTTAACAATTTCATAATGCTATAAAAACCACAGTAATGTTACCTTATAATTTTTTTCCATTTGAAAGAAACTATTGTACATTTGGAAAAGTAAAAATTGATATTTCTAAATTTTGAAAGCAATTATTTTTTTAAACAATCTTAATCTTAATAGTATGAACAAAACAGAGATAATTTTATTAAAGAAAATAGCAAAGAAACTTGTGCTTTTCTTGTGATAGAAATCAGTTTTGTAAATTACACAATGTGACGAGTGCTTCCACAGCCAGTATTGTTTTTGAAAGATTGTAGTAGAATACTGTAAAAATTTTTTCAGTAGTGCCAAATCTTAGTTATGCTTATTAGTCTGCCAATTTTTAATATTTCCAATAGACTATATTTTTATGTTAAAATTCTACTTTCGCTTTAATTAAATTGTATTTATGACTTTGCTATCTATAGTATGTAAAAAGGTAATAAACATTTAAGCAGGATTTGTATCATGATTTTGAATATATATGAAACTAAACTACACATGTAACAAAATATATATATATGGTAATATTTGCATGGTAAACTCTACTAATATTTTTTAAGTCTAAATAAGAATTTCATTTTTTCCTATGAAAAAGTAGAAGAGAAATTGGATTAAGTTCAAGAGAGAATGGTGCTCGCTTAATTGGTAGGAGATAGAGTATGTATGTTAAAACACTATTTAGATAGGATACATATTAAAATGTAGGAACCTTGAAACGAGCAAATTGCAAGGAATTTAAAATGGCAGGGTCCATAATCTTTTGGGTGCACCGTCTGGAATATGACCAAGATTTCAAATCTCGAATGCAACGCAATGGAAACTTGGACTATATAAATAAAAAACAACACATATAAAGTATTGTCAGTACAAGCTATTAAGTGTTTATGCATTTTTTAACTTGATAATGAATGTAAAAGCAAAATGAAAGTTACAAAATTATCGGTTGGAAAAAATTAAAAATTTTAATTTTATTGGCAAATTTAAAACTGACTAATAAAACGTAAGGCCAATTTGTGATGTATGAAACTGTATAAATATTTTAGACAAACTCACCAATCTGACACTTCGTCATTACTGTTTATATCATCAAGTGGTCAGAGATAACATATGACACGTGGTCCGAGTTAATATTTATTTCCTGTATTCAAACATGGGAAAACAAAAGTAATAAGAGGGGAAAAACCAACCAGTTGGTCACACATATATAGGGTTTCGTAGCCACGTTAACTAAATAGTGTATTGTATATACGGATCTCATATTGGATATTTCCAAATATATTCTCTAATTGTGTCCCCCTTGAGTTGTAACACGAGATTGAAGCAAACGTATATAACCTATGTTATGCATATAGTCACGCACTGCCCTATCATCACAGTAAGAAAATCTTCATTAAAGTCTCCAAATACCAGAGTATTATCTTATAGCGTGCTATTTAAAAACTTTGATATAGTTTTGTTAGAATATCTGGGAAATCTATAAAATGTAATACAGATTGACCACCATATTAATTTAAATTTCACAAGCAAACTATCTCCAACTTCCATTTCCTATATTAGCAACCAAAAATCATCAAAATCTCAGCAGAATTATTTATAGTATTGCATGTCCATTCTGCAAATTATACTCTCACAATATGGTATCCCTTTCCCTCTCAGTGTCCTTAAAATTTCAACTTAAATTCAAAGATTATGCTGTGACCTATGACATGGATAGATATTCAGACTGTTTTTTGTCATTTCGATATGGAACCCTAGAAAAGAATCACAGAATAAGCCAGACATTATATGTTGAATTGACTTGAATGAATTTTGTGATAAGTCATAAAAACAGAAGATATAAAAATGTTAGATAGTAATGAACAAGACAAAAAGAACACATTTACCTATCTAGTGCTCAATCATTGTAGCTTATTTTTTATTAACTATCTAAAAAATGCTATGACAATATTCACAGATATTAAATCACAAAGGCTATGATAAAGGTGGTGTATTATCATATACAATATACAATTGGCTAATAATAGTTAATGTGATACAGCTGTTCAAAAAGTAATCACTTTATTAATTTTTTATTCTTTACAAAAACTGTCATCAATGTGTCATGAATGGTGTGACAGTTACATGGCGGCCATTACTAAAATATAATGTCAAAAATGCTGATCATGCATCACTGTCTAGAATATTTAATTAATCATAAGTTTATTAATCCTTGCCATTTGCTTGTTCATGGCTTGATTCCAATCTGGTATGTTCGAAGGTAACTCAAATGTTATTTATAGATGGGAGTAGAGATAATAGGACAAAAACTGGGATGAAATAAGTACGTAGGTAATGGCAATGGTGCTTGCTTCATGAGACACGATTTGGTGGACAATTTTGTTGTATTATTAAAATTGTATGAAGGAAAATCATGATAATTTATTTTAATGTATATATACTCTGTTAAGTATCCAATACACAGAGCTTGCATAATGAGAGGTACTAAAATGGGATAAACTTTTCAATACACGCTCGCAGAAAAACCTTGCATCAAAATTTGTGATTAGACATTTTGTATATTTAAAATATATTTTCTCGTCAAGTGTAAATATAATAGTATTATTAAATACTGAATATATTTGGTGTTAATTTTGTAGAAATTCATTATTCACAATTAAATGAAACTATGTGATGTAGTATTATTTCTAATTTCTTTACCACAACCTAGGTTTTGTATTACAACATCTTCAGGTGGGATATTAGCAAAGATCTCTTATCAAATCTATTAGCAAAGAATCTTTGCTAATATCCCACCTGAAGATGTTGTAATACAACGAAACCTAGGTCGTGGTAAAGAAATTAAAGAAAGTAGAAATAATACTACATCACGTAGTTTCATTTAATTGTGAGTATTATTAAAAGTAACCATACAAATATATGCTTTAGATAACCGTGGAAAGTGTTGATAGTAAATTAAACAAGAGGGCAAAGAATGACTGCAGAAACTGGTTTATTTACCCATTTTAAAGGCCCAACAATTTTTATTCGATTAATAGTTTAGATGTATTTTGTAAATAGATAATTTGATATAACAAAATAGCATATGATATTTGTTAAACAGAATCCTTCAAAATGGTCAAGGGCTGGATTTTGAGATATTGCCCGTCAAAATGGTCAAGAATAATTCATCAGCAAAACTTTCCATAATAGTCAACTATCAAAAACATAATCTCATTTCTAATTTAACTTTAGTCAGTATTATAAAATATATTTTAAGTGTATATAAAAAAACTAAATATGATTTGACTGTGTATGCCATTATGAAAATTTGGAAAAAAATAGTTTTCGAAAATTTTGAGTGGTATCAAATGAAATGTTTTGAAGAGTAGATGGTATTTTTGAAAATTTTGAATCTTGGCTGCTATGTTGGCAAACAATTTAGAAACTAAACCTGCAAGTATATTTTATTTTGTTCTTCATATAGTCATTATGTTAATATTATAATTTTCATTTAGTTGCTTAAAAATAAATAATACATTAATATATTAGTTTCTAAAAAATATACTATATTCATGCCTTATCTGACGTTCCATTACTACATCTTAATTTCTTTTTAAATTGTTAGTGAAGTCTTGTTGTGATGTAGCGTTAGTAATATATATGTTATATTTCCATTTTCTGATGAGAAAAAAAACTGATGAAGCGGTTTCATGCTAATATCAGGCTATATTAGATTTACTTTTAAATTAGATAGAAATTTTTAAAACTCAATATACCATAAACCATTTTAACATTAGAGATAACAGGAATATTTGTTTATATAAGTTTTTACTTATCTGCATGCTATTTATGTTTATGACTTATATCTAGACTAATTTGACTGGGCATATCTCTGAAACTATTCCTATGAAAGAATCATCATAACAAGGTAACATTTAGAGCACAATTTCATCAAGAAGGTATCACTTAAGGTACCTCTTTCCCTTAGCCTTTGTTAATAATATTTTTATTATTATTTTAATTTTGCTCCTATGTACAGTGGGCCTTAACTGTGCTGGTAGTTTGAATATCGAATAAAAAGAAAATACAAAACACTTATAATTTTTTTCTGCATTATTAAAAATTAGAATTGAAATTTTTGTAATGCAATTGCTGTATGAACAACAATGGCTTCTTGGAAATTTTGAAATCAATGTGACATGTTCTGAAAAACTTAGTGACACATTGCTCTTGGATGAAGTCTTCTGGCAATTGATCTAAATGGGTGAACTATTTTAATAGACCCTTGATTTGAGTTAGATCCAAAAAAATAATCATTTGGAATGAGATCAGTGTTTTGTGGAGTAACAATACAGCAGGTAAGACCATCCTGTTGAATTCAAGAAGTCTTTCAGCATCTCACAATAATCTTGCGCTCAATGTCCGGTTTATTTCATCCTCACTTAAATACAAATTTAACAAATTTACAGCTGTGGTGAGGATGTTGATGCTTTTGTCGGGATCTTTCAGATCAGCATAGAAATTTTTTATTTATGGATGTGACAATGAGATGGAAATTCACCTTGTCACCTTGTATTATATTTGTATAATTGAGTCAAAGATGGGCATCATTAGGTTTCAATTCATGGAAAGCTGAATCTTGCAAGCCTTTAAATGCAAATTGTGTTCCAAAACCTTTCATAAAGTCATCCTCTCGAAATTCAAAGCATGGCTTGTCTGCATGAATTCTGTTCAATTGATCTGAATATGATTCAGAGGACAGATGGTCTTTATTAATGATTTTCTTTGTTGGCTCGGTAGTCTCGAATTTATTAATACCATTTGTATATAGATAACAAATATATATATTATTTATATATTTGTATCCTTTCCTGTAAATAAGACAAAAATTCCATTAATAGTTGTGTATAATGGCACTACTCAATATTTGTGCCTGCAAGTATTCCAAAATTTAACAAAACAAACCGTCAACACAAGCACTAAAGATTGATATTCATGAGTCTTTGTTGTATATTTCGATGATATTGAAGACTTATTGTTGATAAAGTAAGTTTTGAACTATAAGATCTTCATGGAATAGTATAATTATATTGTTGGCGTAGGAGAAAATAATGATGTCTCAATAAAATAACAATGATAAAAAATAGGGGAGATTGTTGGAATATCCACATGAAGATTTAAAATGAATGAAATGTTTGTAAAACATTAAATTTCTGAATGACAATTATACATAAATAATTCTCTTGTGTAATATAGAGATGTTTTTACGATGGTAGTGTTATTAAAGTTTAAATTAACCACTTTTAAATTGTGTAGTCATATGCCAGACATGACTAGGAAATAGTAGGAACTATTTGACTATTTTGATAAAGAAAATTGAAAAGTAAGAGAAAATTTATAAATTAGGTTAAGATTGTTTGACAAGTTTTGTTCTCATGCCTAAAAAATTCATAGCTCTCGAACAAAACTGTAAGATATGGAGAAGTAAGTTAAGTGCGTAGGTTGAAACAAAAACTGATTAAAAAAATTAGTTAACCAAGATTGATTTAAATTAGTTATCCGTAAGAATGTAAGTAGACGAATGTGAAATATGATCGAATCGCATCAAGGTTGCTAAAGAAGGTTCACGTGTGAAGAATTTTATATAAATGGAGAAAGTAAAAAAGTTTGCTAAATTCATTTTTTGGGGCCATACCATCGTAAGTTTTGTTTCTCAGTAGTAAACAATTTTAAACGAGAAAATGCTATAATGAAGCTTGACGAGATAATATGAATATATTTGTTACATTTTCCAGAAATCAACTAAATTAGTTTGTTGAATCTTCCTCAATATTGATTATAAGAATTATAAACACTTTCATTACAACATTAACAGATTGCTTATTCCTAATGTACCCATTTATTTCATATGTAGCCTCTGTGTTTGGAATGAAAATTGAATTCACAACATTATAATGTATTGTCTACATAAAGACATATGAGCTTACTATTTGATGTCTAATATTTATGCAACGTGTTCAACTGACACAAATTAAATATTAAAAATGTAAATTGTTTTTTATTTTCACTTCAATTTTATATTTATTTTCAGATTTCAAGTAAGTGTGCAGTTCTTGCTACATTTTTATTTGATGAGTATTTCTCTTGCCCTTATGTTATAACATCTGTAATGATTGTATGGGAATAAGAATAAAAGTGACAATGCACTCCAATTTGTGGGTCTCGAGTTTTCAATTTTAGGGTTATTTTTACTATATTTTCATTGAACATGATTCCTAAACACCAAATTTAGTATTTGTAAAACCAAAGACAAAAATAGCTTGGGTCCAAAAATTTCAAAATAGTGAGTAAAAACATTCATCAAAACATTTTTTTTGGACTTCAGTAAAAAATGTTTTCATCGACTGTGTTCGAAATAAAAAGTAGATCAGTATGAATCATTGATGCAATTATCTGACCCTATCTATGTAAACAGTACGTTCCGTTTGGGTAATTTGGAATCCCAGCCTTTTACTCAATTTGGAGAAAAACATTAAATGTATTGTATTTTATTCAACTCTAGTCTAGTATATTTTAATTAAATGCAATCATCTGGTCTCCGTACGAAGCTACTTATATCCTCATGTTGCTGTAAATATTTTAAGTTGAGTAGATTTTTACTAATGTATGGGTATTACAAAATGTATGGGTACTAACCCTTTATATACCCTTTACATTTTGTAATAAACATGGTCAAATTGAATCCCCTTCAACTCTAATGGGAATTGCTTGTGTTCATGCATTTTTTTAAATGATTTAATTACAATTAATTTGATAGCCTCTTTATCTCGAGTTTAGTAGCGCTTTATGTATCTGGTTATTAAAAGGGAGGACGATGTCATAGTTTATTTCACCTGTTTGCAGTGATTACGAATATCCAGCAGCATTCACCTGTCTTATATGAACATTGTTGACACAATATAGAAATGAGGCTATGGAGTCGCTTGGTGGTTCACAATAGACTCTAGTTCGAGTGATGTTTATTCCTATTGTTGTGTGTTTCTATCTTATCTGTTATTGTTTGTACTTCGTTTATAACTATCTGTTCTTATGGTACTTTCACGTGTCCAATTCCTTGGGTAAATCTGTAAGTTGGCATGATCTTTCAAGAAATCTATACATATAATAAAACTGTAGATTTCGTGTATGTGTACATTGAAGATATTTACGATAAAATTATTTATGAAGGCATATTAAAAGTAAAAAAACACAAAAATACAGTTTTTGGAATTATTCTTTTGTCTGTTTTTAAAAACTATGGGATCAATTAAGATAAATTTTTGAAAAACGTAGGTGTTGACTAGAATTAACATCTGGCTTTTATTTCATTGGAATCGGTTCACTCAATTAGAAGACATGCAAATTAATTATTTACAAAAATTCATTTATATTGCATTAGTACAGCAGCAATGGAGAAGTGCATAGCTGCTCCATGTGTAGTAACTGCCATAGTAATTGTATAATGTATAGTGTATCTATGAACATCAATAGATGGCACTACGTACAATTTAAATTGCACAATGAAATTTTTTACCTGAATATATGCTGGCGAAATGGGCATGGCCTGGAATGAAGTGTGAAGTTGTGCAGGAGGGATAGGTTCTTAAGTAAGCAATATGAATACTTGCAGATGCATGAGGTCAGACGGTTGTCAATATTTATAATTTAGTTACTTTGGTAAATTTAGTATTTAGTGTTATAAATTTGATTGTTACATACTATACATCACAGAACAGATACAGTATAGAGTAGACATGACGCATACTAACCCATATAAAAAATGTCACCCTTTTTTATACCTTCCTAAACGCTGTCAAAGTGACTCCCCTCTCTCTTCGCCTCACCCCTCCTGACCAAAGACTTGTGTAATTATTATTAATGCCCATAAATGGTGTAATCTCTTACTCTCTATTGCTCATAGATGGCTTTATAGAAAAAAGCAATTTTAATTTTTATAAATTTATTTATTAAACAATTATAACAAAAATATTTCAAGCAAAAGACAAACTATAAAATAAATAACATTACAATATAAGTTATTAAAATACAATTACTATAAAAACTCAATCCAAGAAAATTCAAATAAATTAAAAAATGGAGTTGTGAATAACATCAAGGTTCTACAAGTAGCTCTCTGGCATCACTAGGTGGTAACTGCTTATAAGAGTGTGGGCATATCATACATCTGAAAACAAACAAATACACAAATGCAGATATAATTATAGAAATATTTCATAATCTATTAGTGGAAGTGACATATTTTCAAACTTTTGTTAAAACCCCATTCTTGGTTAATAACACATGATTATGTGATTTCTTGAAAAATGAAAGCCACTCTTTTCTAGAGAGGCCGATACAACCAAAAAGATCAATTTGTTCATAATAATTTTGTAAAAATTACATGATATTTAAAAAAAATCACATGACTTAAATCATTTGCAAAAAGATCACTAACAATTTTTTCATCAATCTTTATACTTCACTCGAATTATTTTTTCTAGAGAGGCTGTGCCAGACATTGCTCCACCCTGGCTACGCCAATGGATACAAAATATAAACTCTACATTTAAATTGATAATTTATTTTGATCATACAATACTTCAAGTACAATAGGTATGATAGTTTCAAAACAATGGGACATATTTTATTGTACTGTTAATTTCATTACACAAAGCCTGTATCTTTGTAAGTTTACTTACTTAAAAATTGTGTTCAAATTGAATTGAATTTAATTAAATTATAATTTCTTTCATTTTCTACTATAGTTGTAACAAGTTATAGAACAAGTAATTAACAACCTTACGGAACCAATTTTAGTTAATAACTATATATATATATATAATTTTTAATACTAATAGTTTTATTACAAATTTGAAAGTACCTATATATAAGAGTTCTCTTTTCTTTTTTTAGCTATGAGCTGGCTGAATGTGGCTCTTCGTTAATAAAACAGAGTTTGAAGAATCTGGAAAACTAAAATTTGCATTTCAAACGACAGACATTACGATCTAAAGAGTATTTTTAAAAAAGGCTGAAATCAAAAACAAATATGTATTGTAATTTTTCATTTTCTTGCCCAATGATTTATTTTCTTTAAAGTTTATTTTAATTTCTTAAGGACCAGCCAGTCTTTAATTTAATATATTGTTTAGTAAACAAATTTAAATAAACTTCTTTATAATATATATGCAATTTAGAATTATCTTGCTTAAATCAATAATCAACTTCTTATCAACTAACCATTCAATCTTTGAAGATTATTGTAAATTTGCTAATAAATAGAATGTTATTTTTATAATCGTATTATTTGAAAATATAATCCATTCTTCAAAATATTACAAGAGGACTACGTGTTAGAATTACTTTCTAGTACGCAAGAATTTTTCTCAAGTCGCAATTAAACCACTATTGTGTTTTGCAACATTAAAGTATAAAATTCCAAAAAAATATTTGAAATGTGGTCTAAGAATGTTATATAATAAGTAATAATAGATAAAACTTATCGATCGATATCGACTTTCGATTCGAGGCAACAATAAAAACGACTATTCAGGCGTTCTTCTTCTATGCAATTACATCCATGCAAGTATACGCCATTTTGATTTTGATCGCCTATTAATAACATTATAAACACTTAATGAAACAAATATATAACGATACAATGGCTACAACAACATATTTAAGTAACACACAACACCTAAAATGTAAAATATGTGAAAAAAAGTATAATAATATATTCTCTCCGCACATAAGCTAATTTAATTGACAATTAACGATGTAAATTTACATAAAGATTTTACGTTTAACAAACACACACACACATATATATATATATATATATATATATATATATAAATATATATATATATATTTATATATATGTGTGTATAAATGTATATACAGTGTCCTGTAAGTCATGGAAAAACCAAAAAAGGGAGGTTTAGTTTCTAGGTTGAATATAATATTATACGATTTAGTTTGTAGATTGTGATTAGCGTCTGTCACATTGTCACATAGATAGTATTCTAAAGTCTATCACAGATGACGTCTATTATCATGACATATAGATACCAGAGGTCATTGTCTAATGCTTACTTTAATTTACCGCCAATTCCTTGCCGAGATTCTGTCATCAATTCGAGACCCATTTGCCTGCTATACATGTAATAAAATGTAAAATTGGTATACTGGAATGACATATGTACATTAAAGGTATTTATGAAAAAACTATTTAGGGGAACATAAAAGTAATATAACACAAAAATTTTGTTCACATAAGAACTACTAAAAGTATTTCGATGAAGCTTTTACTAGTGGATTCTGTTAGGTTTGGGGTAACATAGCTACCTTTTATTGCAATCGACCAACTAAAAATAAAATATGTCAATTTAACATTTCAATATAAAGTGTACTTAATTTAAAGAAACTTACTTTTATAATTTTTATAATCCTACGTAAATATTTTCTTAAGGTCTACACATAAATGAAGTTATGGGCACAGCTAGTAAGTAAATAAATCCCATGATAAAATATACGTATTGTATCTGTATATTAAAAGAGTTAAAATATGCAATCTATTGCATAATTGTACTCGTGCGCAATGTTTAAAATAAAATATTTGAAGGGCTCGCATTAAAATTAGTAACTGAAAGTTAAAGAAACTGAAAGTAAAATAGTTAAGAGTAAAGTATATAGTTTGGAGGGCTTGCATTAAAATTAGTAACTGAGTAGTAGCTCTATTCAGAAAAGTTTTTCAATTCACATGAGTTAGCGTAATGAAGGTGAAATAAAGGTACATTTATACACCTATACGGAAGAGAAAGGAAAACCGGCCAAGTGCGACTCGGATTCGCGCACAAAGGGTTCCATAGCACCAAACAATATTAAATTTCTAAGTTTGTATTTCTCAAAGACACTGAAAAACAAAGTTATTGCTGCGGTCGGTACAGAAAATAATCTATATCTCAAAAACTACACATCTTACTCAAACCAAGTTTATTTTGAGTTCTACTACCTTAATTTTTTTCGGAATTTTACACATGTTAATTGAAAAGTTAGAGGGGGAGAACACACTTTTTAAGATTAGAAGCGCATATCTCACTAACTATTGATTTAAATAAAAAAGTTGTTTTAGGACTTCTATACCATTTGTAAAATCAGTCAGGGACTGATCATGAGTTTTAGAGATTACAAATGGAACTTCTTAACAGATGGTAGTAAATCAACCGTGATTCATGATATTTGCTACTGGTAGTCTTTGCAAAATAACTTCACAGTCGGCCAGGTCAGGGCTTGATGACGAATTTTGGAGTTGAATGATGAATTTCTTTAATGGATGATAGTAAATCAACTGTGATTTAAAATATTTGAAACTGGTAATTTTTACTTTGCAAAACAACTCCACCATCTACCAGGTAAGGGTCTGATGATGAGTTCTGGAGATGAACAAAGGAACTTCTTAACAACATGGTAGTAAATCAATCATAAATCAACTGTGATTCAAGATATGGGCTACTTGTAGTTGTTACTTTGCAAAATAACAACACCATCGACCAGGTCAGGGTCTGATGATGAGCTCTGGAGATAAACAATGTCATTTCTTGACGGATGGGAGTAAATCAACAGTGATTCAAGATATTTGCTATTGGTAGTTGTTACTTTGTAAAATAACTATACCATTGACCAGGTCAGTGTCTGATGAGTTGTGGAGATGATTAATGTAACTCCTTAACTCATGGTAGTAAATCAACTGAGATTCAAGATATTTGCTACTTTCCTCTTTTTCTCTCCCTCGCTCTGCCGTTCTACCCCTTACAAATAAAGGTTTAGATCACCAAAAAGTTTCACTTCTGTCACAAGTACTAAGTTTTTTTAGAGATTATGTGATAGATGAAACGTTTATGTATAACCATATGTTTTATATATAACCATATGTTATATTTTTTTGTTTTTGGTCAGTAAAATAAACGAGATGTAATTTAGACAAAATTATTTTGATTAGTCTTAAATTATCAGTTTGTTTCATTTGAATCTAATATGAACTTTAATGATTTAAGTGTCCTGTTTTCTAAAAGTTATTATGGTACCCCTTGCGTCGTTTAATGTAAAAATGCGTTCATGTGTTCTTATGCTCCTTGCTTCCACTGCAGCTGCGCTGTTCCCATACCTTTACTGTCCACTGTAAAAAAGTCTTGTAGGTAATAAAGAACTATATATACTGCAAAATTCAACATTCTGCTTAAATTCTAAAAATGCCCTTTACTTCAAATCATTTGAACTTATGTTATTAATGTGTTCAAATTATAGGTTGACAATATGTATCTCTGTTGTTTCAAGATTTACGAAATTTGTATCACAATTGGGATGAGTTAGGAGTGACTGAAGTTTGCTTCCCAGTGGGGAGGTGTTCCTTATTGAAGTTTGCATTCCATTTGTAAGGAATTCCTTGATTGTAGTTTGCACCCAGTTGGGAAGACTGGGATGAGTTCCCTGATTCAAATTTGCATCCCAGCTGGGAAGTGTTTTTGAATGAAGTTTGCAACTTGGTTGGGAGGAATTATTAGACTGAAGTTTGCATTCCAGTTGGGAGGAGTTTCTTGATTGAAGTTTACATCCCAGTTGTAAGGAATTCCTTGATTGAAGTTTTCATTTCTGTTGGGTGGAGTTTGTTGATTGAAATTTGAATCCCAGGAGGGAGTACTCTTGAAAGGAGTTTTCAGTTTAAATTTGCATCACAGTTAGGAGGAGGAAATTTGCATCCCAATCAGGAGGAGTACGATCTCCTCCTAATTGGGATGCGAAATTGACATTAGCGTCGCAGTTGGAAGTAGTTCGTTGATTAAAACTTGCTAACAGTTGAGTTTACTAATTGATTGAAGTTTTGTATCCCAGTTGGGAGGAGTCCCTCGATTGAAATTTGCATCTCAGTTGGGAGGAGTTCATTGTTTCAAGTGTGTATTCCAGTTGGGAGGAGCTCCTTGATTGGAATTTGCATCAGTCAAGAGGAGTTCGTTGATTGAAATTTGCATCTCAACATCCTACTATCAGACAAGCCGGGGAGTCTCGGCTGGTCTGGTCCAAATTGTTGATCATAATATGTTGTACTATAACAAGATAATTTTATTTTAATTAAATTGTCGTAGACCTCAAAGTAGAATTTCAGAAGTTTACAAAAATTTAATATAAGGGCCAATAATTGCTACAACAATTTATTTAGAATAAAATTATTTGTTTAAAGCACAACACATTATGCTTGATAGATTGGAGCAGTCTGCTGTTAGACAGCCATCCCAAGTGAAATACAAATTTTAATTAAAGAACAAATATCTCTGTGATATGCTATAGTTGGAAGTTGAGAGTATCTATTATCAGGATTCTTAATCACGAGCCTACTGTAACTCCCAGCTTTTTAATTTTCTGTACAATTTTCTCACGCATACCTATTTTTAATTGTTTAATTATTTTATTGTATATTGAATGTTGTTACGACCATACTTGTATTTGTTAACTAATTGTATAATATTTGTTATCCAAATGGTATTGAAAATCTATCACATATTTCTTACTAACTGAGAATAAAGCGAAAGTCATAAAATGCATTCACTGAACATTGGCTTGCATTCACAAATAAAAATTTTTAAAGCGCCATAGAATAATGATATACACATAATTTAAAAAGAATGGTTGGTGTAATTTTCAAATTACTATATAGTTTTTTAATTTTCTAATGCTAAATAACTGGTTCTCAATATTATTAGTGTCCCAAAGTCGGTCAATGTTCATTTGGCAGAATACATTTTCATAAGTTTTATTTTTATTATCCTGATTTTTTTAACGATTAAGTACAACATTTTTCCAATCAACACTATACCTTTATAGTATTATAAATGTTTGTAATGTCATGTTAATATTAAGAGGTTGTTTCATTACATAGGTATTTATCCGAGTTTATTTGTTGAATAAATGTGGGTAAGCATTTTATGTAATACCATTGAATACAAAAAGATTTGATAATCTTTATGTGATAAGAAAAGATGAATATGTGTTTATTGCTCAGTTTAAATACAAATAAGTCAAAGTTTTTAAATTAAATTAACAAGTTGAACAATTATGAGACACAATAATTATAAATTTAAAAGGATGAAAGAAATATATAATTCAAACTGGAATCCAAAACTCTAAATTACAATTTTCAGGCTGCCAATTATGCGAGCATATAGCGAGAACATCATTTTGGTATTGAACCTGAAACATGAAAGAAAAATTTGATAAAAATTTTTTAATGCTTCTTAATAACGTTAGGAAAGCACTATAGGCGATCAATAGACTTTATGAACTCGACCATTAGAAAACCAAATGGCTAATATGGCTTTTACTAAATATGCATTAAGGTAAATGACTGGTATTTTTCTCATTTTCCCTTCTTAATATTATTATATATATCTTTATAACTTACTATAAAACTAAAGTAAATAAAAATGAATATTATTAGCATTAGTATTCATTTTTATTTGCTTTAATATTATGAACTTGGTAGCGAAGAGAGCTACTCTACATTTTTAGGTAGTCTAAGTTAGGGACTATATATACAGTGGTGGCCTTATAATTAAGAACATCATAGTATTGTATTCTTTAAGAAGATGTCAGAGTACTTTTCTGATATTACATGGTGTACATCCAGAAGAGTTGGTAGTTTTTTAATTATTTTGATGTGTTTAAAACAAAATAAAACTAAATAATATGTTTAATTATAATAGGATTTATTAAAAAATAATTGTTACAGAAAAAAGTATGTCATAACATTAAAAATTGTCTGGCCCACTAATTAAGAACAGGTTATTGATGAAGCTGAAAATGTGAAAATAAGATCTTTTTTCTGTTAACTTCTGTTAAATGAAGATGTTATTTACTGCAGTACACTAATACTTAGTTGGAAATCCTTTATTTTCAAGAACTGCTGCACATCGCCTTGACATTGACTCCACCAGAGCTTGACACGTAGCATTCCAAGCCTCTTGTGTTTCTTTGAAAAGTTTATCCAAGTTTTTAATGTTTTTATTTACCAGGCTTTTCTTCACATCATACCACAGGTTTTCTATTAGGTTAAGGTCGGGGCTGCAGGAAGGCCACTCAAGCATGTCTACTGAATTAGTTGTGAACCATTCCTGAACTGATTTGGCTGTGTGTTTGGGATCATTATCTTGTTGGAACTTCCAAACAACTGGCAGATTTTTCTCTGCATATGGTAACATGGTATTCTCTAGAATATGTTTGTAGAGATTTTGGTCCATGTTACCTTCAATTTTTACCAAGGGTCCAACACCGAACCAGGAGAAGCAACCCCACAATTTGATATTACCCCCACCGTGTTTCAAAGTCACAGTGGTGTACTTTGGGTTGAAAGCTGTATTTGGTGGTCTCCGTACATATTGACGGCCATCAGACCCAACTCTATTTATTTTAGTCTCATCAGACCATAAAAGATACTTCCACTGCTGTAGAGTCCAGTTCTTGTGTTCAGAAGCAAACTTAATTCTGACCTCCCTGTTTCGCTTGCTCACTAAGGGCTTCTTGCGCGTCACTCTACCATACAATTCTGCTTCATTGAGACGTTCTTACGGTCCTGGTAGCAAGTCCTGATGGATCCTCAGCAAAAAGTTGCCGTTTTATGTCAGTTGATGTGAGTTTGGGGTTAATTTTCGCAATACGAATAATTTGGGCATCAGTCCTTGGGGTGGACTTACGAGGACGTTTCTTTCTTGGGACATCTTCATAAGTCTCATGTCTCTTAAAATGTTTTATAGCATTAAATATTTTAGTTCTGGAACATTTTACATTTCTGCTCAAGGACCAGAGATGCAATAATTTTTCGAGTGGATGCATCACAACTAGTGTCTTTTCCCATTTTTCCTCACAAAAAACACTCACACCAACCTTCTTGTGGCCAAAATATAGTCAGAAAACAAAAAAGTACTAAAAAAATTATAATCAAGTGCACTATTCAACTGTATCTTCAACAATGAGCTAGTAAACTGTAGTGTTCTTAATTAGTGGGCCAAGCAAATGTTACCCATTTGAACAAAGGGTCAGATCTATTGTTAATTTTCCAAGAAATGCAGTAACAGTAAACCCCTGTTCAAAGTCATTAGAGGTTCCTGGTATTATAACAAAGAGCCTGAGTGCAACTTGACTTACATTTGCACGTTTAGATGTTGAAAAAATAATTAATCCTTAATTATTAGTTAACAAAATATTCATGTTCCTAATTATGAGGCCACCACTGTATACATATACATATATATATATATATATATATATATATATATATATATATATATATATATATATATATATATATATATATATACACACGTATGAAAGAATATAGTAGTATAAAATACAAATTAATCAATTATCTCAAATGAGGCTTGTTGTCACTTAGCTTTCTCCACAACCAAGATGATTTTATCCATTTGGGATAAAAATATTTATGTAAATGTTACTATTCAAATTACTCACCCCAGTGATATATTGAGAAGAGGATAGCAGAGTATTAAATTCCTCAGGTGGATTAGATGGGAATAAAAATTTGACTTCACCCTGAGCCGAGCAACAAATAATGAGACTAGAATTGTGAGTTAGGCACGTTACTCTATCTGCTGGATCCATTTCTCCCCACAATCTGTACGAAGCCACGCTGTCAAAATTGTTAACATTAAATAAGTGCAATGATCCCATATTGTCTCCGACATATATAGATGAGTCTGCCCATTTCAGTGAGATAGGGCAGGCCCGATCACAATTTGGCAATGTTTTGTTTGACTTCAGTAAACCGCACATACGTTTATCCCAAACAGCGAAAGTTCGGTCATAACTTGCCGATACTACATAATTGTTGTGAGTCTCCAATATTGATACTGCATCCTTGTGTGCCGTGTATGTATTGATAGGTCTTTGTCCAGCTCTTTGATCAAATAGTTGTACTTTTGAAATGAGACCTGCCACAATAAGAGGTCCACAATTTGCTATCGAGAATGCGGCATTGTTGCACCTGGAAAAAATATTGTCCTTTATTAATATGTAAATAATTATGATTGCATTTTAAAACAATTGCTCTTACTAAATTTTCTTATTTATCTATTAAATCTCTTTAATGAATTGTGGGCTTTTATCTCTGAGATCTGAATACACTTGCGTCATGGGTAATAGTTAAATGTGTATGATAAATCCTTTGAAAGAGGCGTCTACTTTCTTCTAATGCGTTTATTTAACATTGTTTTCTATTTAAACCCATGACAGCACAGAACATAGCATTTTAAATTTATATTTATTTCAATGATTCGGTTCGCTTATAACTTTTTAGCTATAAGTTCAAAATATTTCTAGGAAGGTTGTTGAAAAATTCAGAATATATAATTATATTATAAGGTATAAATAGGCAACAGGACACTCAGTTGAAACAGGACACTTTCGAAAAAAAATGGATTTAAATTGACATCAAGTATGGACTCTTCAACTTTAGAGTTCCTCCTTATTCACCTGACAATGAGCCATCTGATTATCACTTATTCATTGCTCTAAGCTATTATTGCCAGGTTAAAATAATTTACACTATGGAAGCTCTTTAATCTTGTCAATATTTTTAAACTTAAGTCACCGGACCGAAGGTATATTGTTAGCATCTACCAGTTGGCGATAATTCATTAACAAAGACAGTGCATCAATCAAGATATATTTTAAAACCTTTTTCTATAAGAACAAATTGGGGACAACAATTTATTAGCCATACCATTATATTTACTTGGATTAATAAACAGATTGATAATACGACAATAAGTAAGCTTACTCATAAGTTTTTATACAGGTTAGGGATGTTGATAAATCCCAGCTTTTAATGGTACCATCACCTGATGCTGAGTGTACAAGGAAATTATCGTATGAATTGTCAGTAGCAAGACCTGATACCCATTCTTCGTGTGCATCTCGGCGTATTTTAATTGGCAATGTTTTGTGCCCATAGCAATTTATTTCAGGAACCCTCCATAAAGAAAGTTTCTTGCCCATGCCTCCACAAACGCATAGCGCAGCATTCTAGAATGGGTCAGTATAAGGATATGAAAATAAGTAATTAGTTGCAAGTTGGCGTTTCTTGTTTTCGTTTTAGTAGCTTGTAATACACATGTGTCTAAATATATATTGCAATTTTGCATCATTGCTATAGAAACTGTTATGTGATTTTTTCTTTTTCATAATCCAATTCTAATAAAATATAGCAAATGTGTAGAATATTCTGAAGATCTATAGTTTGTCATAATATTTCATGTATGGTGACAATATCTTAGAATAAATTGGTGACAACAGCAAAAATTATTTAGTTTATCAGCAGAATATGGGCGGAGGTGCGAATGAATCAGTAGGAGCTTCTACTGGTAAAAATTAATGTCGATGACATAATATATGAACAAGTTTAGGAAACAAACGACTCATTTTCGCTTGAGTAAAAAACGAAAATACAGTAACTTACAGTTTATTGAATCTGCTTCAAAGACAATTTTTACAATTGAAATATGTCTATGGTCCCGGTGGTCTATGGTATAGAGAGTCAAGCTGGAGAAAATTAATATTAGATACTTTCCCTTAAATTATGGATAATTACTTACATTCTTAAGCAAAATAGTATGTATTGGTGTATAAATTATTAAAATTACTTACATTTTTAAGCAAAATAGTACGTATTGGTGTATAATTTATTAAAATGTGCCTCATAGTATTATTTGAAGACCATCTTTTGAACTCCTTATACAATTTAGCGCCAGCATCAGCCCAATCAAATTCATTTGTGTCTAAATGAGGTGCTGGGTACGAATTTTTCAGTCGCTTGTGTACCCATTTTTGCCACAATTTTTTGTCACTCAGAATATATTGAAAACGTTTGCATACTTTACTCAATGTATCGCTTAAGAATGAAATGTCAAGAAAGGAACATATATGTAGGAAAATCTGTAAAGAAATTTATTAGTAAGATGCCATAAAAACAAAAGATACTAAGATAAATTGAAATGAAAGCCCATATATTACAATTGTGATTGAAAACATTAAGAAACATGTTGATTTTCATAACTGTTTTTAATATTACAATCCAACAAACAGTTACATTCATGAGTGTTTGTTGGCATTGTAAGGTTTAATAAAGATCTGGATGTCATCAACTATTATTAGTTGCAATAAATATTTAATGGTTTATTTTGTTTTGTGAATCATTTGCCAGTACTTGACATTGACTAAGAACTATTAGAAAAGTGTTTATGAATGGAAAATTGTTTATCGAAGTTTGTATCATTTTATCTAACTTTTACGTTAAATTTTACAGTTGTCCTATTTGTTTTTGTAAAAGAATTACAATAAAATAATTTTTTAGACAGTCTAATGTATTTGTTCTGTATTTTGATTATCTTAATCAAACAATTTGTACAGAATCAGAATTAGTTTATCACCCTCTTTTAAATATACTTCAGGGGATAATCTGATTTTTCAGATAAGTAAAATAACACTAATTAGGCAATGCAAAACTTTTTAGTGGTAAAATATACTTAAGTAACAGAAAAAATATGCTAGTAAATAGGTCCTTGTTTATGTCTGGTTGGAAGAGCATGTCAAAATTTAATGATCAAGAAACATAGACTTTTATGCACTCTGAAAACAGAGAGTCTATACAATGTCTCAAAGTAGTTATGCTGTGAGTACTACCTCGACTGGTATTATTTGCAGGTATGGTATACTGACAGCGATTGATGGGTTATCTACTACATTATTATGATTCTTTTTGGTTGATCTCTTTTTGCATCGGTCATAATTGTTTGACCTCCTCATTAATGGCATGTTCTGCAATTTATTATGTCCTGCAAATAAAAAATTAGAAATGAATACAGTCATTACAAAAAAATGTAGAGTAT
Organism: Druceiella hillmani; assembly: GCA_039881145.1. Taxonomy (NCBI): domain Eukaryota; kingdom Metazoa; phylum Arthropoda; class Insecta; order Lepidoptera; family Hepialidae; genus Druceiella; species Druceiella hillmani. Next base: position 40,641,601 of record JAYKKI010000011.1, read on the forward strand.
GCAAGAATTTTTTTAACTTTCTTTATAATTAATTCTGAAATCTCTTTAACTTATGTCCAATTATATAAAAAATATTTAATTTTTGAGGCATATATACTTTTGTTTTCTAGCAAATACGAACACTAGCATATATGAACTAGATAGATACCTATCATATCATTGAAGAGCCATAAATATACTGTGTTTAATGTGATGAATGGACATTTCTTTGTTACAAAGGCCATAGCGGGACATCAACTGCAAATCTGCCAGCACTCGATTTAACTTTGAATATTTTTTTAATAACTGCCTATAACATTTTTCTGTTACCCCAATATTAGTCCTTAAAATGTTGTATTCTTCTGATTTCAATAAAATAAATATATCTTGTAGTTACATATGAGACACACTGCTATAATTTTTGTGATGAGAGCAACCAAAGAAATTGGTGTAGAAATTTTGAGAAGGCAGCCAAAGGTTATAAACACTTATACATTCATTGAGGCACTTTCAGTTCGGTGAATGTGAATCTCTCTCAAATAGATTACAAACTGGTGGTGGGATGGTGGTCCTATGTCCACTCCTAGCCGTCCGCCTAATATGTAGATATCATCCATGCTTTATTTTCCACTTTCAAAAGACATACTCTATCAGAAACAGCTGTGTTGAGCATAATTGGCTACGTCCAATGATTGTCAAACTGAACTGTCAACTAATTGTTCATAGGCTATTGCTGTACCAGCTTCTGATAAAGAAGAATCTCTTTATCTTGATCTTTACGAACAAGATTCTGAGGCACCAACTTCTGAAGCATCAGCCACTGACTCATCAGCTATAATAGTAAATATATATAACCAGTTCCTGATGCACCATCACCTGATGCAACAACTCCTCATGCACCAACTTCACTATCAACTACTCTATCAGTTATAATAAACCTACATATTATTCAAATCCAAAGTTACAAACAAAATTAACTATTTAGACAAGTGCCCTTCTTAATAAAATATCTTTTAAAAAGCTGACTTCAAGAAAGTAGGTACTAAAAAGTAAAAAATAATTAAATGAAAATAGGTACCTATTTATATGCAATAAATAACTAAGTTACTTATTTTTGAAATCGGTGCCAGCAAGAAAAAATCTACAAAAATGGTATGTTGTAGAATATAGCATAAAGATTTAATAAAAAAAAATTATGTAATTCTACCAGGACGATATTGCACAAAAAAATTAAAAAGTTGAGTTATTATATTTTTAATCAGTGCTTCAATGCGACACAAAAATTCTTAAAAAATTTGATGTGTTAAAGTCACATTGTATAAGTGAAAACTTTGGCAACCAATATAATCATACTGTCTGTGTTAGAAATATTCAATATAAAAATTAAAAAACTATAATAATTACCATTAATCGTAGTTGTATACTAAATAATTACCATTAATAGTAGTTATGCATAAACAAACACATTCACTGATCATATTTTATCCACTTTGACATCAAGTAAATATGCTCAATTAAAGTTTTGCAATTACATATAAAATGTAACCCATAATAAATAAATACATTTGTCTAGAGAGAAAATATGTCTTCATTAAAAATCTGGGTCTTATATCCTCAGTATACCCCAAGCAGGGGGGGGATTGTGTATTAATAAATACTTTTTTTAAGAGAAAACATAGGTATCAAGATCCTAACTCAGATATTTCCATCACGTTCCATAAGTAATCCAATGCTTTGACAGTGTACCAATGACTCACTGAGCAAAGTGACTAAATAAACATTTACTTACTAATTCGGACTCTCAATATTTCTTTTATACAATTGCATTCGGCTTCCCGAAATCCCAAAATCAAACTGTGCAGCCAGTCTCGGCTTACCGCCGAGTATACATCAGATGCAAATCAAACAATATTGGATCAGATGAGCCAAAAGAAGTTTTCATTTGAAAAATGTATCTCAGGTGTGCCTAAAACAAGAATTTTTTTTTTAAATTAGGTACTCCACTCAATTAATTCATTCTTGCAGCCTAAGGATTCATTATTAGAGCTTGTAATTGGGGAAGTTAAGTGTTCTATGTAGCTACTAAAAAAATTCAAAACTGATGGCCTTCGAGCAAAAACTAAACTATATTTTATAATACTATTTACTAATATAATTATATGTTGTCTAAAACGTACACATGTTGACTACTTTTTTTTTTAATTTGGGCTGCCCAAAGGAAAGTAATTCATGGAACTATACACATCTAAATATTTGTCACATAAACAGTTTTGTTTAGTGGCTTTTAAAAATGCTTGCTATAGAAATGTGTTTGTTTTCAACTTATTGTTCATTGTTCATTGAATTTAAATTCAAATATGGAATTTTATAATTATTCAATAACCTACATACAAACACATTTATGAGTACTAAAAACGTAAATCATTTTTGGTTTTGTCTTTTTTTCAATGAATTATAATAAGTTCAAGCAATTTGTATATGATTTGTATTATATTCATAAATATAGATAAAATTGACACATCATATTGTTTTTCATTATCTATTTCCCAATTATACAATTATAGTAAAAAATTATGGTCTTAAAAATTGTCATAGTATATTAGAAACAAAAAATAATATTACACACAATCATAGGCGGATTGAGGCAGGGGGGCATGAGGGCACGTGCTCAAGAAGTTCCAGAATAATCTATTTATTTTGTTTAGTTCTCGCAAGTTACAAAATAATATACGTAAAAATTCCATACAAATATTTTTTTAACGATGGAAAGTGCGTTTGCGTGTACGAAATTATAGAATAAATAATACCGGTACTGGTATCCACAGCTACTACATATGTAGTATACAGTTTTGAGTTGAACACGTCGCAGACACACATATGTTTTGAGTTGCACGCTTATCGGCACAAGTTTTTTCCTACTAATTTACTTCAACTGACACTCGTTGCCAACTTGGTTGTGCCCCCCCAGAAAAAAATTCTGTATCTGCCCTTGCACACAATTTAAGCAACAGTCCAATTTTCTAACATGATATAAATTATGAAATTGTATCCGAAACTTATTAAATATTATTAAAATTACAATAAAGTAAGGTACTTAGTTATGAAAATAAAACTAAACTAGTTTTAAAACTTCTGAGAAATGCTCACCAAGGTAATTTTTTCTTAAGCAGTTCAGTCAAATGAAAGACACGAATGAAAGATTTAGTACTCCCAATCATCATTCTTAACACATTCTGTGTACTTTAGTTTTGAGTGTCCATACAATAAAATTATTATGTTGATAGTTTCTATGGGATTTTAGCTAAAAATAATTATATATATACTTAATACAAAAACAAGAAAAAAATTAAAATAGATTCAAAATATATTAGTGAATTATTTACAAATTTGATGACTCCATTCCAATGGTAAAACCAGCTTACGATATTAATATTACTCTAAATTTATTTTACTACACTACATAATTCAATTTTGAAAAATGATAAATTTATAAAGAATTTTGAATGACATCCACCAATATAATAATTTATTTTTCTTTTAATGGCCTTTCAAAATTATCCAGAATTACAGAAATTATTGTTTTTACTGTGATTTAGTAAGTTGATATTAACAAATATAACTAGGTGCCGTATATAACAGTATTATAGAATAATATTAATTTTAAAATATATCAATGGTATATTTCATTATTTTAGTGTCATTATTTTCTCCATACATTTTAAGGTAAATAATTGCAGGTAGCTTAAAATTTTGGGCATGGTGCGAAAGTCTCTAATTGTACTTACACTTGTTGTGGGATCAATGAAAGTTTTACTTCCTAAACTTCAAGAATGGGTTTAATTTCGATGATTTTTTTAAAATTCTTTTTATATATTTTATGTGAAATTTTAAACAATCTGGATGAACGGAGCATATATTATAATATATTTTTATATACAAATACAAATTATTTTTATTAGACATCTGAAAATGATATAGAATACATAAGAAAATTAGAAAATGATTTATTTGAAATAAACAATATGTTAATGTGTACTTTAAACATAGAGAGAAAATGATATAATTTAATTTACATCTGGAGTATTTCAGACTTCATCTTTTTCAGCTGGTGGGTGTCAGATGTAATAGACTTTTTTCTTACTTTTTTTGCATCGGAATAATTTTTTTTATTGTTGCTCATAAATATCTCACTGAGTCTGAGTAATCTCATTTTACTGAGTAATAATTTTAATGATCGAGTAATTACATATGTCAATTGTTTTTCTGAAAATGTTTGACCACTGGCAGGAAAGTTTTTATTTTTTAACATTCCTTTGCAAATGTATATTCGGATTGTCCTTGATTTTTCAAGCAACTTCCTTGATTTTTTAAAATTTTGTCTTTAGTGCCCAAATTTTAGGCTCTAAAATATTTGTTCAAAATAGTAAATATTTTTTTCAAGCATATGAGAGTAAACAGTCCTTAATAATTTGATTTAACTATGTCATCTCCATAATATGGCTCCAATTGATTTTTAATGGTTAAAAATAGGTGGATAATCGACTAAAACAACATAAATTCTTTTAGGGAAAGTGACAATCTGGACCTTCGTGGATAATATTTATTATTTTCTCTATAGATTTACCTGCCTTAAGAAATTATGGATCACTTTTTTTTACTACAATACTCTGCTTTAAAATATCTGTGTAGCAAGACCGATGATATTTTGCACCTACAGATCTCAAACCATTTACTGAATTAATTATTAAAAGAAGAGATCGAGAAAATTTATCTCTTTCATCTTATGTTTTTATAAATGATTTCCACTGATATTTACATTTAAATAACAAAATGAAACTCCGACAACCTCATGGAACATGCGTTTATTCCGAAAAGCTAACAAATACTAAGTATGATGTAAATATGATGTATTCGTCCCTCAATTTCCATACCAGGCAGTTCCTACCTGGCAAGTTCTATCTTAATAACAAAAGAACAATTTCTATCATATTGTGCGTGTTCCAAAACTCAGCAAAGTATTGGTACAGAAGCGACATATAGACATGATGCATACATATGTGTCGATTCTTATTATATTGCATTTTTATGTTATGAAAATTTAATTCTTACCAAAAATATTAAGTTTACAAGTACTTTTTATACTTCTTTTGAATAAATACAGTGAAACAAAATTAATTTTTTCCATAAATAGCATGATTATTGTTCAAACAATACATATATTTCCGTACACCCTCCAAAATGTTTCTGATTTATATTAGACCTAATCTTAAGGATTCAGAAGTTTCAACGATTTCCTGTTTTATTGATTCGACTACAGCAAAATAATTAAATATTTATCTATTCTGGTAGTATTGTGCAGTGGTAGGGCAAAACCATAAATGGAATTGGACAAGATGAGTCTTGCGAGGCACCTCCTTTACAATACATGTTGAAATTTATGTAATAAAAATTGGTTCTGAAAGGTTTTCGTTTACAATCTCTGTTTCGTTAAGCTCAATGCTACAAAAATTACTAGTTACAAAAATTACAGAAATAGAAATTTCTTGCTTTTGATCATTTCAAAAATATTGAAAGGAATCCAAGCAAATATTTATATTATCATCAGACTTATATTAACAGTACTAGTAATTGCAGTGTCAGCTGAAAGAGGTTTTTCATATGAGAATTAATATTCAATTCAATTAATTTCAATTTTATTTTTATTTAACATACAAACATTTTGTTCCCTTGTTAAACATCAAAAGCATATAAAACAAAAAAACAAAAAAATTAAAAAATGATATACAAATATAAAATTTTATCAAACAGTAAAGAAATTACATTAATTTATACTAAGTTGATAAGTTAGACTGCTGACACCGGTAATTTTTGCCTTTTATATAATCATCAATTTTTTAATACTCTTTTTTGAGTAAATGAGTCTTAACAATGTGTTTATAACACTTTTCTGACAATTTCAATACATTTTCTTGTATTTTATTACAGAAGCGTATACTCTGCCCTACAAATGAATTACCATCCTTGGTAAGTGTGAAATTGGGAATATCCGCTTTATTTTTATTTCTAGTGTTGTAATTGTGACGATCACAATGTTTACAGCGAAGTAATTGTTTCTTCCTCATATATAAAATATTTTCAAAAATATATTGTGAAGGTAAAGCGAGTATATTAATTACTTTAAATAGACCTCTAAGCAAATCGCGAGAACTTAATTTGTACATTGAGCTAATAGCTCTCTTTTGCAAAATAAAAATGGATTCAATATTAGCAGCCCCACACCACAATAATATATCGTACGACATTATACTATAAAAGTAGCTAAAGTAAACAATTCTTACAGTTGCAACATATGTTAAATCTGTGATTTTCTTGACGGAGTATGTAGCAGAACTAAGTTTCTCTACCAATTGCGGAATGTGGGCTCCCCATTGTAGTTTACTGTCTATAGTAATATCGAGAAAGACTGTTGTGCTAACAAAATCCATTTTATTATTATCAAAAACTAAGTTAGTGTCAACTAATCTTACATTTGGAAGAGTAAATTTATTGCACTTAGTTCTTTTTTGCATTGAGTAGTAAATTATTAATAGTAAACCAATGAAATATTTGTGACATTGCTTTATTAGCAACATCTACTTGTTCAACATATCAATTTATTTTAAATATAAGAGATGAAACCTATTAATCTTGCTACATCCATCTCAATTTTACACCTCGTTCCAGTAATAACTTTATTAAGAGCTTTAGTTTGATTAATTCCCTGCATTTCTTACATTTTGACAATGGCCAAAATGATTTTGAGAAATGCAAAAAATATTTTTCTTTCTCTAATACCATCCGTTTAAACATATAATGTGTTCTCTGCTGTCATGTCATGTGTTCTCTGCTATAATTGTTTCCTGTCATAGCATCCTCCTTGTAACATCTGAATTTGTGAAAATTTGCATGAAGAATTATAAACTTTATAGATACTATAGACATTGTTGAGTTTCATTATTTTCTTTTTTTATTTTAAGTAGCCATTTAATAAACCTGGAAATTTTTTCACATGTTTTTCTAGAGAATTTTCCATTTTGGCTCTCCGACTATCGTTTTGCTCGGAGTCTAAGCTTTTACGCAATAAAAAAATGTAAAAACACGGACCATTTTAAGGCTGAACTTTACCCATTTTTTAGTCAAAAACCCAAAGAATTAAAGAAGTGTTAACTATGTTACTTATAGAATTGAAGACTTTTTATTAATTACATATAAAAAATAAAATTGCTTTGTGAGCCAAAATGGCAATTTTGTTAGTTGTCAACCAGTATAATAAAAGCTTGTGACTATGATCATAGTTTTTGAGATAACTTTTATCACTGATATCTAATATCCATTAAGAGCCACTTTCAACTGTACCTTGATTAAAACTCTGATTGAAAAAGTTCGCATTCCTAAATTGATTCTCTCAGGGCATACTTATGTTCTATTTCTTATTCATTTTGCAGTTAGCTACTGGAGAATCTATCTGTTCTTGAGTACCAAAGAAATGGAATTAGATTATCCAATGTCTGACAGGAATCTCACAGGTATTTTTAACTGAGATTTAGTGTTAAGTTTTGGAGTACTTTGTATATTCAATTCTGTTTTACATGTCACCATATTTTTAGAGGTATTTGCTAAAATTAATTCAAATGCTCGTCAGCATCAGCTTGTCAATAGATAAAGTTTTTTGAAGAATTCATTATACCAGTGTTCAAAGGCTGCTTTGACCCCGAAGCTTCAGTTTTCTTTTTCTTGTCGATAAATAATTTTTAATTTTGCTTTTAAGGCCTGAGTTAATATGAACAGATGATTGTATATCATATTTGCAAACAGTAATTACATTTTAAAATTACATTTTTCATAAATCTTTTTTCTGTAACCTATAAAAAGCAAAATCAACTTCCTATGTAGCAATATAGTCTAAGTTAATTTCCTTCTTGATGTTGATGACTTAAAATTGCTTTTTTTTTCTTTTTATTCTTGAAATGCATTAAAAAGTGATCTAATTAAGTAAATATGAAATTAAGTAATTATTAACTTCTATTTCAATCTGCGTAGTATTTAATTACATCACCTGATAAAAATAATGGAAGAAATTATTTTAATTAAGTATTTAATTTCATTAAGAACCTGACCAAAGAAATTTACTGCTCTGCATGTACAAATTTTTAAAACTATGTAGAAATATTTTGCTAACTGAAACAGGAAAATTTTGAATATTGTATTGAATATATTTTATTTCAATACAATATTCAAAATTTTCCAAAATTAGTTTTTTTTTAAAGACAGCATTCCTATGACAGCAAATGTTGACTATGGATAAAGAAAGATCGAAGAATAATAGCATCACATGGATGTGTGTGATTATATAGAAAGCAAAAAAAATGGGAAATCCCCGCACCACTGTCAGCTAATATAGAAGATATTGTTTTTTTCTGATAAATTTTAATACTGACCAGTAAATATATTTTTAAGAGCCATTAAAGTAAATGTTGTCTGAGTGGTAAATGTATTTAAGGGCCATAATCCATACGGAGAAAATCATTTTTAAACTGATTTTTCATGTTTCTTTTTAAGTCAATATTCAATAGAAAATATACTAACTTAATTTTTTCAGGTCCTAAATTGACTATACTCACACTTTAATTATATTCACATTTACTATATATGTACTATTGCTAGGCAACTATTTAAAATATGTAATTGAGAAACTACTTGCGGCTTATTTGTTGACCATGAATTGCTATTATAATGGTTAAGTCATGCGCATAAATGCAGAAAGAGCAAAGCGAAAATCTTTTAAAATATCATGATCAAAGATATCGGAAGACGTCTGTTCACGCGTCACGTATAACAATGTATCACGGAACTGTGCAAATGCACACATCAAACAAGCACCACCTGGTGACGTTCCACACTTTGCGTTACCGCATGGTGCCGTTACTACCTCTCTATATCCTAAATTTTTATTGTTTTTAAAGCGCATGCCGTTTTGTTGCATAGTAACTTGTAAAAATTGCAATGGAACTAAAAATGTATCAAATGCAGGCATCTCCTATCATAAGTAAGTATTATTTTCAGATATTTTATCTTCGTTTTACAATTCAATCGTGTCATGTAAAATATCATCAACCACATACTTGTAAAACAAAAAAATGAGTATATCCAATGCAATATTTTTTGAAACTGTGTAAAAGTATAAAGGGTTCCTCAAAAACATGATACCATTTGAGTGATGCACTTTGAAGACCTTATTTTCGTACCAGGAAAAAAAACGACATCTACCAGCGGATTCTGTTCCTACTTTAAATCTGCATCCAACTCTGGATCGGTTAGCAATTTCATTTAAACAAATATAAGAATCGTAAAAAATGGGTTTACTAAAAAAATAGCTTTATACAAGGCCATTTATCAAAACATGACAAGGTTTTTTATACTGTTATAATTATAGCTTCTTATTTTTTCTTTATTAGGCACATATAGATCACACACACACTACATAAATCACCAACTTTTTGTGCTGAGCTTCATATGTACCAAGTCATGGATTTCGTAAAATATTCTGCGTCGAGTGATTGTTCATTATCGCCGTAACTTTAATAAAGATATCATTAAGTAGACAACAAAATACTGTTGTGTTTAGGGTATAAAAATTAATATAAGTCACAATTAAATATGATTAGTTATTAGTAGGTGTACTCATTCGACAATACCTCATATGTTCCTTTAAAATAAATAATTAAACTTAATTTTCTTTTATTTAAGACATGCAAGCAAGAAGGTGTCTTTAATAGTTTCAAACTACTTTCTAAAAGAAAACTGGTACATATCATGTTTAGTACATTGCTGGACTAGTTACAAAAATTAATTGATCCTTAAGTATATTTATAAATAATAATAATACCAATATGTAATTCATTTTCTATGAATTTTATCTCCATAAATAAACTGTTCTAAATATATTCATAAACATGACAATTTAACTACATACCTTTATGTTTTTACTTTGTCCTTTTTTAATAGTTTTATGTTTTTGTATACCTACTTTATTTAGGGCACTATTATGTGTACAATCAACATTTTAACTATCAGATACAGTTTAGTTCTAATGTAAAATGTATCTAAAATTTTTAAGTTTTCAAACTATCAATAATATAATTAAACCATGTGTCAGTTATTAATGCTGATTGGTTTAGCCTTTGTGTGAGTAGGTTAAAAGTGGGAAGACTGTTTATTTTGCTTAGTGTGCATGCACCAAATGACACAATGGGGGTTTTGTACGTATGTTCCATTTAGTGAGAGCGGGCCGTGCGCATGTTCCAATATCTTTCATCATGATGAAACAAAGACTAAGTAGGAATTTTATTTATAACGTGTGTTAATTTTGTTGATATAACTTGTAAATTTTTGCATTAGGTAAATTCGTTCATACAGACAACTAATTTAAATACGATAAACAATTTCATAAATAAATGATTCTAATTCAATTTTTGAAAATCATAGGTAGACATTTCAACTTTATTTTGTATTGATTATATTTGTATCTCTGTTTTAAAACATTATATCTCTTTTCTTACACAGTACTTAGTTCAGGTATAATCCCATGTATTTGAAGTAAAATTTCTTCAATCTGAATAAATAATTTTTGATTAAGTTATGAGAAATAATGTGAATTGTTGTCTTTGGCCTATAGTTTAAACCTTAAATGTCTTTTTGCAAATTTTTCACTTAGTCGTATGCCAAATACAAAGGTCTTATTTTTATTAAGATATAGGTAGATAAACATTTTTCTTTAATAATAGAAAATAGTAAAAATTTTTCTTTCTTTTTTCACTATGTGAATTGGTTAGCGTATTATATAGATATGTAAGAATCATAATTTATCAATTGATTGTCTATATCCTTTAATTTGTTAATGTAATTTAACCTAAAAATTTCCCATGGAGGTAGATATTTACTGAATGCCATTATCTCAATTTTTCAAATTTTTGTCATACATGGTTGCGAAGTTAGAGAGGGGAAAAAAATCACTGTTAAATCCTTTGAAATCCCGTGTCTCACAAAGGAGACGCCATTAATTTGGTACCGAAAACATTACTATATAGAAATTTTTAATTCAATTTTAAAATACCTCCATAACGAAACTGCAATCAATTGGGTCAGTGAGAAAAAATCTTTCATTATCAAGTTTGATCTATGGGAAGTGTAAAGAAAATTAAAACATTTATTTCCTTATTTCTACGAGTACAGGCAATTCAATCACATCTTTCTGTAACATAATATAATTGGTATTAACCTTATGAAGCCTTGTGATATCACTATATTGCCACGTATTTAGTAGAAAAGTAGGTGTTAGGAGCGGTTATTATACTTACGGTAATTATTTTAGTAACACTTCAGGGAGGTTTTATGCACAGCTGGATATTCATTTAACGAATAGTGATTAAATTATGGTTAATTTTTTCTTGAAAATTCTTTTTACTCTAACATTTAACTTTGCACTTTACAATTTTTACTCTAATATTTAATTTATTTAACTTTGTGCTTTAAAATTTTTACTCTAATATTTAACTTATTTAACTTTGTGCTTTAAAATTTTTACTCTAATATTTAACTTATTTAACTTTGTGCTTTAAAATTTTTACTCTAATATTTAACTTATTTAACTTTGAGCTTTAAAATTTTTACTCTAATATTTAACTTATTTAACTTTGAGCTTTAAAATTTTTACTCTAATATTTAACTTATTTAACTTTGTGCTTTAAAATTTTTACTCTAATATTTAACTTATTTAACTTTGTGCTTTACAATTTTTACTCTAATATTTAACTTTGTGCTTTAAAATTTTTACTCTAATATTTAACTTATTTAACTTTGTGCTTTAAAATTTTTACTCTAATATTTAACTTTGTGCTTTAACATTTTTACTCTAATATTTAACTTATTTAACTTTGAGCTTTAAAATTTTTACTCTAATATTTAACTTATTTAACTTTGAGCTTTAAAATTTTTACTATAATATTTAACTTATTTAACTTTGTGCTTTAAAATTTTTACTCTAATATTTAACTTATTTAACTTTGACCTTTAAAATTTTTACTCTAATATTTAACTTATTTAACTTTGTGCTTTACAATTTTTACACTAATATTTAACTTTGTGCTTTAAAATTTTTACTCTAATATTTAACTTATTTAACTTTGTGCTTTAAAATTTTTACTCTAATATTTAACTTTGTGCTTTAAAATTTTTACTCTAATATTTAACTTATTTAACTTTGTGCTTTAAAATTTTTACTCTAATATTTAACTTATTTAACTTTGTGCTTTAAAATTTTTACTCTAATATTTAACTTATTTAACTTTGTGCTTTAAAATTTTTACTCTAATATTTAACTTTGTGCTTTAAAATTTTTACTCTAATATTTAACTTATTTAACTTTGTGCTTTAAAATTTTTACTCTAATATTTAACTTATTTAACTTTGTGCTTTAAAATTTTTACTCTAATATTTAACTTATTTAACTTTGAGCTTTAAAATTTTTACTCTAATATTTAACTTATTTAACTTTGTGCTTTACAATTTTTACTCTAATATTTAACTTTGTGCTTTAAAATTTTTACTCTAATATTTAACTTATTTAACTTTGTGCTTTAAAATTTTTACTCTAATATTTAACTTTGTGCTTTAAAATTTTTACTCTAATATTTAACTTATTTAACTTTGTGCTTTAAAATTTTTACTCTAATATTTAACTTATTTAACTTTGTGCTTTAAAATTTTTACTCTAATATTTAACTTATTTAACTTTGTGCTTTAAAATTTTTACTCTAATATTTAACTTATTTAACTTTGAGCTTTAAAATTTTTACTCTAATATTTAACTTATTTAACTTTGGGCTTTAAAATTTTTACTCTAATATTTAACTTATTTAACTTTGTGCTTTAAAATTTTTACTCTAATATTTAACTTATTTAACTTTGTGCTTTAAAATTTTTACTCTAATATTTAACTTATTTAACTTTGTGCTTTAAAATTTTTACTCTAATATTTAACTTATTTAACTTTGTGCTTTAAAATTTTTACTCTAATATTTAACTTTGTGCTTTAAAATTTTTACTCTAATATTTAACTTATTTAACTTTGTGCTTTAAAATTTTTACTCTAATATTTAACTTTGTGCTTTAAAATTTTTACTCTAATATTTAACTTATTTAACTTTGTGCTTTAAAATTTTTACTCTAATATTTAACTTATTTAACTTTGTGCTTTAAAATTTTTACTCTAATATTTAACTTATTTAACTTTGTGCTTTAAAAGGTTAAACTGAATGAGCTATGAAGCTATGAGATATAGACATGATGAATGTGTAAGCGTTTCAACTTTTCCATTTGGCTACAAAGCCCTAAAAAGTAATATTGTGATGTTGCAACAATGTAATTGGATTGGGAAAAAGTAATAAAACCAATTCATTTTATTCAAATTTATTGATATCTTAATTTAAATATGTTATTAAAAATAATAAACTTCATTTAAACAACAGCAAAATATTTACTATCTTGATACATCACCTATGGTCATATTTTACAAATAGTTATTAAGTATAAAATATATTTTGATTTATAATTATAGTAAAAATAATATTCAATATAATCACCTACAAGAGCAGAATATAAAATGTACACTTAACAGAACAATATAATTATGATTCACAAATAAAATATTAAATTAATTCGAAACTGGTTGTATTGATTTATATTAATTAGTCAATGCATCATTTTATAATATCCTCTTTATTGGAGTCTGGCTCACTTTTTATTTTTACTAATACAAATGAAACTTGACAGTTGAATATTTTGAAAACGAGTCATCGCTTTAATTCCATCACAAGTGTCTTTTAGATATTATGTATCAATATTGATCAACAAATTTTGTTTGTAACAAGGGTCTTTTCAATATTCAGGGGGTTAGAAATTACACATGTAGTAGACATTTGTTTACATAAAAGTTAGAAAATCACAAGACACACAATTAATCTACTTAAAACTTATTTTACAATTAATTTTTCAATTCATCCAAAGCTCAAAAAACACTTAATGACAAAAATTAATGGTTTCTTGTGGGCACAGTCATCTTTACTTGTTTCATAATTTCTATTCATGACTATTTTAGTCAATAATATTGTTCTTTCTACATTTGTATAACTGAATTTTATTTTAGATTTGATTAAGTAAGTACCTTTATTAAATTGACATTTCCATTTTTTTTAATAGGGGGTCACATCAATTGACATAAAAACGAGCGCTTTGCGCCATATAAATTCAGAATAAATAATAACCAGAAAAGTCACCTGCCAACTCCAAGACTACCCTATGTAAATACGGAGTCTTAAAGGAACCTCTCCGCGTTACATATGTTGACCACAATATACTTTATAAATATTAAGCCAACGTATCAACTACCAAACTCTGCATTTGTGTTGCGGGTTCATTGGGGAACCAGGTGGGCACTTATAGTCCTCGGCGAAGTAATCCATGTTGCTGAGAGGTCCAATTACACGGAAACGACCTGGCGAGTGGAAGCCAGTCGTGATGCGGAGTTTAAGAGCTTCTTTGCGATACACCGAGCACCAAGTGTTGGCTGCACTTAGCCAGAACAGCTGTGGGTTTATGATGATATTGGTGGTTAAAAGATGTTTTAATGTAAAACTTACAAGATTTATACCATTTGATTATTTATATTCTAGCACATCATCCAGCATTATAATCTTTATAGACTTTTATTATTGAGTCCTCTGTATCTGTGTATCAGTAATCTGGGCATAGCTTTCAATAGCTTTTACTGCTTGCACAATTAATTTACACGAAATATGTCTAAAAGAACCTGGCATCATTCTAGTACATTCAACAATTCATTAATTATGAATAATAATATGTACCGTTTGATAGACCTATCTAACACATGGTTATGTATATAAAAGGTTTTATTATTCAATTGTCACAAATTCTAAAAATATAATTTTACTTGCATAACATATAGTCTGAATAAAAAAAATAAATAATTTTGATTGTAAACAAAAAAATTGACGAAATAAATGATTGTTTTTTAAATTCAAAGAAAGGAAACTTAATAGTTTCCAAGTATATGACAAGTCTTTATTAAAGCTGTTGGTATTTATATTGAAATATTCATAATTATAAAGAGTATAATTGCCTAAATGTGTTTTTCTAATATTTGACTGACCTGTTTTGGAGAAAATTTTAGCCCTGGCAATCGCTTCTCCTCACCATTGCGCTTGACCCACTCGTTGTAAGCTAAGTAAGCTTCTTTGATTCCACCATTGTCAGCAATGTTTTCGCCTTGAGTGTTTACACCATTCAACTGAAATAAGAGTTATAAATGAAGAAATTCATATCCACTCAAATAAAAAAGTAATATTTTTCTGTATATTACAAATGTTTAACTTCTACTTCTACTATATTTAGATTTTGTTAGTAGACACATTTCTCTTGTATTTGATAGATTCTAAAACTATAGAAATCTGATTTCAAAGATGTTACAGTCAAAAGGGCGAATCTAAACCGCCTTCGACATTTGGATACAAAGATTTTCTACACATCCTATGCTACTGAAAATTTGTCATTTATATGTCCTGAATTAATTTGGATATATAGAGGATTGTAAGTAGGATGTTTTGAGAAACAGATAAACGTAGGAAATGTGGAAGGCGACTAGCCTCAAGTCTGATCATCTCAATGCGATAGTGTAATTACATTAAGCTATACTATTAATTTTTGCAGACTCCATTCTCTCCAAATTCTAAAATATTTAAATAGATTAAGATTGAAAAGGTTTACCACTGTATATAATAGTTAACACTAATATGCTAATAAACATTTTTAATGATTTATATGCATTAAACAAATATTTAAATACATTATCATATCGACAACGATATACTCACGTTCAGGCTGACTTCCTTAGCTGTGTAGTTTGAATACTGATCAATAATGCACTTTGCTTTCTCCAAATATCTAAGTTTCGTTGATTCTTCCCACCAGTCGACCAGATTGCCTTCCTTATCAAATTGGCGACCCTGGTAATCACATATATGTATTAATTTAAGTAAGCAGACAATCTAAAAAGGCAGTAATAAATTGGAACCAATAAAATAATTTGTGAGAAAAATATAGTTTTACAAAAAGTAACGAAATTATTCCAATGAAATATCTTTTCTCGAGATCTTTATACTTCCATTTTTAATCCACAAACTGCACAGTTTGTTGGAGAGATATTTTTCATAGTTAGCATGTTTTCGTCGAATAATATGTAAACATTTTTAATTTTATCGTATTTATCGAACAATATGTAAAAAGTTTTGTAATTTTTTCTAAATACGGAAACTAATTCCAATACATTTTAATTTAATCTTTTTGGCGGTATCAGACGTACATTTCATTAGCAGATTAATTTGTTTTATCATAGATTTTGTCTTCTAAACCGAACCGAATAGAAACTCTATGTAATGTACCAATTCTTTAATTTCTTTATCACTTATGTGTTTCATTTCTTTCACAATAGCACCATTCATTCTGTCAATGAACTAGATATTTATTATTTGTTCCCATTTATATCTTTACCTGATCATCAAAACCATGGGTAATTTCATGTCCAATTACAAAGCCAATAGCTCCGTAGTTCATGTATTTTGGTCGGTTAGCTGAGAAGAATGCCCCTTGTAGGATGCCAGCCGGGAATTCTATAGAAAAATATTGAAAATATAATCAATCTTTTGGCAATGAATAGATATCCCGAATAGAATAATAGACATTACTTCAGAAATAACACATAATGAATCGACAGATACATTTTACACAGCTGATTTTAGTATTAAAAGTTTTATTAAAATTTGGAGTATTTTGAACAAGTTGTGTCATAGTTTCTTTATTTCACATCTACAAGATAATGAAAAATACTAAAGACCTCTTCAGAGAAGCGAACAATATTTTGAATTTTTAAAAAATACATGCAGATATAGCTAACTTTACCTACTGTACAAATCTATCTGACGTTAGTTTCGCAACACGCCACTAGGGAACATTTGTGTGGTCATTTATTAGCAACACGTATATTGTTGCCAATAAATGGCCACAAGTTCTTTTATCATATGACCATATGATAAAAGTCTATTATATCAAGTCTATTATAGATTTTAATCTCCATTAAAACATACTGATCAGTTCACACAAGGTGCTTTTGTAAAATATGCAGGATACAGTGATTTGTTTAGTTATGTAACATAAATTATTACTGGTGAAGAGGATGAGGAAAGACGGAGTAAACATATATTTTCCTTCTGATGCTGCTTAGTGTTAAATCAAAGACTTGACCGCTAAATTACATACAATCCTTTTCAGAATATACATAATATAGGAATGGATTCTAGAGATTCATAGTTATACTAGAAAAAAACTGAAGCGGCAAATTGATCAGGTCATTTTAGGTTAATTTTAATGTCAATATGAAAATAATTATTTACACTAAGATACTGTATTTTTGGCTATGCATAAAGGTATTTAGGTTAGGGTGCTGCTTTGCCATTACACTTGTAGAATGACTATTGATTATCAATATAATCAATAGTCATTAAATAATGAGCCTAAGACATCCTCTAGAATAAGTACAGTGGATGTTTTTCACTGAGAGAAAGTAATAAATAAGAAGTGTGGCTATATTTCATATGTTTATCATAAGCGTACTCACAATTTACTTAAGACAGTTTAAGCTAGTATTATAATAATTTGAAGAGTTTTCTCTTTTCAATAGTTTACTTATTTTGTTTATCTAGAATATTTATCATTTATCTATGAAAATAACTCACGAATGCTGTTTTCCAACGAAGAATAGAAAGCATTAACAACTGCTGGTCTACCGTGATTGACCCAATCGGATTTATTGACAGGCTTACGCAGACGGCTGAAGGAGTAGTCCGTTCCGAAGAGTGTCAGATTGAGAACTGATTCCATCAGCTTATCAGATGACATATCCAACTGTGAAATTTTGTCAATGAGTATATGATTCTCAAACTGAGACCTTTTTAATGGTTTGCCAAATTTGCGGTATCTATGTTATTACTTAATGTAAACTAATCGAAATAAATATTATAAATTTGTGTTCTTCCAGTTTTTATTTCACTTTTTGGTCTTTGCTATAATTTTCCTCGCCTGCATTCCTCTGTTGTTAATTATGATAAGTAGTTAGGTTTTAAATTACATATAGATTTTACTTTGCATATTAAGGTCTGGTGCAGGTTTTACGTTGTTTATGCTACATTTTATCACAGCATATTGATTAGTGAGTTGTGAAAATGTTATGTTTCCAAATTAAATAAGAGTATAAAAAAGAACAACAAACAAGAAAGAACGACAAAAAAGAACGACAAGACAAAAGAAAGAAAGGCTTTCATTTCTGTAAGTCTGATTAGAAAACTATTCATCTATATAAAAAGGGAAAGGCCCTTATAAACAAGGTTTTCATTACCATTATTTCAAAGCTTATTTGCAGCTTCACAATGCAGAGTTATGAATTATGTTAAATAACAAAAATATGAAACTGAAATTTTTTATTTCATTCTTTTCGAAGTAGGTCGCGTAAGGTAAAAGCTATTACTTACATTCTTATAAAAATCTGTTAGTTTGTCAACATCGAGCATTTCTTGAGGGTATGCAATGTGCGCTGTCATGGAATCAGCCTTGGCCAAAGCAGCTTTCCTTGTGGTCTCATCCATCCAGTCTACAGTGAGTAGAATGTGTCTGAATTGAGCCCTGTAATATTTATCAAATTATGACTAAATAATAATTCCTTAAATCATTTGTTTATTTGAAGACTTTTTAGTTTTTAAAATAATGTTGTTAAAATTATTTAGTGTTGAACTGGTAAAGGCATTTTGAACTCGAGTACCAATAATTTTGTATATATCATCGACAAATCCACTTGGATATAAATTTGTTAGTCAGTGAAAATTAACAAAAGGAAAATGACAGTTTATAATTACAAATAAACATTTATGAGTTATACAATGACAAAATTTTAAACAGAGCAGCAATTTAAATTAGATAAAGCATAGATGTAAATTAAATCAATTTGCGTACATTTGTGATGCCATCTATTATTAAATTACTGAAGTAATAATGCCTAGTGTAACATGTATTTTGATTTTTTTTTATGCATGCATATCGAATTTTTTTTGTATAAAAAAAGAAATTAAGTAATTTCACTATTTAACTTCATTTAGACATGTGTAATTATGATATTATCAATCTTTAATTCTTTAAAAGATAATTCTCTGATACACAAATAAACGAAACTAAAGTTTTAAAAGTAAGAACCACTAAAAATTAACAAAGATTAGTCCACTGCACATGCCACAGATGGATACAAGGGATAGTGAGGTAAAGCGTAATGAAATAGAATATAATTGACAATTTATCTTCCAATGTTGAGAAATCTTGAGACGTTTCTTGTGGGGATATGTGAAGTCAGGAGATTACACAGACAAATAGAGCAAACCTTAGAGGCATGACCATTGTGTATTCATGTCATACTCATTTAGTACAAAGGGAATGACTCTTAAAAATCAAACAAGGCACATGTAGAAATAATTTGGGGTCATATGCTTTTTACTATTCGTTTTGTTTAAAAAGAATTCTAATTTCTGTTTCAAAATATTTTCAACGATACTATTGATGCCGTCAAAAAAGACAATGTTTAGTATACATAAATTATCATAATTTTATAACCGAGACACGAGATTTGCACTTACCTAATGTCATTCACCATCTCAAGAGCAGTAGCTTTCGAATCTTCGTTGAAATATTTCTTAATGTATTGTGCGCCAACAGCGAGAGACAAACTGCGAAAGGAATGGAGTCAAGGTTGAGAATGAAACAGTGTTTACATAATATTTGTGTTAGCTAATATAGCTATTTAGTAGAGCGATACATATTCCAATAAGAAATTATTTTGTGAATGGCAAAATGAACACCTTCAACCATTTCACAGTTAATGACGTGGTTTAACAATTGAGAATTTTCACTTGATCAGTCGTCAAGTTGTTTCGTAGAGGTTGAGTAGGAAAAGAATGAGACACCTGCTTAATTACACAATTTTTATTTACTTCATTGGCACTGTGAAGCGTTTTCTTAAGTTTTATAAAATATAGTCCTGGGGAATATATATTTTAGTTTCTTATACAAGTGAACACATTTTTAATTTGATAACAGATATGAAGTAAGTTCAACAATTCAAGAATCACAAATTGGCTTCAACTTATTTTGTAATAATTTATTTGTGGTGTTTTGAAACTCACAGTTTTAATGTCAATGAATAAAGCAAGAAAGACTTATATGGATGTCAATAGGTTTGTGTATAGTACAGCATGCCACTAGTTAAATCGGTGTTTAAATTCGAACAGTCCTAATTTGAAGACATAAAATTCAATCATATTAATGTCAATCAATAGATGCAAAATCTTCACATATAATTTTTAATTGGTATCACCCTAGGTACCTATTTTTAAATTTTACAAATTTAAAAATAGGTATCTTATAAAGATACCTATTTTTAAATTTGTAAAATTTGTAATAAATTTGTAAAATCTATCTATATATCACAAGGTAGGCAATATATAGTACAATTACATGGACCAAGTATCATAAAATTTTCTGTCTCTAATTAAGAATTTAGTATGAACTATTATTAAAGAAATTCATAATTTACCTTCCACTGACAGTATCGGCACATTCCTTCCAGCGGCTTTCTCGCTCGGTCTTGCCAGTGAGTGCTGTCGCGAACTGTAGCTGTCTCTTTCTCAACTCCTCAGTCAAGTATGATACTGATGCTGACACCACACGCCACATTACATAATTAGCTTGTACTCGTTTCGGTGTTTTGGCCAATAATTCCTAGAATTTTATTAATGTAGATAATTTGATATAAGTACAAGAATAGTCTTTAAAATATAAACAATTCAAATAAATATAAATAATTCTGTAAAAATTTCCACTTATACTTTTAAATGGAGGAAAGTGTATAGTGTATAACATCCTCTTACCTGAAACATTTTAACGTATACAATGTTGGAACCAATTTTAAAACCGAACTGAAGTAGACCTAGGGCTTTACAAGTGTTAAGTTAGAACAAGCTTGGCATAAACAATATATTGAAAGACTTATAAAAGTGATTAAAAAAAATGTTATGATATAAAAATATTGTTTAGTTATAATTATTATGCAGGAAAATTTGATAAACTGTAACAGATATAAGAATATTATTTTATAAAAAGTACTTAATTTACTTACTGTAAGAACAAATATAACATAAATTTGATAGATGATTTACCTCAAGATCTGTGATATATTTAGGTACATTAACGATGGCCATCTCGTCTTCATTTATTATCACATGCGGGGCCAGTAGAGTGTTGATGTATGTCAACCAAGGAATGCTGGAATATAAAAATATAAGGAATTTATGTATGCGTTTCAGTATCCAAATGCAAATGAAACTCTATTTATAAAAGTAATACTAAAAACATAAAAAAAATTAACAAAAATTTACAAAAATAAATTATGTTGCTTCATTGTTTCAAAATGTTCGGAATATGCATAATTGATTTCTTATATCCATCCATAATATGTTCATTCTGAAAAGAGTTAGGTAAATTACTACCATGAAAAAACAATACAAAAAAGGTTTATTGTTTAAAGGCGGTGACCCAAGAGTAACTTAACCATCATTATTTTTCTCATGACATAAATTATAGGCTATTACATGTAACTGGTAGCCATCAACGAGTTACGTTCATAATCTTCAGTCATCTCACTTCTTTATATTTTTTGTAATTATTAACAATAACAAAAACAGTTAAGCCACTGAAAAATATCCCGTATCACCGTATGCAGTTAAATAGAAGAGTTTCAGTCAAATGTACGTAACCTGATTCCAGTGTCAATGGTTGTATGTGTGAACATCAATAGCATAAAAACAGAACAAAATTTGGATCTCATTCCAATCAGAAAATTTTTAATGCATTATATTTTTGTATGTGAAACTATGTCACATGAAGTTTTAAATGTGCTTATATTTAAGAGGCTGACCAGGCCTTCATATTTCTGAAATGATATGGTGTTACAGTAGCATAAAAGAGCAATGCAACTCCATCTAAATATGAGATGATGTGAATGCAAAGATGGGTAGAAACTAATTATTGATTAAAATATGTGAAATGATAACTGAGTATGAAATAGGGTTTAAGAAAGTGTAGCGAACTTGAAACAATTTAGAATAGTTCATTTACTGTGAGAAACTGAAGGGTTAAAAGACATAATTGGATTATATCCAGAGTTTAATATAAAAAGGTACTTGCCACAATGCTTAATTGTCAGCAAACTTATGTAAAGTAGGGATAGAGCAGTTACCAGTTTAGTGTGAAATGTGCCATCATTAAGGCATGTAACATCAGACCGCGTCCTATTAATGTGACAAGTAAAAATTAATAACAAGTGTAAATTTTTGAGTACCTGGGATATTTCTCTTGCAGAGTTTTCACAGACATGGGATTGTAGAGGTTTGTTGCATTACGTCTTTTCTCTTGAGGCAATGAGATCTGCAATGAATAATTAAAAGAAGCTATGAAATTGAACAATTTTACACAAAATTGCTGTTTTTAAATTTGTTATTTTACTGTTGATGTTTTCTCATTGTTAGAGCATTTGTACTTAAACTTATGCTAAAATATTAGAAATATTCCAAATTCCACCTTCCAGGGACCTTTCCTTAGCAATTTTGGTAATTGCTTGTTTGATATACCTAAATTGAAACCCCCAAGCTACACTTTAGTTTTTAAACTTTACTGAGAAAACTTATTTATTGTATACTGTCATTACTGCTTTAGGATGATCCTTTAAATTTGTTTTTTGTATTATATCTCAGATTTGTGAAAAGTAAAACTTACATTTGCAAGTTTCATTTCAAATTCCAAAGATTCTTTCAGCTCTTTCTGTGCTCTGTCACGGTTTGCACCGAGAATGACCGAAATATCCACCATGTATTCATAGTAAGCAGTTACCAGGCGATCGGTAATTCCACGATTCAAATATTCACGGCTCAATCCCAACGAGGCCTGGTCCAGCTGTTGATTGGATGGATAGGTAGTCATTTTAAAAATAGTTACAAAATACAGTATTAATCATTTTGTCAAATAGAACAACTTATTGGATGTATACGTTTTTACTATAATTTATGCAGTTTTGCGTAATACATACAAAAAATTTTAAAATAAACAATCGCAGAATATTAAACTGTGTACATAGAATAATTTCGCAATGGCTTTAAAAAAATTCGCTGTCTATAAAGTAGTTGTATTAACAACATGCTAACTACAAACAAGATATAATGGAAATTTGAAGACATGTATGTTCTAATATTTGCAGTGTTTAACATAAAATAAAAATAGGTAATTTTGTATTTTTTGTCAGTTAAACAATTCTAATTTTCATATCACATATAGTTAACTTACATCAATGACTCTGTTTGTGGAGTTTTTCACATCAACGCCGATGGAAAAATCAATGAAGTAATCCACAGAATACCCAGCAGATCTGAATTTGTAAACAGAATCGATCCAGTGGAAGGAGTTTTCATCCCAGCTGTCTCCATCTAGTAAGGGCCATCCACCGAGGTGCCGTAACATTGAAATGAGAGGAACTGTGCCACGATCCTCGATAAGGGCTGCAAAATCAATATTAGCTATCTATACAGAAATTAGAATAATATTGCTTAAGCTACCTTGAAACTATTTGTTCGTGAAAGACAATTATTAAATTTATCGGTGTTCCCATTTTAGACTTTGGATTGCAGAAAACAAGTTGTTTAGTATAACTTTTATTTGTTAGGAGAATTTATGTTTTAGTAAAGGTTTTGTTTAGAGTAAAAGTAATAAATGCCATTTAACATTTTTTCTTCATGTTTATTCATTTTTTTCTTCTAAGTATCACAACTGCTGTGTCCCTATAGCTATATATATATAAAAATCATCTTAACTAGATTAATATTACGACTCTCTTTTAAATATATGTACCTATACAACTGACACTTTCTTTATAAATTTTTAATTGTTTATTCCATATAATCTATATGAAAAAAATTTCCAATTAATTTACAAGTTAAGTTATTGATAATCAAACAAGACAGATGTTAGCTTCAAAACAAATTATTTTGTTAATTGTTATATTTCAAATATAGTGCTAATTAAAAGCTACAAATAAATCATTTCCGTTTGGAACAATGGAAATGATTTATTTGTACGGATGGTCTACGGATTGTACGGATGGATTACAATGGAAATATGATCAGAGTTGAAATGAAATTGAGTAAAATGTTGGTATACCGTATTTTTGTAAACTTTTGATATGGTGTTGTCAGATATTTGGTGTTTGTGACATTTTGTTTATGATGGTAGAAATTTTTGAAAATACCTAAATACGTAAAAAGTAATTGGATATAGTGACATTTACTCTTCAAAAAAAAGATTTCTTGAGATGAGCTACAAATTAAACAAAATATATAGTTTGTTTGTTTTTCACATTTCCAAAATTCTTCTATTATCATCTTGAATTGAAGAAATTTTTCATATATGATTAATAATAAAGAAATGGAATATTAAAACTCTTTTCTAATAATAGCAATTATAAGAAAATTACTTTAATTATAAAGCTTATAAATCTATACATCAATTCCTATAAAGCATCAAAACATATTAATTTCATTGCACGTTATTTGCGCCTATAATTATCGTCATAAACAAAGTAAAACATAGTTATACAAGTGATTGATATGCATAACACTTTGAAATTAAGACAGTCACTTTCAAACTTTCACAATCATTAAAACGAACGGAACGAATCTGACAGCAGACATTTGTACATGATTTGTTGACAAAAAGTGATATAAAACATTTTGAATTAATAATGATTCAAAGAAATGGTTAAAAGAACAAATAGAA
This sequence comes from Druceiella hillmani, assembly GCA_039881145.1. NCBI lineage: Eukaryota > Metazoa > Arthropoda > Insecta > Lepidoptera > Hepialidae > Druceiella > Druceiella hillmani. The sequence continues at coordinate 40,666,666 of JAYKKI010000011.1, forward strand.
AATTTTTCTTTCACTAGATTGTATTTGCTGTAGATTGGAGATTTCTTTTGCTTCCAATTATCAGATGTTTTTTATTGTTTTATATTCATAAAATTAGTAAAAACTATAATGAACATTGTCATCTATCTGACTGCAACAGAGGTTCCCACAGATTTTAAGACATTATGGTACTTTTTTAAATGCTACATTTTTTTAAATATACTTCATTAATTTTTCCCTATTCTTTTATTTTATGCATTAAAACTAATTCAACAAATCTTTTGTCATATTTTTTTCCACTACATTTAGTTCTTACCTTATGTGTAATTCCTATCATGTATATGTAATCTTATAGTTTTTGTTTGCAACTTCTTCCGAAAAGATAAGTAAAAATAATTTTAAATAATAGAAGAAACTCCATAATTATAACTCACTTCTATTCATGCAGGCTTGGTAGAAAGTCTTGGCTAACAAAAAAGGTTTTGGCTCATTTGCAGCAATTGGCTCATCAAGCAAAGTCCTTATCTGTTCCTGTAACTTGTCTTGAATGATGGAAAAGGTGTTTACAGAAGCCTTATCATCCGGAATTCGGGTATTCCTATCGAACTGACCACAAGCGAATTCGTAGAAATCATCACATGGATCAACAGTGTCATCCATGTAAGATAGAAGTCTTGAAGCTGAAACAAATATTTATATTAAATTTATGGTATGCTACAATTTAAAGCATAATAGTCCTTGATCTTATCATAAATAACCTATTGTGTACTTGAAATAAAATTGAGAGATATAACGAACATGTCACTAATATAATGGTTTTCCATGTTATATTACCTTGGTTAAACCACAAACATTGTCAATTAAACAAAAGTATGTAGCTTAAGTATTAAAACAATTATACCAAGTACTCTGTCTTCATTTGAGTGATTTATTGCACATTTGTGCACAAAATCTGAGACATTTTATTAAATAAATTCATGTAATTAAATTTTTCATAAAAAAGGAAGTTTCTTAATAAAGCAACTGCCTTTTTTTACTGTTTGCCTGCATAGATTTGCAATTAAAGCAATCGTATTTACATCCATGTTTTAGGCCCTCGACACATGTGAGTTCTAGTGATTTAATGTTTACATTGCGACCTCTATTGGCATGTTGATTGTTGTATTAAATTATTATTATTGAGTGAAATACGGTTTTTCATCCTGCGTAAATTAGTACGCATTAAATTTAATCACGAACTGTATCAATACCAAGTTTCATGATAATCTGTTCAACCTTTTTGGTTTGATTGAGTAACAAATATGCATACACCTTTCGTGATATTAATATTCCATGTTAGCGAATCTGTGGGTGTCTGTATGTTACGCCACTACAAGAATTATACATGTGCAAAGGTAGCAATTCGTTGCTTGGTTATAGTGTTATTAGATAATAAGCTTTTGGATTTATAATATTATTAGAGATAAGGAAATTATATGACTGTTGAAGTTATATCATTCTTAGGTAGGTAGGTGTTTGTTTTTATATATAACAATATATAAATCTGTTGGAAAAAATCAACAAGTTATCTCACCTGTATGTACACAGCCGGGGGAGTAACAGATATTTTCATCGGCTTTAACGTAACTGTTATTAACGGCAATAATAGCGGGCTGGTGATAGTGGTTTAATGCTTCGGCAATGCTTCCACCATTATCTAAAGAAATATATAAAACAAAATTGTAAAGTATAAATTGTACTATATTATCGTTGATAAAACACACATTTTATTACAAATATCGCGAGCAATAATGTGTTACAAGATGATTATACATTTGCTTATAATTATAAATCAATCTTTAGGTACGCAAAGCATTTTTTATATTGAATAATTATTTATGTTAATATTGTTAGTAGCATATTGTACAACGCTAAACAATAATAAATCGCTTTTATGTCTTTATAAGGTTTTTATTGTATTATACCATATTATAGATGAAATAAAAATATTAGTAAGTTTATTATTTGTTTAGCTTCTGTAAAATAAGAATAAAAGACAACATATTATATACTTTTAAATATCAAAATCCTGAAATAAATTTCATGCTTTATATTATTACTATTCGAGGCATGTTTACAAACTTTGTTTATTGATTGAAAAGACTTCTAACTAGGTGTAAAATGTAGTTTCTCGACAACGATAACAATGTTCTTATAAACATTGGATCTTTCACTAGATATAAAAAATTGGCGTTAAAATAAAACAACGGTGTTGCGGGTTGCCAAATATAAATTAAATATCCCAAAGTGTTTCTCAATCTATTTCTCAAACTTGTATTCGACGAATATTTTTTCGCCGTATGGGCGTACCGAGCCGTGACTCGACCAAAAAATTAAATTTTACGGTATTGCATATTATTATCAACAACCGAAAGTTTCTAAGTGATTTCTAATCGCTGTAATCGATACTTACGTTATTTTTACTAAAATCGCAACCATTAAAGAAACTTTTGTTTGAAGTAGATTTAAAAAAAAGATAAATATTGAAAAGTCAGGTTGTACGAGATGTAAGAGAGAACTTGTACCTCGGTGTGTACGAGTTGTAAGAGAGTAGTTGTACCTCGGTGTACAATGGTTATTATTAATTATAATTGACGCAATCAACTAATAAATGGCACATATTCATTCGTAATATATTGCTTTGTTCATGTTAATTATATATACTGTTTAATGCAAATCGATTTCCATTAATATAAACGACTTCGATTAAAATATTTATTAAGTACACGTGTTATTGTTATTGCGGTGAATCTTTGTATACGCTCGACTATTACATAAATTCCATCCATGACCGTAAACGAGATGACTTGTTTACTTTAACCGGACATTATGATAATAAAATTAATTTTAATTATATGCTACGCTAGCCAATTACGTTGCGATATATATATATATATATATATATATATATATATATATATATATATATATATATATATATATATATATATGGATAGTATTATTATATTAAATTAATATAATATCTTATCATTATCAAATACTTTCCGTTTAAAGTTACGAAACATGAATAATGGCAACATTTAGGTGCAAAGTATAAACTATTGCGAATATAATTGGTCATATGAGCAAATACGACGTTTCAAATTAGCATATATATTCTATGTGATAAATAACAAATAAATACTATAAACCTACGTACGTACGTCGATGTCGTTTACAACGTTCTTTATAAACATTCAGAAGATTTTGAAATGTATCAGCAAAATAAATCAATGTATAGACTAGCTTTATATAGAATTCAATACTTGCTGTATTCTTATAGACTTGCACTTATACATATTCTTAAAAGCCAGTGCCAAACGTACCTACATATTTACTTAAAGTGTTATACATGTGCAATTGTAAAAATAACTGAAAACAATAATGTGTAAGACGGGAAAAAACGCACACAGCCATTCAAATAAACACTATTCTAATTAGTGATAGCTCATGAACATGCAACTTCATAGATTCATGCCTGAAATAGTAAATTATAAAAAATAAAAATATTATGACCCAGCCATAATATTTTATTTTTTATAATTTATATTGCGTTAATTCATCATTAATTAATTCATCATTAGTTAATTCAGCATCTCGTTATATTGCGTTAATTAATATTGAGTGCATGGAGGAACACAGATGAATGTGTGCACTCTTGTTTACTTCACATAAACTATAACTTCGTCCTCTCGTCGGACTAGGAGCATAAAACGATATTAAAATCAAGATCAAGGCTTATCAAACTTAATGATCCAATAATGCAAAAAAATGCATGGACAAAGGCAATTCTTGTCAAGAAGTAATATGTGTCCAACAGTGCCCATTTCGGTTATTATTCCAAAGATGAATGCACAGTTATAACTCTTTTACGTCACAAGTTTTCTATAAAGAAACAATATTCCATTAATGAAAAAATTATCTATCGATTATAAAGCCCATCTAACAATATATACAGAAGTATTGTACTAAAATTAATAATGAAAGGAGAACGATGAATAAATCATCGTTCTGCTGTGTTGTAGAACACCAAAAATTAATGGTGTTTCGTGTGTAGAACACCTAAAATGAATGGTGTTCTTTCTATGGTTTTATTTATAGAGACTTATTTAACTATTCGAATAACACCAATTACCATAGTTATAAAAGAATATCCATCACAACTTTGCCAGTGCGTATCTCGGCATTTTTATGGCCAGAATCGTCATGATTGGTCATAATAATAAAACATCAGGAAACAGGAAGAAGAGAAAAGTTATACGTTGATTTTCTTGAATATAAAAAAGCAAAGTATTTTGACTTTAAACGTTTAAAGGCACCATACGCAATCTGCCTATGAGCCAGTTACAATAAAATGACTAATATATTTACGAGTATAAAGAGTAATATATACATTCGATAGGCATAAGAATACTATGCAAATTGTGAGAATTATATTAGACGTTCGAAATATAAAAGACATTAACCCTTCAGAGCTTTTGGTAAGCGCAGTTCGCGAAAAATCACAAAAATTTAAACGCAGTGATTCAATTGACGGGACAGTACGGTTCGGTAGAAAGGCCACTTGTCACGACCCCTTGTGACACGTCACGCTGCGGAAGTCACCTTTTGTCGACGTCGTACTATTGTATGCTAATCGCAGTCTTCGATATTGGCCTCTGTTGGATGATACGCTAGGCGTTTAATGCGGTTGTACATCACATCTTCACATATTTTAGTTATTTCAAAGGGCTTTTCCAACGTGCAATGTTTTTTTTTTTCAAAAATGATTAAAGCAATTAATAGCATCATTTTTAAATTTTATAGGTCGTTACTGTAACCGCAAATTTTGGTTCTATATGGATCATAATTATTTAGAGTTTATCGTTATCAAAACCGGTTCAGGATATATTTAAAAACCAATATCATTGCAGCAAATTAAGTTGGTCTTAAAACCGAACACAAAATTGATCCGTTGACAATATACCTTATTTTTATAAATAACTATAGACAAAAGTTTTAAAAAAATGTAAAAAATGAAGGAGATTTTAGTTTATGCTATTAAAATAAATATTTGTAGTAATATTTCAATTAACGTATAATGTATCCCATACGATTACTTCCGTATCCTTACGTGACGATACTCTCAATAAATTTATTAGCATAAAGGAACACAAACATTTTAAGGACATAAGCGACATTTTCCGGTATGGCGTCCTCGATACATCTTGAAATCACATTTACACGGGCAAGATAAGACTTATTATACGTTCAATGGTTCCGCCGCCAAGGCTGACCCTATATACATATATATATTAATAATGTATATAATCGAAGCATTAAGTAGTTTAACTGAAGAGAAAACGTTATAACCATCACGCGGTTAACATTCAAACTTGGTTACAAACGGGAAGTTATTATAACTTACTGTTTGCGACAGGTAATAAATAATAGCGCCATGAAAATACACATTTATTGAAAATAAATTGTATAAACCAATTGTATTTATAACCTTTGGACATCAACTGATTGATATAATGCTTATTTTCACTAAATCGTTTTGCTTAATAACGATTTCCAAACAAAGACAACACGCTTAACGCTAACTGGCAACACGCTTAACGCTAACCCGCCATTATCCCGTGGTCGTTTTTTAAATTAACTACTCGCCTAAATTAGCAAAATGGTGCAACGCAACTTTTACACGATTTTAGTTCGATAGAGTATTGCTAATAGCAAATAGTCTACCAATTCTTTATTGAAATAGGTATGTGCATAATAACCGATTTTTCTCCTTACGTAAATTGCGATATAATAGCAACACAGAAATATGTTACAAGTTTACGTACTATGCTTCAATAGTTTCATAATACGCGCAAAAGTGCGGGAAAAGCGATGTGAGAGCGACGCAACCATATTGAAATGTGCAAGTTTATTTACAAACGAATTATTTCTTTTAGAAAATAAGTGTTACAATTATAGCACAAGCGCAGTTATTTTATTTCATATCGATATGACAGTGAAACAGTTTAGTGGATATTTGTAGTTTCAATTTTGTAACCATTAATGTCTTCGGCATATGGACGTGTAAAGTGAAATCGGTGCGTTCTTTACGTCACTTTTGTAGCTGGAACATTGTGTGTGATATATATTTACGTATTAATATGTACTTAATTTTGTTTTGAGGTTTAGTTTACAGCACTTTTAAGTCACCGTATATTGTTACGTGTCAATAATTATTTACATTTATGTTTTGCAATATTTCCTGCACGTCGCATTACGGTTAATAATTCATAAAATAATTATTTTTATATTATTGTAGGCATAATACTTTTTATGATTCCATGATAAAGCAAGAAATTCTTATAACTTCCTTATGTCCGTCCGTCCATCCAACTGTGACAGCCTCAAAGTTTCTATAGTTACATGTAATTTGTAACTAAATCTCAATTAATATGGAGCAAAATATGAATGGAAACGAATTGTGTTTTGTTTGGACTTCTCAAACAAAACGTTTCCGTTATTTGTCGCAATTTAATTTTAAAACGGTAAATTTAAACGTCTATGTCAACGTTTTATTGTTTATTATTATACAGCTTTTCTAACATTTTTAGCTTCCCCTAATAAAACACTGTCCGGGACGGGCAGTGTTTTGTTAGGGGTTACAAATTTGTTTTGTCACAACCACACAGTTAGTATAATTTAGACCTACTTATATGTAATTTACTTACAAGAAGTAGGTTACATGTAATTTTGCCTGTAGCTACTTTATATATAGATCGATCACTTTTCATTTTTAAGCACCATTTGAAATATAGAAATATTAAGCTTCGAATTGGTGTGAAATGTGCTCCGCCCCATTTAATTCCAGTGGTTGGAAACTGTTTTGAAAAATCTCAAAAAATGTATTTGAAGCTTGCATCAAGAAAAATGTTTTTATTTTTAAGTATTAAAGACACCTAAGATGATATTTTTAAATATTGTCATCTAGTCACATTGAATATAATTTTTTTTCATCCATAATAAAATTATTATATTTTTCAATCCTATTATAAATTTAAAATGCGCCGCAGAAAACATTAACATTTCGTGATATATATTTCGATACGATATAAAATAATATTAATTAAAGGAAAAAATTATATTTTTCGTACTAAGAAAACATGAACTGAATCAAAGCAACTCTATTACGGTGAGCAAAAAAGATGGTAAAGAAGATGGTACAGTATCATATTCTTTTAAGATCATGTATTAAAAAAAGAACAAAAAGTTTTTAAAATTGATTCGGTGCCTTTTTCAGTCAGTTTTCCTGTCTCTCAGAGTCTCGTTTGTAGTTTATTGCCATATGTCTTTCACATATAAAATTCTTTATGTAAAAAATTTTCTTCATCGAATATTAAAAGCTTAATTGAGATATCCAAAATTATTTATATATTCATTTGTTCTAAACTGTAATCTATAATTACTTCGTTGATTTTTTTTATTTATTTTTATCTTGAAGGTTTTTAAAAGAAGTTTAGTTTAGAAATAAAAACAATCGATTTATGTACTGAATGTAGACGATAAAATCATTAGATAAAAATTGTTGCGTTGCGTTCTTGAAATTGATATTTCGTTTTCGTTAATTTTTGTTTTTAAATACTTCAGAAAATAGGTATTTGTTTGCTGTTTTATCATATTTTATACGTACTTACATGAAACTTCTTAATATAAAAATCTTATTTCAAATCGATTAGAAAATCATTAGACGTACCGAAGGCGTCGACACAGACAAATAGTTATTTATTTTAATTCAATAATCTGTGGTATTAGTTGAATACGCCGAACTGGGCTGAATCTTGACTGTCCTTATACAGTATTAACTGCTGCTTATTATACTTACAAAACAAATTTCGTACTTTATATGTTAATTTTTTTAAATATTTATTTTTATTCATATTTCTAGGCTTATGAAATACCTTATTTGGTCGCTATTCAACCTCTCACATGTACTAGAAATAGTGAAATAAAATAAATCATTTTACATCATTTCAAATTTATATGTATTTTGTTTTGAAACATGATACAGATTGAACAAAACAGCGATCTACTTCATGTCGTCAAGTATTTGTTCTGCACTTCTATCATAATCTCCATCTTATCTCTTCACGACGAGTGTACTACTAATATCATTTGAAATGGAATTAAATAATTGTTGACATTTTTCATAGTCATTGTCTTCTGCATTTAAGGTTTTCTACACGGTGATGTTTTCTACATGTTAGACACATGTTTATCTAATTCAGATACCGTGTTCATTTTTAAGACTTATTTAAATTTTAAATTTCTATACATTCCCTTATTTTTACCTAAATAAGATCATGTTGCAGTAAACATTTTCATCAAGACACGAACCTATGTGAAAGTATTTATATTTACAAGAGTATCAATTATTTGTTGTCCTATATTAAGCGAACAACGGTAATTAAATGCAAGATTAAATGGAGATTTAATATGTTTATTTAGATACAGCATCGCGTTACCATGCATGTTTTTCAAAGGAAGTTTTAATGTTTTCGTGATATCGGATTGCAACATAACGTCAGGCACAGAGGCATAGACAATTGTGTGAACAGATATCGTCGTACAAGTAGGTAAATGAGGGCGTAAATTTTCCTCTCTACAATTGTATATTGCATTGGTCACTTTGTATAATGGTACTACGAAATGCAACAAAACAAAACGAATAAAATTTATAGGTAACCTTACATCACCTCCTTACCAGCTTTTTGTGGTCAGAATAATAATGGCGTCAAAATGGACAATGAGCGGTAAAGTGTAGTGAGGTGAGCGTGCAACACTAGAGCCTCGAGCCGCGCGGCCTGCGGCCGAACTAATCTTGCAACACTTCCGCTTGGACCGGGCGGCATATTGTCATAGGATCACATGATTTGCACGGCCATTACCGCCAACTCGCTGTAATCATTGGTCTGTAGAGTGTTTACGTGCACGTTTACGCCTCCATAAACTAGTTGTATTATCGTACCAGGACAATGGGCGCATGTGTGCATCTTATAACTAGGCAACGTACGTACTTGACAAACGACAAGAAATTAGTTATTTCCTGTTTCACGTTACGCCATTTTGTTACAGTCTACGATTTTTGTGACATTTTTCTTTATCCATTTGGATAGTGCTTTATTTGTCTGTGCAATGACAATAATTAAGCACTTCGAAAGTCTTCGGCCAATATTTCTTTGCATGGGAGGCCGTCCGTTCTGCATCGATGAAAATAACTGGTTTCTAATACGATATCGTGCACTTTTTATGACGACGACGCAACTATGAATATTTTTTAAACTCTTTAAGTAGGTAGCGTTTTGAATTGTACTAGACCGCATAAAAACTATTCATTTATACTTGTAGTTTAATTTCGTAATGTGGTTGCGATCAAAGGTAACCAAAACGCATTAAGCGTAATGCAAATATCTTTATGAAGCAAATGTAAGCCTGTGAACGATATCAAATTTTTTTTATAATAATTGAGGCTTATAGTTATTGTTTTTGAAACCAATGCAATGTAATTTGAATCCAGTTTTATAATTTAATCGATCCCATGTTTATTAATTAAAAATTAGTCAATATAGGCACCGTGTGAGATACTATCAACGCAAGCTGCGGTAAATTTATAAAATAATTTTTTGGTTACACGCGTGAAGTTCCTGTATAGTGAACATATAGTAATCAATCAAAATTATTTATAATGTCTAATTACGGTATAGTGTGTTCCATAAATACATTTTAATAATCAGTAAAAACAATCATCGTTTAGATTTTCAAAAATCGAATCTCATACTCACTCGTAACGTAACCTCTTTACATTTAATGACTTTATTTAGGGTTGCCATCCGTCTTCTTGTCTCTACATTTTCCTCTTTTTAAGAGTGCCTATGATCGTCCGGGGGGAATTTTTAAATGAATCCTAGTTTTAAAAGAAGAAATTTTCTACCATTCACATATTAATAATCCGTGAAAAAAATTTAAAAAAATCAGGAACTATTAAATTTTAAGACAGGTATAAATTTATAACGTTTTGCCAGGAATTTTAAAACTCATAGGAGTCATGAAACTAGACATTTTAACACGTTATCTAGTCAGAATATTATAATAATAAAATAAGATCCGTATGCGACCATAATTTAAAAACCACCAACTTTGAAAATGAAATCAACAGTGAATATACTGTTGATTTCGTTTTTAAAGTTTGTTACTATTAATGTCACCTCTTGTTTTCAGTTTCAGAGTTTCAATTAAAGACTTAAATTGTTATTAATTTTATGTATTGTTTTGGAATTTATTGCTTTGTATGTAACTGTACGTCTTATTATTATATAATCATTACCTTTTGTTTTAGATCAGTATAGCAAATATGGTTTGATTAAGACAAAATAATTGTTATTAGTTTCTTTAATAATTTAAGTGTCCCGAGATACGAATGAAATTACCGTCGTTTTTAGCTCTTCTGTATTTTTCTGAAAGGTAATATATCTTGTTGATAAATATGTGACAAAAAGTTCTTATTTCTCTCGTTTTCAAGCGACCTCTATGTTTCTTGCACGGTCCCGAATACCGTGGAACGAGAAATGTAGAAATTTAAAAACACATTTTCAGATATAACTGATGATGTGAGAATATTAAGCACGTTTTGTTAATATTTAATTCCTAAAAAAGAATACGGAAACTTCAGTTTTGCTCTACTGACAACATTGCTTTGAAGCGTTCTTTTTTCAAATTAGCTTACTATAATGGATTTAATTTGCCGCGCACACTGCGGGAAATAAATTATACTAGCGTGACCCGTGCGAAGTCTTCGCATTATTTATTCCATTATGAAGTTCAGATGACAGATCAAACAAATATTTTACTAAAATTGACATATAGAGGCGCAAGTATCAAAAGCATTGAGCTAAAGCGCCACTTTATTTATACGTGAGTGGATTTGAAATTAAACAAAAATTTTACCGACCGTCAATCATATTGACGTTGAGTCGTTAGATGGCAGCATTGCTATTTTGTGTATATAATTTTAATAATTAATTAATTTGCAAAAACAATAGCAATAATACATTTTTAGTTGTGGATGCCGGTATAGCAAGCAATTATCTATAAAATGATATATAATTTATGTGGATTAGTTGTGAGGTTTTTTCTAAAAAGGGAGAGTAACATCTTAACATTAGCGTATTAATATATATGATGATGATGATATGATGATTCCGTGGTTATTTGCATAAGTTCTCTGTATTTCTAATTAATTACCGAGTTACCACTTTTTCAGAACAGTAACGTAAAATTAAATATCATTGTGCTTAGTGATAAATATAAGAAAAAAAATGCTAAGAAATAAATACGTCAACATTCTCTTATCAACTGACTGTTTTTGTACGTCTTGACGGTTACATAATATTTTTACAGACGACGCTAGCGCAGGTAAATTGTATTGAACTTGATAATTTATAATCCATTAGAAATTTTGCTTCATTTAATACAATCATCCATTAGACAATAAATAATCATCCATTAGAAATTTTGCTTCATTTAGTATAATTGTTCATTAGAAATTTTGCTTCATTTAGTATATCATCCATTAGACAGTGTATAATCATACACTAGAAATTTTGCTTCATTTAGTATAATCATCCATTAGACAGTGCTAGTTCATTATAAAGGACCAGCTCATTAAAAATTATCATCGCACTAAATTATAATGCTGTGGATAGTTCATGTTGCTGAAGTGATACCTGATGTAGTAGTTCCGATGACCTTTTGCTGTATTAGGACGATGATCGTCAAGGCTATGGCTAGCGAGACAGCAGCAATGCCGACAGCTCCTGTGATTATTGTTAGTCGTCTCTCCAGGCTAGTCCGCCGACGCCACCAGCCTGGATGTCTGTAGAGGAGAAAAGAGCATCATGTTAAATATATTTGTATTCAGTTTAGGTATGTTCCGTGTTACAGGGTAAAAAGACAGTTCGATTTCAATGAAACGTTAAATTATGTATGCTGTTACTGCGCATGGCACGAGGTCGATTTTTTGGTTATTATATGACAAAAGAATACAACAAAAAATGCCACTTAAGAATTCACCTAACCTAATTTGTTTTACCTTTTACTATAGCTGAAATACAATATGCGGAAACAATTCGCTGTAACAATGTAAAATAGATCAAACAAATTCGTAGTAAGTTTGGTTTAATTATTTTTTTCTTCTACCTTAGAAGTATGTTCGTCCCAAAAAGGGTTCTATAAAACACGCAAACTGACGAACGCACTTACGGGTCAGTTTATTTTGTGGGGTCAATTTATTAATGCATTTGATCATTTTAAATAGTGTTAATCAAGTCACGTAAAAATGGTGGGCCAGTGTTGCGTAGCGTAAAGAAACGTGTTGTGGATTTGAATGTATCAGATTAGACAAATATATTATAGATTTTTAGTTAAAATATTTACGTAATATGGTTCTGGGCAGGAGTCAGCACAGGCAATAATTTGAGACAACATGACATAAAAATATTTATTGTCAACAATTGTAAGACTTAATTTTGTTGTTGCATACGTAAAAAATACTTTATTCATAAACTAAAAACAAACATTCCCGTAGACAAAGTTGCTTACAATCCACTGCTACTAATCTCATAATATCACCAGTAAAGTAATATTTTTAAACTTTCATCGTGACCGGACGTTGACTCATAATCGATTAATGACGCATCGCATTCAACAGTCAGAGAGTAATTGTTTAATCTCTCATCATTTGTATGTAATTAAATATCCATAATCATAATAAACGATGCTAGTGTACACGACTCAAGGCACTAGTACATAAATATAGGACGAGTTTGGCAGTTGGCAATGTAAAGTGGAAATGTGTCTAGCAGTTAAGATTGGTAACAGATAAACTAGGCAACGGATAGCAGATTCCACCTAAATTTATATTATTATTTTAACACACCATCTGGTGACACCACGTTTGTATAACGTGAAAAGTATATGGCAAATGCCGGTGCGTTTATTTATATATATTTTCGAAATTTGCCATGACTGAAAATTCGAAAAACGACCCTTGAAGTGATGTGATCATAGATATATTGGGTAGTTCTTAACATTTTAATCTAGAAATGCATAATAAGAAACTTGCAAAACAATTAAATTTGCAAAAATAAACAAAGAAATATATTTACAAAAATCGAAACTAATTTTTGTTTTCAATCAACAGGAGAAAACGCCAAATTAGAGATGTTTAAAAATAGGCGACCAAAGTATAATGTTAATTTTTATATTTTCACGATTTACTGAATTAAAATGGAAAGACGCGTTATTAATCCGCGTAGATTCGAGAAACCTGCTTAGTGGTAAAAAATAAATTTTTTCACGTCTTTCTTCTTATTTTTAGAATATGAAGATGAACAAATTTACCCGGTTAATAAGGTTATGTTTAAGTATTTTATGACACGTTTACTTACTTTTTGAAAGACATAACTTGAAAATATTTTTCTGCTTTCATATCTACGATACTTCCGATGATTTATTGTCTTTACGTTTTAAAAGTGCAGATCAGGGCTTTGTTAGCTTCAACAATTCGAAGAAAAACAGCCTTCTTTAAATAATGTCTGGGTCCCATTATTTTGTACATCATTCAGTTCCAAGATTATTCTCTATCTCTCAAAGGATTAGGTCTAATTGGAAAAGTAATAAACAAAAACAATTTCGGAAGTAGTAAGGATGATTATTATGCAGCATTTTTATGAATAAAACTTACATCGAAGTGATCCTCACAACACATCGAGCATTTGGAAAAAGGATTCAAGTATTTTGAAAAAGGCGCATAAACTTGCTTCTCTTTGCAGCTTCTATCCACTTTTTTCGTCTAAATCATTTGGTACGGTTAAATATATTTTATTAGGAAACTTTATACAATAGAACGGACACATATGCACGAAATATGATACCGCGGTCCTTTTTTAAAAGAATTATTATTTTTGGTTGAAGGGTAATGTATTATTGAAATTTATTATAAATTCACACTTCTACTATAAAATACTTAATCTTTATTTCATAGAAAAAATTGTTTAGCAAACTTTTCCCGAGACTTGATAGAAAGTGCCAAATAGTATGGCGTCACATAACATACCTTAGTGTTTTTTTAAATGCATATTTTAGGTTTAGCTTTAATTATGTTTATTTCAGCTATAAAATTTCATTATAAGATAATAAAAATTTAACATACAAGTTTCCAATTCTAAAACATGATACTGTTAAGACAAGAACCATCGTTTTATTTCGTATTGTGGCAAAGACATACGATTTTGGACTAGACTTACGTACGACATGCCTTGGATACCAAATAAACTTGATCTCCATTTAATAACACACCGTTGGAGCATGGACGTATTCAGACTTCGGATCCCTGTGACGTTCTTCTTAGTACACGTATCATAGTGAGTAAGCTTCCATATTTCGCTGTCTCTCACATCTAAGAATTGACCCAAACGGTCTGGGCAGGATGAGTCACCTGGCCTGAGTATTGGTTATCGTTCAATTCCAAAACAAATACAATCCAATTGTTACGGAACATCGTGTATACAACTGTATTGTAACGTACAGCTTCACTAATTATTATTTCAATAATAGCCTCCCGGTATGCAGCGGAGTGACTCGGCATGCGACGGAGCGTGCTGCTCGGAAACTGGTGAAGGCTCGTTGTTATGTTTGTGCCGTAACATTATCATCACCATCATCACGATTGTTATGTTCCACCTGTAGCCGCAATTATTGCCCGTTTTATTATATGGTGACATCACAGCGGAGACTAATATTCGAATTTAGGGATTCGAAAAAAAAAGTACGGATCTTCCTTGTACCTTTAATGCACGAAATACAATATTGTTAGTTATACTTCTGTTATGATGCGAATCATGACTGAAGCGCCTAAGATTCTCAATGATATTTTATAATCGAGAAGACAAAGAGTTGATAGAATATCCTTACGCACAGCATCAAAACTCTATGGGTGAATCAGTAGAAGCTCACCGTTTTCCCTTTTTGAATCGAAGAATACTCATAAAAAAACAATGTACTCGTATTTAACAATTATAAAAGCCACTCACAATTAATATAGCAAAAAACATGTTTTACAAGCATTGACTAAGGTTGTAACCTGGTGTACCTCTACCAAAAGTCGCTCAACTACACTTAAAAAATAAGAAAATGTTGTATTACCAGTAAAATCGAAATAATACTATTCAATGCTGAAACAGAAGTTCGGTGCATCCCGTCGTACAGGACTCCGCAGTCGATGTCTTTGGACGGTAGGATGTTTAACCCTTGCGGTAATCTTAAAATAATCTGTCTTGTGAATGGGATAAGAAATAAAAAAAAAGAATTATAAATAATCTTACTTTGTACATAGAAAGCCTTATTTTGTACTCAGCGAGTCAATTTAACAGCACTCCATATAGGTACTACTTCAATACAAGGGCAGTCAAAACATGATCCAAAAATATTTTTAATAATATTATTCCCATCTCTATCTTCATCGCTAAGAATAGACAATGAAAATAATAAAAAAAGACATGCGATTTTGACAGATCGTGAGAAGATCCGCCTCTAGTTTGGTTATGCCCATTGTCTTGTTTATGTAAGCGTTTAGCACTTAGCTTATTAGAAAAGTAATTAACTTTGGTTATACATTTATATGCACAACGTTCGTAACAGTAAGTAGCTTTTCGTACAACATCTGACAGTTGACGACGGCGAATAATATTTTTGGATATTTGTAAACCTCGTTGATGACGGTGTTCAAGGATTGAATAATATTCGAGGAAAATTGTTTTTGGGCAAAAAAGTAAACTGTTAATTGATTACACTTTTAAGCGTTAAAGAACATTATAGCAACAGGTGAATATGTAAACAAAACCACATGATGTACTTTTATAAAAGGAAATTGATACAAAATAAATTTCGAGTGAGTATCATGCCTTTTTAATTTTTCGCGAATCTGTTGAAGACCACATTTTCAAAGTCGTAAATTTATTTGAAAGATTATTTTTCTTTCTAAGCGAAACAAATAAATGTAATTCTTTTATAGTAGACCTCAGCACTGTTTTGACCAATCGCTGTGTGGAAAAACTATAATGGATCACAACATGGTTGAGATCTACTATTTACAAAAACGAATTGCATTAGTATGCTTAAAATTAAATTTTAGGGAAAGATTTGTCCTGCCTTGGCTACATTCATGGTTGGTTACTCGTTATGACTGCGGAAGAAACTAATGTTGAGGTGGACAGTATACAATTTGTTGTTAACCATATTCTTTTGGTTTTGAGCGGAATACTTTTGATAACGGGTTTACTTCTCCTTCATTTGAATCTTTGTATCCTCAAATCATACTGACTACCGTATATTAGTAGAAATAAAAGGAAGATTTTAGACACAAGTATATTAACATAAACTGTCAGATGTATTCTCAAGATAGCCTCCATAAAATCAACGTCAGAAAAAAGCGACTTTTGAGAAACAAAAGGTTATGCTTTTTTAAATTTTAGTTAATAGTAAACAAAATATTTTTTTTATCATCTCTTCTTTAAATAAAGGAAGCTAAGGACAAACACATTATTGTTGATAGTTTGTGGGATAAGGTCTTGTGTTACTAAACGCAGAAGGATTTGCGACAATACTTTACGACCAGTAGCAATTTTCTATATTTAAACCACGAGGTAAACAAACATTTTAAATGTATGCTAATATATAAATCTTTAATAATTATACCAAGCTTTAATAAGTTTATTTGTTTATTGGCGCTAATCTCTGGAACGATACGGCCGCTTTCAAAAAATTGTGCTAGAAAGCGCTCACCTTGAGGAAGGTTATAGACCCAATATCATCACGCTACGCCAGGACAACTAGGGACAGGACAGTGATAAAAAATGTAACAGAAGGCGGAAAATACTGCATATGTGATGTAAGGCAGAGAGATCTCTCTATTTATTGACTCATCGTCCCCCGTATTCTCGTCGAGAAATCCCCAGTCCCAATGACCGATGTTGTTTGGCAAACGGAACGAAGGCGTTTAGTGACCGCGGAGGATAATATTTTTTTAATATAATATGAATGAAAAAAAATATGATAAGTGTGAATCCTTTAAAATGCAATAAAAGAGACTTCTAAATTGGAGAGTCCGGCAATTCCGTTCCAAATACTAACAACTTAACATTAGACGTTTTAAATTGTTAAATGGATAATACCTATATGTGACCAGCAAATCCGACTGGTACGTGCAGATATTCTACCGCTTTTACCTTGTCGGGGTATAAAGCGGTCACATATTGGCATATTTGTTTAAATCACAATGTGTCAAATGTTATATAAAAATGTCAAAATCATAGAAAAGCAAAAGTCTAGTGCGAGAACCATCTATTAAATTGTAATGAATATAAAACGCAATTATTGACGATTCATACCGACTAGAAATACAAACTACTCAGAGTTACTGCAAGAATTAAGATCAAATCATCGTTGTAATACAAGATGTAGTCAATCAAAACAATCGTTGCGCCCCAATTACAAAGTCAACACGGGGATTCCATCGGGCGTTCGTGTTCTTCGTATAAGCGTGAAGTCACACACGTGTCAGATTGACGGACGGTCGAATAGCAAGTCAAGGTCGGGCGTGCCTGCTGGTGCTAACTCACCTCTTTCCTGCATGTTACTGTTGCTTACGTCGACTTTACACGCACACAGTTAGCGTATAATTAAGATAAAAACATTTGAAGCAAAAACATTAGGCCTGTATACAACGGCGAAGTACAATTCTGCCTGCCTTAGATTATGAAGATATATGTTTTCTATAATAGCTGTGTTTTATATTCATTTTGAACTTGGAAAATGTTGCAATATTCTGGAGGATGGACCCTTCATAAGTTATATTCAAATTTTATTTCTACTTGTATTCGAAATTGAGTAAAAATACAATTGTTTATCTGGTTACGCGTAATTTACTGGTTTGTACGGACAATAATTATATGCCAAAGACAAGAATTCTCTAGTGATGTACTAAGCTGAGCTCTTAACACTGGACAAGTATTCTTGATTGTTTGAGCAAAACCTTAGTAGTAGGTTAGGTAGATTAGAGTTTAAGCTATATACCTCTGTATATTTACATAATATAATGTATCGCTTATTTCCTTTTGTTACAATGTACACTCATTGCATTGCGATTAGTTTAAAGATATTACTATTGTAGCGACAAGTTAGCTACATGTGTTTTTAGATCTATGAACATGCAATAAAGTTTCGTAAATAAATAACTAAATGTAATTGGAAGATTGTCTTATCTCCGTCTGATATAAATCAAATGAACTAATAGGGGGTCAGGTAAAATCGTTTGCTTTCTTAATCTCATTTAACACTCTGCGTCGTCGTGTTTCCTTCTTAAAGTTGGAGTAACAAATAAATATTAAGAAAAATCAACAAAAACGATATTTTTAATTAAAAAAACGCAATGGAAACTGAATAGTTTATAACAGAAATTTCACATAATTTTACATGTAATTTATACTTATATTTATTCTAGTTAGATATAATAAATTAGAACAAAATAGTACTAATCAAAATTTCGACTTATCAAGTGTGGAGAGTGGATGGAACGCAGACAAATACAAATGGGAAAAAATGATGACCAATATATAAAATATTTCCTTAATATTTTATTTATGAAGGTCTAGAAATTAACCTGCCAAAGCTCTTTTAAAGCATTATATATCTCAAGGCAATGTTCAGTCTCACTTGAAAAATTTGGAACGAAGAAAATCTTAGAAACAAATTCGCAGATATGTGGGCAACATTAAGTAAAACTCGATGTGAATTTCTCGAAATTTAAAAGAAATATAAAAAATATAATTTCAATTTCTATAAATTTTCGAGAGGTGATCAAATCAAAAGTAATTGGCCAGCGACTAAGCGAAGATGCGATTTCAGATAGACAATGCTGCCGTCTGGTCTAGATATGCGCTACTGAAAATCAAAAACGAATTCGTAATTCTACGTTATTACAAACTTAATCGAATTTCAACATGGAAATGCATACTGAAAATCGATTTATAAATTTTCCTTAAAGTGCTAAAATGTTTGTTTATCAGAATTTACGTTAAGGCTACTTTTTCAAATCGTTTGTACCTGCAACACTATAGACGATGGGAGCAAATGTCTATATTTGTTGGACTAGTGTTAGCAGTACCCAGTTTATTAGTGTTATGGTAGAAAGTACTTGTTTTTATATCTGGTTGTAAGTAACATGGATACTTAAGAAAATATTCAAACTTCAATATTAATATATGTCCTGTATATCCTAAAATATCCCGTGTAACGTAAAACGTGTCTATTATTCATACAGGTCACATTGCTTATTAAAACACGCTCCAAATATATAATAATATTTGCAGAGAGTTTATGTAAAAAAATGGATTTTTTTTCGATGAAAT
Organism: Druceiella hillmani; assembly: GCA_039881145.1. Classification (NCBI taxonomy): domain Eukaryota; kingdom Metazoa; phylum Arthropoda; class Insecta; order Lepidoptera; family Hepialidae; genus Druceiella; species Druceiella hillmani. The sequence goes on from JAYKKI010000011.1 coordinate 40,686,183, forward strand.
TGTAAATTTTATCTATCGTCGGAAGTAAGCGAGTGAGTAACTGACAAAAGTGGTTGAGCATTTATGCTATTGGGTAGTGGCCTTTCAAAACGTATACAGTAGGGAATAGAAAAAACGGTCAAACTTGCAAAAAAAAGTCGTCTTGTGGGTAAAAATAGCAGCAACATTAACTACATGCTAACGTAATTATATTCTATATAGATGCTTAGATAGAGCTTGTGATATATTTGCATTGCACAAACCTATTGAGCAGCAAATGGTTTGGAGATAGTAATAAGAAATAAATAGATAATAGTAATGTCCTAATTAGTAAAATTGGAGTAGATTCCTGCAAGTTTTATCAATATCTTGTTAAGAGATTACGGAAAAACAACGTATATGAACGTGGTGCATCAAATGTTTGTTTCTGAATTGAAATTCTTTCTTAGTATGCATAAACGTATTTTGATATGATACTGGGGCAGTTTTTCTGCACCAAGTCATAAATGAAACAAATTTACAAATAAACGAACTGAGCCACAAAAAATATCGCTGTAGGTATAAATATATATACATTGTCTGTGGCTTTTCAGTCTCTGGTGGATATTAATTTTTTTGCTCTGATATCTTATTGCGAAACTCCGATTTCATTTTTTAGTGTTGTCGAACAGTACAGCGTTGAAAAACTGTATGGACGGATAGAGCCAGAATCAGACATTATCATTTATAAAATATTTCTAATGTTACCATTGGTATTGATTTAATAACATTAGGTACTCTCGATATTCAGGAGCATGAATGGTTACAAATGCTAATTACAAACATTCCCTACAGTTGCCTTTGTGTACTTCCGAAAGTGTTACGTTAATCAAATCGGATAAGTAAGTAGACACGAGGTACAAATGTAGCTAAAACCAGACATTTATTGATGTTAAATGTGTCAGAAAACAATAGAAAAACAATTTAAATTTGCCTTTTATGATAAAACCAAGGACACATTTGGTATATTTATGTACGTGTTCCAATGGTATTGAGGGGGTTGATCATCCTTCATGTTGTGCTCCAGGAAAGTTGCTATATACATATGATGGCTCTGCCCTATCTATTTGCTTTGCATCAGGATAACTATAAGGGATAAAATACACACACAAATATTACACATAGTTACGTTATTAAAACTAAATTTCAGCTGGAGCTTGAATGTATTATTGAACCCCACCCATGTAGTTAACTGTCCAAAATATTAAGCGCCATTTCGTGTCACTCTTTAATTTTTGGGGCAAATTGTTTTTATTTTCCCTCAGCTTTATAAATCTAATCGAACTTACTACTATTTATATTTTTCACAAAGCCTTTTCCATTCAACCTACATTTCTCATGTAATCGCTGTTCGCTGTGGCCTTGGGTTCCGCCCATGCAATTTCACGATCCCATGACACGTATATCGTGCTCAAAGCTGTGCGTGTAACAACTTCGCATGGGATATTGACCCTGAATGGTCCTGGACAAGTGCAGGTGCCTCTAACGTGGGGTTTCCTAATACGGAATTTAGGCCGACCTTTATACATTTTAAACTTGGCCTATGTACATTTGTTGATATTATCAATAAAATTAAGTTAATAACAATTTTGAATGTCGGTTCATTAGAATTTTTTGACTGGCTTTGTCGTAGCTAAAAAGTTTAAATTTGATATATCAATTAATTGGGTCAATATTAGAAAAAAAGTTTTTGCTATTTTCAATTGAATACAAACATAGTAGTAGATAACAAGCTAATACTCCATTAATCTGTCATCGGGTGCAGCTATTTTCCAAATAATTTTTTTTAAAATAAACACACGGTAACAAACACAGACAAACCGGCAGATACGGAACAGTTGTCAATAAAATATCATTGAAAACTAAATTTAAAACCTCTGATCATGTGCCTTTAAATACATCATCCAGTACAGCAATAACTAGACTTATACGTTTTTTTGCAATTGCAATAACACAGTACATACTAAGTGTAATCACAGCACAGTAAATAAAGATTTTTTTCAAAATACTCCGTTTCTGGAACAACTTTTTCAAAGGTAGCTATTCAGCCGTTCCAGCTAGCTGTGGATTTGCGTCGCTATTTCAGTAACATACATTATTTCAATATTTCCACTGGCATGGTACAGCTGAGATGGCTCCGTGCCGTATTAGTGTTATTGTAGGTGTTAGTTCATACTATATAGTGTCAATGGAAGGGAAAATGTTCTTCTTGTATTAATAACTAACAACAAGAACCTATATATTATTTTCCGCAGTGATAGTATGTACACCTTTTTCAATGAATGTTGTCTTTCCTGTCTTTTTTCACTGAAACCTTTTTCATTTTTAGTACGAAATTTGCTCAATTATACAATGAATATCGACTACCACCTATAGCCGTAATGATAATACCAGAAATGGCGTTGTCGCTGGCATTGTTTATATTGGATAATTATTTTGATAACACTTTATGAATCATAAAGGGTAAATCTTGATAAAAGTGGGGAGATTCAATTTCGGAATATTCTGATTGGTCATCGTGATTTCGAGAGCAATGCCAGCTCTTGAAATCATTTTATCACGAAGATCTGCCAATTATCAGCTCCGGTCGAAGAGCTGTAACTAGATAACGTTTGCATTGAGATTTTGATTTATTTTTATGTTAAATTTAACCGTTTTTTTTGTATTATTTTTAAATACGCAGGGATAAATTTGTAATTTAAGTATATTATTTATTTGCATTTAGTTGTATAAATAAAGACATCGATTTTATTTTGGAGATAAATAATAATTCTATGCTTAAATGTGCTCAATGTTTAATTTATAAAGTTGATCAAATTGCCGTATACATAAAACATGTTACCGTTTATATTTTCCTCTTATTTATGAAGTCCCGTAACTTCTATTTGTCTATTGACGAATAGGTCAGGTCAACTATTCCTCAATCGACTAGCTGTTTATGTTACAAGACTGCCAGTGCTTGTTCGCAAAAAATATTAATCAGCCGGAGTCGTATTTGCATCGCAAAGCAAACATGTCATCTAACGGTATTGTATTTGTTCTGTGTTCGAGATATAATGTTTGCATACAAGACTCAGTTACACTTATATGAGAAAAAGTAATGTATAAATGGCAGGGCTGTCTAAAGCAACTATTTAACGTTATACTTGTATACACATACACTAATTTTGCAATATTTTAATTAAAAAAAATAAAATACTCTCAGTTGTTATTTCCATTATAGGGAATTCAATACCTGAAATTTACATCAATTAGATCATTATCGCAGAAATGGTGATAATGATCTAATTGATAATTCAATCACCTAATTGATAACTCAATAGTACTATTAGTGCGATAATTATCTAATTAGTGTAAATTTTTACGTACGAGCAATGTTAAAAAGAGAAATTAAGTGTATTCCGCTCTTTTTTCCAAAATTAAGTAAGCAATTGTAAAAGTCGTTTTGTAAAAGAGCGAAAGCCGTTATCTGCCAATTCAAAAATCTGCCAATTAACAATACTTATTGAAACACATTAAAAATAGTAAAAGAGAAACTAGATTTTTTTTTCAAATTCGTTTGTTCGTACATTTATTTATACCACGTCAAATTTACTGAAGAATTGATTCATTTTAACGAACGAAATATTTTATTTTTGTCTTTTCAGTCTAGTGAAGCGTTTTTTTATAAATTGTATCTCACAGTATATCTGTTTGCTTGTATTTGCATCATTTAAAATTAAAAAGCAATGTTAGAGAAAAACAGTTCTCCTTATTACACCTATATATTAGAGTCAATTTTGTTTCCCCAATTGTCAATGACAGTGATAATTGGTTAAACAAAATTGTCCACTCGACCGAAGTTACGCAAAATCTACTGTAAACTTTAATACAATTTTTGATAATTATTTAATGGTACTTTAATATCTAGACTATGTTTGTATATTCAATCGTTTCTTTTTGGAAAAAGTAACTTATATTTTATCAAAAGTGAATAAATTCGAAAAAAATTAGAACTAGCGTATTAACTCGCATTGCAACAAAAACTGCGATATTACTCTTATTGACATCCGCATAATTTACCTAAATACAACAAAAGAAAAATTATATAATTCACTTTCTAAAACTAATTATATGTTTTCAAACTTGGTCTTTTTTGAAAGTTCCTTATACAAAATAATTTTGACACATTCTAAACATAAAAAAACTGTTCGTGAAACGAAATAAAACTATTCGTGAAATCATCAACGCGATGCTTAAATATAATTCTACAGTTATTAAGAATGCTAATACTGAATAGGATTTTGTTAGGAAATGGAATGTTGGTGATGTGAGATACCAATAAATAAGAATATTCCAATGAAACTGCATCATATCTATAAATAGATTTGATAAATACCGTTTCCGAGAATTGTGTTCAAGGTTTGAGAAAATTCATAGCATGGCGTAAAATTGTATTACAAAATTTGTTTATTTCCTATTTCGACTCGAATCGGAAGTGAAATTTAATTTATACTAGACTCTCCGTGAGTCTTTTATCTTTCGAAATCTAATTTAAGTTGATCGTGTTGTTTGGTTTTAGGAATTAATAGAAAAATAGCTCATTCTCAAGCACCAACGTACAGTTTATAATATCCAGATGGACGTAGGATACATATCTTTTTAGAATGGGTGGGTAGTGAGCAAGAACTATTTAAGTGGGGAGAGTCCAAGTGTGTAGGGTGCACTTTGCATTTGAACTTTTAAACTATTATAGATACATTAAAATAATGTATGAAGTTATTGTAGAAAATATAAAGCCTACAAAAATTCAATAAGGTATATATCGGTAGTTATTACAGTTTGTCTGCTATAATCAGTAATCTGTTGCAAAATCGGACCATAGATATTTTTATGTTAAACAAATTAAACCATTATAGCTATGTCAAAATGATATTTGAAAGAATTGCACGTGGCAATGAAATATACAGACATATTTCAAATATTAAATATATTTGGCGTTAATTTTGTAGAATTCATTGAAACTACGTGATGTAGTATTATTTCTATTTTATTTCAATTCTTTACCACGACCTAGGTTTCGTTGTATTACAGCATCTTCAGGTGGGCGATTGCTCACTTGAAGATGTTGTAATACAGCGAAACCTAGATCGTGGTAAAGAATTTAAATGTGTGTATTGATAATTACTAGAAATTGCTCGTTACAAGCGTTGCTGTATGCTACAAGGTTGGTTGATATTGTTCTATACAGTTCTGTAATCAGCTAAGGCATGAAATAAATAATTAAACCGTTGAAAATATAATTAATAAATTGACTGTAAATAATTATTGTATAGAGAAAACTATTAAAACAAATGCAGGCATACACTTTTTTCCCGGGCCAAACCAAATACGCAAAACTTTGAAAAGAATAAATTTTTAATATTATATTATTAATAGTCCCGCTGTCTATTTGGTTACTATTATTATAGCTATTTATTAATAGTCCCATTGTCTACTTGGTTACTAAATATCCCGTATTAAAATCCTTTACAAATACATTTCGCCAGTTGCCAGCCCTGATTTAGATGGCACCCGTCACCCAGGCTGGAGCGCTCGAAAAAGTTGTCCCGCCACAAGTTCATTAGCCCCATGCGGCGCTATGTTGGCAGGTATGCTCGCCGTCAACTCGTGGCGTGATTTATGACAGGTCGCGTCTCGTATACCAGTTTTGGGTTATCCGTCAGATTACCATGACTTTGACTATTTAAAATGGGACGCCCAATTCAACATTATAAACGTCATCGAGGAGGTGCATATTACGAATAAATGACTTGGTTCATAATTAATTACATTTTCATAAGTAATTATTAATGCCGTTAATTTAGTTAATTAGATGCGTATGTATAATAAGTTGTCAGTTTGCTTCTGTATTTTGTATTAAATGCGTTTATGGTTTAAAACAAACTTCAAAGAAAGTATTTTCACTGCCAGCCATTTTTTATGGCCGTTTAATACCATGGTTAATTTTTATTAAAAAAAATCATTGATCAGATTGAAAGTTAGTTAAATTAAATTTTAAAAAGAACGTAATAATAAAATGTCTTTCAAATTTCATTTTTTTTTCTATTTGTTTACTATTCCATTTAGAATTTTAACTTTGATCAGGAATTCTACACATATGTTTTCCAACTTTTTGCATATCAATTTTGTCCATTTTTTAATAATTAAAATATCAAGAGAAAAATATCCTATTAAAGGTTTGTATTCCTGTTTCGTATTTGTATGAAAAAAATATGGAATATACAAACTATATATATTTATGATAAATAAGTTCAAAATTACATATATTTTTTGTATGTAAATACATGCTTTGGTTTTTGATCCATGGACAAAATAGATTACCAAAATGTTTTATTACAATCAGTATAACGTTATCCTTATGAAATTTCTACTTTATCTCCCAAATTCGGTTCGGATTTTATTGAAATAAAATGGTTTCATATGACGGAAACAAAGCGTCACCCGACTAATACGATTCTTAGCCGGGGCATTAACGGTATTTTACATAATTAATTATGCATGGGCGTGTCCAAGATAGATCTCGACTCTTTACGGTTACGTGTGTCGTCATTTAGTGAGTGGCCGTGTCGTGACCTGGGATGACTTTTTTTGTTTACACATCTTGTAGCGATTTTTGTTTACATTTATTGGTTACTTCTGTGGAAGTTTTTCGCAGACAATACAATTGTCTGATACGAATTATGAGACATTTTTGTTAATATTTCTGTTTCCGAGTGATTTTTACACGCGACACATTTTCAAAGAAGAATTTTATTTCATTGTGGATATTTTAAAGATATTGCTATTAAAGATACTACGATGCTAATCTGAAAACTAAATCGAATGTTTGATATGAGCTTCAGGGGTCAGAATCTCAAAGGGAATAAAAGAAAACCTTAGAAGATCACTCACGTATCCATCCGTCTGTTACACCGCTTTTCTCCGAAACAGTTTAATGTCTTATGGTGTTGAAAAAAGCAACTTATGACTATTTTACTTATGATTATTTTTTTCGAATTTTATGTAAGAAATTTCAAGAGGTATGGTTGAATAAGTTACACAAAAAACATATTTTTTGTATCTGCGAAACGGATAAAGTTAAAACCATAAAAATCTGTCAAGCACGAGTAGAACTCGTACTATAAGGGTTCCGTACACATTTAGGCATAAATAAAAATATAATGGTACATATTATTCCTATCAAACTATTTACTAAACTTTAATTTTTAGAACGATTCTATATTGGCTACCATAAATCTTTCACAGACGCATTGTTATTATTTATATGATGTAACTACAAATTAACGATTTTCGGATTTTTTCCTTTATTTGTACTGTGAGACCTTACTTCTTGTGACAAATTTCATAAACGGCCGTATTTTTTTATTGCGTTAACTTAGATGCTTGATTTTTTACAGCACTAAGATCTCTTATCACTAAATTTATTGATATTAATTTCAACTTGATAAATCCACACGTTGTTAAGAAAAAGGATAGACAAACGGTCAACGAAGTGATCCTGTAAGGGTTCCGTTTTTCCTTTTGGGGTACGGAACCCTTTTTAATTAATATATTGACATGGTGAAAATAATATTAATTGTTTATAAATACTTCCGTATGTACAGAACACTCGTAGAGTGAGTTCTACTTTTTAGAGAAAGATCTGTATCTTTTTAGTCAGCATATTGACATAGTAAAAAATAATATTAATATTTGCGAATAGTTCTATAGAAATATCATATAAATAAATGTTTATAAATACTTTTAGAGTGAGTCCCACTTTTTAGGGACTCGTTAAATTTGATACGTACTCACAAAAAACTCACGTAATGTATTTTATTAACAAAACTTACTTGATAACCGTCTGCTTCATTCCGGTCGTCATTGGTGCTTTGGTATCCAGCGCTGAAAGAAAAGAAAGGAAAAAAATTAGATCATAAAAATAAAAAACACAATATCATAGGCGGCATCCGTACGGAAGTCCCAATGACTGAACGCTTTCCGCCCGCTTCCGGTAACTTATGTACTTTTTTCATTTCCGACCCGAGACGCCCCGTGCGGCGCATAAAATATGAAGACCTCGACGCTGGCTACGGCGCTTTTGAAATACACCATTTTGCAAGTAAGTCCAAAGCAGGACTTTGGAAGAAATTATTATTATTATTACAATTTTAACTCATATCCTGATGTCACCTTTTCCGATGAGATTTATCTTCGTTGACATAAAAGCGTTCAACTACACTCCTCTATTCGTTACACTTCTAACATTTCATCTTTCGACACCACGACAAGACTTTCGCCTAAGAAAAATGGGCAATGCAGTAGAAAACGAGTTGTCCGGTCTGTTTCCTCCCTTTATTACGACTGCTTTTAAGTGAAAATGATTGTAAACGGTTTTTACGCTGAACACGTAAGTTCTGTTTAATGTGGGGAGCATATTCTCCATCCCCATCCAGAAGTTGGCGTTAAAACACGTTAAGATTAGCTTCTTAAAGTTAAAACTTTCTGTGAATACTAATGGTCTCTTTTTGAAAAGGAAAATATGACAAATTTATGAAAACTAAAGTGTAAATATGCACATAAGAACTTTTTTGGAATTACTTAATTTATTGGTATCGTAAATTTCACTTGTATTTTCGATTATTACAAATCAACACCGTTGTTCGCCCCACTATCCCAAACATGACTTACATTTTTAATCAACTTTCTCAAATTCGTACCGAACGACTTCACCCGCACCTCGCTCGCACGAGCGTTTCCACTGTTTAACTCCTGAACAATGTCAGCTTCGATACCGGATTCGGGCCGGCGTTTCTTGTCTCTGAACCACCGCAACCAACACCCGGTCTCTTTTGTCCCCCTGACACGCTCCACCAGCCAGCAGTCCGACGCCGTTCGCCCATTCAGATCACGTCGCTTTCGAAATGAACACACAACGGAATAAATAGACATTTACTTATTATAACCAACAAGCAATTGGCGGACGAGTGAAAGGGAAATTGCAGAATTTTTCATGCACTTACGATAACGGACGGCAGTTTGGTAACGCTTGTTGCTTGGCGAAGTAGACGAGCCGAAATTATTATTTGGGGCTGGTAATTACAAGTCGGGATTTTGCCTTTCTTTATATTGTGAGTGTAGCCTATTGCGAATAGGAAGTACTGGTACAAAAACAAATTTAACCGTCTTCTTCAGAAAATGTCACTGAAGAATAGTGAAAATGTAGCATCATCACTTCAAAAGCAGACATAAACAGACATTTTTAAAATAGTATTTCAATGTCATTGCATCCTTATATATTTCTATTATACATGTGTGCAAAAATAATGTGTGCAAAAATATTAAGTATGTCTTTTTGGTATAATTTGGATGAACAGTATATCATTTCGAGGGAATAAACGGCAAACGACTATATATAACATGACGTGATTGTTAATAAAATTTTTTCAGATCTTATAGGACGTATTTGAATGAGAAAATTAACTAAAATAGAAAAATGTCCTTGGTAATAACGTCAATAAAAAGGGATAGTGAAATGTAATCGACCGATGTGGCGGCCGATCAATGTTGTTTGACTTGCTTCAATACGATATTATATTGTTATTGGATTGATTAGAACTCTTGTTGGTTTCAAAACATCAGGTATCAGAAATGAGGAAATTATTTTCTTTTTTAAAAACGACAAAATGTTACTAAACCACTTCGTAAAGAATTATTGAAAATACGTACAATTTCTTGCAACTTCAATTGATTTCTTAAATCTTAATTTAGCATGTTTCCATTAAAATCAATTTTTTCCTTTATTACATTTGGATTATGTTCTGGATTCACTACAGTTTCCATTATTAATTAGTGATGCAGATTGCATGCTTTTCACATCAGTAAAAAAAAGAAAATGAGGTGTAAAACAATTCAAAAATTTCCGTTTAGGTTTTCACCATTGACACGTGTGTGATAAAACAGATTGTAGATATACGAAGTCCTGTCATGTGTTAATTGGCAATATTGGGATTTTTTGTACGTTTTTCGGATTATTGGTTAGCAAGGTTATTAAACGTCACATCTTATTAGTGTAATGTAAATCATTTTATCGAGTGAAAAATTTGCACTTATAGTTGCAATTTAACTTCTAATTTTCTTATCAATTGCAACGGAATGCTATCGAGTGAATTAATGAAGTTAAACTGAGCATCATTACTGAATCTTCTTTTTCACAATGTCTTTTTCGCTTCGCTTCGCTTTTTCGCTTCACTTCGCTTTTTCGCTTCGCAAAATTGTATAATGACAGTTTCATATATTATTTATAGTCTATTGACTAGCTTAAGTGTTTTTTTTATTTACGTTAGTAAATAATTGAAAATATTTTTTTGCAAATAGCTTTATCATTACAGATTAATGTTAACAGCGACTTTTTGAGAACTAAAAATATCCCGAAGGTATGCCCCGCTTTGATTGCAAAATTCAATTAAATACGAGTATGTCTTGTGTATATTTATTTATTTTCGAATTAAAATGTAATAATTAACTTTTAAACACTTGCTCTCGAAATGATTTGAGTGACTTTTTGCCAGCTTAAATAAAAGAAATGTTTAATTCGTCGTGCGTTTACACATGGTTTTGCGTGAATTTTTCTTCGCATTATTTGAAATCATTTTTCGCGGTAATATTATTAATAAAGAGTTGGAAGATAATTAGTAGTCAATAAAATTATAAATCAGGCATATGAAAAATGATTACATCATGCGTTTTGTTTTAAAATTTTACTGTATTAAACCCAGAGAAATTTATATATTTTAAAATAATTCGTTGTTTTTTTCTGTAGCCGTAATTATTTGTAATTAAAAAATAAAAACGGCTTGGTTTTTATTACTCTTCTTTACTTTTTATCTCAATTTTGTTTATCTTCTAAATAACGTTGCAGTCTTATCTAATGAATGCATAAATAGAAGATAAGATCGATGAAATTTTGTTTTCTTTTTATCAGCACACATTTTTCAGGTTAGAGTTCTTTAGAACCCGCCAGTTTGACCGAATACATATTTTACATTGGTTATATTCGTAAAATGTCTAATGCTGAAATATTGGTGATTCAACTCACCGTAAGACAAGGATTATGCCCGGAATATTAAAATTAAGAAGCAAAATATATTTATCGATTGCTATCATATTATTACAAAAAAAAAACTAAATTTACCAAGTAGATCTTGCAAGAGTGCACCACCCAAAACCGCGGGAAAGTTGCAGCAAATATATAATGATGATAATCCTATACAATTCTTCATAGCAATAAATATAATATCTCTTTATTCTATCTTTGTGAAATAACAAAATAAGAAAGCAGTTAAGTTCAATACGGATTCGCGTGGCATGGTTCCATATCCGGTTCCATTAATTCAATCATTGTGTAGAGCACATAATAGTGTGATTTAATATAAATCAATAATTGACAGCAGTCCCGAATAGGAGAAAATTATCGTTTATTTATAAAACAATATTTCTTTTTTTTCGTAGATTGGAACTTATTGAGACAATCTACGTGGCGAACTAGATATATTTATGGATTACCTGAGCAGTGGTTTTAGGAAGTTATTAAAAATTTAAAAAGTTACTAAAAGTCATATCGTTGTTCCCGTTTTTGCTATTAGATATGTTGAACAGATCCGTATGTGTATAGTGTGTAACATAGTGTAACATAGTGGACGAAGCAAGTTTCATAGTAGTATGCCCGCGTTTATATGAAACATTACCAATTGGTAAAACTTGGGCAATACACCAAATAAAACATATGTTTATCGTGTGTGAACTTATCCGTCTCATTAGCCTATACTTCTTTTTCCATATGTGAAACTACATTAGTCATAAGCTAAGACCTCGAAGAAGGTCATACTTAAGTGCTCCGTAATTGAATTGCTTAAATTGCACCCTGACATAGAAAAGACTGCGACAAAACTAAACGCGATTCGCGTCGGCACTTCAGACACTTGGCGTACCACGCAAACCGCGTTATTACAGCGTCATGTATCTCCATCTAACCGACAGTTACTGGCGAAACCAAGGACAGGTGCAGCGGAGAACCACGATGAATTAGCGAGCTGTCCGTTGCGGCTAGAAATTGTATTTGTTGGCGTTGTTATCGGGTTAAATATGTTGAAAACTTTAAATAGATAAATATTCGAAACATCTATTGCGCAATACATGCAAAAAGGCTTAAATAATAAAAAGTATTTTGCATCGAAAAATATTACCGAGACCAGTACCCCTTATTCTACGCGTTATTATATGTCGTCATAGAGCTGATTTTTTCAGTGGTTACAGAATTCATATTGTGTCTGACGGGTCATTATATTAATAAGTTCAGCTAAACCCATTATGCGAAAAAAATATTTTACACATAAACGCCGATCGGGTGGAAAAAATATGTTTTTATTTTTTTCGCGAAAAATTCAGAAAATATTAATAAAAGCAAGTGATTTACTTGAATATAAGTCTCATCAAAACTATGATGGAAAATAAATGGAACTCCAGGGTTGGTACATGAATCCTCAAATCACACTTATTGATTTATTTGTTGTTTAGTTGGTCTCCAATGCACGGAGACATATTTCTTAAAATTGGCTATCGTTATTGATTTTGATAACCAACATTTTTCTTTATTTTAAAAAACTAAAATATAAAGTCACACTTCATACCGAGATATCTTTATTGGGAAGTGTAACTTTATACTTCCATTTATTACCTATTTATGCGGAGCAAAGATTGTTTCGAATTTAAAGAATTTGCATGAATGTGCATGAGTGCTAACGTTTCTTAAAGCTCTGTCCATTTCTTATTTCATAAAATATATTAAGAAGTTTATATTCTATGTTTCATTACTTTATTTTTACAAAAAATAATCCAGATTACATGAGAATATTAACACCATTAGGCTTTTATATTAAGAAATATTATTTATATAATATTAAAATTATATCGTTAAATTTTGATTGTTCTAAACGAGGTTTTCTTTTTTACAACTAGTGATTTTATTTGCCCTTCTCGTGAGAAAACTTTTATCATATTTTTAGACGGTTTTTGAGTGCTACGCGTGCAGACAGGGTCTCGTTATCATCTCTTTATTTATATAGATTTTTCCGATACCGTCGCTTGGTGTTAAAATTATGACGTATTGTACTTCAGTGTCATTTTGTACGTAAAATGGCGTGGTGAATAAAATTAAACCGACCAACGCTGTTGGCCAATCTTTACTGCCAATGCGACATTTTAGCGCATGAATATCTAGATCGAAAGTTTTCTCCTCGATCCATAATCAATTTCAATTTCTCTTAGATGAATATATTAAAAGCATAGCAGATTATAAAGATAACGGAAAGTAAGACAGAGACGTGACTATCAAGAAGCGAGCATCATTATCATCAGCGTCATTATCAAACCGGCCGAGGACAGTTTAGTGTCAAGTTTCTCCCGCAACAAGATCTGCTGTGGATTGCTGTGAAGATTGTCGTGTCTCTTAGACAATCTGTATCGTAGACGAGCTGCTTATTACTAGCCTTATTGGAATTATTAGATTGCGTATATGTATGTCAAAGCTAATAGGTTAATTTCCAGTGATATCTAGACTCGCGAGATAATCATGAAATTACCTAGGCATTTCAATTGAGGTGACTACCTCGGAAAGTAATTTCTAAAACGCTGTACGGAGATAGTTTGTAGGCAAATGTCAGAAGAAAATGCAGTGTAATACGTTTTGTAATTATTGGGATGACAATGTATATAACTACAATATTTAGCTTGACATTTTGTATTAATGGATACTTACAATGCGGAGAGTTCGATATTTAGAAAAATATTAAGATCAAACTTTTATGTTATGTACTTTTAATATTTGGTGAAGCACACCGTAATAAAATATTTTTAATATTGGCAATTGGCATCTTTCTTAAATTTGTTGATCTATTTGTTCTCCGCCATCTGCTACGTATGATCTTACGTGAAATACGATGAAAATGATTTATGTACGTTCAGCGAAACGTGGCACGTCGCGTAACGTAGCTCTCGGTGTAACATTAAAGGGACATGTGGCTCGTCACGACAATGATGAGAGCAATAGTCACGGAGTTGTCCCATCGATGGCGTGACAATTTCGTGAGTGAACAGTGGTCAATGTAAGCGGTCAATAAGGGTCTAAACAATTTTGCCTTACCTTAATTACCTGCTAGTTCCGTTTACTTATTTCTTTGTTAATTTTTTTTCTTCACCCATTCTGATGCTTTTGTTGTTTTTTTTTAATTTATTTCTTTTTGTTATTAAGTTAGTTATATTGCTTCTTTCGTAACAGATTTTATAGCAAACCTAACTGTACTAGCATATAAATTTTATCATTAACCAACCAGCTAGAGCAAATCGAGTAATTTTCTTGTATTTTTTTTCAAACAATCTATTATTGTTATTGGTATTATTAAATTATATAAATATATAATTCTTAAATAATAATACAGAACCAAATTTAATGAAGATGTTATGGAAATCAGTGACAGCATTTTAATTAAAGCGACTAAACGATATTTATTCTTTATTTTAACAGAAATGTTTAATCATTATATTGAATACTTAATAAATAAATTGCTTTGCCTTCGCTCTGTCTCTGTCTTACGACTCTAACTCTCTTAACATTAAGTGATTCCATTCTACCAGTGTGTTATTTGGCGTTATGGCATCAGGAAAACGTACAATTTAAGCAAAACACTAGCCGACTTCCGACCGAAGTCAATCAGACCATATCGAGTCGATTAAAGCCAAGCGTACACTGTAACAGTGTTTTGAGAGTGTTTAGCATTACGCAATGGACTGTTGGCCATAGTTACGGATATTGGTTTGAAGATTATGAATACATCAGCGGTTGTTGCAATATGTTAATTTTAGAAATATACCACAAGTAGTTACTATTTATAATCTACTAAGTTTATTGCGGTCATCACTTACGAGGATC
The DNA here is from genome assembly GCA_039881145.1 of Druceiella hillmani. Taxonomy (NCBI): domain Eukaryota; kingdom Metazoa; phylum Arthropoda; class Insecta; order Lepidoptera; family Hepialidae; genus Druceiella; species Druceiella hillmani. Next base: position 40,701,208 of record JAYKKI010000011.1, read on the forward strand.
AATGCAGGGTATAGTATAAAGCGATTCTCTGGTACTCAATTTGTTTTATATGTACGTACTCGTTATAGTGATTACTTTGCGAACAAGTCAATTGATTGCTTTACGGTTTATTGGAAAATATCATGTAATACTCCGATGATGTTATTGGTAATATACTTGTGTCAACCTGTGTCTCATCATTAAATTTTATTTATTTATTTTGGCTGAAATACAAAAAAAAACTAATTTTAAAATTATTAATTTTGCCCTTTTTTACTTTTTTATTAGCTAAAAAAGTTTCAAATTAGCCACTAGTTGCTGACCCTCATTAATTCAGATTAATGAACCTCATTAATTCACACATGCACCAATTTCAAGCGTAGATTTCGAAATTTAAACCTTATGTATGTACCAAAAAAACCCTTTTTTACGGGTATATATACATATACATATATATATATATATATATATAAATGTATGTATGTATATATACACTGAGTTCCTTAATTGCCCTTTCTAAACCTAGTCCAAGTTAAATTTTATTTTAAAAATCATTACATATACTATCAACACTTCACTTCAATATTCAATATAACACGTTAAATCCAGAGTCGTATTTTAATCAGTGCAATATGATAGTTTAGGAAAATGGATTCTGTATAGAAACAACCAACATTTTAAATAAAAAAATATTCATATTACGATTTAAGATATATCCCATCGTTGAATTCAGGTATCGATACATACTAAAATATTATTATCTCGTCAAATTTCGTACATTTTTTCGTATTATTTTTACTTTACGTAAGAGTCCAATATATGCTGGTGGTAGATGGGTTACATATAATATCAATACGATGCTATAATATTCAATTTAGACATTAAATTCTGCGACGTATTTTAATCAGCGAAATATGATAGTGCGAGGAATGAATTAAGTGTGGCAACAACCAACATTTTACATACTAAATATTCATATCGCGATTTTATACTCTTTCGATATTGAAACATTTATTATTTTTACTTTATGCAACAGTTCAATATATGCCGGCGGTAGATAGGTTACATACTCGTATAATGTCAGTCAGATGCTGCAATATTCAATTTAGACGTTAAAGTCTGCGGCGCGTTTTAACAAGCGAAAATGACAGTGCGGCGAAACAAATGAATTAAGTGTAGCAACAACCAACAGTTTAAATACTAAATATTCATATCGCGAAATTATACTGTTTACGATGTATTCCAGAGTTCACCTGAGATATCAATACATAGGTACTAAAATGTTATTATTTCATCAAATTCCGTGCATTTTACTTTATGCGAGGGTTAAATATATGCCAGTGGTAGATACATTTGGAGTTATAATATTTCTATACTCTTATGCAGAGTTTTTTAATATAGTTGTACGTCAAACGATATTAAATAAATTTAATACAAATAATGAATAATAGAAGTAACAATGAAACGTTTGTATGATAAATGATAATGTTTTCACTGAACTCAGCGGAATCGGATTTTAAAACATACGAAGTAATTATTGAATACTCCTAAAATTACTACTTAAGTATACATTGAACGAAACGATGAATGCGGCCGTTGAATACGGATGGATAAGGTAAAATACCGTACAATTTAGTGTTTGTGACAACAATAAGTGACAGTTACGATCGCAAGAAATTTTTTCATATTCAGAGGTTAAACGTTCACGTTAAAACGTTTTTTCTGTTTTTCGCGAATGTTAAAACGATAATACAAACAATAATGCAACATGATATATACTGTAATTTGTACTGTTTCGTGCCTCGTAAGGAAAAAAAATGTAATCCATGTAACATCACAGAACTGTTTGCGTTTAAAGGTTTACTAAATAATTTGACGAACTGCTGCTTAAGATTTTTCAAAGAAATGGATAATGATATAATGATATATGATGTAGCAATATAAATAAATAAATCAATATTTTGTTAATTTTGGTGAAACTCCTAGTTCCTTGAACCTGTTTTTTTATTTATTGTAGATTTATAGACATCGAGGATAACAAAATAGTAAACATTTTTGATGAACATTGAAATTAACCAACTAGGCAGAGGTCCATACGAAAATTGGCCATGTCCTTTGGTCATCCCATTTGTTTTGTACAACTCATAATATTTTTTGTAATAGCATATGGTGTAAGCAAATGTTTATTCTTCTTTTCTTGGTTTTATATTGAAGACAGTTAATCCGTCATCTGTGACTAAAATACTTATAAATATAGGAGAAATAAATAAATCTGTCTCCAATTGGCCAAAGGGGCCTCGTACTCTTATCCGGTAGGGAGATCTTCAGGATATCTCCGTAATTCATCATCAGTTCGTGACCATATTTTTGATGGAATCAATTAGGATGCATGGATTAATAATAAAAAAAAATATATACATATCGAATAGAGAATCTCCTCTTTTTTTTGAAGGAGTTGAAGTAATAATGGTCGATTTTTTATTACATTGATTCGATTTTCTTTTTGGTACTTTATAATCAGCATTTACTTATAAATCACAGCCATTTATATTTTTAGTTTAGTAAGGAAGTAAAGGTTAACTATAGCATTTACTGAGAGTTTAATATTATTTGATAATTGTTATCTACTATTGTGATATATTTTATTTATTATTTAATTTCGAATCATATAGAGATATACTACCAAATGTATTACACAAAAAAACCGTTAAACATCCATTAAGATACCAAGTTCAATATATCAATACTGGATGCTTTGCCTGATATCACGAGTTTCCTCAAAAAAGGAGGAAAAAATACTTAAAAATATAAATGGCCTTTTTTTAAACTTCTTCGAACAGTTATGGCTATATTTAACAAAAATAAACAAGGCGAGTTAAATACTTTTTTATGTCGTGTATTTGTAAAACACTCTCGGATCAATCACTTTCGGGTATTAATGAATCACTATCTGCGTCTCTATCTGTGTCGTAAGCCTAAGCGATAAAATTGCGAAACAATTGTAATTGTCAAAGTCGTGAACTGTGATAGTCGATTTCTAAGATTGACAAGTATTTGTAAGATCGAAAATCGTGAATGTTAATGGACCACAATTTGCTTTACGTATTCATTAGACATTTAACTGTAGTTTTATTTATATTTACAACCAACGTATCCCCACATCGCTTCACTTTATGAATATATATTATATATATATATATATATATATATATATATATATATATATATATATATATATATAATACAAGTTAAAACGCGATAATGAAGAAAAAGATAAAACATATCACTGAACACGCGCTAACAGAGACGTTCGACCATTAATTCGGCGATTTGCGTCTTGACTTATGCCATAAATCGGTGGCAAGTAAGCCGCTGATCTTCTCGTACAAAAGTCGACGGAAAGTCGGCCGTCGAACTTGTCCCGCAAAAGTATGTAGGTGTCGGCCGCCGACTCATCACCTTCAAAGTCGTTTATCCGGAGTTGCACGTAAATTGCACTTTTACAATCAAATAGCTATAATAACAGCGATTCCATCCTACGCATTTGTTTGAATGCCGGAAACGGTATGGCTTCTCATTTAAAAACTTCGGACGTCATTTTTTACGCGGAAAAATTAATCATAGTCTATCCATATAAAGCCATTCAATGGCCGATTGAAATTCCATATGCGTTCTATATGTCAACACTTCGAACAACATAGGCCGATGGCGCTAACGCGTTACATAAACAGCAGTCGTGGTAAAACTCCTTAAACTGACGAATTTGTGAGCTCTTATCCAATTAGGAGTATAGTGCTCATAATTTAGCACTTTAAAGCACGGCATAAGGAATTACTGGTGGAAACTGGCTCGTCCTTATTTGTGTTATCCTGCCTCTGTGTCATTCAACATTTGTTGAAAATATGCGGCGTAGTAGCTGAATGCCTAAGAGTGATTAAATTGGTGAATTTGATGCGAAGGAAATTCTCACCATTATCCAGCAGGTCTAAATCAAGGTCTAAAAAGAGATAATCATTGAACCAGTCGTGCCGCATTGATGCAAACAAAGTGTCCAACTAAAAGGGGATAACTTTTGTTGTCTATTGGAAAAAGGAAAATATTTGGAAACATGCGTAAAACGCAGTATATTAAATGTAAAAAAGAATGAATTGAACAGCAAAGCTCATAAAAATAACGAGAGCAAAACTCATAAAAATCATGAGAGCAAACCTCATAAATATCTCCAAAAGCAGCAAGTTATGCACGAATCGAAGAAATAATATTACGTTTGCGAGATGAAAATTATATATTGTTATTATATTTTAATACATACGCAAGTTCAAGTAAAAACAACCGTTTTCGGATCTACTCAATTAATTTATATATAAGGAATTTTACACTGACTTTCAAAACTAGGCTCTACAAAGATAATGGACATGAGATAACGCTGTAGTAGCAATTTCTTATAGCCGACCACAATGTGGCAATTGACAAATTTGTATAATGTTACATTTTAAATGATTGAAATGGGCTACTTAACGATATTAAATTAAAAAATAATACTATGGTTTAGTCCAACCAACTTCACAGTAAACATGTGCAAGCGAGATGGACATATGTAGAATTCATATACAGTGACAGGAACAAAGCGTTAGTTTGAGATCTGACGTTCAATGTGACACACACAAAACTTACACATAATTTATTTACTTGTTTCGTTCTGGTTGCTAGTGGCGTGTTATTATTTATAAATTGTGTTGTGAAAACTCTGAAAATTGAAGAAGTGAAGAAACGTGATTGTTCATATAATTTCGAAAAATCCCGAGTCCGCGTATTGATTGAATTAGTCACCAGTTATCGTAATATACTAGAAAAGAAGAAAACTGACGCAGTCTCAAACAGAGTAAAAGCTGCCGCCTGGATATTCAATGCCACCAAATTTAATGCCGCGACAAGTGAAAGTACCGTACGCACTGTAAACAGTTTAAAATTAAAATACGAGAGTATTAATTCACCGACCTTCTGGCGCACTTTTGTGTCAAAAACATTCATCATTAACCCAATTTTGTCAAAATGTAACTACCAGAAACTACCAGAGCAATACCAACTTAAACTAAAAATTCATTTTAACTGGCCAATAAACACTTACCCGGGCCTCGAAGTAATAGATAACTATATTCCTCCGTCGGGGGTTTTATTCGACAGTTAACTTCTATGTGACCATTAAAAAATGCAAAATTATGCTATCCGTCGAATAACTCTTTTCTGGTTATTTATCTGAGGATTGAAAAATGGCCCTAAGGCATATAAGGAGACTCCATAAAACACAGTTCTGTACTAAGGAATTAGTACGGAAGTCTTTAGGGCATACCTCGTGAGCCGTCAAGTGTTTGAAAGTGTTGAAATTTAGATCGAAAGATGACATAGTACCGAATTCATTTAGTTTTGGGAAGGAAAACGGAATTAGTTCGGTCGAAAGCAGAGTCTCGCACTCACTATATGCACATAACGGAGGAGTCGTGTTCACAGCTACCCGTTACGTCATTTATTGAATGGCTGCTTCGCGATTCCGATGTGCACTTGCATAATGCATTCACGTAAGGCGCAGGCGCCTATATCGATGCATGTTTCAACTAACAAATGCGTCGAGATAATCGATAGACAACGACTTGTTTGCGGCATCAGTCACGGCCGTCATGGGTGCTTAGTAGCTTCGACTTCTTGTGTGTCGTGATCGCGTGATATACAATGAAGTCAGAACGTTTTATATCGCGTTATAATAATTGTAAAAGGATCCATGTACATAACATGTCGTTTTTAAGGATTTGTTGTACATGATTTAGAGCGCAAGATAGTTTTAGATTAATCGATTCGTCTAAATGAATTTATCCATTTTACTTAATTGAAATGACTCCGTAGTTAAGTTGCCGTCTACGTTTCAAGTATACAACATACTGGCAAGGCCAAAAATTTAGGTTTCTTGAATATGTAGAAATCTAAGACAATAAAAAATTTAGAAACAAACTTCTAATGCAACAATTCGCTAACGTAATCTAATTAAATAACAAATTGCATCAATTTGTTGCATAAAGCACGCAACCGTATTCGTCCAAACAAAAATACAGCAAAAACGCGCAGATTTCTTAATACTCGACGGTCTAATGCGGTTTTTCAGAGCGGTGCAAACGGAATCGGAATCTGTGCGCAGAAATGCATTCTACATCTTCATGCAAATGTTGAAGCTGATTTCTAAATCCTGAGGCAGGGTCACAGTACATATATTTTAGATGGATATTTAGTTACTTACTGAATATATAAATATTGTTATATATATTATTATATAAATATTATATACTTACTTACTGAATAGATAAATATTGTTTCGTTTTTATATAATTAATAAGATTATCAAAATTTGTTAATTATTTGACGCACCACCCGCTTGCTTACGGCGTCTTTTGAGATATCGGTATACGTGAAAATTTAATAATCCTTAATTCCACCCCCCAAGTTTAGCAAAATTTTAAGGATCTATGTAAATAAATGTAAGGTTTGTTTCATACTATGTGATGTAACTCACGTTTACTCGATAGCTCTGATGTTACACCAATGTGGTGTCACTGGCAATAATCCGATATCCTTTTCATTTCTAAACATAATAATTACACACTTTGAGTAAATGTTTATTTGAGTTCATCAAAGCGTCCAGCGAAAGATATAAGACAGTACTGACAAGATGTCACAGCTCACATGATTAATGATTCGCCGATATTTAAAATGAGGATTTACGATGTCATGTTCATCTGTAAAAAAAGGCAGAATTCTTATGGTTTCATAATTTAAAATGTTTCCTTTTTTTGACTCGTACAATGATACGACGATACAATATAATTATCCTCGTTTTCATTCGCTGCCCAATTCCCCTATATTATCTCCATATACGTGAACCTTCTATAGGATATTGATCAAGAATTTCGATTTAATTTAATTCCTATTAACGTCGCATCACGCATTAGCTATTACGTACAGCTCCAATGATTGAGCGACAATGCAAACAGCGAGACGGATAATCCGCTCAATTTTCTCTCCGGCCACTTTCGGCAAACTCTATTAATCTTGTTTACGAAATGCAAGAAAATCGTTTTCTCTTAACCCCCTATCTGTTTAACCAAATTACCAGAGCTGCCGTCTTGCGCTCCCCCTCGATGAATTAATCTGATACCAATGTTATAAAGACGTCGGTTTCATTGTTCGTCGGTAAGTTACTTTTAGATTAATCGTAAACATTGAAATACCGTTGGCTATGTTTTATTATGAGTGTAATACTTGTAATACATATGAAGAGTGTCAAAGATTAGAGTGTAATATTTGTAATACATATGAAGAGTGTCAAAGGTTAGAGTGTAATACTTGTAATACATATGAAGAGTGTCAAAGGTTAGAGTGTAATACTTGTACTACATATGAAGAGTGTCAAAGGTTAGAGTGTAATACTTGTAATACATATGCAGAGTGTCAAAGGTTAAGTACAAGAAATTCCATGTAACCAATGCAAGCTATATTTTTAAAAGTATTATAGTAGAATTGTCCAATTAATGTTTACACTAACTTTCTTATTTGTTTTATGTGTACAAATTTATATGTAACATTTGTTATTTGTTCATTAATTTCTTGGCAATATGAGTTCGCATTTGTTAATTAACTAACGTCTCATTCTATTGATGTAAAACAATCCTAACTATCCACACCCAAATAAAATTATAAACGCGAAATTAAGTATATTTCTTATCTCCTTAATTCAATTACTATTCAATTGATCTGCCTGAATTTTCTTACAGACATAGCGTGTATCATGGGTGTGAACATATCGAATTAATATCTATTTCTCACTTCGTTAGGGAAATTTTTCTCTGTTCCACGTAAACAAAGCAGCGGGTCCAAAATAATATATACGTAACAATATAACTCTTAATTTCTTGGAAATAAGTTATGAGTACAGAACTAGAGCATTGAAGATATGAGTTAGATCTGACGAGGATCATCGGGCGCCAGTAGCTAGTTGTCGGATAAGTGAGGCAGTTTAGATTGTATTTATCGATAGGGCCATCGGCGAAAAGACGATCGATTATAATTCGCCGCCCGGTGACGAAGAAAATGAAAGAAAATGGAGAAATATTCGTAGGCACGTTCGGCTGCCTAAATATTAAAATTTCCCTTGCCCCAGAGCCATTTTCTTATCGTTTTATTATCTGCGTTTTCGTTTGTTTCCTGGTTTTTACCTATAAACATTATCTATATGTCATATCATCTAGCTGCCTAGTGTTTACTAGGCAGCTAAATGATATAACGAAAACTATACAAAATAGCTATAACAAAATGGTTATAACGAAAGTATAAGCTGTAACGAAAGAGGTATCTGATAAAATTTCAATTCTTACGACCGCTTCTTAAATATATATTAAACTAAAGTTTCGCGGGGAAAATAATAATTTTCGAATATAAGTTTTCGATCAACATAAAAGCTTATTTTCAGATAAAAGGAAAATGATACATTGACTATGCCCATGCATAGCATCATTATATACCATGCACGCTAGATTTTTTAAAATTTATTTTGAAATAATTTGTTTATGGTTATTTTTTGTGCAATGAAGTTATCAAGTGGACACGAGTGCTCTTTGTGTGGTCGCAAATTTTCAAGTGCAATTGAAATTAGTACACCAGACTACAATTGTAATAAATGGTAAAAAAGTCCTACGTATTTCAGCAGTAGAGGATATATCGTGTTCGATGAAAATTAGATGTCAGTTCAGTGTAGACGATGCTTAAAAATTATACGTCAGCGTAACAGGACAAGTGTAAAGCAAAAAGTGGCACAATAAAATGTCCTGCAAATGAGCAAAATTTTAATTACATATATGCAAAGTTTCATGAAAACCTGTAACTAGTTGACTCGTCAAAGCAAGACAATCAAGCAAAATAACTATCGCATTTGTAGTATTACTAGTTTGGATATGGATAGAACATTTGGACCTAACTGTTGAATATTGAACCAAATTTGACAGTACTTCTTTAGAAATTGTTTTTAATTTTTTCTTCCTTAATATTACAATACAAACATTTGCCCGGATCTTTGCATAAGTTGATTTTCAGGACTTTTTCGAAAACCTCTGATTACGCAACCTTGGACAACTCAGCTCCTCATGATCATAGCTTGACGTTTCAAATGGTAAGATAGCCAAGAGACTGAATTGAAAATTCACATCTTGTTAACATTAGTCGGTTTTATGTGGTAAATTATACAAGAATTCTAAAAACTTTTTGTTTGTCATTCCTTTTTTATGAATAGCCCATAGAGAGCAATTTCTACAAAAAGAAAAAAACAATATTTGATCAGTAAACCACACTTCAAGGAAGGTTTTAATTCGCTTCATTAGAACCCACTAAAAAGATTACAATACAATTAAATACAGTGATAAGCATCACGTTTTATGCGATTGTTATTACAGTATCATTTTGCTGCTGTATATTTTAATTGTTAGTTATTTCAACATTACTGTTTAGTAATTGTATATATTTATTATTTGTTTGTTTCTGTATGATGTTTCAACGTTAGACAAAACAATTTCAACAATATTCATTACTCTGATAGCCTCGCTATAATTTTATAAATGCCTGTCACGATTAAAAACTATGTTTCAATTATAGAGGTACGAAGGGCATCGGAGACGTCATTGATAATAATTTATATAGGTACCGCGAGGGAAGTGAATTTAGCCGCGTGCGTAAAAAACAATCGTCTGTTCCGCTCTTGGTCATCCTACGTGTGCATGCGTAAATAAGAGAAAAATTCACAAGAATTATTTGAATTTCGAAATATTTATATTTCTACTTACTACTACTCTATATTTATAAAATGTATCACTTTTTCTGCCTACAGTGAAAGTCGCTTTGGCTTCTTCATTAGGTGATGGGTCGCATGGTTTGAATACAGAAAATCACTTTGTCAGAAGAACGATTGAATAACCCGCGAAAATTTTCAATTTCAAAGACATTTGAAAGGTAACTTAACACTTGTAGTCTGGTGCAACAGCGCGTGAAATTATAATAATATGACCGAAATGTCGAAACACTTCTAGCTACGTGTTATAATTAGGAATCAATTGTAAAATGTAGCTAGGCGAGTTTGTGTTACATAGAAAAAAGTATTTAAGATTCACATAACAACTTCGCCACCCAACTGCAGTCATCAGCGTGGTGAAACAAATTTGATGCAAGTTATTGTTTGGGACACGTGGGGACGATTTTACGCTCCGACATCGCCGCCTACCAATTTCAATTTCGATTGGCGTGAATGTTTACGAAAAATCTTATAATATATTTAAATTTTACATATTTGCATTGTACTGATGCTGGATACAGGACCAAGTAAGAGTTAGGAGCTAAACAAAACTTTTACAGAATTAAGTGAAACTACGTGATGTAGTATTATTTCTACTTTCTTTAAGTTCTTTACAACATCTTCAGGTGGGCTATTTACATTACTATAACATTTACGTATGAAACCAACGAGTAAAACACATTCCAACATTTTGATTTAACAATTTTTATATTACTTGTTCAAAGAGCACTTCGATTTGACGTGCAGTAGTACAGAAAGGTATTATAAGATAATACATTATTTTATTTAAGTATTAAAAAAAAGTCGAAGTGGTTTAATTTGTTTTTGGATAGTCATAACTTTTCAACTTTTTTTAAAAGCTTTTTCATCCTTGTCTTCTTTGTATTATACTTTATAAAACTAGTCCATTTTTTCATCGCCATGCTGTTCCTATTAAGCTAAAAATATATAACAATTAAATGAAACTACGTGATGTAGTATTATTGCCCACCTAAAATGTTGTAATACAACGAAACCTAGGTCGTGGTAAAAAACTTAAAGAAAGTAGAAATAATACTACATCACGTAGTTTCATTTAATTGTGAATAATGAATTTCTACAAAATTAACGCCAAATATATTCAATATATAAAAATATATCAATAAAAATACATTTTAACTAATACAAAGTTTCATTTTCTATCTTTCTTCCCTACTCTCAGATATTCTAAAAAAATTGCTATTTTTTACTGCTAGCAAAGTAAAATTGTATGTATTGAAGGTACATGCTATTTGCCTTCTTTAAATAAGTGATAAATTTAAAAAGAGCAAATCGCTTTTTATATTTATTATTTATTTTTCTAAGAGACAAATGCAGTATAAAAATGAGATTAATTTAAAAGTTTCTATAAAAACGTAATAATTAAGTAGTGAACAGAAATTGCTACACAATATACTCGGCTCTGTATCTTCGTCGGGGTACTACTTAGGGAGCAGTTTTTGACACATCTACAACTATTCATATTTTTAAACAATATTATTGACGTTGAAATCAGAAATGAAAATAAACAAATCGAAATTACATTTAAGACATCACAAATGTTATTATATTTGACACATCAACTATGTTTTATTACTGGACTTAATATCGAGTTATACTTACATTTTTCCCCAAAAGAATGCGATCAACTTTGTTTAGATTCTTATAGATTAAAGTTACAGTTGTCTAAATAAGTTGAAGGGATTAATAGCTGATAGGAGTACTCTATTTTATTACAATTCCAACTGCGCAATCGTATATCGGTACAGTGTCAACATTTGAGTCAACATTTGCACCGGACGGTTACTTTTACAAAGTGCATATGCAAAATCGTATGACTCAAAGTAATTAACACATTATAACCGAATCAACAAAAGTAAAAGAAAATAATAGTTAATTAGAAAACTTAATCATATTAATACATCGGGTAAAGTTTGAAAATGAGTAAAGAATTAGTTTAAAAAAATAACAAAATAAAATTATTGGAAAATGTGGAAAAGACCTTTTTTCTTATTTTGAATGTTTAATTTTTATGAAGTTACAAATTTTTATAACACTTTTTTCTAAAGGTTTTTTTATCGTATATGATACATGAGTCAATTAAAAAAATACAGAAATCTTCATTGCAATGACTTGATCACACTATCTAGTAATGTACAGCAAAAAGTTGGTGAAGACGTAGCAATATAAAGACGTAAGGGAGGATAAAGGCTTCACTGAAAAAGAATAACGTAATTCAATTTACTAACAAGTAAAGTGAGTGAAGAGTTGCTAGTTTTGGAAGTAGACCAGAATTGGCGATGAAATAGAGTAGTTGAATGATAAATAATTCATGAATTTCGTTATATGTTTTTTTAATTTTTTCCCTCTATATGCTCGCTGCAATTCCAATGACCAAAGTTTTGCAAATGTTGATTCTATTGAAGGATGTGAGGAGAATAAAGATTTTCTTTACTTCCTCAGACCACTGGAACTGGGAAAGACTATTTAACGCAATTTCTATCTTATGCATTGGTAGCAAAGTCACGACCCCTGAGGCGCATTTTTATCGGTATATGTATTAAAAGAAATAGTTTTGTAATAAGCATAAGATGGAGTTAGAAAAAAAAGCGATTTAAAAAAAATTCAATCCAAAATTTAAGAAAGTTCCATGGGGGCTGTCAAGATATTTGGAATGAAACCACAACATACTAATGTAACGACGTTGTTTTGCTTGTTAAACGGAATCTAGGTTGCGCGCCTACGGGAGGAAGATGATTGTCGTCTTGATATCGTTACTATGGTCACGTTGATTGAGAGTACATATTTTATAGGTTAAATATAAAATTTGATTTTCTAAGCTGTAAAGCAGGCTTTTGACCTTTGAATATTTTATTTCATAATTTTAATAGCCGTTGAAAATTTAAATTAGGCTCTTTTAATATTACTGGTAGGATTATAAACAAATCATCTCGAATAAACGAATTTAGTTTAGCATTACTGCATAAGTAATTAAACTTTAAATACTTAATATGATTTCCTGTAACATTTATTAACCTTTATAAGTTGCAAAAATAACTATGTATATGATTCAAGAACTTATAGACACTCCTACGTTAAACTGCGAGACTTATGAAAACCTAAAGTAAATTATTCCTTTTATTGCGCGGTGTTAAATGTAAATGATGAATAAATTATGTGTTTTCTTAGTACAAGTGGTGTCTACATAGTGACGTAGCGCGTATGATAATCGCGTTGCCCTCATCCACTGATGAAATCACCACAAAGAAATTCGTTAAGTTAATAACAGTTTTTATTGAAACATAATTATTATGGATTCAAAAAAAGATGTAAGTGAAAGCTCTTTGTATTGGTTCTATTTTGGTAACAAATTATTAAGAGCATTTTTTGTGTTGTGACTTCATCCCCAGTATGAGGTATCTAACGAAAATATTGAATGGTAAATTTCACAAATATTTATTTTTTAATTGAAACTTGTTCAATGTAAGTTCGTATGTTGAGAATTGAGACCGTAACGAAAAATGAAACAAATCGGTAGTGGGGAGAGCAAGCAATGGATAGTGTCCCCTCTCCGCTGTCAGTTACTCAGCGCGTCAGTGAATAGCAGAGCGCCAGTGCAGTAAGCCAAGTTTCTTTCGTTTTCGTTGCGATGTCAGTCGTAGTAATTCGTATGTTAATCCTTATGTATTAATAATGTTGAGATAATTCGCATAAAAGTTGTCGCTAGTGTCAGTGCGTTACGTGGACACTTCATATTTTATAAAATTTTATTTTCTATTTTTACGCGACTAGGTTAATATTTACTTTTTTCTCTTCATAGTAATAATAATATACAAAGAAGTTTCACTTCCAAGGCGACTGGAGGTCATGAACCATTTTCTTATTAAATATATTGCCCAAGTGTTTTTTGCGTATTTATCGACCTGCTGCACTCGTTTATACTGTATAGAAACTATTCCATCACATTTTTGGAGAAGAAAGATCGGGGTTTTTAGACAAATGACGATGGTTATACGATCTGTTGTTTTATTTTAATGACCGTGACAATCGCCCTTTACTCTTACTGCTTAAATCTATTGAACTATCAAGTCACACTTATAAATCTGGGTTATCTCATTAACATATTATATATACAAGACACGCTTATAAATCTGGATTATCCCACGAACATATTATATATACAAGACACACTTTCAGGTTTTTTCGATAAAATAATATGACGATAGCTAAAAGAGCTGCTGTTTCATTTTAAGGAAGGTGACAATCACTCTTGACTGTTACTAAAATCAACATTATAACTAATGAACTATTTAAGACTGATACCTGTTGATCTAGATTATTCAGAAAAATGCATATAATTTTAAGCTTTTCAAAACACTCGGTTCTAATCTCTACTGTATCAGTCACAATGTAATCTTTAAGTGACTGTTAAGATGACCTAATTTTGAACAGAATCCCGTCAACCAGCTTCCAAACAGAAACGTTTAATTTGTAGGATTACCCGTTTTCAGTAAAGCCATGCTTCATTGATCCCTTAGATCCACTAGAGCTTACTAAAATTGCGTTTCAAGTTTGTTCGTGAATGGCTTTCGGAAACGGAGACTTAGCAGATTATTTTGGTTGCCAAACAATCAGGGATTATATGTTTTGATAACGAAATTAAAATAAGCAATTTTCGTGTGCTTCAATTGTGTGGCTAGAATGTATTATATAGCTATGCATGATGTTTATATGTGTATAGACTAAGTATGTATATATGTATGTATATAGAGTATGTATATACAAGCTACAGAATAGAATGCTTCGTTCTCGTTGGTAGGCTAGAAACAAGCGATTGCATTGATGTCATTGCTATGGTTACGTTGTTTGACAGTTGAGAGTTTAGTGGTTAAATTTTGGTTCTGTGATTAATTCGATAAAACCTTGTCCTCTGTATTTGGCTGTAGCGAGTGATTGAGTTTGTGCTATAATTTATTAATTATCATTAATAATAAAAGTAGTCGTTACTTTAAAGAATCCAATGCTGTTTTCAATTAAATCTTCATTTTTTTTACGTTAAAGTGATTTACGTATTGTCAAATTTCGCTTTGATAGGATATATTTCTGGGGGGTAATTTTCAAATCGCTAGTTAAGTTTAGTATTTGCATACCAATAGCTTGACATTTTTATTTATTTGATTAGATAATAAATTAGGCACAGGCAGTAAATAATCGTTATGGGACCTAAATTTCAAGTGATTTTTCAGAAATCCAGAACACTGAACTTTGCGCAAGTAAACTGTTTTACGTTGGTACAGCATTTATTTATGAAATATTACTAAATCCAAGTATATGAAATATTACCAAATCTATTTCTACCTGCGAAGGCGTTCACAATTTCACCATTCCCGGTCAGTTACGATAAACACGTCGAACTATAAAGCACAGTAAACACGCCAGTCCAACCGCTCGCACTTCAAACGCCGATCTCGCGGGTTCGTATACTCGTATATTTCCGGCGGCATTAAATTTCCATATCCACCATTTTATTGAGCATTTCATTCGATAATAAAGTTGTCAATAAAAATTGGTTAGCGAAGATTTTTACGAGCCATTAGGTGGCGACTATCGCGTATGCAGATGTGTTTAGGTCATAAGATATGTGCTTTTCGGTAGTTCAGACTCGCGTTATTGATTTGATATTGATGAAATTATATTTATAGTATTGGCTATTAGGGATGGACGTGTGAATACGACGCTGTGGGGCAGGGATGGGATCGAAAGATAAAATTGGAGAATTATAAAAATACTGAGATGGATTCGCTGGTATGGGGCGGCTTCTTCACAAAGAGAGGAAGAATGCTTTCAAATGTTTGTTTAGATAAACTTAATAGGTTTTAATATATTATTACATATACATATAATTCAGTTTCACTGGAATGTTATATATAGACAGACTGTGAAGAATATTGGTAGAATCATAACAATATTTGTATCATAAGGTAAATATACTAAAAATATAGGTAAGAAATAAAGATTGTCAAATGAAAGTTAATTGTTACTAACTGGATAATAAGTAGTAGGACAAAGTGTCGATAACATTACAGTTTATCTTTAACAATAAATATATCGTATCACCAACCTCGGACGCGGTGAAGAATATTGGTGAAGTCGTAACAATATTAGTATCATTCAAGAAAATATACTAAACCTATAGGTAAGAAATAGAGATTAACAAGTGCAAAATTAATTTTATTAGTTTGTCAAAAAAATTAATTTTTACTAACTGGATAATAAGAAGCAGGATCAAGTGTTGATTACTATACATTTTGTATTTATCAATAAATATGTTGTATCACCAACCTCGGACGCAAAAGTGAAGAATATTGGTAGAGTCGTAACAATATTTGTATCATTAAAGTAAATATACTGAAACTATAGTTAAGACATAAAGATTGATAAGGGCAAAATTAATTTTATTACTTTGTCACAAAAATAAATTGTTAGTAACACATTTTATATTTATTAATAAATATACTGTACCACCAATGTCGGACTCGTGGTGTAGATTAAGAGATATATCTAACTAAATATTTAGTTTCCTTATTGTGTACTCGTAACTTCATGATGTACGTAAACATTTTGGTTTTCTAATATTTCAAAAAGCGACTTTTCTACAATACTGAATACCTATATTTTTACTGTGCGAAATTTTAATACTTGCTTAGCTTCTTTCCGATAGAATACGTATAATGGTAATAAAAATGTTACTGCTAAAAAACAAGGAACGTCAAAAAAAACAAATTTGGGAATAAAATGTTTATATTCAGAAAGTTTATAAATGATGCCTCCTTTTCAAGAATCTTTATTTAAATCAAAAAGTAGACATGTCAAAAAGAAAGGGATTATCTTAGGATTTGTTTAGTTTTTCTTAAGTAATTGATATTCTAGCTTTCACTTCCATACAGGGCAACAGGTTTTATCAATGGAAGTGAATGTTGTACATTAAACAAAGCGGAAGACCTTTCTACTCATCTTTGAAAGAAAAAAATTTGAAAAAATCGATGGTGTAATAAAACAAAATAATGTATAGATAATTGCATATAACCATGAAATCTATAAGAAATATGGTGTACCCAATATCGTCAAAATCCTCCAGGCCTCTCGTATTATATGGTCGGGTCATATATTTAGATATGATAATACACCCCAACAAAGAAAATTACTTTTTCAAAAATAGAAGGAAAACGACGAAGAATAAGACCGCCCCCGCAAACGGCTCGATGGGATTGAGAGAGACTTAAAGCTTTTGGGAGTACACCGATGGAGAGCTGTTGCGCCGGATAGAATCAGATGGAGAAGGTTTGAAGAGACACCCTTGGCCTACAACAGGCTGTAGTGCTTAGTGCTTAAGAAGAATTAATATTCTAGCTCCATGGAGCCATTTTTTTGAAAATATTCTTTTGGCTTTAAACATTTTTTCCCTTATAACTTAACATTTTTGTTTATAATTTAATATATGGACAGAGTTCTATTAAATTTTATTCGTTTCAAAGCCGCTACAATTAAAATTGTGGCTTTTTCTATAGTTATCTCGAATGAATCCTGCATTTGATTTTTTCCTTAAAAAATATGACATTTTAAGAAATCCTGTCACCATTACTGTGTATATATATATATATATATATATATATATATATATATATATATATATATACATAATATAGATTTAATAATTTGTTGATGCATGGCTTGATTTATATGTGACTAACATATGCCAACATGCATATGTTAGTCACATATAAACACAACAACGTATTGTTATCTGGTAG
This sequence comes from Druceiella hillmani, assembly GCA_039881145.1. Taxonomy (NCBI): domain Eukaryota; kingdom Metazoa; phylum Arthropoda; class Insecta; order Lepidoptera; family Hepialidae; genus Druceiella; species Druceiella hillmani. The sequence continues at coordinate 40,718,896 of JAYKKI010000011.1, forward strand.
CATGCGTGTTTGGGTTTCCTTATGTTGAATTGAGTTTTTGAGATAACTCGAACATTATTCTGTGACAAATCGAAAACTAATTCTACGCAGTGACTCAAAAATATTGCCTTTTTAATATTTTGCTATTTTGGGTTGGAAATGAAAGTTCTAAATATTACTCATACTTTATTTATGAATCAATTTTAGCCTGAATATTATTATTATATTTCAAATTTGTCACTTTTGTCTTAAAATTAAGATTAATAGTATCCTTAATAAATAAACTATGATTACGTTATCTAATTTATTTCCACTGTTATATTTATCTTTCTTAAAGTTGCAGTAAACCAAATCGAGATGCTGATCTGTAATTAGCTTGTCGTCCGGGCCGATGTTTATAACATCCTACCAATACTTGGCAATTTTTTTTCTAGGTTATAAAGAATAAATGATAGAGAAAAGAGATAGATAGATAACGCCTCTGCCATTTAAAAATTGTTTAAATAATAACACGCTTAATAAAACAAACTTTTTATTTAATGTGATATTTCGTGAAATATAATTAAATATAGCTTGAACGCCATAATTATGAGTATTTAACCGCTATATAGTTGATTGCTAACGATTTGAGTGAGAAATAAATATATAAAAAAGCGACAATATAACATGAAAAAACACAAGTTATAACACGAGTCCTGAGTCTGTGCGAAACTACAACGTCACTTTCACATCACTAGACGAACCTCGCATAAAACTGTTTACAAGTTTCACCTTAGCAAAACAGGCGGGACGATACGAGTAACTCGCACGCGCTATAAATGGTCGTGCCTTAATGCACTGCGCTACGACCTAGCACTGTCGTATCGCTTTATTAGCCTTATGGTGGCAATAAAAATGAACATATTTATCCACCCTTGAAGGCGCATCTAAGGAGGAAATTACGGTATAGTCGTTTAGACTATACCGTAATTTCATACATATTCTATACAGTTTAAAATAATGGGCGGAAGTGTGGGAGCACTCTTTTTATGTGTTAATCTTATATAGAGCTCGACCAAAGCACAAGGTAAGTAATGAATAGTATTTACAGATAACTCTATTGTTACGGACGTTATGATTTTAAACTTATAAATCCAGTATATGAATTCGCCATGCTATTATTAGTTAGCTGCTGTAATTCTTTGTACACTCTGTGGATAGTGTCAGCAAGACATTTTTTTTCTAAACATGTAAAATTATATTTACACGAATTTTGTGTAATTCCTGAATGATAAATTTCCAGTACCATAAAATATTATTTCATATAAATTACATAAAATAAATTATTATTTTAAACGATCGGTAATTTTTTTTCTAATATTAGCTTCATTACACATGTTATATTATCCGACGATATAAAGGGGCAGCGAAATTATTTTTTGAAGGTTTTGGAAAGTATATTAAACAAATATTATATTACATAAATAAGTTATGTATGTTTCAATTCCTTATTTCCTTTGCTTAATTTGATATTTCATACAATATATTAAAAATCGGGGAAAAAATTGGTTTGAAAATAGACCTTCTTTCTTCATTTTCTCAGCTCCCAAAAATCCTTTAAAATACCGAATAGAAGTATGACTATCCTGCTTCGCTTGTTTTTAACTAGCGTAGCAGTGTTTAATGTTAGCGCTTCCACGTTAACGATTTAACTATTTATATTTAAAAAAATACGAAATATAATAACGATAACGATGGCTACGAATGTACAATGAAAATATATGAACGAATAAAGATTAGATATAAATATAATATCAATAAACATACAAATTACAAACCATGTCAGTGAATGTTTTGTTGGTGACAGTTTTGTTCGAGAAAAATTAATATAAAAAATGAATGACAGACAGAGCAATGTTTTGACTACGACTTCCGTTCGCGGCTGAAACCGGATATAACTTGTACGACTAGGTTTTGTGATATATATGTTATACCTAACTACAGATTCGATAAGATTAACGTCAAAAACAGGCTGATGTGAAATATTATTTTGAATGTCATTTCCGGTCCAATCGAAATTAGAGCCAATAGCATTTTGTCACATGATCGAAATTCAGTTTCGGATTCAGACACATACATTTTGATTTATAGTCTACTTAAACCGAACTGGGGATATTTTGAAATTACGCAGTTACCACATTTGCAGGTGAAATCATGGAGTAAACAATAAACAATTACAATGTAACACAAAATAAGAGAAGTATTTAACAAAATCCTGTGCAACTCAGTACACGTGACAGAAGTGAAACTTCTTTGGCGATATAAACCTGGATTTGTAAGTATATAGTAAAGGGTAACGCGGAAGAGAGAGAGAGAGAATATACCAAGTGTAAGTCTCAGATTGTATTAAATCCCTATAAGAAGATTTAAATAACATTTATTCGGAAAAATTAATAAAACGTCCTTATAAAATGACGTAAATATCTAATAAAATCTTTATATAAATTTATGTAGACAATGTCGGTTTAAAAAAATAGACGCGATGACAGTACCAGGATACGGCTGAAAGAAGTCGAGAACCTACTTGCGATATATTCGTTGCATTGTGACGTCATAAAAACGTTATTATGTAAATAAAAAAATCAACGGTGGGACCTTGAAAATGTTACACTCATCGTGCCCAAAGAAGTTTCACTTCGAAAAACTACCAAGAGATCAGAGTAGATCGCAAATCACAATTTTCAAGTTCATAATATCATAGAGAATGTTTTTTTCCATATATTACTATTTTTTAGAATTGTTTAGCAATGTGCTTTGCGAAGTCGACCGAAGTGTTTTTATGACGGGAAAACCTAAAGTAAGGTTTGCTTTTCTTTAGAAACCAAGGCTTTATGCAATCGTGTCATGTTCTAAGGTACCATTTCAAGTTATCGCCCTCTGCAGAGTTTTTGCGTTATATTTTTTTCTCTTTATTGTACCAACATTTCGATTTTGATCTGCCCTTTATTATTTCATTCCTTCAAGTTGTTGTCCATATAACGACGACTCAAGTTAACACTGATTTGATTAAGACTAACCTTAATTTACCTTGGTGACATACTAAACGTAAACACCAAACATACTTATGGATGAAATCAAAGCAGTTTATAATATCAAAGCGTTCCCGCCGGTCACCGTGTGCTCATAATCTAGATTATAATCGCACCTTTAACATTAAAATGACTTAACTCGACGTATTGTAGTTTGGATTGGATTTAAAAATACCAGATGACCTCAAAATCATGAGTCTAATTTCTTAATAAACTAAATTAAGTACAAGAAACAGGAAGTGTGCATTACGATTCAGTTAAGTCATTTTATTTTATGTTATAATTATTAATAGAAATTCAATTGTTCGCTCCTTAGTTGATCAATATGACGTTAATTGCAATATTATTGAGTGCGTGGCCGCTATGGCCCCCCCCCCGTCATCAATATTCTCCGCAATATCCAACTTTCTTCTCGTCCTAACGGCCAGCGCGCTCCTCGAGCGGCCGCACCGCGACGATGAAAGTGGTGCGGTCAGTTTCTACGAATGTAGGTCGAGGTGCAGCCCGGAGTTAGTCTAGAGCTGGGGCGTGCAAGTTTTTTGGTAATCCACTTATTTCTATTGCCAACCAACTGTTATCGGATTCGTATTAGTAGGTGAAATCGTGTTTCTAAAAAATACAGAGATACGATCACGCTAGATTTGGTCTTTTCGTATAAATATACTCTTTTTAGATTTCACATATTTTGATCTTTAGATATAGCTTTACTCTTTTGTAGTTTCACCGAAGTTTAGATATGTATTATAAAATTATAACACTCGTTAGATGGAAAATTATAGAATCTTTTGGTATGCCAAATTTAAATCGTTTATTTTAATAGGTTTTACATGATCCAGTAACAGAAACCATTGCACACTTATAACTAGTATTGGAAATAATTTAATGTTTTTAGTGCAGAAGTGCCAGTCTGTATATTTCATGTACATTTGTTTTCCAGATATTATTCAGTTAGCAATAATATCTGAACCGACGTGCTTTTTAGGAAAAATACGAATAAGTGTAGATACTGTTGACTATTATATGCTGAGATTAGGCCAAAGGCTATAATTATTTTATAATTGTCTATGCCGTATATCCCGCAGAATGAGGTGTATGGTTAAGCTCTACTCGGGTCAACTGATCTTGAATAGAGATGATGAATTTTTCAAATTATTTAATCGATAATAATTTTAATGAATTTTTATTGCTATAGATTAAATGACAATAGCAATAATAGAAGTCTGCAAATCAAAAATTATTTTTTTTGACACAAACAAAAAGAAAATTATCATTTCTGGAGCATCACTTTTTTATATATTTTATAACATATTACATAAATTTTGATTAACTAATCTCCTATAATGGCAAGCAATTTTTAGTTAAAGCTGAGAAACTTGATTGTTTTAATTAATTTTTAACACGTTAATCACATTAACTTAATTAACATTGAAAATTGTTTCTACCAGCATATGTGTGATTGCGCGTATGCTTTGTGAGAACTATTTCTCCTGTTATGAATAACATTTAAGTACACTAAACAAAAAGATAAAGATTAACTAAGCTTTCACATTATGATTCGAGAAAGCTGATCAATAAAGTAGAAGCTAGAATAAGACCTATGAAAATGTGGCTTTTTACGCTGGCGTAATCTCACGAGTTATATATACGGTATATCGAAGATACATAGCGTTGAATGCTATTTGTTATGCTGAAGGAATTCCTTTTATTGAGTCTTTTATATCTTATTTTAAGGATACTATAAAACAATTGGATATAAAAGCATACTAAAACCAATATTATGGAAATGGCAAAGCACTCCAGAGTTGATGCAACGAAACAGTTCCAGTTGCACGATTCAATCTAGTGCTTATCTTATCTAAAATTTAATTATAACCATTGTTCGAAAGAATTATCAATAATCTATATGGGTTAAATTTATGATATGGGACTATATAAGTGAGTGTGTACATGTGAGCGCAACATAATAATCTAAAATGTAGGAAGTTACATATGCCAAAATAAGGCCGCAAATATCAAGAAAGTGGAAACTTGAACTATCATCTTAATATAAATAATTACAATAATATATAGACAATTTATAAAGAAAATAAATTCAGTTCTACATAATTTTGCCTTAAAAAAAGAGGAAAAATTTGAATCTGCCTTAATGAATCGTAATCCGTCAATGGGAAGGAAGTTTAGTGCCCGAAGTTTTATTTAATCGAATTTTGGATTACGTAACTTATCGTCTTATGCAGTAGCTGTGAATATTCCTCACATAATCAATATACACTTAATAGCTTAAAGTGATCATCAAAGGCAACCGTTGAACAAAGCCTTTATGCAATATTACTGCATACTTATGCAGGCAATGTGAAGTGTAGGGCATCATATCCAAAGAAGGTAAGTGTGGTCGTACAGCGAAAGGTTATATTAGAATATATTTAATCAAATACTGAAGTTAGCTTGAGCAAAGCCACGACTGCGGTTTGGACGTGAATAGTTGACAGATGTATGTAGATTTTCACGAAGGAAAGTTATATGGTTAACAGTGGAGAAACTTTGGTTAGAACTTCGAAAGCAAAATATGATAGTATTCCAATAATGGATATTGCGTTTCACAATGTTTACATAGCACGGGTGATAATTTAAGGTCGTGTTATGGTTCATAAACACATTGTTATTCATTCAGAAATATAAAAACCGTAGTAGAATATGTGGTTTATGTAGCGCATAAATTTAAATATATTTAACAGCGGCCAGTAAATATGTTTAATAACAGTCCATTATTATTGTCATATCTATAATTTAAAGCAAGTCAGAAATATATGTACTTCATAATGTACTTCTTCTGTTTTTTTTTGTTTTTATTACTCGATTGAAAAGTGTTTTGAACTGAGAATATTTCGATAATATAATTTCAGATATTTATGAACTTCTTTTAATTCCGTTAGAAGATGCGCATACATTTTCGTTCTTTTATCCAGGTGGAGAGGGTATCCATAACGAAAGCCAAAATGTGCTCGTCTGGTGGATATGCCAGTCCGGCATCACGTGAGACGTCGTTATAGAGTATACTTATATTTTCTGCTGTGTGCTGAATACATATTTAAGGATCATTTCATATTCATGCAGAGTTGCGATATAGCAGTGTAAAAGCAACAATGGTCTTAGCGTTGATCTATGGTGCGACTAAATAAAATTGACGAGGTCGAAACGACGTTAAAAACTTAAGTTGGCTATGTGGCTCTTCGAAGGCCAAACTAGAATTAAACCGTTAAGTTTTTTTGAAGAACCTTTTATCTAACTTGGATAAAACAAATTATTTTTTCCGTTCGTTGTCTGGTATCAACACATTTAAGGAAAATACACTTCAATATCACAGATTTAGTATGATGCATTTTAATACAATTACGTATATTCTGGCCCGGTCGGCTGTATAATAAATGTGGAGTATCCTTTAGATCGAGTCTTCAATTAAAATAGGATATAAATTCAATTAGTCTAATCGCATTTCTCCATCGCGATCTTTTTTATTCGGCCTATATTTAAGACTATAGGTCGCTTCCTTTAAACAGGAAACCTGTAGACTGATGGTGACGAAGTATATAATTTTAAATAATCATATTTTAAGAAAGTAGATCGTTTAAAACATTGAAAAAAAATAACTGGTTTGAATTTATAATTACATCGTGACAAGCTGTATGCCGAAATAAAACCGTATAATCCTAGTGAAGGCAAGAAACGTGTTTGCTTGAAACTCAACTTCATTGTAACAGCATGAGTTTGCTAGCTAAGGATTAGTTGCATCAACCAATGAATTAACTCTTTACAATGATTGTAAAGAGACCGTTTTTTTGACACCACAATAAGGAAGGCCACAAAAACTTGTTCCATAAAGATGTACCGTTCGACTATGAGATGAATTTTTCATCTCAAATTTAGAGTAATGTTGCAGTATTGACGTTTTTCCTTTATGATTTAAATTATTTTGTATATTATTAACAAAAAGTGTTAAGTTCTTCTTAACATTGACAATAGTCTATTGTTTCGAGTTTACTAACCCCAAATTTGTTATTTTCCTGGTACAACATGCAACTACGGTATGCTCTTGCAAGATTAAGTTTCTAATTAACCGTGTTTCCTTCAATTACGGTCTCCTACATACATATACATCAACATATTAGCGAATCCTCTTATTGTTTATGGTCCCATGGTATACGCAATGTACAATGAGGTGATTCTGTTATCGCTTGAGCGTTTTGTTTTTTATTTATACAAAACACCATTCAAATAGGAAAAATCCAAAAATGTATAATGTAAAAATTAATCAACGGGGTATTAACACGGCTATAGGTGAGAGAGAGTATTTAACAAAAACATATACACAATTAAATGAAACTACGTGATGTAGTATTATTTCTACTTTCTTCAATTTCTTTACTGCGACCTAGGTTTCGTTGTATTACAACATCTTCAGGTGGGTTATTAGCAAAGATAATAGTTTCATTTAATTGTGAATAATGAATTTCTACAAAATTAACGCCAAATATGTGTGAATCTGTATATATAACAAAACAGCAAAGGGGCCCTGTCTGTGCGGACGTTACGCAAAAACAATTGGATAGATTTTAATAAAACACTTCAATTTTCTACCTGAGAAGCTTGGTCGAACGCCACCATTAAAAGCCATAAGTAATATAATGCTTACTTAATTGACAGCGACATCTGTTTCTTCTATAAGCAACCGTCATAAACGTGTAGTACATATTGTAATTTTCTACTAGATGGCAGTATTAATTTGTTTTTTTTTAATAACGAATATATAGTTAGATATGTAAAGGTAAATACAGAATCACACTACCTTAGATTCTAGGGCGCTCAAGTGGGTGCACATCCAAGGGTTAAACCTTAACAATCTAGTGATATGGTAAGGTAGCACAAATTTTTCCGAGAGATGTGCTGGTAAAATTGTTAGTACGGAATAACATTAAAACAGAAAGAAGGTGTTATACAAACACTTGGATATGTAACATTAACTGGTATGCTATAATATTCTGCGCGATTTGGTTAACGAACAATATTTTCATTATAAAGCAAGTTAGTTAGAAAACTGAACTTTGAAGTTTTTGTTTACGATCACACCCCATGTAGTTGTGTAAACATATAAGCTGGAAGAAGTATTAGATAAATTAGTCAAATGAGACTTAATTATGACCACAGCTCATAGGTTAAGTGACTGAACAAGAAAAAGATCACGATTATACCAACGCGAGGACAAAACCTACGAAACCTACACATTATTAAACAATAACCAGATTGTTTAATAATGTGTAGGTTTTAGTATAGAAAAAAATAATCTTTATTTCTGGATAAAGCAGATAAAAGTTCTGGATAGGCAGTAAAAGTTCTAAGTAAATAAATCAATAATAATGGGCAAAGTTATTTTATATTCATATGCTATATAAATGTTATATACAGGATATTTTTCTGCCACAATTATGATGCAGTAGATAAATACACCTTAGGTACATAATTTTATCGAAGGTATAGTTTCGTAAACCACGGCATTGAAGTGTTTCATTCTTCAATGACTTCTAGACGACGAACGAGATTAGAGCAACTTTTTTTTCAAACTCCGGTTTTCATCGAAGTGAGACGAAAGGTCGGTCGAAAAAATTAATGGCGGAGTCACTTTTTCGTCTTCAGACGCAATATCGTTTCATAGTAATTTATATCATACATATTATAAATGAATTGTACGTATACGTAGTAAATTAAGTGTGTCGTGTGTGCGTGTATATAAAACACAACGTCTGTCTATATCTGTTCCTTTAAAACTTGAATTCCATAAATGGACTTTGATAGGATTTTCACTGCCATACACTATTTTTGCTCTGGTTGGAGTTATTTTAACATTTGTGAGGCCAGACTTGAATGTGGATAAGTACAAAGCGCTAGTGGTGACACGATGACGGCAGCGACATTGGAGAGTGGAGGAAGTAATTTTTGTTAGAGAGATGTTCAAAATCAATCGTCAGTCTGGGAAGTTGTGAAAAGCGCAACTCCTGCGCTGGCAGATAAAGCGGGATGAAGCTTGTCATTAAATACAAATTATTATTTCACTAAACTGCTCATCTAAAAGTTTTCCTTACGTTATCTTGTGTTTATTATTCGTTCTACATCGTCGTAATTGGTAACAATTTTTAATTAGTTTTTTTTTAATAGTTTGTTATCAATGTAACATTTGTTTTTTTTTATTTCTCTTAACAATATTAATATGTAATGTTTAAAAATATCTACAAGCTTCCGCTGGGTCGACCGTGAGCCTGATAAACACCAAAGACTGCATTACAGTTTTGCGATCGAAATAAACCACTTTATAAGTTACATATAAATTTTATAAACTGTCTATTTTTTATCTCATTGTTTGCCGGTAACAACCTCCACAATGCGGCCGTAATCCTTGACTGTATGGGTACTTAGTTGACCTTAATCGAGGTCACTTACAGGTAACTCACAATTAATTATTTACAAGAAGTGGCTGATGCAGTGGGCATGGTAAAATATACCAGCTATCAAACAAGGGAATAAAGTTAACTTTTGCGACTTTATGAATAAAGTTAACTTTTGCGACTTCGTGAATAAAGTTAACTTTTGCGACTTTGTGAATAAAATTAACTTTTGCGACTTTGTGAATAAAGTTAACTTTTGCGACTTCGTGAATAAAGTTAACTTTTGCGACTTTGTGAATAAAATTAACTTTTGCGACTTTGTGAATAAAGTTAACTTTTGCGACTTCGTGAATAAAGTTAACTTTTGCGACTTTGTGAATAAAATTAACTTTTGCGACTTTGTGAATAAAGTTAACTTTTGCGACTTTGTGAATAAAGTTAACTTTTGCGACTTCGTGAATAAAGTTAACTTTTGCGGCTTCGTGAATAAAGTTAACTTTTGCGACTTTGTGAATAAAGTTAGTTCGTTCGCATTGATTTTACGAGACGGTAAAATTATTTAAAGTAGATCGTTAACTGCATATCGAAATATTTATAAACTGCATTTTTGTATATTATTTTAAATTAAAGTTACTGCATTTCTGGATATTATGACTAAAGTTTTGATAAAACGATTCATTCGGACGCTTGCAGGATTCTAGAAAATTCTCAATATGATCGATGACCAGCAAAATAAGTTATGTAATGGTGAAAATGCTATGATGTGAAAGTGAATAAGAGGAAAGTATGGAAACCGAAAAAGTGCGTCTGGATCATGTCTAAAATAAGAAAAATCGAGAGAAATAAGATACGAGTATCTGAGAAAAAATTTATGAAGTTTTCGGCAGTAAATTCCATTAAACAGTTTTCCTCTTTAATATAGGTAAGGATTAAAGTCGCTAGAAAATTGTGGGCTAAAAAAATAAGGTAATGCGAAAAGTAAGTATATTTTGTGATTTAACTAATTTCCAATTAGCTAAATTATATTACGGATGTTTGAGTAATTATCGTAATTATTATATCGGACGAAACAATATTATGACCCTGTCCGGCCGACAATCTCTGTAGATAATCTTTTACTGCGTATTCCATCGATGTGGGGTAAGCTGCTATAATGAACAGCTCGCGCATGCAATGCTGACCGTGAATTACGTTATGGGGTTTACTTAATTTCTTCGTATCCGTTAATCCCACTGAAGTTATGTATGTTTATATCGCTCAGTGGAAATTGTACTTGCAATTTCGAAATCGTATTTTTTTAAATACAATATAAAGCACCTGGTAAAATACAATATTAATGCTGTTTTAGGGGTTATGACTATCCCATTACGCCATTTAGTTAGACTAAACTAAATTTTGTGCCATAATATTGAAATTTTATATACTCAGGATTTTGAAGAAAGGCAACTTTTAAATATATTAATTTTTAGATAATTTTATTTTTATGTAGCTTTTATATAATTAAGAAATAATCAAATGCACAGATTTTCCCGTTTATACTCAAGTAGTTTTCGCGTACATCTTTGTCTGCGGATATATCATATTTATACATTTTAGACAATAAAAATAATCTAATTATTATGTATTATTTAGTTGACCCAAAATCCAATAAATATTTAAAAGCTCTAGAAAGAGAGCGAGGAAGATATAGCCCGCCTAACTTCTGTAAGGGTGAACGGGAAAAGTCGACTCCTTCGGAGGGGGGTTCTTACAGCTTTGAGAGCGGGAAGTGGGGGTAACTACTGTAGGGAAAATTTCTCGTTTTCGTTTCTGTTCGATTACACTCCGCGGGGTCAAGTTCAACTTATGAGTTCTTAGTTATAATGAATCATTTTCATTAGTACAGGTCAGCGTAAACAATTTGTTTTACCGTGACCCAAAACAAACAGCTCTATGGACAGAAAAGAAATTAAAATAAACGTGAAAGCATTTTAAAATTAGATAAAAACCTTGACGAAATTACAGAGAGACACCACGCTTCTATTTTTGAATACAAATAAAATATATTATTGACATGTAAAAAAAAAAAAAATAATCATGTTAAACCACTCGAAATCATTAACTTAATCGTTAAGTTAGCATACACATATATATCAAGTTATAAACTATTTAAAAAAAATTCTTACCGATTTTCATCGTTGAAGTCGAACTGAAGCCAAAATATACAATATATGTTGCAAAAATGAATAAATCTCAGCAAATTTCGATGAGTCATTTACCCCCGGCCGAATGTACACTCGCAAACCGAATGACCGACAACGAGCATTAAAATCAAAACAATTATAATGACACAATCAAATATTTAGTTTCGCCGATGACAGCTACAAACATAATGGACAATTCATGACGAAAATTCATTCGAATGTATATTTTTGCGTGACCGTTTCTTAACAGACGACATTAACTTATTTTAAAGAGTCGAAGACTAAGATTCAACATGTTGATGGAACTCATGTAAAAATTGGACAGTTTAAAGTTTTTAGCCATGAAAATTATAATAAATATACTCTTTTTCAATGAAAAAACAAGGCATTTTTAATTTTTTTATCTTAAATATTTTTTTTAAACGTAGTTCATGCGATGATCTTAAATATTTTATGATTGCGATTCAGAATCCGGTTACATTAAATTTAAAATTAGATAGATATTAGTTGACGCAATGTGTGTTACATGTAATTTTCTACAATTAAATCTTTTTTATTTAAGATCCCCGATTTCAATCGTTTACTTACGTCATTAGTATCGTATTCTTACAGAGCACTTGATAGTAATATTAAAAAATGCAATGAATTATAATCCATTAGACCACATTTTTTTATTCAGATCAAAATGCTCTGGAGACAAATTAAATAGGAATTTCGAATAAAAATGTGAATATACAAAAAAGGTTAAAATGTTTTATTTGATTGTTCAAATATTTTATTGGATACGGTTGAATATTTCTCTCCGATTAAACCACAATCATACATATTTTCGTAACAGTTAACACTCGTTTTCATTCAGATTTCCTCCCACGTGATTAGTAGTGATTTAAACAATCGTATTAATGGAAGTTTTATTTTAATTTACGGAAATGTTAGAGACAGCGTCGAGTATGCGATCCATATATTATTTTTGACAATAAACTTCGGTGTAATTGAGAAAGAGAATTCTTTAGATAAATAATAATAAGCAGTCATTGAAGATGTTATAATTTGACTTGAAATCATGTCATTCTTTAACTTGAAACCATGTCAGTACAGATCGCATTGACAGAGAAGAGAGAGAATAGTTGCCTGAAGAATATATAGTTGTATACAGTATTGCTTATTTTTTCTTGTTTTGTTCTTGTTCTTCGCTGCGATCAGGGCAGATCTTTGCATGACCACATTTTTATGTTTGAAATCAGAATGCTCTAGAGACAAATTCAATGTACAATTAATTAAATAGGAACTTCCAACCTAGTCAATGCATACTGATTGAAGAATTGTCTAAAGAAGTTATAGTTTTTTAAATTATTGGTTCTTTCTTCTTGTTTTCACTACAATGAGTGTATAATATATAAGACGACACGTTTTTGGTTTTAAGGAAGAGTTGTCTGGAAATAAATTAAAAACACAGCCAAGTAAACAAGAACTTGAAACCAAATCAATGCACATTGATCGAAGAACTGTCGGGAGAAGTTAGTTGTTTAAAGTATTGTTTCTTTCTTGCTTTTTAATTTCTTTCTTGATTTGAAATTAAGTCAACACACACTCATTGACGAGTATTCTGAAGAAGTTCGAATCAATTTACAGTATTACTTCCTTCTTTCTTCTTTTATTCTTGCTCTTCGCTCCAAACAGTGCATAATTTATAAGACGACATATTTTTTGTTTTGAGTCAGAATACTCTGGAGTTAAATTAAAATATATAGTGAATTAAACACGTATATGAAATCAAATCAACACACACTCATTGACGAATTATCTGAAGAAGTTGTAATTGTTCACAGTTTTGTTTCGTTTTTGTTTTGTTCTTTTCTTTGCTAGAATCAGTGTATATAAGATATTTTTTATTTCAAAGCATTTAGAAAGAAATAGCTTATTGATTTTGAATAATCGCATATACGATCTCATTATTTTACATCCTACTAGTTTGTACCAAATGTCAAACACGATACACATAGAATGATATTAAAACCATTAAATCAGAATGCTCTGGAGACAAATTAATGTAAATAGGAAGTCGTAATCAAGTCAATAAAACACACTGAAGAATTGTCTGAACAAGTTATAGTTGTTTACAGTATTGTTTATTTATTTATACATAATATTATTATAATTGTTTACAGTATTGTCTCAGTATTGTTTCTTTATTAGGAAGTCGTAATCAAGTCAATAAAACACACCGAAGAATTGTCTGAACAAGTCATAGTGTTTACGTATTGTTTCTTTATTTTTTAATTTTGTTCTGTTTTTACTTTTCACTACAGTCAGCGTATAATTTATAAAAAACATTATTTTTACGCAAAATATTAATATAATTTTTCACATCACGCAATTTTATAAATATTACGGGTGGGTTGGTTGGCAAAGATTGATTTCCTGAAAAAATAAAAATTGTAGAAACAAGAAAGTTAGTTTCTAAATAAAAGATGATATTTAAAAGATTTTTTTAAAATTTAAACTGCTCGTTTTTAGCTCCAAGTAATTTAAGAAATTGATTGATTATGATACTTTAAACTTACTATAAATTATAATATTATAATACTATAATATTATATAATACTATAATATTATATAATACTATAATATATATAATACTATAATATTATAATACTATAAATTTAAACAAGTTTCACCTAACTGTTGTAATTTTGAAACTTTTCTTTCTAAAATCATTTTGACATATCTGATACGGTTAACAAGAAAATAAAATGAAAACAAAATTGTAACATAAAAAAATACATTAATACTTCATAACAATACTTTCGTTTTTTGTAATAACCTAAGGCAATAAAAAATAACTGAATAAAAGAGAGTAGAAGCATTGATAAGAAACATTTTATAATAAGTTTTTAATAATCGTAGATAATACCTTGTTATTTAAGTGCTTCTAAATTGTATCAAATGATATAAACAACATATATAATTAATTTGCGTTCAAAATATTTTCCAATAGAGCAAAAGGAGACGACCTAAGCCACCAGCAAAAGCAAATATACGTACGCCTCTTGAATTACATGCTTTGTGTGTCACTTTATCTTATCACATTGAAACACATCTTTGCACTGGCATACTAATTGAAATGTCTTCCAATACACAGAGCCCGTAATAATAATAGAGCGGGGGGATATCATCGACAGACTTACTTCTATTTGCATTGAAGATTAGCAGGTTCTGCTGCGTACCAAGGCAAGATATGATAGGCAGTGTCGATCTGAACAAAAGATATACACTCAAAACCGTGCTGCGGAGAAATATTTCCTCAAAAGCAGAGGATCCGACACTTTCCTTTAATTTATTCATTCTTACCGATAGTTTAGTGCCTTCTCCATCATAATTAATAAAGTTTGGAGAGAAGGTCATCTTTGACACGATACTGATTACGCTCAATTGGCCTCAAGCGTTGAGATTATCAGTTTCCGGATTTTGGCAAAACAATAGTTATTTTGCAGCAGGTACCTGACGGAAGCTTTGTCCTCAGGGACATTCGAAACTTTGTTATAAATAGCTATATATGCCAGAATGGGTTCGCTTCTGAGAATATTGCAGGTTCAACTGTTAGCAGGATTTTTTCGAAACTATGCTCAGATTAGTCACTTGCTGGAATGACTTCAAAGCCTTAAGCCAATGAAACTAGAGTTACGGTTGTTGTTCCACATGCAGATCTAACAAAAAAAACGATCATTAGTTTTATAGGGTTGAAAAAATGAGTGCCTTTAACAACGGGCGAGAATGTTACAAAAATGATTCAAAGAAAGATTTATAAAGGTAATGACTAAACAGTACTAACTATCAGATTTAGAGACCAAAACAAAAGGGAAAAAGACTACGGGAATATAAAAAAAGCATTAAAGAAATTATTCTTATTAAGAAAATGTTGATAAGCAAATCAGAGTCATCGTCGCAGTGTGTTGTGTTGATCACAGTTTTACGGTCTTAGACGTCGTGGTGCACCGTTGAACCTCAAGTTCGATTCCAGGCCCCTCTTCGAGCGGGGCTAGAAACATCTTTATAATTGTGTAGCTAAAATGCGATAGACCAGTGACAGACAGCAAAGGCAACTACGCACTGATCGGCAATTGCCCAACGTTGCATTATGGGAATTTATTCCATATAATACGTGCATTTAGGGAAGCCAATTTCCAACCCGATGTTAAAAAGATAATTCAAATACTCGTAACTTGAAGGATTTTATTAAGCAACTGTGCATGTATGGTCAGATAAGTTCGTTTTATGTATTTTATAGCTCAAAAAAGCAATGTTAAAAAGCGTACGGTATTATGTATACCTTAGTTATGCTCAAAAGAGATGAAATAACACACATCTCTTGGGACCACATGCAAATTCATATCTATTGAAAGAAATTGTTAACTTATTTTAATGCGTTCAACTCATATTGGAAGTGGTAAACCTTCGGACTAAGATTGAGAAGTGGTAGAACCTTCTAACTCCATTCTAACTCAAGAGCAGTGATTGGAAGATGAGGTGACAAATTCCTCATCTAAGCAAAGCGCCGCCCGTTTACTTTAATGCTAGCATCCCAAAATAAACTTTGTTACCGATATGAACGAAAAGAGTTGGACAATGTATTCTGGTATATAACTAATAACAAAGTGGAACCTTATGCAGGATGGTTGGTGGTTAATTATTTAACTTTTATTAAATTACAGTAAACATTTACTCTCTGTAATTGTCAAAGTTAGCTTAGTGCCAAGTGTGGGTTGATAATTTACAACACGCGAACAGATTACAACTAACTTTTACGTGCAGGGCGGTGAAAAGTTATTTAATTATTGTAATGGAAAATGTAAAATGGTGGCTATAAAGGCCATTATCATTTATTTCAGTGTAATGTGTTTAGTGAATTTTGTCCGCGAACCGTTATTTGAGTAGATACAAGTTACAGATTTCAAAACAAAATTAGATTTATACAAAATAAAAAAAACCCTTTTCCATTTCGTACTTACTGCCGTAAAAATAAATGTAATAGTAATTATACTATTTTATTAAACATTATTGCACCTATTGAATCGGAAATTGTTATACATGCGTATCCAATGAAAACTCACGCATGAATAAACATAAAAAAATCCTAATGTCATCCTCATTTGAATTGAGTTAAAAACAAATTGACAATATTTTGCAAAGACAAGAACAAAGTTTTTTTTAACACTGCCTGGATAATATTATCTATTCGGAACACAGATAGGATGAACGCTATCTGGAAACAGCTATCTGGAAACACCTACGTAATAATGTTCGTTCCTACATTCTGTTCGTTATTTCCGGTTGTCTTAAAACAGGAAATGAGAGATGCACGTAACACTCCAGAAGATGTGCGACACCTATGTAATAATGTTCGTTCCTACATTCTGTTCGTTATTTCCGGTTGTCTTAAGAGAGGAAATGAGAGATGCACGTGAGGATTAAACCATACCTATATTAAAATAGCTGCATAGCCACCATCATCGGACCGATGTTGCTTTATACTACTTAGTAATTCAAACAATAGATTTATGTCATTGATGATAAGATACAAAAGCAACGGTACGGTATAGAGAAAAATGTTTAAGATTTAAATGCAGAGTGAAATTATCCCAAAAAGTTTACATTTCAAAGAAATTTCGAGTTCTTTTTTGAGTGTTAATTTATATTTAACCGTTTAACGGATTTGTGTATTTGAAGAATGCTTTAAAAACTTTCCGTTCACATAAATGATATTCAATTTTAATGGACAACTGCTGCCTAAGCAGTTAACCCAAGATTATATCGACGGTGTGGCTCGATACACGACATACGTCGTAAAACGTCTCATCGGCTAGTAGACACCATTCAAAGCATACACGGAGAAATTCAATGCTAGCACGTTAACAGCATGTCATTCTCTATTCGGCTTTCGATCATTTCTAATCGTCACCTCACGACGGTTCTACTAACCTCTTTCTAGAGGTTATTTCTATGTTCGTTGGTACAAGTCACAGTTAAATACTAACGCAGTTAATTTGTCAAATTAAACTTAAACAAAGTCTTTGAATTGTATTGGTAGTATTGTATCGGTACAATTGTATCGGTAGTACGTCACTGTAGTATCTTAGGATTAAGAAATGTTTTACTCGATATGTGCACTCTGTCGACCTTTCTGAAAAGTTTTAAATAGTTTTCAAACATCTAATAGTTTTATCGACACATGTTTTCTGCCGTTCGAATCTGTTTTTTGATTCTACTTACATATCAGGTTTTATGATGTTGGTGTCTACATTTTAGAATACCATCCAAAACATGTTTTATAAAAGTTGGTCAGGTTTTTTTGTATCAACATAAATTTGTATATATTTTGAAAACGTCATCACACCTTAAGATGCCGTTTAATTTTTCTTTCAGATTATTTTAAAAGGTTTTGTAAATTAGGACCTGGACCTAGAGATCGACGAAAAATTTAAATCGCCTGAAGGCTTTCGGTTTTCAACAAATCTTAAAGTAGACATTTTTTTTAATTTTTCAAAGTCTGAAATCAATGATATAGCAAAAACACTTCGTTCAAAATTATCAAATATAGTACGAAGAGTCATTCGGTAAAGGTTGATCGCAAAATTTAGAGAAATAATATCTTAAATTTACCTAGCTAAACTAGAACAATTATACAATTAGTAACAAAACTCAAACTTATATTTCACCAGCACTCAAACTTATATTTGCTAATAGCAACGACCATCTAATTTTTCATAGTTTTATTCGCAAACATTTAGTTGTGAATGTAAATACGAATTTGGGAAACTAAATAAATAAATTGGAAAATCGTAAACTAAAAACTATTACAGCAAAATTGGAACACTTACCCACTACGAGGGCTATTTGCTAAAAGGTAAACTTTAATTCCTTTAAATACTTTAAGTCCATTAGTAAATTATGATATAATTTTATGCAATAAAAAGCATTACCTACATTTTTGAATTATGAATCTAAAAAGAGACGTTTTTTGATCTAATTAAATCTAAAACCATATCCTATAAAATATATTGGTATTTCGTGGACATTTTAGATAAGTATTAAGACTTTTAGCTCAACAACGCATGATCTGTTTTTACAGCCTTTTAATACATTAATCGAAAATTACTGCTTTCAGGGTAATAAAAACTTCCAATCTTTGCTAGTTACGTTTAACTGATTGATCTTCAGGATAATGTTAGTGTTTGTGGAAAGCTCGTAGAGGGTTCATCAGAAAAGCATCGCAAATCTACGCGTAGAGAACAAAAATATGGATCAAACCATTGTGAGAGAGATTATTTTTATTTAACTTGAAGCTGTGTATTTTTTTAATAGAGTTTATACGACTTTTATTAAAACATTAACTCATTTCTAGCTCTTTGCTAATGTCTTGTATTTTCTGCAATTATAGTTTGTTGCTTAATTTTATGGTACCAAAATATTTACGTCAGTACGAGTTTTCAGAAGGGGAAAAGTGTGGCAACGTTAAATAGTTTTTTGAAAAATCACGCGTATCTTTTTTACAAGACAGCTTAATTCACATGGAAGCTATGGCATTATAGTTTATTAGTTCAAAATAATACATGTATTATTCAAGATTGCCAGTTGAATAAAAAAAGCAAATATTAAGAAGGTAACGTTTATTTCTGGTTCGGCAATAAGAAACTGACGCAGATATTATATGTGAAGCAAGTATACAAAAAAGAAAATGCAAACGATAAGAAAGACATGGTTTAACGAAATTAGGAAATACCTTCAATATATAACATCTGGTGGCAGGTGATGGTAACACAAGGAAAATGCCATTGCATAATTCCCCAATTAATCAATATTGCTCTTTCGATCGCTTTGTAATGCCAGCTTTGTATTTTGCTTAATAAAAACAACGATAAAATTGCTAAAAAACGGTATTAATAAAAACAAACACGTTTTTTGTATTCACATATAGTTTAATCACTGAACGAACGATATACGCTTTTGACTTGAGCGTACTCGCAACTCGAGTGTCTTCCGCATAATCGTGAACGGTTTACTGGAAATACCACTTGACGATAAATTATCGTTACGATTAAAACAAAGTACCGCAATAAAGTCTGGATATAATATTAAATATTGAGCTTGTTATAGATATATTTTTGAAGTAAAACTTCTTTACGCACGCTTGACTTGAGGAGTAAGCTGGTGAATGCGTGACGAGAGCGTTACGAAAAGTGTGATCGGGCGAGGCGAACGGTAGTTGAGAGGGAGATATAAGTTAGTGAAGACAGAAAGAGAGAGAGTTACGTTTCGTATATTACTGTAGGGACAAGAGAGAGAGAGAGGTGCGAGCTCACATTTTCTTTCTCTTTTTCTCTCATAGCCAGTTATCTTTCGTATATCTAAGACACAGTGCAAGCCTATTGTCTGTATCACACTGTAGGAGCAAGAGAGAGCAGTGCGCGCGCACATTCTCTTTCTCTCTTCCTCACATAGCCAGTGCATAATATATATATGTGCAAGTTTGCTAGCGTTACGCGAACGGTGATTTTTTTATTATTTTGTAATTTCAAATCGTTTTTGAACAATTTTTATAAATTATTATTGTGTTCAATACATTAAATATTCTACGTTTAAAGTGAATAAAATTATAAATTCATTTTACAGTTCATATTTTGTGAATTTGAAGTTTTACTTCAGTCGTTTGGTCTAAATCACACTGGTTTTTTTTTATAAACTCTGTATAGCAATGAACAAATTAACAGTTATGGAATAAATATACTCAAGCTAAATAAACTTCGAAAATACTTTACATACGCACACATGAATGCACTCTGACCCGAACGAGTGCGCGAGCGCGTGGGTAAAGTATTTCGAAGTTGTGTTTATTCGTCTTAATTTTTGGGAATGTAGATCCTATTAGAACATGGGCCTTATTTGTATCAAGTACCTTATTAAGCATTTTGCTATAATGTTCGTTAACTAAATTCAAACTCATGTATAAAGTATTGGCTTGAAAAAGCGACTGATCTAAGAACGATAAGGGAATTAAAAAAACTATAATTGAGTTTTGACGTCACACTAATTGTTTTGTACCTGCATTTCGTAATGAAGGAAATCTTAAAGTGTTTAATGTGCTATATCACGTTGTCTGTTATATTTGTGTTTTCTAAATTTCCATACTTTATGACTGAATAACGAAACGTATAAAAATACTATACTTTAAATTTTTAATGTTTTCTTAAAATATAAACAGCAACAGCTTTCATATGATAATCATACCTAGTTTACAAAAAAAACTTACTGTCAATCTGAAGTAAAAATCTCCATTAGTTATTTTCCTTAATTTTATTAAATTACAATTTGAGTACAAACAACAACTTGAAAGTTACAATAGTTGAGAGATAAATAAACAATGTTTATTTTGTTGAGGAATGGAACTTCATACTTGTAGAAATGATACTATGTTGTTGTCACATGCCTTCAGTTCCTGAATAGCTTCATTTAGTTGCTGTTCAACATGTTGCACGCGATGGATATAAAATAGAAAAGACTAAAAAAGGTTATGTCGGTTTATTTCTTTCTAATTTTTAGTCACATATAATTAAAAGTGATCGCGTTTTCTATGGTGAAGTAAAAAATAAATGTGAAAACAGGAATAATGAAGTTATAAAGAAAATGGGTTTCGATTCGGAATTGGTAGAGATTATTTTATAGAATACCTTAAGACTTACGTAATTAATGTTAGTCTATCAGGAGGCCAAGGTCTTTTACAGTAGAAGATAATGTTTATCGCATAACCTCTGACTGTTCGTTGCTGTACAGCGGACGTTTATTTTGACAAGTTAGGACCATATATAATCATAATTATTCCTGTTAATTGTAACTTTTCTCTATTTTGATTCAGTGGGTTAGATATTGAATATATTTGGCGTTAATTTTGTAGAAATTCATTAATCACAATTAAATGAAACTACGTGATGTAGTATTATTTCTACTTTCTTTAATTTCTTTACCACGACCTAGGTTTCGTTGTATTACAACATCTTCAGGTGGGATATTAGCAAAGATTCCTTTGAATCTTTCTTTCTTCTTTTTGAGAAATCTTTGCTAATATCCCACCTGAAGATGTTGTAATACAACGAAACCTAGGTCGTGGTAAAGAAATTAAAGAAAGTAGAAATAATACTACATCACGTAGTTTCATTTAATTGTGATCAATGGGTTAGTTTGTTTTATTATTTGTTATTTACTTGCTAAATGCGGATAAATGAAAGTGGGAACTCGTAGCGTAACGAGATAACTTTATCAGTAGGAATGTGCAATACGACGTCCCGTTACCTTTAGGCTATCTCGTTATGAAATGGCGTTAAAGCGTAGTACGATAAATATCAATAAATATATTTGTTGCGGTCACAATCCATTCATTTTAACGGAAATCATAACCCATTCATTTTTCCTTATCTCGAACAAAATAGAACCCTTATAAGGTCATTCACATTTCCATCTTCCTGTTTTATCTTTCAAAGTTGTTTTTCTCAGAAACCGTTTGACGTAGAAACTTCAATAATTAAAAATAAAAAATGTTTCTATTAACATTTTACAGGAGCAAATGAATCGTTCAAGGAAATAAGTGTACAGTGATAATGCAAGAAATAATAATAAGGATAAGTGGTGGTGCGAGGAAAACATTTTTTTTATTATTTCATGCGTAGTGAGGTGAGCGCCTAGAATTCCAATTTTTTTTTTAATTTTAAGATAGTTGTTCCTCTCTCAATCTTTAAAGTTATTAAAGTCAAAATTATGAAAAAAATTAATCGCGTGCAACTCAGTACACGTGACGGAAGTGAAACTTTTTTGGTGATCTAAACCTCGATTTGTAAGTACATATATAAAAAGGGGTAAATCGGCAGAGAGAGAAAGAGAGAGAGAGAGAGACCGCTAGTATACTAAGAGAAAGTGCATAGAGAGAACTAAATTCGTATAAGAAGATTTTAAAATGGAAAAAATTAATAAAATATCATTAAAAAAATCTAATAAAATCTTTATATCAATTTACGTAAATCTTCATGTCAATTAAAAATATCAGATTTATTAATAAATTTAGTACATATGTTGTTAGTCTCGTACCAACAAAATTAGTAATAAATCTTGTTCATAAAATTATAATAAATAAATCATAAATAGATAAATAAATCGACAATATTTTGACAGTTTGCTTTTGACACATATAACGTACAAAACAGATGATAGCAATAGTGAGCGCCATTTTTGTTTGTTTTCTCTCTCGATTGTTAGCTAAGTGCCTATTTTATATCCTTCTTGCAATAGATTCGTTATATTTATACGTTACAACTAAACGTTGCAATAACGTTGCACGAAGAACGTTGCTACCTTGAAACAATTACTCTCTTCGCGCTCACTTCAAAAAAAAATATAAATATATAGTGAAAAAGATATATAGTGAAAAATAATATTAACATTTGTAAATTGTTTCATAGAAATATTATGCAGATTACATAGTACAGTAAATATTATATGTGCCCAAGTATGTACAGATACCTCATAGTCAAAATTCTACGCGCACTGAAAGATTCTATTTTAAAAAATCTATAAGCATGAAGAAAGTCTAAGCGTATCTAAATATTATTCAAAAATAATTTCGGTTACTCATTACTTGTGATGAGAATTATATTCAATAACACAAAGGGAATCAAGATGAAATTGTAAAATTAACTGATTATACAATTTAATGACCCATTTTGATATACCAAAATGACAATTCATATCATCAGCTGTAAATATATATCAGTAAATTGTAAATTTATCATGAGTACTGTCTGGCCTATAACCGGTCATATCAGGAACGCGCAAATACCTAAATCTCAAATCAGTATCAAAATCGGTGAACTGTAGCTAGATACTGAACGACCCTGCCAGCTGTACCTAGGGTTGCCACATTTTTTAAAGTAAAAAATACAACATGAAAGAGTACTGAAAGCTTTACTTATTACATCATAAATAATAATAAACGAATGTAATATATAATTCACATAGTCAGTTTCGCTCTTTAGTCTCTATATCCTGTCCATTAAATATATCTAGATTATGTTCAGAATATTATTCAAAAATAATTTCGGTTACTCATTACTTGTAATGAGAATTATATTCAATACCACAAAGGAAATCAAGATGAAATTTTAGAATTAGCTGATTATACAATTTAATGACCCATTTTTATATACCAAAATGACAATTCATATCACCAGCTGTAAATATATATCAGTAAATTGTAAATTTATCATGAGTACTGTCTGGCCTATAATCGGTCATATCAGGAACGCGCAAATACCTAAATCTCAAATCAGTATCAAAATCGGTGAACTGTAGCTAGATACTGAACGACCCTGCTAGCTGTACCTAGGGTTGCCACATTTTTAATAGTAAAAAATACATGAAAAAGTATTGAAAGCATTACTTATTACATCATAAATTATAATAAACAAATGTAAAATATAATTCACATAGTTTCGTTCTTTAATCTCTATATCCTGTCCATTAAATATATCTAGATTATGTTCAGAAGTTCAGCTCAGTTGTCGATGTGTTCAGTTTATATAAAAGCTGTGACCAAAGTTGGACAAGTGTGGAAAATGAAGAAAACTGATTAATGTATGCAATATAACGTAATGTAGCGTGTTTTATTGCACTTCTATGATAAAAAGTAAGTTTATTTCCAATAAAATACAGTACTTTAAAAGTAAGAGTGACAAAATTAGCTGTGTTGACATGAATACTATCGACAGTCATCTTAACATACGCATTTCGATCTCGAAACTCGGATTTGAAGAATCAAAGGTTTCATCTCACTTAGAAATTATCGTCGAGTATTGAATAAATTACCTTTTCGATGATAACCAGTAGTTAGAAATAGGTTTTGATTAGGTTTGGGTTTGTGTTTCTTAAATTAGGTTCTATGCTTTACAACCGAAAAACGAAAAATAAAAAGAATACTATAGTTTCAATTTTTAGTTTTTTTCTTAAAATATAAACATAGAACTGCCTTGATATGATACTCATACTTCGTTTGTAAATAAAACATATCAACATTTTTCATTAGTTACTTTGACGACTTCGCGCTTCTTAAATATGCATCATGTATTTTTTTCAGAGTCTAGCTTTTTTGCTCATTACATTTACAGTAGTTTTAATACTATTGTTTTAAGTTTATATACTAATTTAATCTTATCTCAGCACTCAGTACGTTACTAATAGCAAGCGACTATTTTCTCCGCGGTAGACCAAGTGTAGTAGTTTTTGAAGTAAAAGGGTACAAAATACTATACGGTCATAGCTGTCACGAAAATGACCAATAATGGTAAGCGACGACAGCAGTAGGAATGAAGAAATAATCGCGGCTCATTAGCTAAAAATAATATAAAAAAAAATAAATTTATATTTTAATTTACTTTTTCAAAAATGTTGTTTTAGCCAATGGGCTGTGATTATTTTCTCATCTCTTATTTTGTCTTGTAATTGACAATTCTCGTGTATTTTTTTTCAAATCATACTAGACAGTAAAATTATATAGTATACACAGATATATAATAGATATAAAGATCACAAGAAACAAAAACTTCTTAGTTTGACATAATTAAGTAATGTAGACATTTTTAAATAACGCAATTTAAACGTTATTATATTTTATGATTGCATTTGATTAAATTAATTACACATATATTGGCAAAAACATTTTTTTATTTAATTTTTTTATTCATTGCACAATAATTACGCTGAACCAATCTTAAAAGATTCTAAATTATTGGTAAGCGTCTTTAAAGATAATAGTTAAAATCTTAACAAGAAATATTCTCGGAGGCTAATAACCCGGATATGTAGTCTTTCGCACCGCTGTCACTTGTAGAGCTTTCACTGAAGTATTTATTTAACAACCTAAATATCATATCGTATATTTTTATTAATTGATAATTGATCACAGAGCGCCATACCATATAATTATTGTAAAAAATAAATCTAAAAAAAATAATACCGTCATTATTTTTAACACTCTCACCGGAAACACGTTAATAACGTTCACATAATTCGTATTTCAGTAATCATGGTCATGTCGTCGATATATTATGTACATTATAATAAAATAAATCGGTGGAGATAACTTTTTAAGGAAATTTGCTAATTTTTGGTTATTTTCACAAAATTTTGACGTAAATAACTACAAGCTAACTTCAACTAGTTTATTATACTTGTCCGTTCAAATACTTACACATCTAGGCGTTATTTATAAGGTTAAAGTTTTTAATTAAGTATACGAGTAAATATAATACATGAAACAACGTAAATTTGACATTGGTTTTTTATAGTTTAATTCAATGTAAAGACGTAAGAGTATTATTAAATCTTCCACGTTCTCCCATTTCTCTTTATTATAAATAATCGTTTTTTCCTTATACTCGTAAACCGGTTTTTTATCTATGCAACGAGTATACCAGTTTATTATCTATACATGTAATCAAATGTACCGAGTTCACTCGTACATTGATTATTTTTTGTAAAAAGTGGTTACAGTATGCTATTCATAACTATTTATCATCAATACAGAAAATTACTGAAATTTTGTCTATTTCTTATCTTGAATATACGTTTGTCTGTCTGTAGCAATTTGTACTCGGTAGTCACGACTAAAGCAATTTCACTATTACGTAGCTTAGCTTTCTGACCGATATAGGCACTATAACATAACAGCAGACAACCATCGTGTTACTATGTTAAGTTATACTGCACAATAACGTTTTTGAAGGTAAGTAGTAAAGAATATTATTAAACAAACTTGAAATATGAGAAAGTTTGCAATTGATTTTGCATTATTTATGAACAGGAGAAAACATTTCAGCTAACTGCAATTATAATTATTTATTTAATGTTTATGATTATTATTATTTACATTAATTCGAATGGATTTAATGGTTTACTCGATAACAAGTTTTGCGTATGAAAAAAGGTAGTGTTGAATCGGAAACTCAAATAAATCATTGTTCGTCATAGGGAAACGGAACTTGTCAATGTATGAATGCAGTTTGTTGAAAGTCATATATATATTCCGCAAACGTGTACTCCTAATCTCATGCCGACAATTTACGTCATTGGCAATACCGAAATGAGGATGAAACCATATTTAAATGCTGTGGAAACGATATCAGATTCGCGAAAGTTGTTTACGTGATAAGATTAAGAAGGAGCATGCTTGACACCGAATGTGCAGTTTTAAAGAATGCGCATATGCGGATATTAGCTATTCTTGATCGCATGTAACCTATAGGAGTAGATATAATATAATATTTACAAAAACGCACGTGGAAATGAAAACAGCTACGTACCGAAAGAATTATATAAAAATTAATTTTTATTCGATTTAATAATCGCCACCTAACATGTGCATATATTTAAAGGACACTGTCATAATATACTAACACAATACGTAAAAGTTTTTGTACTTAATTACTTAATTTATAAAAAAAAAGTGACAGTATAACTGTTAAATTTAAATTGAATATTTATAATAATTAAAATGTGGGTATGTCAAACTTTTCTAACATAACTAACTATCTTGCTATATTTATTGTACAACATTTTTGGCCTCGATAATTTTATTTTTAAATATAGGTACGCGCGAACAAGCTGTTAATTACGTGTAATAATTCGTTAATAAAATAATTAACGATAATTACTATCCAATAATCATTTTCGATACTCACTTTTTCATTCAACTTCTGACAACGGTAGTCGGTGATTAAGAGACTGGTTTATTTTAAATCAGCTTAACTGTTGAATACCAGCAAAGTGGGCATTACAGATATATTATATTGATATCTTTTTAGATAGTTGTCAACTTATTTTGAAAATATGAATTATCGCGCTGTTTTTACAAGGTTTCGGAAACATCCTAACTCATCCTAGTCGCGCCAAAATTAAAACGTGTACGTGATTTTAAGTCTACCGTAGTTTTTTAATAAACAAGAACGTGTTAAATTATAAAAGCGCTAACATTTTTAAATGTTTAATTGACTTAACTTAAACTTTTTAAAGATTTTTGAAGAATTTGATATAAAAAACAAGCTCTTACCTTTACTGTTGAAGTCTCAAAGGAGATCCCTTCGAAATACCTTTGCGAAGACCGACACAGTCGAAATATACTGTTGGCAAGTTTAATAGTACGAAAAAAATATATGTCCGAAATAAATGATATGTTTCCACTGTAACCAACTTACTTCCTGTCTAACTCCGCGGTTAAAATATACTAAATAGTATTGATCGAAATTTTTAACTTCAACACATAATCTATGTATGCAGGAGAGTTGTAAGGAACGTTAATTGAAATTTGATAATAAATTAATTTAAGCTGTAATAATGAGAAAATGTTATAAGTATCGCAAGCAACGTTTAAGAGCAGGAAGTGTTGGCACGGCAAGGTAACGCACTGACGGCTCTTGCGAGCCTACTGAAGCCGTGTTGGGCTCCGCACCGCTCTTATATAGGGTCGCCGCGCGGTTTCCTACAACTTATTCCGTTTTTTTCTTCTCTCTTTTGTTTGTGGCTGAGGCGGTCGGATCGGGAGAGTACCTACCTGTGCCGAACGGCTCGTTTCTTAATCGGTTAGAAATCAGATTTGGAAAGAAAATTGATAGAAATTTGACTGAATTTTGGAAAAGAAATAGCAGCATTTTGCGAAAATTAACCTAAGCAGTGGCTGTTTCGTATTGTAAATGGCTGAAAATACGTTACAGGCGTTATTATTTTAATTTATATTAACCGTTAGGAAAGTATCGGAAAATTTGATGAGTGTTTCTTTTTATTGGTTACATACTATATCATGATCGTATAATGCCTTGGATTATAAATTCACATAATGGAGACAATAGCATCTTATAACACTTAAAATAAATAGAAAGATTTTAAATACAGAAAAGCAAATGTAGTTGTGGGGCATAGGAGGAAAAGAACTTTGAAAATTTTCTAATAACCTTGAAAAATAATTTTTGAAAAGGCGGGATATATGAAAAATAAGGGTTGTCTGAAATAAAATTGGAATGTTTGCGGAAGTGTTCATGATAAAAATGAAAAAAAACAGAATGGGTAACTCTTGTTTTTGAATATTATAAAAAACACAGCAATAAAAACAATATAAAAGGAAAAGCACAAACATAAACAAATCAACTGGATTTTCACTGAATTTCGGAATTTGAGTAAGATCCTCTAGGCGTATTTATTTCGATCTGCGTCTCATCGCGTGACGCATTAAGACGCAGTCAGTTTATATCTTAATAAAATGATAATGATCTATATAAACAAGTACATAAAATATAAATTCGTACCTGAAGAAAATATTTGTTATAACGACTTCAACTCAAGAAATAACTTCTAGAATATTTTCAAAAGTTGTTATCTATTTTTCAAGTCCATTGTGTGATGCAGTATGAGAGAATCTACAGTATAAAATTTTACGACATTTTAGAAATATTATATAATCTTAATTGACGTCATATCACATCATAGTAGTTAAACTAATATAATTGTAACTACAAATGTGAATACAGCTTCAGATGATCTGATGATGATCTTAAATTAGTAGTAGAGCTCACGTAGAAATTTGAATTGCACAGATTCGGATTGTTAAACAATGAAAATAGTTATTAGAACAACTTACTCGATGAAAAAAATACATGTATTTAGAGGTTTGTACTCGCCATTAACTCTTCAGTATCCGTATGTCAAGCTATGTCACAACTTCCATTGTCTGTAGCTATTGAAGTATTTAGATCAATTTGTTGAACATTGATATTCTCTGTAAGATGCCAATGTTCTTTATGTCTATGAAATGCTGATGTCGATACAGGCACTATATACGGCAGATATAATGGATGTCCAGTAGGCCTAGACAAAGTTTATTTCTACTTACGTTATCGTTTGTAGAAAACTTTTAAAATTACATTTGACATCGAAAAGTCATGTGGTCTAGTGTTGACAAATAGAATTTTGGTAGTCAAAAACTCTTCTTTCTGTTCTACAAGACGATACGTCAGTGTTTCTATGGCATGGCATATGGCAATTTTCATACAAATGCGTAGACAAGATGCAATTTTGACAACCGAAATCGCCAAGTGGGCGTGACTTTAAGACGATAGCGTAACGAACTCTAGCTTGTAGAAAACGAAACAAAATTTTTTTAATCAGCTGTCATGATAACTCTCCGTAACTGTGATTTTAAATTTGTTTTAAGGACAATGCACGCACTCTTTTTGGATTGCTCATAACGAAGCTGTATGGATGAGACGCCAAAAAAGAATCGAATGTCATCGGTGTTTGGAGCGCATTAGCGAAATGCCGGATATATTGTTTGTGGAACGCTTTAAGCTGGACCAAGAAACATTTCGGCAGTTTTGTCTCGATTTGAGAACACAAACTTCACTAAGAAGTACTAGAGAAATAACTTTAGAAGTCAAGGTAAGACTGAGATTCAATATATGTTTCTACATAACATAATATTATTTAAAAATAAGTCTTCGGAAATTATGATAGTTCTGGTTGAGTGAGGTTTTCTATAAAATATACGTAATTTTTACAGATAATATGGGCCCTAAGCTCTTTCGCTACAGGTTCGTACCAACGGATTATAGTCATTAGCCAACATTTGTAGCAATTGACGGTCAACCATCGGCTGCATCAGGCAGGTTGTAGATACACTCAATCACATTGCAATAGTAGATAAGTGGATTGTGTTTCCACAACCTCAACAAGAGAAAACACATAAAACAAGAGTATGTTATATAAAACAAGAGTATGTTGTAATCGGAAGTGTTCACTTTACATCCGGTTCTTTAAAATGACTGTCTTTTGTTTATGATAGAGCAAATAGTATGTCCAGTTTTCTTCAACCTGGTTGAAGATGTTAAAGAAACACATAAACATCACGGTATTCTTCGGCTACAAGTCAGCCAATATGCTTTCGGGCGTGAAAATTTGTTTTGTTGAGTAGACTAGATTTCAGAACCAAGCAAATGAACTGCAAAATTCTTACATGTAACAATAGTAGAAATATTTAATATATTTATTTTAAACATGAAACTATCATGGGTGCTATGAAATTGGGAATCACCTTGCACGATATCACTGTTCCTGCAGTACAGGTAGCTGACGCATTTAGAAGCGCCCTCCATTGGGAAGGACATGGTGAATGATAATTTCCCAAGAGATGGGCTATAACATTTCTCTGGTATGATGGAAATTAATGTTATACTACTATGGTAATCGCTCAGCGCTCAAACGCTCGTGTTATGTTGTTATCGCTGACAGTATATCGGATTAGTTTTTTCTACGATATGACGAAACTGTTGTATTCAAAAGGTGAATAAAGGAATATTATGACTGCAAGAATATTTAATATTTTCCCATTGTACCTGACTTGTAAAAGAATAAGTTTAAGACACTGAAGAAGGAAAAAAATGATTTTGCTGAATGAGTTTTGATAAACACTATTGATAACACCCGCGATCTTGCTGAAAGAATAAAGTCATTTATTTTAAGACTGGGTTACGAATATGACACTGCGTCAGCCTAAGTTTGGAGATGGGCAGATAAAAACGCTGTGCATTCAAAATATTATAACGATATTGACACTAGAGCACTTGTGTGGATTATATCGCTAAAGCAGGGTACAGTGTCAGGGTCGACTGGTGAAGTGCGCAATTATTGACGATTGCCTCGTCTATACAGCTGACAATATGATATTAGATAACACCTTAAATAGAATAACAAAGAAACAATGGAAAATTTTGTCCGGTCAAAAAAATCATTTGCATGTTTTGTGTAGCGCGTGTGCGCTTGTACGCATGAGCGCTTTTGCGCGTGTGCGCGTTTGCGCGTGAGCGCGTGTGCACGTGGAAACGTTTGCGCGTGTGCGAAGAGGATATTTGTATTTTAAATTAAACCAATAGTTTAACCCAGAAAAGGTTAACTTTGACTATATATTCCTTCATTAACTAGCACACAATAAAATTGGTGACAGTCCACTGCTTCGAGATATTTAATTTTTCGGTTTCCCGAAACAACATTGATCACATATTTTCAAAGAAGGAATATTTATTACCAAATCATAGAATTTTTTTGCTCCTGTCAAGAGATTCAGTCTTATCGGAAATATACTTTTTCCGACAGTAGATTTCTTTAAATACCCAACCTCTGGAATTATAGATACATTGATAAGTCATTTTAACATAACACAACCAACACACAATGTATATCGCCTTTTTATGATTGTATTTATTAACAACTTAATTGACTTCAGTTGTTTATCTCAATTTAAATCGCATTATTTGAATTTTTAAGTTTTGGATTATTCTTTTAGTCCATAGTAATAAGTCCAAGTAAATAATAAAATTACTTGCATCAATGGCAACATTTATTTGAAAATCCTACCCCAAATCTTACAGAACAGTCGCAAACAAATTAAACATTTCCTATTCTTTAGTTGAGTCATCACAATAGTATAGTTAACTACTCCTAAGCTGTTTTTGCATAAATGTGGAATGTGACACAATCATGTATAACTAAATTTGTTTTTAGGGAATTGTTCGCCCAGAAACTGAACCCTTATAAGACCACTAACCTATCCACTCGTCTACCTGACACAGCCGTATCTCTCAGAAATCTTTTAGTCTAATTAGAAATTTGGGATAATTATAAAGTATATTAACTGTCATGTATCTCAATAGCAGACACTCAAAAATATGTTTATGTAAATATTATGGGATTTAAATTAAATTCCATCTTTTAATGGCATATATCGTGTGGGTATTGATTGAAAGGGAAGATTATATGGGTTATCTAAAGTTTACCGAAAAACTTAATTCCACAATTCAAAATTCTATAGTTTTTCGACAAATTTACTATTTTTTATTCTTGTGAAAGACACACTAAGCAATGTATTTAAAGAGTATACAATAATATCAATATTTATAAATAGTTTGATAGAAACACTATATACCCTAAAATGTTTATGGCAGCAGCCAAATGGTGAAAAAGGAAATTTTTACATTTTCGTCATGTTGTTTTCTTTCTCTCCTTATGTCACAGCATGATAACTCTTGTAACCTAAGTCCGATCGTAACGTAATAAGGTACTTGTTACAAATAAGCCCTATGTTCTAATAAGGCCTATACACCCAAAAATTAAGAAGAATACACCCAATTTCGAAAATACTTTACACACGCACACATAAATGCACTATAACCCGACTGAGTGGGCAAAGTATTTTAGAAATCAGTTTTATTCTTCGTAATATTTGAGTGTATAGGCCTTATTAGAACACAGGCCTTATTCGTATCAAGTACCTTATGTTGTAAATATTAACACGTTTCCAACAGTACGTATATTAGTTACGTTAATATATAAAAATAACGGGACTAAAAATTTAATATTAAATTTGGGAATGAAAATATTAGCAGTCTTCTTCGAGTGCCACGTCGTGTAATAGTAGAAAATGTTAAATGCATTTTTTGATACAGTCTCTTTTGCGAGATATGAATTACCAAACTATTAAATAATGTGCCTCACCCTCTTCTAACGTTATAATCATGTATGTGAACAATCTAAAAAACCACAATAGCGTCATTTAGTAACCACTACAATGGAAAATTGTCTCGGTTAACTTACAATAATAAACTGAGGAGTATGGGCGACTAAGTTATTATTCGTAATTGGCTCCATACAAGGTTCATAGTAGGCTATTAATATAAGTTTGTTCAAAAAAAACTTTAGATTTAGAAGTTTTATACGCCATATGTACAACAGATATTAAACAATATTTAAAAACACAAATGTACGAATTAATAACCTAAGTACTTACTAAAGCACTACAATAGTGTATAAACAATAAAGCCGAATTTTCCTTGTAAAACTAGTCTCACCAAAATTACTTTCAGGACATTATTTTCAAACGTGCAAAATTATACTATCTCACTCGCACTTAGTCGTTGTTATACGAAATTACTGTCACTAGCGCATCTACCAGAATGGGTTTCCCTTTTCTGAACGAATTTTAAGTGTAATTTCGGACTGTATTGTAAATAATTTTGTTGCGATTTTGATCTATTCTAAATGCTAATGGTTACACCATACTTGCTTTATATAAACTTCCCAAAAATATTCCAACAAAACTATAACATAGTTTTTAAATAGAATGCTATAGGAAAATATCCGCCTACTCTAGTGATCCGGGACTTTAAGGAAGATTTCCTTAGCAATGACGGTATTACAGTGCGTTACTATATGTTTAACGCAGATTGCGCGTCTTAGCTTCAATCTTGTGTTACAATTGGAGGTCACAGTTAAATAATTGGTATATTGTGTTACAATTGGGAGTCACAGTTAAATAATTGAATAATGTATTCGGAAATATACAATGTTTAGTTAAATTAAATATTGCGACACACTGTTTAAATATCATTATTGTTTATGGGAACACCCATAAATAAACTTTATTACAATTGTTTATACACCTTTAAATTTTACTACTTCCATAATTACGTACTATTTTGAAAATAAATTAATCCATACACTAGAATATGACTATGGAACTTATTTATGCTCTTGACCGGCATTTGACGTCTCTGGAAATGATTGCATCATATAATATAATGTATAGAGTTAGGTTTTAAGCTCAAGATCATTGTTTCAAGATCGTGGATCAAGTTTCATTGAAATTGATTCATTAGTTCCTAATTAATATACCAGCGTACATCCCGAAAAAATAGTTTCGTTATTAAATATTAAAAAGAGGAAAAACTGATAATTTTATTGGGCGCAGAATAGGAATAATTTTTTGAAATTATACTTCTGTAGGCGCGTTGTGAAAAAATAAGTGAAATTTTTCGTTACGCACATGCGCACGCAATACGCAACAAAAATCGACAGTATGAAGTCGATCACGATGCGCGCGCACTATGCATCAAAATCGGTAGGATGAAGTTGCTCACTAAATTTACATGTATATGGGTATTTGATACTATATTCAAGATAGTTATTGAAATATATTTTAAATGTATTTCTCTGAGTGAGGCTAAGTTTCGGTAAGTATTTATTTGCATTACAAAATTATTATTTAATCATTTATTGAATACTTAAAATTAATAAATTACAATAAGTTTTCAGTATATTCATTTATTTTCGTTATTAATTAAACTTTGTACGTGTGTTTTTAATTAAATTATTATATAATTAAATTTTATTTTAAATTTAATTATAAATATAAAATTTTAAAAAAATGTGTGTATTTACGTACGCCCGTTACAAGTTGTACTTCTTTGACATAATACGATAATAACTCTATTTAGCACGCAAGTAATTAATGATTGTAATATATAAACAGGTCAATTTTTTAACTATTCTCTATGAGAAAATAAATTTTAATTTTTAAAATGTAATTATTTCATTGGATTTAGATTTTAACATTTTTATAAAATAATTTTTTTATAGTTCTTTTTTTAAAGAATTTGTTTATATTTCATTCTCGTTTATGTTTAATTTTTCGCCATTTTATATGTGTAAAGGTTG
This sequence comes from Druceiella hillmani, assembly GCA_039881145.1. Classification (NCBI taxonomy): domain Eukaryota; kingdom Metazoa; phylum Arthropoda; class Insecta; order Lepidoptera; family Hepialidae; genus Druceiella; species Druceiella hillmani. Next base: position 40,754,188 of record JAYKKI010000011.1, read on the forward strand.
TCAGCGACGGCCGAGCGTCATTTAAGTTCATAAAATCCATTTTTAATCAAGTGCTAATTGGACAAGGGTTGGTTATATCAAGAGAAGTAAATGACTAGATGTACATTGTACTGTTATTCCATTTTACTGTTACGGTTATTCGGAATTTCCTATTAATTTTTTTGTATATCTATCGCAATATTCGTTTAAATAAACAGTAAAGTAACCATTACTATATATTTAAACGAATAATCTCTAGCTTAAGTAGATACAATATTTAAAAGCACTATTAATTGTTTAAACGACAACTGAAAAAAAAAGATTCTCGAGCTTTTTTAGGTAATTAAAAAATTTTCCTTTTTTAAAAGTTTATTTTTTGTTTTTCTTATTCTAAATATAAAACGATCCAATTTATGGCAATGAATGTCGATGAAGTCAGAAAAAGCATACGTCAGTGAGGTCCCTTAGTGCGCGCTGCATAATTTTTTACAGATACATGGAAATGATGTGAGGCAATATGGTTCTGTCCAAAAAGTTCTAGAACAAATTCCTGAACAAAATATGTGTATACATTAATACAGCATCCATATTACACTTTTAAAGAATATAATTTATCAACTCAATTTCAAGTGATCTACCTCAACTTGTGAAGATTTATCTTTTGTACCGTCGTTTTCTAAAGTATGGTTTTAATGCATTTGGTATCGTTTTCATGTAAGGAAAATTATGCGTGAAAAGTCTCGGCTACTCGGTGTGAAGACAGGGTTCGCCGGTATTAATTAAAAATACACAGCAAAAGTAGAGAACAACTATTTCTTAGATTTGTGTTTTCGCAACGGAATGCCATAAACGTATGCTAATATGCACTAAAACGTGAATAGGGCGGAGTATATAAATTATATATTCTCCTCGCTATGCCCGCGGTATTTAAAACCTCTCGGGCGGTCGGTAGGTCTGTTGTGGCATATCTACGACAATTTTCGCGCTAATAAACTGCCTCGTAAATATTAAATTTATAGTTTTCCACGCGACCCGCTGTGGCCTTACATAATGGTTACGGCTTGTGGAAAAGCCTAACGGTTGATTCAAAACAGAGTTAAGATTGTAAATGTACTTAAATATATCGCAAAAATTAAAAGGTAACCATTTCTGCATTAATATAACAAACTTTACAATTAGAAAATAGCTTAAGACTAAAATGGGACAAAAGGCTAAAACAGTTGCACGTAAAAACTATTTTTAACAAACTTTTTATTTTGACGATCTTCATTACATTACTAAGAGATTAGATTAGATTTTATTTGAAAATTGTGTTTAAATTTTGTAGAATATTTTTCAAAGCCATAGCCGAAACACTATGTGGAGAGTGGAATACATTACACATACTTTATTTTGAAACTTAATATTTCGCCAACAAAAATTAAAAATAAATAAAATCGAGCCGTCATAGGAATCCTGGTGGATGTGAAACATCCTAATTTTTTCACTATAATTTTTGCTATCATTGTAACTCATATTTCCAATTAATAAACGTTTTTATTGTTTTAAGACAGCTTAATGCAATACACCGATATAAACGAGTGACTTTGTAAACGTTAGTAAATAAGAAACAATGCTAATACACTAACATACACATAAAGAAGTGTGTGTGTAATGTAGTAGAGACGGAAGGGTAAGTCGAAAAGAGCCACCAAGACGCGAAGCTGGCCCCAATTAAGTCTAAAGAGCCGACAAGACGTGAAACTGGCTGAACGGCAGACAAGACATAAAGCTGGCTGAATTAAGTCGGAAAGAGCTCACAAGACACTAACTAGCCGAATGGCAAGACGCAACGTGCCACCAGAACGTTTTAACTCCCATCCAAACGTGTCATTACATGTTTCACATCAAAGACGGTAAACGTCATCGCTGTTCTATCTCAAAGGATCTATCCAACGATACCCCTCGATGGAATACACGAAAAAATTTCACTTCCACTTTACTTATGTGGGAAAATATGTTAATTTTTTTTAATATTTGTTTTCATCGGAACCTCGATTTTTTTTGAGATTGAGATCTTCACATGAAGCATTTACTTGGAAAAGTTCATGGCTTTAACTGTTGAAAATATGAGGCTGTAAAACCTTTACGGAAGGAGGGTCGTAATGATTTTATAAGAATTCCTTGTTTCACTAGGGAACTCCAAAAAAAACAACTTGTGTACACATTGGTATTTCTGGGATAATATCAGAAAAAAAACTAATTAATTTTACACGCCATTTTCATAGTTGGATATATACTCGAAAGCTTTTTTCGAAAAATTAGCCATATTACCTCTTAATACATGAATTTAAGAAATAAATTAGTTAATAGTGCATTCAGAATTTAGAAGTCACACTTCAAACACGTGTCTTCATTTCAATAGCGATATGTAATATTAGGGAATATTCCCCTATAATTATAAATTGGTATAAAATATATTAAAATTGCAAGCCATTAATATTTTAAATAATAATCATTCCGCTTTCTCACATTAGTATAATAGTTGTAACTTATATTAAAAATGCAAATATTACGTCTTTTTGTAGAATAATAGCTGAACATGTGTAGTTTGTTAGAATAATTGCCGAATATGTGTAAGTTTGTAGAATAATTGCTGAACATGTGTAATTTGGTAGAATAATTGCTGAACATTTATAATTTGGTAGAATAATTGCTGAATATATGTAAGTTTGTAGAATAATTGCTGAATATGTGTAAGTTTGTAGAATAATTGCTGAATATGTGTAAGTTTGTAGAATAATTGCTTAACATGTGTAATTTGGTAGAATAATTGCTGAATATGTGTAAGTTTGTAGAATAATTGCTGAATATTTGTAAGTTTGTAGAATAATTGCTGAACATGTGTAATTTGGTAGAATAATTGCTGAATATGTGTAAGTTTGTAGAATAATTTCTGAATATGTGTAAGTTTGTAGAATGATTGCTGAACATGTGTAATTTGGTAGAATAATGGTTGAATATGTGTAACTTTGTAGAATAATTGCTGAATGTGTATAAGTTTGTAGAATAATTGCTGAATGTGTGTAAGTTAGTAAAAAAATTACTGGACATGTGTAATTTGGTAGAATAATTGCTGAATATGTAAGTTTGTAGAATAATTGCTGACGTCTGTACGAAATTATCTTCGTGTACAGAACCCGTACTGTGACCGGGTGAATTCAAATAACAGAGCATTATGCTCTTTGCATAAAGATGTTACGTCTGATGTAAAGACTGATTACCTGATATAAACACTAAACATGTTGATGTTTAACAATACTGCATTATTTTCCTTGCAAAAAGAGGTTGCCCCTAAGATTAGTTACTCGATATTAACGTTCAATATAGATTGCGTTTAACATTATTGCATTGCTTTCTTTTCGAAACAACTTGCTTCTAAAATAACCCACAGTTGATGTGTGACTTGATTACAATATTTTTTTTACAAAAGAAGGTTGATTCTGATTTGAAGATTAATTACGCGATATGAACATTGAACATAGTTAATGTATAACATTACTTTCTTTGCAAAAAGAGGTTGCTTCTGATTTGAAGATTGATTGCGCGATATGAACATTGAACATAGTTGATGTATAACATCATTGCTTTCTTTGCAAAAAGAGTTTGCTTGTGATTTGGAGATTGATTGCGTGATTTGAACATTGAATATAGTTGATATTCAACATTATTGCAATATTTCCTTTCCAAAAAGAGGTTGCATCTAATTTGAAGATTTTTTAGGCGATATGAATATTGAACATACATAGTCGATGCTTCCTTTGCAAAGAAACGTTTCCTTCCGATTCGAAAATTGATTATGCGATATTGCCATTCAACTTAGTTAATGTTTGAGGTTATAGCATTATTTTCTTTCCAAAAAGAGGGTACTTTGCTATGAAGACGGATAACTCAATTCGAACTTTAAATATTGTCTACGATTAATATTATTACATTATACTAGCGTGACCCGTGCGAAGTCTTCGCATTATAAATTATTCAACTCAATTTAATAAATCAAAATTGATTGCAGGTATTCAATTCATTTCTAATTTTGCACACTGCTTATTACGTTTTTATTCCATTATGAAGCTCAGATGACAGATCAAACAAATATTTTACTAAAATTGACATATAGAGGCGCAAGTATCAAAAGCATTGAGCTAAAGCGCCACTTTATTTATACGTGAGTGGATTTGAAATTAAACAAAAATTTTACCGACCGTCAATCATATTGACGTTGAGCCGTTAGATGGCAGCATTGCTGTTTTGTGTATATAATTTTAATAATTAATTAATTTGCAAAAACAATAGCAATAATACATTTTTTAGTTGTGGATGCCGATAGAGCAAGCAATTATCTATAAAATGATATATAATTTATGTGGATTAGTTGAGAGGTTTTTTCTAAAAAGGGAGAGTAACATCTTAACCTTAGCGTATTAATATATATATGATGATGATGATGATGATGATGATTCTTTGCAAAAAGAGGTTGATTCTGATTTGAAGATTGATTGCGTGCATTGCGTCTTTGCTTCTTTTGAGGACTAGCAGTGATAGCGATGAAACAGTAAATATGTAAGTTGGAGACAATAAATATGTATACACTCGTAATTTTGTCATAACTGTAACATTTAGCATCGCAAAGGCCGTTTTTAATTGTATCAAAGTCCGAAGATAACATTGTTAACGGTAAGCATAAAACTACAGATACGACATTGGACATTGGACAGTTAGATATTTTGTATTTTTTTTTAAACCAATCACCTTAATGGACTAAACTAAAAATTTCAAATGTTTTAACCGTTTACAACGTTTTATTATAAAAATGTTATGAAAAGTTAAAAACAATTATGTTTTTTAAATTGTTTTTTTCATTATATGATTTAGTTGCTATTTCTTAATCACTCCTTGAAATTTGATCACTCGTCATAATTTAACCTGGTATCATGGATACGTATAAAATAGAATTCTATAATTACCTGTGTCTCTTTAGGTTGTTATTGTAAATTAATCGGCATAAATGAAATTAAAACATAAAATCAACTACAATTTTTATCGAATTTTCAAACTCATGGATGGTAATTAGAGGCGAAGAGCGACTCATTGCATTTCACTTCAATCTAAATATTTCACAAAGAGGCCTTAAAGGTGCAATATGGTAAATGGAACTTCAACTTTATTTTTGAAAGACGTAGAACAAATGACGCTGCACTAAAAGGGGGTTAGCAAAAAAAAATTAATCTCGCTTTCGTGTGTGGGGTGGGACACCGACAATTTCTTTTCAAAATTTTACTATACATTAATTGAGTTCAGTTATAAGGAATCTTTAACCCCAACCTATAAGGATTCCTATTTTGTCTACGGAACCCTTAAAAAAGGCGCTCTAGCGAGGAAATGACGTATGTCAGTATAGCAGAGCAACTTTTTATTGAAGTATTGTGTCGTAGGGACCCGCCGTTGTGACCCGACGTACAAAGCGCGGATACGAATAAGTTGTAGAACAAATATGTTAATTACATATATAAATTACATTATTTTACTATGTTAAATAAATTAATTCATTCTTTTAGTAAAAATCAATATTTTATTCGTTTCTAGCTTCACGGTTTCAAAAGAGCTGTGAAATTAAACTAGAGATGAATTAAATGAGAGATAATTACATTGCATGTAAATAATGCAAATTTTTGGAATTTATATTTTGCAAAAAATTGGAAAAAAACACAAAACTGAAAATGAAATAAAGCGCCTTCCAATTAACTTCAATTAGAAGTTTAACATGGGATTAATTTTGTTGTACGACGTTATTGTTACGTATGTAGTCTATCTCCACCATATAAGAAAACATTTAATTAACCAAATAAGTCATAAATTAATATTAATAATATTTATTAAAATTAAATGACGTTTTGTGTAGATTCCGTAAGTATCATGGGCGCATAGGTCAAAATAGAATTTAGGTAGTTTTTCTTATTTCCAATAAAAGAAAAAGAAAAACCCTATATATATATATATATATATATATATATATATATATATATATATATGTGTGTGTGTGTGTGTGTAAATATGTACATAAACTTTCAACGTGACTTTGGATTTGGTGTTTTGGTCGTTATCGATGTGGTATCGATGAAGATATAATAAAATTGCCTCAAAATTCGGAAGTCGAGATTTCCGCAAAAGATGCTTCTACCAAATATTCTCATTGATCAGGTATTTCCGTTTTTCTCGCCTCTCTCTCTTGGTTTACGAGTTGTTTCATTTCACATATTTGTTAGTTAACATATTCGCTCGAGTTAAACTTTGCACGTCAGTTTTGACTTCCCATTGTCTGAATGGACAGTAAAATTGGTACGAATATATACGAGTAGTTTCAATGACAAAATGTTGGGCTCGCATGAGGTATGATAATATCAAAAATGATCATGGTAACTTCGTCGAGTTTAGGCCCGTTAACTTTGATTTTAAAAACTTTTGATTTTCCACTGATGTTGGTGTCAAAAATGTCGTAAAAACTTCACTACGACAAACTGCAATTTCATAGTATTTGCATGTCTAATTTTATCAGCAACGCTTGAAAACTTTTAGTTTGTCTTGACGAGAACTTTTCTTCCAGGTTATATTCATGATATGATGATGATGTCAAAAGATGGGTATATAAATACCATGCCAAAAGACGGTTACAGGAAATAGTACGTGCGAATAGAAGACTTGTGATGTCTTTGGTCTGTATAGAGTAAAATTGAACTTGACATATTCAATTTGTCCAGGCGAGACCTTTAGTCTTGCGTAATGTGAAAGGCAGTCGAGGGTATTTCGTAACGATTAGTGGCAGACATGGCATATTTAGCTCGTTTTATTCAGCACACAGTGCTAATGAAATTATTTCCAATAATACAGTTTATTGGAAGTAAGTCGTGCCATGTATTTAACTTGACGTTACAATCATGGTAGTATAATTTACAATATAACTTGTTTTTTTCGACACATTAATGAAATTACGTCCGTGATGTGGCAGCTAGGAAGGTTGGGTTCACAATGGAACCTCTCAAACATTAATGGTAGATATATTAGTGCATTATTCAGTACACAATTTTGATAACAAAATATATGATGCTATATCTAGGATATGTATCGACAATCTGGTTCGACAAAAGAGGCGTTTTTAGAATTGGTCTGAAAAGCAATTTAAGAGAAGTAAGATACCGAAATCAAACCAGGTATTTAAATTTCGTTAGTCGTGAGTATTTTTTTCCAATTATTCGTAATATTTTTAACGTTTACAGACATATCGCAAATAATTTTTGCTTCTAACAAACAATTCTGTACAATTTTTTTTTTAAATAAGCAGTTTTCTCGTCTAATTCAACGTAATTCATTGGAATGTTAATTTTAAAATAAATAGCTGCTCTACGTCTACATTGCTTATATCGAGTAGCTAAGAATATGTACTTAGAAGTTAAATATCTACAACGTATAAGTAAAGATTTTCAACAAGTTATTTTTAAATGTTTAGTGTCAATCAGCTGAAAATATTTAATCCTTACTTTCAATTTTAATTTTTTCACGTTTTACTACTGACTAAAAAGAAAATAATTTTTTCAAAGAATAAAGAAAAAATAAATTGAATAATATATTTTTTTGTAAACACAAATATGTGATACTATCTTAAAGTACATTATTGGGTTTTTTTAATTTTCTCTGTTGCCCTTTATATATTTATATATATATATATATATATATATATATATATAAATATATAAATATATATATATATATATATATATATATATACATATAAATAAATATATAATTTTTTTTTTCTTTTGAAATGTTTTAGATGCACATCCAGATATATTTTGTGTATTTCCTTTACTTCCAAACAACTTTTAAAAAATTTTGTAAAAAAATTATTTTGTAAATTTTTAAAATATTTTCTACATTTTTGTTATTTTGGTTATTTTCTACATTTAATATTTCTTACATTTTTTAATTCAGATCTGCAAACACTGTTTTGTTGTGAAAATTAACAACACCAACTTGTTTGTATTAGTTTTTAAAATTACTGTGAAACATTTTAAATTAAATAGACAAGAAAATATTTTAATTATAAAGATTTGAGAAATAGTCTACCTTATCAAAAATAACGTGTATGAAGTTGTTTTAAAACATCACTTTTGAAATAAATGTAATGGAACTACTCTAAATTTAAAATAATTGACTAACCTTTGTCAGTTTTAGATTTTGGAAAAATTATAAACCTTAAAAACATTTTTTCATAAGACTGGCGATTTTAGTAAGCAATAATAATAATAATTATATTGGCCCAGCTTCATTTGACAGAACATGAAATCGTTCATCTTTTCCTTTTCCGATGGATGCTTTGTTGGGAATGTTTTTAATCTTAACCACTATGAACTTTTAGGAAACTGGCGAAAACTGTCTACATTCAGGAATAGGTTACAGACGTGCGACCACTGTCAGTAATGCAGAAAAAGGTTCTTCGGCCAATTCCACCTCTCGATGATTCTTAAATAGCAAATAGAAACCTTCGCGATAGATATTTTGTTGAGGGTGATATTGAGAAGCTGCTCTGTATTCACTATAGTTTACACAGGTTATATTCCTGAATCCTTGTTCTTGGCCGCAATTGCTTGCTTATACCCCTAACCATTGGAGGCAATGAAAGTAAGATTGCGTCCATTTTATAAACAATTCCGATTTTGTCTTCACATCAAAGACCGACGAACAAAAGTTTGATATAGTAGTGACGAATTTTAATTCAGAATTTAGTGGTTCTCCATGTGTGTTTACTAGTTCCCCTAACTTGTTAGTTGACTGCTATATATGTGAATGAGTTCTCCAACCAGTAGTACGTTATCTTATGAGCGAACTGAAATAAGGATAAAATAATTAAAATTTTTTGCGGAAATCCATATCGCTGAGCTTGAACATTGAGCTCCGTTTAAACCAAATCGTAAACGTTCGGGGTATTTTTTCCTTCGTTAGCGGTGGGAATATCCAAATTTGCGATATTTGCAGCTATCAGTGAATATCCTTTATCAAAATTTCAAAGGGTTCCCCAGGCAGTGACACAGCAGCGCGCTACTAAGCGGTATCTATCGCCATTAGCTAGAAAATTGATAACACTAGAGAGTAGAAGTCTAGAAAATACACACTGACTTCAGAGTTGTTAAATATTGTGGGAGTAACGAACAGCAGATCTTTACCTGTCCAAACAAACCAGTATGTTTTAGTCACATCGGTTTGTACGAGAAGGACTATAAATTATAGTAGACTGACGCCGACATGAAAATATTGTTAAAAAGATGACACCTTTCAAGGGGTTTAAAGAATATATTCCGGAAATCAAATCACTTTTAGATTTAAACTTGGGAAAACTTGGTGCGGATATTTTTTTTGTTGATTAAAAATACTGTAGGGCAAAATCATGCCCAACTCGGACAGACAGACGGACTAACGGACAGGATGCAATGATAAAAGGGTTCCGGTTTTGCCATTTGGCTACGAAACCTTAAAATAATTACGTCTGTTTGTCGATTCGAATTATAAAACATATTTGTCGCAGCAGCCTCCATAACACGAAAGCAGCGCCACTGACAAGATGACATGCAGTCGCTTTGCTACTGTTACGGGCAACACAGACGAACGACTTTTGTAGACGGCGAGTTGACGGTTGACAACTGCTGACTTTCATCGAACAAGGCGGCCGACTTTCCATCGACTATTGAGTCGCATACGCAAAGATACGCGCGCTGCCGACTAAATATCTCCTATCTCCCTCAGCGCGTGTTCAGTCGTATATTTTGCCCTTTTCCTCGTTAATGCGTTTTAACACTTAACATTCGCATCGGTGAATAGCTCGTCAGCGTATAATATCAAATATTTTATTTTATCCGTTTATTATCGAACCGATTAATGTCGGTCGTCTACGTTGCGCGTTATATAGTCGTATTCTATATATATATATATATATATATATATATATATATATATATATATATATATATATATATATATATATAACCCAGGTATAATATTCATTTAAATATGCCTTTTTTCTATTAATTTGTTACTTATAGAAGTTTTTGACCGACTAGTCTGTAGCATTATTCTACATTTTTTATGTATAACTGTTTTCTCAAAAGTTTCGACTTTCATTATAACTTGAAATAATACTTTGAAGTCTTCTTTTTGCACTAGTTTCATAACAGATTGAAGAACCGACAAAAGAGTTTAAGAGTTAGATCAGAATGGATTTGAAATGACCGGAATATTATTTTAAATATCTTTTTTAATATTTACATAAATTACAGAGCGGCGAAAAAGTTTTAGCTGAGAATAATTAGCTGATGAGACCGTTATTTTTATCATTTAGGACGAACGGCGAGTCGCTTTAAATATAAGATGCCGACCGAACTGTAATACATAAAACATAACTAGATATTTTCAAGCACCAAGGAACTAAACAGTATTTCCGATATTGTAAAAAATACTAATACGAAAAAAAATGTCTGTGCGTAAGATCACAATATAGAGGTGAAAACTTTGATAGCCTAATGATCGTACTGTATATTTTGAACATTTTAAATAATAGTTAATATTAATAGTAGTCATGTACTACCTACAGAAATAAAAAAAAAATTTTAAAAAAGTAAAAAAAAAATGCCCGTGTAAAGCATTTCCAACGGGTATTTGACCTTCTGATATGACGATTTAACCCAGTCTGGGAAAAATCCGCCCCTTCATGTCGTCAGCCAGCGAAGAGGCGGCAAAAACTCAGACCCTCGCTTGGCCCAACGGGCGGCACCGAGTCCGCCCGCCCAACCACAGCCTAGTTAGGCCCGGCCTAAGGCCCTACGAATGCACATTACACTGATTATATTTTATCCACTTTGATAGCAAATAATATAATTATATATATATATATATATATATATATATATATATATATATATATATATATATATATATATATATATATATATATATATATATATATGTGTGTGTGTGTGTGTGTGTGTGTGTGTGTGTGACATTGCCGGCGTCTCCAGCTGAAATCGAAATGTATGAAAAGGTGTTAACCATCCTTTTACCGTATTGATATTTAGGTAAGTAGCCTTTTAATGTACATGCAACAAGATTATGAAAATTATACAATAAATCCCTTTAAACTGCGTATAACGTAGTATATATATTGAGAGCGCGTATAACGTAGTAAATAGCGCTTCGTATAGCGTAGTAAATATAGTAAGTCCCATTGCGTTTTAATAAACTCAATAAGAAGAGATTTGGTATTCTGTCAAGTATCCACATCCCATGAAGTTTCGGCGAAGTTTTGAATTAAGGTGTATCACCATTAAAGTTAAAATTAGCGGTAACGAAATAAGGCAACATATTTTTCACTTGCAATGCATGTTTCATTTATACTGTTCGTAGCATAAAGGTTGGGCCAAAAGTTGAAAGACAGAATTTTGAATTTAATATCACTATGAATATAACTCGATTTCAATTAAACTCCATATATATAAGGTGCAAGAACTTGTTTACAAAGTTTTAAACCGTAAAGATGACCGGTTTTTGATTTCCAGAGGAAAAAATAATAATTTAGCGATGATCTATCCGTTTGTATGAAAATGTCCTCGGAAAAGGCTAGAGTAATACTTTAAAACATGTGAAAGAGATGTTGTAGTGTAATTTTTTTTTTGGAAAAAGTTTTATTCAACAATTGATGATCACGGACTTCACGTGCCTTCCTATCAGACATATGAATACTGCGAAAAGCTTAGAAATAAATTCACGATTTGGCAAGATTCCGATGATGGTAATTGAAAGGTTGCTCTGAAAGTATCGATTTTGTAGGATGGGATTGGAACTCAACATAGGTCACTCAGGCACATTTAGTTGAGCAACTTTGCTCAAAAGTTATCATAAAAAGGCCAAATTATAAAACAGCTTCATAAATGTTAAAAATTGAGAAATAATCTCATATCGAGTAGCAGAATAAGTTAGGATCTTATGGCAGAGATCATATTAAAAGTCCGAGAACTTTATTGTTTTTTTAATATTCTTAAGATGGCTTTTCTAAAATTTCCTTGTTTTCCGTAAAACTGCTCATTATTTTTGAAATAAAAGCTTGTTATTTCGTAATTTTCATTCCAACCTTTGTATATTAAAGTTTCTTTCACAAGTTATTGTTTTGTGTCTTCACATTTGTTTCTTACTCTCAACATATAATTGGCATTTAAGCTTTATACTTTTACTTATTTCAAATACAAATTTTCATCGTATAACGACGCTGTAGACAGATGATTGTCGCATTGGCGTCGTTGCTATTGTTGCGTTGTTTGATATTTTCTAGAGATTAAATTTTTGATTGTCTTAGTAAGACATTGTTCTCTATTCAGTTATTGCTCGCTAGCGATTTGGTTTTTACAATAAATTAATTGAATTATTATTGAGAATAAGTTGTTGCAGAGAGCCAGATTTGGGGAGGAAATCAGATATTAAAACGAAGTGTGATTAAAATAAGTTGGAAAATTTGAATAAGTAATACCTAAGTCCTTATATGCTAAACCTTATATTTTTCCTTTTGCCACGTGTAGTTTTCTAACCCTTACGATACACGCAAGTTTTATAAAACGTAATTCGATGGCAGTATTGTTTGATATGTTTACTTCCAAAAAGGTGTCTGAAATATTCTTTTTCCTACAAAAAATATATTAAATTTACCTTTATATCATGTGTCAATTATTTAAGTTATGAAAAATTAATGATTTTAAATTGTATAAATTTTCGTTTACTCTGTACTACAAGTTTCGTTTGCGCATACCCGGCACGCTTATGACCGATTTTTGTTTTAAAAATAAATATAAACTTTATATAACGAGACTGTTCGATCCGTATCCGTTTTAAACAGGAGATGATTAATCTCAATGACCACTAAAGTATTGTTCTCAATTGTGTTTAATTTAAACACACCCGACTTATAGCTTGCAATTGTTTGAAAACTAAGATTCAGGAAAAGTGTTTTGACTTATGAGTCAATGTATCGGTTTGAAAACCTTGAAAACGTGAACATTGTCGGCTTTAAGGGTTTTTATTTTTGAAGTTAACATGTACAAACATAGGTAGGTCTTTATCCTATTAAGAATAATTACATCTTAAGAGGTTATCATAATTTTATCGTTAGGATATTGATATTAAGTTATAAGTTAATAATATATTTGTCGCAATTCAGTAAAAGGATCCTTCTTTACGTACATAGTTGTTCTGGTGGTTCAAAATCTAATGATGTTTGGTCGAAAAGTCGATTTCGTATTTTTATTCTAAAACGATACTAGATAATTTAGAAAACACGACCAAATATGGTTATTCCTTAAACCATTATCAATAATTTTTCTAGCTTATTTTTATTTTTATTATTTTCAAAACCTATCGTCAAACTGCCTCAAATCATTAACTTCCATCACTGAAGTACTTTTTAATATTCATAAATTTTAAAATGCGATATCTCAAAATTTATTTTGTTCTCAACATGAAAGTCCGTATATTATTACCAAAATAATTTTCTAATATCAATTATGAACCTTTTAATAAATCCTTTTCTTTTCTGAATCACTTACAGATAGAGCGTTAAATAACGTATTATTAATATAATGACATCACTAACCATGCAAATACTCAGAACGCAAATGCATCCGCTAACAGTAACTGTTATATCAGCAATGGCCAGTGTTTTTAGGTAAATTTCACATAAAACACACATATACACACTCCCGCACGACGCACGAGACGACCCGCTTTAATTTCACATGCGTCACATGTTTATTTTTTAATTTCACTTGCTCACTTTTGTACTATAGCACGCGAGCATTCATACACACACACGCACGCGAACGCGCACGTGCGAACACACACACGCGAACGCGCACGTGCCAACAAACGAACCCATTCACGCACTCTCTTACGCATGCGCGTATACACCCGCCCATGCCCGCCCCCACATACGCATGCAAGCGGGCGCACGCATGCCCCTCACATGCACGCACTTACCTACACACACACACACACAAGCACAAACTTACAAGCATATTTTTTGGAGACGAAAAAGAGGGATACCGTTTTGTAAGGTTATTCTAAAATGTCTACAATGTTTTATTCGTCATAAATCAAAAGTTCACTCCGATCAAATATTTTTCTATCTTTATACCTATATAGAGATATATACTATTTAAGCTCATTCAACAGTTGCTTTAGAATAATTTCCAACACGTTAAATCTCAGACATCGAAAAGTGTAATTATTTTTCGAAATGTCTGTTCCAATTACACAGGGTGACGATCTGTAACCGGTGACAATTTCAAAAGAAATTCTTAAAAGAAGAGAATCGTTCCACTGTTCCGTGTCGTAACTCTTTATTTACTTATTCAAATTGACTGTAAAAGAGGTAAAAATAATGAAAGTTTATAAATCATAAATACTAGTGGGACTGATATGATTCGGTTCTTATTATTAATCAGCTACATCTAACGTACAGCAACTAACAATAGAGTACAAGGAGAAAAGTAGTGGCAGAAATCCTCTTATCTACACCCTCTGTTCTCCTGGAAAGTGGGTAACTGCTGCATTTCAGATAATAAGTGTGGTGCTAATACAGTAACAGAGACACCAACACGGACAACTCCGATGGACTCAATGGATGTATGAAGAAATTTGGCGTCGGTGATTGGTGTTGCTGATGCGACGAGACGGGGATCACCGGGTATCTTTCAAATGATAAAGAAAATACATTTCAGTATATATATATATATATATATATATATATATACATATATATATATATATATACATATATATATATATATATATATATATACACACATATATATCTTTCTTTTTTCTAAACTAACATTGATGTTATATTCGTCTGGTATAGTACAACAGTAAGCATGCGAAAAATCGCTCTGATCAATTTATTTAAAGCATATAAAAAAAAAATAAAAACAAAATGTGCTGTTGACAAATTAAGAGTTGACGCCAAAATAAATCTTGGCACAGCATAAAATAAAAGTGATAATATTTTTGATGTCAAATTTAATAATGATTCAGAAAAAAAGTTAAAATGACTATTAGGGACAAAATTATAAAAGATTAGGAATGTAAGATTAAAAATATTGGATAGCATGAATTTATTGGGTATATTTTTAATTCGCGTTGTACGTTAGCAGCTGTCATCTTTAACTCTTCGTGGCAGATGAATAATTATTTAAATAAATAAAAAAAATATTCATGTATAAGTGAAATTTCAGTTAAGAATAACTTAACATAACTGTTTATCTTCTTTTCTCTTCCACACTTTAAATTGTCTAAGTGTTATTCGAAATGCAGTTGTATTCAATGATGTAAAGAAACATGAAAATGTTATGTACTCTTTAATATAGGGGCTATGTTAATGTATACCGTACATATGATCAAATTAAAATTAACTTCTCTTTGCGAAGCGAAGAAAACTTATTTCGTTGTTATCTATGTAAACCGAGGATAGCGTCAAAGGCCATTATCGTTTATTTCAGTGCAAAACTGCGCGTCTAATGACTTGTAAATTTACACCGCATGCGGTTATCGTCGCGGTCCCACCATTGGTATGTATAAACCACTCTAATAGAAAACGTATTATGTTGAAAAAGAGAAACTCTTCACTAGTAAATAATAAAAAACTATCGATAACATATAAATAAACGTTGATCTTTAAAATCTCACCTAAAAGAGTAAATAAAAAAATAGAGTACACAATAAGCAAAAATTCTTAAATAATATTGACCTCAAGTAGTGTTTCCTTTTGGTCATCCATCTGACTACTGATCGTACTGACGTTGTAATAACTTACTATTAATATATATAGTCAGTACTTTACTATTACTAAACACAGTCAGAAATAACTTAGAATACTGGAGGATTCAGTAATTTACATGATTTATTATTAAAAGTCATTACATCAATGACTATACCCTGCTGTATACTAAACGAAATTTATGTTTTTAATAATACCAACAAACGATACGTCCGTATAAGCTTAGTGCTTATACTACATATTAGTGCTCATATTATACATAGAAATTAGTGAATTTCACTCTTAACCAATATTTTTAATTTGATAACGTTTTTATATCTTTGTATTAGTAATTACAATATCAGCATTATCTGTCACATTCAAGATTACACTTAAAATCAAAAGCAAAACTACACTTTTGTATTTTTTTTCTACAACTTGCTATTCATCAACTTTTTATAAAAAAAACGAATCTGATTTAATTGGCTTCAAAATAAAATGCCCTTTGAAAGCGATCGTTGTTGTTGATTGCAACCACAGTGAAATTCACAAAAATGAATCGAACCAAAATTTTCTCTGTTTTTATTGTCACCCTCTTACATGACATACTGATATTGTATCCCTCATACAATAAGCGTTAAAAAATAGACGTATTAACAAACTAAGAGATGAAAATTTTATAAAAGCTCATATTCTTCCTCAAAGATTTTAGAATAAAACAGTGAGGAGGCTGTCTAGTCTATCTGTTCATGAGTTTTTAGATGACGCGATCAAACGGACAGACGAACCGATTAAAATTCGAGAAATTATTTCATTCAATTCTCTAGTTGGTTTATAATAATCTGAAATTATTTTCTGCATAACATTTTTAATGTACAAGATTATTTTTATTATATCTACCGATTTGGGGAGCAGAGAGTTAGACGTATACTGTGAGGCGGAATATAAATTAGATATAAATAAACGAAGAGCAGAAGCGGAATAGATTGGAGCACGACATCTATCAGCTCAACTTTACCAATTTAATCGAAGTCAAAAGAAGAGCTCTTGCAGTACGTGAGAAGATTGTCCAAGAGTTTTTAGATAGTCAGTTTTTTGTTTCTTTTTTCTTAATAATTGCTTAATTTAATGTCATTTCACTGCAAAGGATACGCCTTCAGCGCCGCGAGACCAATTCAGCCCGCTTAGTTCCAGGCAAATTGCGAAACAATGCTCCGCGCCGTGGCCGCTGACATTAATCGGAGACAATACTCGACGCGGATGGCAAAGTGGAATGCAACGTGTGACAAAAGAAACATGTTGAAATATTCCACCAGCGGATCAGGCAATTAATTATGTTTGTTCACTCTTAATAAACACACGGAGTGTGACGACTAGACTGATCAGCATCGCAGAAATTTGCCTAACGCCAAGCGGCTTAGCGACTAAAACTTTCGCGGCTAATCAGTTGGAAATGGAGATGCCGAAGAAATGAAAAAAATCGTAACTAAGTAATATAATAATATAAATAATCGTATATAAATAATCCATTTTTAAAAATATTTGATATAAATTTACAAGCAAAATAGGTAACATTTTGTTTATAAACTTGAAGAAAAACTATAGACTCATTATTTTTCAGTCTCACATTATTTATTAACTTTTTAACATCGTAAATAATTCACCATAAGCGCCCATAGACAGCACTCATAAACTACTACTCATAGACACTACTACATTCCTTTTTCTAAAATAAAGGACCTCTTTTCCTTACACTCGTTTGCTACCGGGTTCGTCTGTTAGATTACGTCATAAACTAAATACATCAGACCGCGTCAGACCCCTAAAGCATTTTCCCCATTTCACACCTCCTTCCTGATCCATTTCCTCTCTTCTTGTTATTGATATTTCTACGTTTACACTTTCACTTTACCATTTTTTGTTTATTCGTCCTATAACTTCTTTCGTATTGCGCCTACAGCCTTGCAGTTCATAGAAAGTTTATACTTCTTCATTTGACCTAATTATGTCTTGGTATCAAAAAAAATATTGGCTATTTTTACCAATTTTATTTTCCAATAAATAAATTTATCCAAGCTGTATTTAAGTTACAAATAGAATTTCATTATTTTATTTGCAGGTGTATAATAAAGTAACATGCCAATATTAAACGTACTTAATAGTAACAAAGAAACTGTGATGTTGTTTCAGCGCATCATAGTTTTTCCGAGAGTACAATAAACCAATGACTCAGTTTTGAATAAAATCCAACTAGACTCTCCATTACATGCATCCACAGAACTTTAAATACAGCAGTCACATAGTCAAAGAGAGGCAACAACCTGAAAAACATCTTGGTGACTGACAGGATGGAAAGTAAGACATCGGGAGGTCGTGAGATCTCCATTCTTTTGTCTATTCAATATTCTCTCATTTTCTTTCTTAGTTTATATAAAAAGAAATACGGCCATGATGGTAGAAATCTATCTAAAATATACTATTTCGTGTTTAATTGTACCAATACTTTGCATAATTAGATCAAATGAAGAAATATAAACTTGCTATGGACTAGGTTTGTGGAAAAAATATCGATGTATCTGTATATTAATATCGATATATATTATGGGCGATATTTAAATTTCGATATATCTATATAAAATATCAAGTATCGGAAATGTATCAAAATCGATATTTTTATCCAATGGCAACTCTAAACTCTGTTATCCGCAGCAAGCAACAATTCAATTTCCAGCTCAACCAGAAGTGTGTGTCAATATCTAATACCCAGAAAAGACAATACAATGAAGTTCTGGTTTGATAGTCGCCATTTTATTCCGCTCCTCACAGAAATAGCTTTAAAATATTTGATACCTACTGCATCCTCGGTTTCATCGAAGAGAGTGGCATCTGCTGTAAATCTTATATAACCAATAACTGAAGACGGCTTACATTAGAGCACATCAAACTAAGAGTTTTCATTTTGTCTCCGTCTGAAAAATATTGATTGCCTCAGTCATTGTTTGAATAATATTAATTATTACCTAAGTATTTGGATAAAACATATTATTTATCTAGGCTAAGTACCTATCTGATTAATAAACAAGAAAATTATTCTTGTCCACGTTTTTAATTTCAGATTTTATATTACTTGATTTTTTAGAAGAAATGTTCATTGATTGGTATTTACTTAGTAATCTGAGATTGTATCGAGCTAAACTAGACCAAATACACTAGATTTTTTAGAACGCCAATATTGCCTTTAAAGTCCTACAGATATATCGATATATCAAAAACTATATCGATATTTTTAAAATATGTCGATACGATATATATCGATAATTTTTGGCATTTCCACATCCTTACTATGGACTGCAAGGCTGTAGGCGCAATACGAAAGAAGTTATGAGCCGAATAAACGAAAAATGGCTTAATTTTACTTCAGTGAAGTGAAAGTGTAAACGTAGAAATATCAATAACAATAAGAGAAGAAATGGGTGAGGAAGTATGTGTGAAATGGGGGATTTTTAAGAAGAAGATGCTTTAGGGACCTGATGCCAGTATTTAGTTTATGACATAATCTGACAGACGGACCCGGTAGTAAACGAGTCTAAGGAAAAGGAGGTCCTTTATTTTTGAAAAAGGAGTGTAGTAATCTTTGAGTAGTAGTTTATGAGGTGCTGTCTATGGGTGGGGCAGGGTCTGTATGAATTATTTAAGACGTGAAAAGGTAAATAAATAATGTGCGACTGAAAAATATTGTGATTGAAACTGATTTTGTTTTTTCTTTAAGTTTAAGAACAAAATATTGCTTGTAAATTTATTTTAAATGTTTTTGAAAAATGATCATCTATAATAAACGTCAGTTATGATTTTTAACACCCGTAGCAAATAAATAAAAAAGAGCTTATTTTAAAAAGGTCGCATATACTTCTAGGCAGTTAGCTGAAAGTATTTTCAATTTTCTGCATGTAAATGGAGGCCTGTATGAAATTCTCACACTATTAAGAAATTATAAATAAATTTTTATTCAGTACCTTAATGGCTGCGGGATTTCTGACAGAGAGAGAAATTGGGGGGAAACAAAAGTGATTCACTGTGAACGCTTTGGGTATGTAAATCAAGGAAATAACAATGAACATGATAGATGAATCGACCATTATATGTGCACTTTTCAGGGTTCGGTAGCCAAATGGTGAAAAACGGTTCCATGATAATTTTATCATGTTTGTATGGTCGTCCGTACTTCTCAGCATCAAAACTGATTCCATTCAAGACCGACAGTAAAGGATTTTCGCAAGAACATGTGGATTTAATTATCCCAATACATAAAAATAATTGTTTTTTTTAGATCGACTTCTTCGTAGAGAAAATTTTGGAGATGACATAATTTTCACAGATTTTGATAAGTTCTTTTAAAATGCGATGGAAAATGTTTTCTGCGTCGTTTGGTTATAGTATATCGCTAACTGTAAAATGTTCCCAAGCCCCCACTGTTCCCAGGATATCATTCTACAAATGGTCAAAAAGTCCCTCCCTCTCCAACTTTTTAAATATTCATGTGGAATATCTGAAAAATATTACGGTAACGGTGTATAGTCACTATTACAATAGAAAATTGTATTGTTTAACTTGTATTAATAAATTAAAGAGATATTGGTAATAAAGTTATTTTTATTACAACTGTTTCAGACCCCTAAAGCTATATGCTAGACAATATATTTAGATATTGAATAATAATATTAACCCTTATCCATATAGGATACAGAACCCTCAAAGTGTAAGATCTCCTCATACCAAAAGGTTTATAGTATTCATTTTAAGGAATATTTTTGAAAGAATTTCCATACATCGATTAAAAAGGACCATATTATATAAATCCTGTTATTATATAATGTTCAAATCGCTCAAAAACATTTATTTCTGCGTACATGATCTAAAATTAAACATCATTATGTATCATAATGATTATTATTTTTCTATATAAGACGATTCATATAAAAAGGGAAATTGTCAATAATATATTTCTTCAACGGTTCCGATATATTTCAAGATAGTGAATTATATTGGAATTATTATGAAGTATGATTTTGTAAATTCCAATTGATTTTAACCGAACAATATTTGTTGAAGATTATGTTACATATTTAAGAGTATTTTATTTACAAAAAAGAATTGACATTAAAACGGTTATTTTATAAATACGCTCAGTGCGTAGATCGAGACGTTGTCAAAAGATAAAAAAAAGTTAGAGCAAAATATAGTACAGATATACCTATATACATATCAAACATACAGGTATTTTTTGTTTGAAAAAAATCCTACAAAAAGTGCAGGCGAATTTTATCTTATTCAAAAACACACAATTAACATACAAAAAAAGTCAAATGCAATATTTTTTAATTCTGGTGTTAGCTTCTCATAAATAGTTTAATCAATACTTGAAAATGTCGTTGAAAAGGTATAATGATTTAATAAAACATCAGTTACAATATAATATTGTACTTTTATTATTACTGTTTCAATTGGTTATTATCAGAATCACTTAAGTTGCGAAAAAAATTACGCAGAATGCGATCAACTTAAATCTCGCTTATTCCAGTAGATAAAAATAGTGATGGGTGTAGTAAAATTTAATTTCACACTAAATGTACCTACGTCTTTGTTCGCGTGAAATTCGGAATAAGAATATAATTTTTTGTGCTGTTTCGTATAAACTATTACCATACCAAATTTCATCAAAATCCGTCCAGTAGATTTCGCGTGATTGACGAATAAATTAATATATAAACAGACAAATAGAGATATCTACTACCATTCTTTACGCTAAATAAATCTTTTTTAAATATTTCCATATACAGAATTTATTCTATTACAAGTTTTTTTAATGACACTTAAAAATATTATTGTTTATATCGTAGATAGGAAATCATTGCTGATGGATACAGTGTATTTTCTGGGTTCATTGCGACAATTTGTTACGATTAATCTGCGAAATAAACTATATCTTTCTAAAGTTCATTGGTGTATATAGATGTCTAAATAGACATGTTTTTAATAGATATAAGCTCACTTCACTTTTTTGGAGAAAAATATTTTAATACTTCATTTCTTTATGGAATAATTTCTTTTTCGTACGAATATATATCGGGATCACACATATTTACTTAGATGACTCTGTATTTGTATAAACAATTCAAATGTCAATTAACATTTTGGTTATAACTAACAGACGTTAAAAAAAGAATTACTGAACTTCATCAACTAATAATTGGGAGACTACTTCATTTTTGTTTTGCAATATCCTCTCATTTACAATGCTCATAAAAACAGATTTTATTCGAAGTTATTAAACTTTGCAAACGTACACAATTTTATGACATTTGAAGTAAAAAAATATAGAAATAAAAAACAAAGAAAATGTCAGCGTGGAAGATTCTAGCAGTAAATAGACTTCAATATGTTTCGGAGTAAGACTTTTTATAGGTTTCTTAAAAATTTTGTACAAGTCACATATTTAACGAAGTCAAATGTAACTATGGAAATAGCCACGCAATAACGCTTCAGCTACTTAAAGATGCAAGATATGGGCTAGTTAGGTACAACAATTCGCTGCTTATTTTTGAATAAAATAATAAATTATTAAAATGTTTGTTTTGAGCAGTTACGAGTTTGAACAATTATTTCATGTGTGTTCTTCAGCGTCGATTTTTTTTAAATTTTAAAATTAATTTGTTTTATATTAGGAAAGCTTCACATCTGTAACGCGTAACAGTTGAGCTCATGCATACTACTTTGGCTGTTCGTACGTAAATCGAGCGTAATGTGCAAAAAAAATTGTGAGGTGACGAAATTTTCCATTATATATAGTCATACGGTGACAATTGTATTAAATAAAAGTACTTGGTAATAAAAACTCACAAATATTTACATATTCAAACGTATGTCTGTGAGGAATAGTACAACAACTGGTTTTGCAAAGAGATTTTCTATTTTATTAATTATAAAAAATTTTTATATTTCCATGTAATTAAAAAACACCAAAGCAAAACGTTACACGTCATCCTTTTGTATCATGCAAATATTCTAAAATAACAGAATGAGTACAAAAAACAGCTTGTACTTAAATAATTAATCAAATGTTTCTTCTATCTAAAAATGAAAGACAGTATTGGAGAAAAGATGTATCACATTTTGTACCAACATGTTAAAGCGTCAAAAAACGCTGGGACACATAATTTATATTTACCACGTCACACAACTCACTATTCTGTACTGGCTGTAAGTCCGAATTTAAAAGATTTATAGTTTCAATATTATTTATGTAACTTAAAAAACTGTGGAATCTGGTTTTGCTGTGTCCAAATTCTTTGCTGAGCATTCCGTTACACTTGACGTTGACTATAAAATAACCGTTAGATATTCTCGTTCCTTTATGTAACAATGTATAGCATGCAGAGATACAGATAGAAAGCTCCATACGATGTTCGATTCAAAATAAAGTACGAGTGCTTTGTATCGATATTTTCTGTAGTTAATTGATATCACTTAATAGTTTAATTAATAACCTGTTGTTTGCTTTTATTCTACTAATAATTCACAATCATCAGAAGATGTAATACAACGAAACCTTGGTCGTGGTAAAGAACTTAAAGAAAATAGAAATAATACTACATCACGTAGTTTCATTTAATTGTGAATAATGAATTTCTACAAAATTAACGCCAAATATATTCAATATGTACTAATAATGTTATTTGGTAGAGTTATTTTAGTCTTTATTTTTCTTCCGTTCATATCATGAAATATGAAGTAAAACCTTTTACCACTCGCCAAATTTTGGCGTTTCCGTTCAAATTTGATATCCAGAAGGTGTGCTTTTTCCCATACGGCATGTTAAATGTTGGCCATTTTTGTGGATAATTATTATTGTATATATTTTTATCTAATAACATATTTGTCAGTCATATAGTAAGTACAATTTTTCGGAGGTGGAATGATAAAGATTGCTCTTTCGCTTAGAGAAGTCCGCCGCATATACACTTTTATTACGTTGTAGACAAAATAAATAAATATTCCATTGAACAATACAAGAAATTACAAGGAAATTATATTACATAGCCTATCATAGAAAGATGCAGATTTTAACGAGGTAACCTATCGTTTTTAATATGTAGAGTATATCAACAGGTGGATAAGAGTAGGTATACTGTGACTGTACAATAATAACCTACAGGTTAATGATTGTACAATCATGCTATACCATACCAAGGAAAACAGTAAAGGTAAAGACGAGCCTGTTGTTTGTATGTTTGTACCTAGGTGATCTAAAAATTTCGAGTTTCGATACGTGTCCTTTTATCCTGAAATCGAGTGCTTGCCCGTTGATTAGTAGTCATCGCCAAGGTCATTGATTCTTATGTGATATTGATACGTGAACGTTACACCTTAACTATGCATTGACACATTCCGTAAACATTCTCATCCTCCCCTATAAGTGCTGCTTACATGTTAATCATACTGAATTTTGAAGAGTATCATAAGATATACTCATCTTAGATCTGGTCTGACCACAGAAAAAATCAATTACAAAGTGATTTAGTTTTTTGTAAGTTTTTATATACAGGTATAAGCGTAAGTTAAAATAAACGTGTTTACATTTGTACTATGTATTATACATATTGTAGGTATATATTTGAATTTACGTGCATCACTATATAATAGCTTAATAAAGACATAATCTCTTTTCAATATATGTGGTCGATGGCAATTTGTTAGTTACTATGTTTGATGTTCGCCGTTATTGCATAAATGTAATTAGTAGGTACGTACGTCTTAGACATATTGCAGGTGCATATTTATATTTATATCTATTTGTGGATATCTGTACTTAATAGTCTTAATAATAGACATATACATTTTTTTCAATTTATGTTATTGATGGCAGTTGGTTAATGTCTATGTTTGATGTTCGTTGTTACTGAATAAATGTAATTGGTAGGTACGTACGTTTTATATATATTGCAGGTGCATATTTATATTTATACCTATTTGTGTATACCTAAACTTAATATTCTTAACAATAGACATATATTATATTTCAATTTATGTAATTGATGACGGTTGGTTATATCTATACTTGATGCCCATAATTATTAATATTTTGGCCAAGTGTGAGAAATTACTTTTGAAAGGAAGGGTTTATAATCCACACAGGCGATGTTATAAAAATGATAAATTTTTTAAACTCAGAATTTTCTCTGGCATATATTCATTTTAAAGTTACCGAATGGAATTTGGTAACTTTTATACCGAATGGAAATATCGTGGCTTAAATACACTAAATAGTTTTTTAAGAATTTCAGTGTAATTCAAGTTTTGTGACAGAAAATAAAAACTGGTTAAATTTGAGTGTTAAATATTCTTTATCGTAAAATTATACCTGGAAATGATTATACTTATTTATTTTCATTTATTCGCGATTGACGATTTTCTTAGTGAGATCTAATTCACACCATAGATTTTGTTTAAAGTACAGAGATGGAATAACGGGAATAATGCCAAACAAGTTATGAAAATAATTCACATTTTTTTGGATTTTTCATTTCATTATCTTTAATTTACAGTTTCAGAAAAAGGACTTAAGAAATATTTACTAATGCGTCCGGTCTCTCAAAATTATCCCTAAAATATCAAATTAAAATTATAGAATCTGGAATTTATATCTACACACAGTGATCGTACTAAATATCGATCTACCCTTTGCATAAAATTGTTCCTGAGGAAAAAGGCAGACAAACAGAAATATATTACCAAAAGTTTTCCATTCTTACGAAATACTGGAAGCGAAAACTATAAAAAACTTTGTGCTAACTATCTACGCATTAAGTTCTGACTTTTGTTTCACTGGACTACGATTCCTCTAATATCAAATATACGAACACGCAGCATAACTATCAAATTGATAGTTATTGTTATTTTAAAGAAAGGTAAAATTAATACAAGATATATTAACTTGTTTCTACATACGATAAAAATTTGGTATGTTTAGTACATAATTGTTCATTTGCCTAACTTCACATTAGTTTTTCATCTATAGTTTGAGGAAAATGCAGTTTAAGATTATTTTGGATATATTTTTCATTTACTTTAAAGTCTCGATTTAATGTTGAATCAAATCTGAACCCACTTCCTGAAAATAATCAACAATTAAATTGCTTATTTGCGTTTGTGTATTATATTATAAATTACTAAATATTAATTTCATAATAAATATTGTAATTTATTTCATTAATATTACGCTCTACTCAAAATTTAATAAATATTTACGATAGTTTCACGTTTTAAGTTTCTCTCTTATTTATAGACGTAAATATATAACGTTATCATTAAAATTGTACGACTTTTTTCCTTTTATGCTCTACAACTGTATGGATTTGAATATTTAGTGGCATTCGTTTTACATATTTTCATAATACATGTCCGTGTTAGTATACGAGTGTAACAAAAAACGTGCTTATTATTCATATAGGTTGTTCAGTGCATCAAATTTTATAGAAAACGTAAATTAACTGTGCGAAAATTTTCATCCATTTCTAAAAAAATTGTAATTAAACTGGCGAATTCAGCGGAAAAAAGTTAGCAATTTTTGAAGTTTTTAAATATTTTTTTACAGAAACGCGCTTCGCATATGCTCAATTTGATACACAGAAACACCTGTAGGGATAAAAGGCATGTCCTTTGTTTACAAATAAAACACGTTCGTTTGAAGTGAAACTTCTTTATTTTGGATTTAGTATGTGAATTTTTATTTGGACATTACATATAATATGATATAATAAATGATTAAATACTATATTGCAAATTCAGGGTAAAACTTTTTCTATTGAATAATAATAGTATTTCTTAATATTCCAAGTGCAATATAGAGAAATACTTAATAAAAATAGAATTCGTCACGATGCGTCGTATCGCTTTGATAACACCGCGTGGCATTAACGTTGATATAGCAGATCTCGAGAATGAGATAAGATGGAGGAAAATCGATTGATTACAATCGTCTTATTTTTTTTGTAGGAATCTATAGACGCCCGTACGCACAATTGCTTTTACAATATATCGTATTAACACTTGCAAGTGTCGTTCAATCGTACGTGTCGAGATAGGACATGCATTAAAATTACAGTGATATAAAGATCATAATTTTCTCTGCTCAAGGTTGACATGTATAATGAAAAGTGTTAAGTTGTTAGGTTCCAAAAGCTATGCCACTTGACAAGTTTGTGTACTTCCACCGCGTTACACAAATGACAAGTGCAAACAAAAAATTATCTTCAGCACATTAATGGCGCGAGTATCTGCTTTCAATTGGGCCGGTGTCGTTTAATAATGTTTCTATTTGTAGATCATTATAAGGGGATTAGGAACTGGTCTGAATCTGCCGTGATTATGAGCGTTGCCTCTAATCTTCCCATGCGTTGAACTCGAATCATCTACGCTTATATTAAAAAGCTATTAGTCGTCAGATGTATGAAATGATAAGCTGGTCTCTTGACAATAGGAGGTTCGATGCAAGTAAATACGAGTAAGTGTTTCAATACTGTTGGTTCCGTACCAAGTGAAACATTGGTATCAAAATAAAGTAATTGAATTAAATTCTGAACATTAAGTCGTTGAAAGTTAAATTACAGTTTAATCCACAGCTATGAGACCGAAAAGCAACTAACGATTCAGTGAGAAGATAATATCAACTGCAAACTAAAGTTTTACTTTTCGTTTTGACAAATAATTTAGAAAATACAAATTAATTAATTGTTTGATAACATCCATTATGCATAAATATTGAGACGTGTAATAATAAATAAATAATAAAGTTTTAAATACTTTTTCTATCTTATATATATAATAAATAAATCTTATATATATAATAATAAATACTTTTTATATCTTAATATATAAAAGCAACTAACGATTCAGTGAGAAGATAATATCAACTGCAAACTAAAGTTTTGCTTTTCGGTTTGACAAATAATTTAGAAAATGCAAATTAATTAATTGTTTGATAACATCCATTATGCATAAATATTGAGACGTGTAATAATAAATAAATAATAAAGTTTTAAATCCTTTTTCTATCTTATATATATAATAAATAAATCTTATATATATAATAATAAATACTTTTCTATCTTAATATATAAAAGCAACTAACGATTCAGTGAGAAGATAATATCAACTGCAAACTAAAGTTTTGCTTTTCGGTTTGACAAATAATTTAGAAAATGCAAATTAATTAATTGTTTGATAACATCCATTATGCATAAATATTGAGACGTGTAATAATAAATAAATAATAAAGTTTTAAATACTTTTTCTATCTTATATATATAATAAATAAATCTTATATATATAATAATAAATACTTTTCTATCTTAATATATAAAAGCAACTAACGATTCAGTGAGAAGATAATATCAACTGCAAACTAAAGTTTTGCTTTTCGGTTTGACAAATAATTTAGAAAATGCAAATTAATTAATTGTTTGATAACATCCATTATGCATAAATATCGAGACGTGTAATAATAAATAAATAATAAAGTTTTAAATACTTTTTCTATCTTATAAATAGAATGGATGAAAAATTGGATTTTGAAGAATAAATAGAAATTATAACATTATTATGTTGTACAACCTTCATAGTATAATTTCCTTAACAAAAAACACTTTTTTTTATCGAGTTTCTATCCGAACAGTTTATTTCTTTAATAAAACGTATTTGACTGTAGCCTGCGTATGCATTCACTGCATAGGCATAATTTTTTATCCATTTTAAGTTCACATTGTCTCCCATTTAGATAGTGAGGTTAGGCATTATTTTTTATCCATTTTAAGTTCACATTGTCTCCCATTTAGGTAGTGAGGTTAGGTATTATTTTTTATCCATTTTAAGTTCACATTGTCTCCCATTTAGGTAGTGAGGTTAGGCATTATTTTTTATCCATTTTAAGTTCACATTGTCTCCCATTTAGGTAGTGAGGTTAGGCATTATTTTTTATCCATTTTAAGTTCACATTGTCTCCCATTTAGGTAGTGAGGTTAGGCATTATTTTTTATCCATTTTAAGTTCACATTGTCTCCCATTTAGGTAGTGAGGTTAGGCATTATTTTTTATCCATTTTAAGTTCACATTGTCTCCCATTTAGGTAGCGCTTCGTAGTAAGTGGCCTTATTACGAAGCGCTTAATATCCTCATTTTCTATATAACTTATCCTAAAATATGCCACTATGTTTTAAATCTATTTTGGTTTAGACTATTGAGTTTTTCTGGTCATTCACTTTCTCTTCTTTCGTTTACGCCCATAAAAAGTATAATTTTTCACCCAGATTTGGTTACTAAAAATTTGGTTCCTGTTTTTAAATAAATTTGTTGTTTTGGATAAACTTGAATATAAATAAAAATTTAATTTCGTTTTTGAATAAATTTATAATGTTTTGAGCAACTTTAATTCTTAAAAATTGATTGTGTTTTTGAATAAATTCAATCGAATTTTAAATAACTTTTTCTCAAACTCTTATATTATTTAAAATTCGATTCTGTTTTTAAATAGAATATGGAAATCAAGAAAAGTATTTATTTACGGATGTCAATTTTAACGTATTTGACTATGTATAACCTACCCGGTTTAGACTATGGATAACCAAATTTTACAGTACCTATACGCTGCGAGAAATTATAGTACCATACTGCAAATATGTAAGAATTATTGTAAGATAACTATGTATACAAAATATTAATATATTTAAATTTATCACATGTAACTAGTACTAGATAGGGTTTCCGTTATTACTGCCCAAAAAAACAAAAAGACAACTGGATGTCATGAAAATAAAAGATACGGGAAAACGTCTAGGGCATTCAAGGAATTATTTTCCACAATAGAGATTAGACTTATTCCATCATCGTCAGTTCTAATATGATGAATAGCTACACTTTTATTCTCACTTAAACGTTTTGAATGGAAATATATAGAGCATAGAACATCTTGTATATCCATTGTATACCTTCCATGTCCTTTGTCTATCCGCACTGAAAGTAAGATTACTTAAAACCTAATGGATACATTCACTTGTAAAAAAATAATTGAAATATAATGCGATTTATTGTACATAATATTACAGGTGCTTCAAACTCAACGAATAATAAGTCTTTAAAAACAGATTAAGCGACGAATCCATTCTGGCGGCTCTTACTCAAGAAACTTTCAATTACTGTAATGCTCTATTATCAGACGTAGATGAGCGAGGATTGATACACAAACATAAATATGTGAACAGAACACATGCAAGAAAACTGAAACTTTTTGTAAAGAACCCAAAGGTGATGTCATTCCAATATTAACAGCGTTTGACACATTTGATAATTGAACAATGATCTATTGACGTTTTCGGTGACATGATGTCATCGTCGAGATTTTATAAAAACGGCTTAACCATAATTAAATGAAACTACGTGATGTAGTATTATTTCTACTTTCTTTAAGGTCTTTACCACGACGTAGGTTTCGATGTATTACAGCATCTTCAGGTGGGCTATTTGCAAACTACATCACGTAGTTTCATTTAATTGTGAATAATGTATTTCTACAAAATTAACGCCAAATATATTCAGTATTTGTAGACGGCTTAACTTTCACAACATGGCTCTCTCGCTTATTTGCTTACTTCAAAAACATGGTTATCTGAAATAAATACCCTGAAAATTAAAATATCTTAATGGAAAAGCAATATTAATTTTTACTGCGAACAATATGTTTAGTAGTGAATTAAATTTAAAATATTTGTTTTAACATTATTTATTTATTCTCATTTCAATGTAAAAATTCGTAATATATCATTTATTATGGTAACAGTAATACCTTTGAGTCAATCTATTATTACCGATATAGGCATTTAAAGCAGAAAGTTGCGTTATGGTAATAAATATTAATATTCTGATTAAGGTTCTAAGATCTCGTGTCTTTCCATAATTTGATGGTGTAGACAGAGAATGCGTATTCACTGTCTCTATATTATCATGTGGGTTCTTAATTTGAGTGCAGATGGAAAAGAGTTAGCACAATAAAGTGGATACATTGCCTCGTGATTTAAATATAAATAGAATATAAATGACAACCATGGGGACATAACAAAACTTATGGTAACAAAACTGCAATTACAGTACAATCGCAGTTCTTTCCAATTTTATATTTAATATTCCGAAATCGTGTTTGCATCTGTATTTTGTCCAGTTTTCTCAAAAACTCTATTCGAGTCGTAAATATTTTAAGACCTTTTTGACATTATGAATCATCCTCGTCCTCTTTAAGCACTTCGAGTTTTTGACCATTTTTTATTAAGATTACATCGAAAAATATGTATATTCATGGTCAGGTCATCCTTACCGTGCTACTTGCTAGTTAAAGATTTCGCACTGAAAAACAAGCACTTAACCTACACACAGAACTTTGGAATATGAGTATGTTTAGTAATGTTGACAGTAATTATGACTTATTAACCTGAATTACCTCTTGCTAATTGAGAGCTAATAGTCAAAAAGGGGAAGAGCCGTTTTTTAAAACTTAATCCATTCTTGTGAATTCAATTCATTTTATCCACTACACAGATCGTTGAATCGAAACAATGGAACGTCGTATTTTTAGGGTCTTTCGTAGGGGATTGAGATATATTCGTCTCATGAGAATTGCGGTATATCAAATTATGAATAGTTGTGGTGAATATTACTGCGCTGTTATGTAAACAAACTTAACTTTTACTAAATTTTATTAGTTATATACTACTTAACGTTTACTAAATTGTATTAGTTATATACTACTTAACGTTTACTAAATTGTATTAGTTATATACTACTTAACTTTTACTAAATTGTATTAGTTATATACTACTTAACTTTTACTAAATTGTATTAGTTATATATTACTTAACTTTTACTAAATTTTATTAGTTATATACTACTTAACTTTTACTTACTTATATTACTTAAGCAATAAACTGTCGACTACGCTGAGCAACAAATATTTGTGCTATAGCTTTCCTTTTAAAGAGGGTTTCAATACTAATTATGAAAAAGGGCTTTGACAGTAATATTCTTTAAAATTTCGTCAATGACACTTATATAAAAAAATGGAAGATGTGTAAATACATAGGACAGAAGAATGTCTATATCCGCCCTTTAAAAACATTTTGGTGAACCCTAACCAAGATAAATTGATAAAATTCCTTTACTACTCAATCAAAAACAGCTGGAAGTAGCCACAGAATCATTAAGTGCTAATTGAATTAAAAATACGGACTCTCCATCCTATTTCAATAGCTCATTCCAAGCTCACACCAACAGGCCTCTTAAGAATTATACACATGTCACTAGCGCTTACAGGGGGGTTATAAACGACAATTTCTTAATGACTTCGCAATTATCATCCTTATGTTAGAATTAGTCGCGTATGTGTAATCGTGATGGATACAGGGGAGCGATCCGAGTGGATGAACGGGTAGAGAGAATAATATAATTTTACCTAATGCCGAAGTTGGTCCCTGGATAAAGACAAACTACAGTTACCTACAGTGATCTCCGTTTACAATTTGTCATTTGCTACGACGAGATAATAACTTCTTAGCAATATCGTGTTCAATAATTTAAGATTTTGTTTTGAAAGGCTTTGATATCCCAATAGGGCAAGTATATAATAACAAAGAAATGGCTTTATCAACATAAATTTAATGAAATACTGGCGAGTATACGTAGATACAGAAATTACTACCTTTCTGTATCATATTTGAGTGAGCTTACTCGTAGGCCTATTCCTACGGTTATGAGACGCAGGACATGGAGTAAGAATTGCAGGGAGCACGAGAGAAATAGAAACTTTTATAGGAGAGCAAGTTCCTTAGTGTATAGTAATTTTAATCACCGCGACTTGGTTGAGAATGAACCGATCTTTGAGTCTCTCGGAAAGACAGTACTTAACCACGTTGGATGGAAGCGTTCGATGGTAGTAATGAGACACTATTATGAGACTTCCATAGGTTCTCATTTTTGTATGAGATGAGATGTTACTCGTCACCGGAGCGGCCCTGAGACAACCCGGTTGGTCAAGGCAGGAGTAATGTTTTGGAACAGGCAACATGCTTTTGTACTTTCTTTACTAATTTACTCAAATAATGTACTTTTTGTGTAGAATTCTTCTTCACTTTAAACTTTTAATAAGCCTATAATTCCACTAAACTTTTCCCTATTATGAACACAGTCGTCCAATATACCACACATCATGTTCTATAATTTATAGTACTATTTGCATATTAAGCATTGCATCCTTGTCTATTACTTGATTAATCGTTCACCGGGATTTTTTACCTGAATAATAATAGATATTATATTACGCACAAATGTCTTCTTTATCAAGTATTTTGCATGGGTCTTTTTAGTCAACGCTATCGAGATTTAAGTATTTGTCGTCATCATCACCGACGCTTTTAAATCAGCCAGCATTGATTATTAAATCGATTCATGTGGATGCATGTGACACTTAAAAAGTTATCCACTCACTTCTTTAGTCTAGTTATTCACTTTATTTTCAGTACCTTTCAAACCTCTATATATCATTGAATATTCTAGACCTCTTATACTTTAATTGTATAGAGTGACTTCTGAAACAAATGAAATGTTTACGTTAGGTTTTCTTTCTACCATTATACCTAAATAAAATGTTTCTTTCAAGGCCAAACACTTTCCTTGTTGACTTCCCTATTATTTAATTAATATATTTTATTCGACGAAATATCTTTAATTACTTCGTTGACCTACTACAGTAAATGTTAGCTCTTCTGTTCTAATCGTATATACATCTCCTATACCGTGGCTAATTAGTTAATTTACAAGGTCCGTGAGTATAAACACTTAAAGACTTATTTTTTACTTTGTATCCGGGTTGTTTCCGATCCTATATTACACATTAGGTGATTTAATTACGGCCATATCTTAATAGGCAAAGCGACACCGATGAAGTACGAGTACGTACGATATTAGTGCAATGCTCGTTAGCGAGTGCCGTAACGATATAATTTGTCGTAATTGTTTTGTCAACAATACGACAAATAGGGAAGATAAGTTTAATGGTAATGAACTGTATCTTCACTTGTCTTCATCATAAAGGCGTTTCAACTTAAAACCAACAATAACAGTCGTTTTAACTGTTATTGTTGGTGTTAATCCATATTCTATACCATTGTGCATATTATGTATATATTATGTAAGCAAAATTGTGTGGTCAAAGTTTGGATGTTAGAAAAGAGACTTTTTCGAAGGATAACAACGTCAGTATTTCCATGGGGTAACTTTTTCAAGTACTAATTGCACTCGAAGTTGCTTAGATTGGAAGGTTGAACGATAATCAAGTGACTGAGGGTTTATGCCAGTAGGCATAATTTTTCTCCTTCCTGCTCCTTCTTCTTAAAGACTGTTTGTAATAAAAAGTTTGTAGTACATATATATATATATATATATATATATATATATATATATATATATATATTTATAAATATACACATATATATGGTCGTTTATATACAAAGTACTTTGAAAGATTTATACAAATTGAAATCCATCCAATTTTATAAATGAAAATTAATCGTTCCATACTGATTACCACTACGTAAAAATTATTTCGTCCGAGAAATTTTAAATTGTCCTCTAATGTTATAAATTAAATTTACAATATTAAGATTCTCATATATAACAACAGATTCTATTATTTTCTAATTCATATGATTTAGCTAAATATTCTAAAAGTTACTTTATAAGTTATATCATGAACAATTTTAATACAATCACAAAGTCTAAAATATCATCAGTTGTTACTTAATAAGTAATAAATTACACTTTCAATTTTATTAATTTTTTTATTTTTTCTATATTTTTTTTGTTACATATATAGCAACTATAAAGACGTGTTCTACAGACGTTATACCTTGTGAATATGAATAAAAAAGTTCTTGTTTATATCCTACAAGAGATCTATAGAAATTATATACTATCATGTAGATTAATTAATTCCCAGGAACAAATAATTTTTATTTGTGTTCAATTTCAGTACTGTTATATATTGTACATGAGAAAATATTCTTCATATCGTCATATTTTCGACTATTTAAGGAAATTATCGTAGAATTTTTACTGGTATAATCCATTTTCATTCGTGAAATATTAGAACTGTCAATATATTGAATTATATTTCTTTTTTGCAACCCACATTTTCCGAATGTACGATAGAAAATAAAAAGTGAAAATTGGAAAAGATAAACATCCTGCATATGTTGAAGTTTAGTTCCAACACCAATTTTATCATGTTAATTGTTATTATATGTGGAGCATTAATCATTTTTAAGGTTCCGTACCTCAAAAGGAAAAAAACCCTTATAGGAACACTTCGCTGTCCGTCTGTCTGTGAAGACAGAATACTTAGGTCTATGGTCTCTTGGAGCTCTAAAAAAATTAAGCTTCTAAGTCAAGGCAATAGAAAAAAAATCTTAAAAATATGGTTATTTATGCTGTATATTTTCACACTCACAAATAAATCAAAACCTACAGGGCACTTCCTGTCGACCTAGAATCATATACTTTGGCAAAAAGGGTCTCACAGTACAAGTAAAGAAAAAAATTCAAAAATCGTTAATTTGTAGTTACATCACATAAAAACATATTTTATATAGTAGGCAATATACTTTCGTTCCAAAAAAATTAAAATTTGATAAATAGTTTCATAAGAATATTATATACCATTAAATGTTTATAAATGCCTGAATGTGTACGTGACCCTCGTAGTGCGAGTTCCTCTCTTGCTTGACAGGTTTTGCTATCTGTAATAAGATATGAGTTGCTTATATTATACGTTATGTTACAATTATTAGCTTAAGTAGTTTTCGTTTATCTGTTACCTATGTAATCGTTTATTATAGTATAGGTATACTCAGAATTTGTTATTTTAGTTATAAACTAAATGGAAACTATTTCAATGTGCAAACGTTTATACAGTGGGACCTTTATTCTGATCGCGGTATAAATATATGTATCTTAGTAATAAAGTGTACTTATATAAATATTATAATGTATTGACCGTTTTAATATTTAAATTATTTAAATAAGTATGCACATCAAACGACTATAATATTTAAATGCTATCGGTGAGGGAAAAGTTGACAAGATACAATAATGCAAAACTTAATAAACTACCGTTTAGTAAATATCGGAAAAGGATTAAGAAAAAAAAATGAAAACATATAAAGTAATTCACTACTTATTATCTAGTTATAAAAATATTCAATGCTATCCTAGTATTAGTTTCAAATAGCTGGTTCGAACAATATATATACATAGTAATTACTGTTCAAAATGTGAAGAAATTAATTCTCATCTTAATATGCAGAATCAGCATTTTCTTTTATATTCGAAGCATGGCCGTCAATTTTCTTTCCGGCCGTGTGGATAAGAAGATGAAAACTCGTGTCCCCGTCAGATGAATGTGAACTGAAATTAAAAGGTTGCGTGGATGTTTAATTAAAGTACACAATTTTTCCTATATTCTTGTACATTGTTCTGCAAGTTTGAACTAAAAAGTGGAGCTTAGAATTACATTGTGTGATATTACAATACAGCATCGTTTATAAATGTGAAAACAATAAACCCTTTGTCTCATATTGAAACCAAACTAACGGTAGTATACGTCACAACCATCCACTTGAAAACTAGACTGTTAGTTGAACGTAGTATACTTATTATATACTCTGAACTTATTGAATATATTTGGCGTTAATTTTGTAGAAATTCGTTTTTCACAATTAAATGAAACTACGTGATGTAGTATTATTTCTACTTTATTGAAGTTCTTTACCACGACCTAGGTTTCGTTAGATGTTGTAATTGTAATGATAAACATAGGTCGTGGTAAAGAAATTAAAGGAAGTAGAAATAATACTACGTCACGTAGTTTCATTTAATTGTGAATACACTGAGCTGTTAGTAAACGCGAACATGATACTAGATACTCGTGGTTATTCAATTTTTAAAGTTATTTAAATATTGTATTACATAACCTATTACATTTTCACTTAATAAATAAGATTACAAAACTGAGATAATGCGAAGAATACGAGATAATAATAGCTTCCCTTAACTCGAAAGAAAATGCGAATTAGCAATATTTAGAAGTTTTATAAAATTAGTTGTAATTGTTTTCACATAATGTCAACATAATTTAAGGTTCTATCGTAGATCTCCGAGGTGTTCTATTGCCCATAGGTGATAGTTAGGAGTTTTACGATATAGTAGTATACATGAAAAAAGGACATAAGACAGAAATTCAGAATTAAGAGGGAATATTTTGTTGTAATATTTTATAATGTAGTAATAACTAAATGACGCGTATTGAACGATATGATACTCTATATGATTATAAGATGCTTTTTTTGATTGTCCGTAATGCAGTTTGCTACTACACTATGTGCATACGCCATTAGTACTATTTTATTTTACCATATGTATGTATGTTAAACTTACAAAGAAACGTTAATTTCGGCTCAATCAACTCTCGTAATAAATACCGTTTTGCCCATATAGAAAAAGCTTTGACATTAAGATATATCCTAATTTTTGTCGACCAACATCAGTATAAGAAGAATATACTTAATGTTATGTCTTATTTTCCCTTAAAAACTCAGATATTAAAATTTTAACTTATTTTACGTTTTACTGACTTGCTACTTGAAATCTATCTACATAGTATAAATTTCTTTTTAATCGAAACGTGGTATGTTAAAGACGCAGTCAACTTCGCCTAAGACAAGTTGAGTTGACATAAATTAAATTTGTACTATTATAAGTAGGGCAGGTTTTTTTTATTTCTATCTTTGCGTTACTTTAAATCGATCACCGATTGCGTCCTTCTGAGTGAGTTGAAATTGGTAGCGTTTAATATTATACTGTTGATACGCGAGTTATACGCCTTGTTTTATCTACTTTCTTATCGTATAAACGCCCGCCTTCCGGAAAATAATATCCTTTTGTGCGTACAATGACCTTGTTTTTCTGTTGGGCATGTCGTATTTTCTATTCTTTTTCGGTTCGACGTAATAAAAAGGCGCGTGGTGTATTTGTATAATTTCAATTCATAGTATTATTTGTTACAGGGACGCGCATATTATAACATAAATTTATTTAAATAAACGAACAAGCATAAAATAAAAAAAAGTTATGCTTCGGAATTGTGTAAGGTAGTCTGGAACAAAACATAATAAAATAAAAAAAAATAAAATTAAGGAGGCTAGCAAAAGTTCATATAGTCTTGATCTTCTTCTCTTCTTTCCTCTTTTTCATATCGTCTGGGACGTTGCAAGAAGAAAAAAATAACACATTTCAACAGAGAAAATAGAAAAAAATGTATACATTGAAAATTTTATTTAAATCGTCGATCAGACAAATAAAAAATCTTGTTTTTTTATGGAAAGTTAGGTTGCTTTTATAATTGTTTGTAATTACTATTTCTACGGGTCTCTTTGAACTGGTTAGGGGAAACTAAGTGCAGATTGTGTCCTGTTGTAACCTCCGTATACAGATTTAATATAATAATCCATGAAACGCGCAGACTTGACATGTCGAAAAAAAACAAGC
Organism: Druceiella hillmani; assembly: GCA_039881145.1. Taxonomy (NCBI): domain Eukaryota; kingdom Metazoa; phylum Arthropoda; class Insecta; order Lepidoptera; family Hepialidae; genus Druceiella; species Druceiella hillmani. The sequence continues at coordinate 40,792,739 of JAYKKI010000011.1, forward strand.
CAAACAGACATTCACTTTGACAACTCGTTAATGTTATCAACATTTAACTTTTAATTAATGGTTACTCAATAAAAAAAGCTATTGCAATCGATTATTTTTGAAATAATTTCTAAAAACTTATTATAAAATAGATAATTTTTAAGTTTTGTTATTTTGTTTAGTTTTTTATTATTATATTTATTTTTTATTACTTATTGTGAACAGGTTAACATTTGCTGGTATTCTTTATCCAGTATATATATATATATATATATATATATATATATAATATATATATATATATATATATATATATATATATATATATATATACATATATATATATATATAAATTTTTTCTTTTTTTTTTTTTTCTTTTAGCAAAGTAATTTTTGTCGCCTTCATATCGGTGCCAAAACTACTTCGAGGCAGGGATGTATGCCACAAAGTGTGAATTAAACGCAATTATCAAATCGACACCAGTTAGTTCCCTAGACGCGTAAGATGTACTAATGTGATCTTGCACAGGCACTTTTTTGCATTCAGCAATTGCCGTATGCAAAACATGATCTTGCTATTCTCACATACCGTCCTTAATCATAATTATTATTCTCTTCCTTGTATGCAAATTAATGCTAGCTATCTTGATAGCGCCTATCTTATGTTTTGTTTTTGTAAAAAATTGCAATGTAATATTTATTTATTTCTACACAATCTGTGTATAAAGATGTTGCTCACAAACAAAAAAAAACAATAAGTATTTAAATAGTATTGTATAGAAAAAACATAGGATCGTATAGACAAATAAAAAGATACATTAATTTAGGAAAAAAAATACTGAATATATTTGGAGTTAATTTTGTAGAAATTCATTATTCACAATTAAATGAAACTACGTGATGTAGTATTATTTCTACTTTCTTTAATTTCTTTACCACGACCTAGGTTTCGTTGTATTACAACATCTTCAGGTGGGATATTAGCAAAGATAGTTATCTTAAAAAATAATAATCTTTGCTAATATCCCACCTGAAGATGTTGTAATACAACGAAACCTAGGTCGTGGTAAAGAAATTAAATAAAGTAGAAATAATACTACGCCACGTAGTTTCATTTAATTGTGAAAAAAAATACATAAAATATAAATAATAGCCTTCAGTGATTTCTCTTCCATAATTTTACACATTTCATAATACATGTACATGTAATATTAAGGCGAACTCTTATATATTTGAATTTGGCCTCTAATTACCATTAAATTTTATTTTTATTTTCTCGATGACACAGTGCTACCGCATAAAAACCATTAGCGTCTAAATGTTCATGCTAGTTTTAGATGATAGTTTCCAGTACGAGCAAAGGTCGAGGTATGATGTGCGGAATCTTATGCAGGAATACCAGGCGTATATGCGTCGCTAGAATAAATTCCAGGTTTTTTTACAGGTACGTGTAAGTACGATTGCAGATCATTAAGACTTTTTGTTTCACATTAGAAATAGTTTAACGTTTCCATACGTTTCTTTTAAAGACGTCATCAATTTTTATAATGCATTAATAAATTCTTACCCGTGTTTATAATAACTATTTCTTCCTCTATAACGCCACGCCGCCGTGCAGTTTTATGCTTTGGTGTCTCGCATTAGTTATTATATAATAAATACATTAAGCTTAGAATATACGCAGGATATTTATCTAATAATCCTAAATACTGGGCTACTAAGCTCTACGTCAAATTTTTCCTGCCCAGCTTTAGGGTTCTCTCTTAGGTGCTTCTTGAAGTCTCGAATAACTAATAAGCGCTCATTAGTTTAACTCTTTCATATTTTTGTTGAAAAGGTGTTTACTCCAAAATATTTTTAAATTTTAGTCATACCGATCTAAAATTCAATCGTCTTTATGAAAGTTACTAATTTATTCAAGTTTTTTTTTAGTTTTCGCATATTATTTACATCCAACACCTGTGCCATTAGTATATAGATTTTGGTGAATCTTATTGATTTTTCTGATTAAGCACTTCCTTAAATGTGTTTTTAATTAAGTATGGATGACGTACATGAGTGAGTTCAGATATATAAAACTTCTGGTGATATAACAGTCAAAGTTTCATAGAATGGGGAATGACATACTTTTGTATATTTGGACAATTATCCGACAATTATCCGATTATAGCTGTGTTTGATGCTCGTAAATATCCAAGGATTACAATTATTTTATTGGTTCACGTGATGAGCTTCAATTGCTTCTGGTTTATCTTATTGCGTAGATCGATCTTTTTCCTCAGGTCAATCTTCGTGTACATGTCGATCTTATTATACTGCTTGTTTATCTTTTGTCGCTTTTCTTCCCTTTCTACTCTTGGTTGAACTTGTAATGCACGGTATAAATAGGAAAATGAAACACATAAAAAGGAAAATGAAACAAATACACGGTACTACACGTTACTACATAAGCTCGAATAGTGTGACAAGGAGTGTGAAAGAAGTGTAACATATGTTGATGGATAGTACATTCTACAATAAAATAATATGAAAATTATTTTCGGATTTGAACTTTATATTTATTCATTCAGCTAGAAACGCGTTATATATATATGTATATATATAAATATATATATACATACATATATATATATATATATATATATATATATATATATATATATATATACCATTTAACTCGCATGATTTTTGTTTTTAAGAGCAACCGTGCCATGATGTGGCTTTATTTGCTCAGTGTCCTGTACCTGATTTTGAAGTAACATGTAATTTTTTGAAAGTAATATGGAATGAATATTGTCTCACCTCGACCCAATACAATCGACGAAGAACAGAAGCGGAAATAAAGCATTATCGTATAGTTAATTGTCCGTAAGAACGCTGCGGCATATGTTCGTTGAACACCTCTTTCAAGTTCTTGTGAACAGCGTTAAGAAAATGCTTTCACCGTATTTTTTATCCAAAACAGGAATAGGAGGCGCATCATCCTAATTAGATAACTATTGATTTTGATTAGGTAACTGTTATTTTTATTGCTATAAAGATACGTCTCAACACGAAAATAAAAAAGAACCTTCAATGAATTTTGAGACACTCTTTTAACATCCAGTTTTTTAATTATAGATTATTTTACTACTTAGTTTTAATTCGATTAATAATACAGTTCAGTTTCAGTTTCACAAACATTTATATTATTTTAGGTAGCTCTTACTCTTTTACTTTTTATCATTTTTTATATTTTTACGTACGCGTTTGGAACGGTGCACATTTGACACTTTATATTGGATTTTGAGCCATCAAAGCAAGCTTAAAAAAACACGTTCTTGACCTCAAAACGATCACATACCCGACACGTACTTCGATCAAGTTCAACACACCATCGAGAGTCACCAAAGCAAATATTGTCGTGCAAGTAAGCAAACAAAAGTGGCAAAAATATACCGTAAGAAGTGTGTATACATAGGCATCTAACTTTTGCAGATAAAATTGATCCGACATTGGAGCTACATAAAAGACAAATTATCCACTCTTCCATTCAATCCATATTTTTGAATACCTATGATAATTTCAGATAAAATTTCCTGACGATATACTCCTTGGTCATGGTAGTCGCTTCACATGCAAGATCTTCTTTCCATTATAGTTGCAGAAACATAAATTTATGTATTTATTGTTAAACAACGAGTCAAGCGAACCCTTATTTTAGATAATTCTCAAACTGTTTATGATATGATAATGCACAAAATACGAGTAGATTTTATAAAGTACAAACATCTACATTCGTCGTCGGAATGGTATGTTGGTTGATCACAAGGTGTACGTTAGGGTTGATATATGTAAAATCGCTTTTTCCAAAACATTTCTGCTCTAAAGTGCATATGTGAAACTTAAGGCAAAGTTAAAAATAAAACCTCATTCAAGTGACATTATTTATTTTCTTTTGTTTACATTATACTGCAGGAAAAACAAAATTAGTTTGCCCCAACAAAGTTTTTTTTGAACAATAAAATATTCAGAAAAATAAAAATAAATAATATTAGATTGTCAAAATATATAGTAAACTTTATAACAAAGTTTATTGACTTATTAAATAATGATCATTTAATACAAAAATAGTCATTACGTTAATCACTTTTATCCAAGTTACTAAACCTAAAACTAATATTTGGCAAAAGAAATTTGTAAACATTTATTTCTCTTTCAATAATTAACCTTACCTAATTTCAGTTGGAAGCTTAACTTTCGTAGTTTCACAATGAAAATAATATTTAGTTTACTATATTCTTGTTTTGATTCATTTAATATGATCAATTTATTGCCATAGGGATAATTAAATAGCAACTGTTAAATTTTCGTGCAAGATGATGCTAGTAAGACTGCAATGTAGCTATAGCATATATAATACAAGTTTGTAAAAAATGCTAATAAAAATAATTTTTTGCTGCAATTTCTTACATTTCCGGGACAAACTTATATTCCTGGACACGGGATAACATCACGAATTCTGGGAAAATCCCGGAAATCCCGAACATCTGGCAAACGCAGCGTACGTGTTTTGATGACGCGTCGCATCAAGGGGACCGGGTTCGATTTCTGGCCACGCCGTCACGTAGCTAAAATTTTAAACTAGATAAATAACGAGCACCAGCGTCACTGGTGCGTGAAGATACTCACTGCCAACCCGCCTGCCCAGCGGACATTGACCAAATGATTCGTGCATTAGCAAGGCCTGCGTCCAGCAGTGGACTTGAAATACATAAAAACGTCACGAATATAACAAAAATTATGACATCTAGAATCACCCTTATAGTTTCCCCACAAACTTCGTGTAAGCTCTTAAATATATTTTTTCCTAATTTTTTAGGTTGAGTAATTTTGAAAATATGGATGAGACATTTTTTTGCGTGTTTTTCAGTAATACTACCTAAATTTGTGGAAAAGAAATTTTTTGCGACTCTTTAACTGGCCCGTTCAAATGATACCCTACATTAAAAAGGGAAAGACACGAGCACTTAATTTGCCTCCCCCCCCTCCCATAAAATTTCCATACCTCAGTAATATGTGCGATAAGGAATGGAAATTTTAATAGCTAATACTCTAATTCATACATTATCACACGTACCTCAGTAGCTAATACGCTAATTCATATATTATCGCACATACTTCAGTAGCTAATACTCTAATTCATACATTATCACACGTACCTCAGTAGCTAATACGCTAATTCATATATTATCGCACATACTTCAGTAGCTAATACTTTAATTCATACATTATCGCACATACCTCAGTAGCTAATAATCTAATTCATACATTATCGCCCATAACTCAGTAGCTATACTCTAATTCATTCATTATTGCACATATATCAGTAGCTAATAATCTAATTCATATATTATCTCACATACCTCAGTAGTTAATACTCTAATTAATACATTATCGCGCATAACTCAGTAGCTATACTCTAATTCATACATTATCGCACATACCTCAGTAGCTAATAATCTAATTCATACATTATCGCGCATAACTCAGTAGCTATACTCTAATTCATTCATTATCGCACATACCTCAGTAGCTAATAATCTAATTCATATATTATCTCACATACCTCAGTAGTTAATACTCTAATTAATACATTATCGCGCATAACTCAGTAGCTATATTCTAATTCATACATTATCGCACATACCTCAGTAGCTAATAATCTAATTCATACATTATCGCGCATAACTCAGTAGCTATACTCTAATTCATTCATTATCGCACATACCTCTGTAGCTAATACTCTAATTCATACATTATCACACATACCTCAGTAGCTAATACTTTAATTCATACATTATTGCACACACATCAGTAGCTAATAATCTAATTCATATATTATCTCACATACCTCAGTAGCTAATACCCTAATTCATACATTATTGCACATACATCAGTAGCTAATAATCTAATTCATATATTATCTCACATACCTCAGTAGTTAATACTCTAATTAATATATTATCGCGCATAACTCAGTAGCTATACTCTAATTCATTCTTTATCGCACATACCTCAGTAGCTAATACTCTAATTCATACATTATCACACATACCTCAGTAGCTAATACTTTAATTCATACATTATTGCACATACATCATTAGTTAATAATCTAATTCATATATTATCTCACATACCTCAGTAGTTAATACTCTAATTCATATATTATCTCACATACCTCAGTAGTTAATACTCTAATTAATACATTATCGCACATGCGTCAGTAGCTAATACTCTAATTTGAGTATTAGCTACTGAGGTATGTGCGACATATTAAGTTTTATTACTATGCCAAATTTCAAGTTTCTACTTCAAGCGGTTTCTGAGAAAAATTATTGTGACAGATAAGCGGGTGACCTTTAATGGGTTCCGTTTTTCTCCTGTAGCAGGAACTCAGAAGAAGGAATTTTATAAGCAACGACCTTATTATCAACTACTCGTATATTCGTAAATTTTAAAAACCTAATATTTAGGTTCGCATTATTTCTGACATTTTTTACCACTGGCGAAAAAATTTGTTTTGCGGTTTCAGACAAATTAAATGTAAAACAAAGTTTAGATTAATTATTAATCAATTATCAAATAAACTCCTCAAACATTAAGAATATTCGTTTTTCTTTTATTCATAAACCATGATTTTTTTGTTCGGTACCGAAAATAATTCTTGTAAAAATATTAGTAATTAGTGACATTGAAATTCAATGTAATAATGTTCCTTGGAGCCAATTATGAAACAATATCAGAAACATTATGAAATAAATGTTAACAAACTGTTAATTAATAATTTTCTTAATTTGTTAACATTATCACTAACGAAATGTTAGAAAAATATTCCTATACCTTTACGTTACCTACGTTTCTGAGATGTAGTTAAACTAAGATTACGATATTATAGTATTGAAAACGAGCGCTTTAGTTTTTATTTTTCTAAACAAGCAAACGTTCGGATTAATAGATACATTTTTCATGATACACAATAACATCTATGTTCGACAACAAATAATCGTACGGAACACTAACTGCGAAAGTGCGACTTGTACTTAGCCGGCATTAATTAACTGAGCGGAAAGAAGCTTTCTCGAAATTATCCATGACGATATTATATAGAATAAGAGCTTATTTGTGAATTTGTTTATTTTTTACGAGTTATCCTGATAACTATTCAACCAATTTTGCAATTTTATAATTGGAAGTTTCTTCAAAGTATTATCGAGGGACGCAATGTAAGTTTTTTTATTTTTCATAATTTATCTTTATATTTTTTCAAACGCTGATTCAGAATTGATTCGTTTATCAACACTGGCAATTAACACATACAATAATTTTCCAATGCGGAAGAATATGGAAAGCACATTATTACCTGTAACCTGGTACACAATAAATTTAATATTTGCAAATTTGCAGAAACCTAACAAAAACGAAAACAAGTCGTAATAACACCGACACGCGACGCGATTATACAGTCACGTGAAATTTTCAATTTAACTTTCCCGTCTATTAACTCATTACGTTCACGCGCAAAGTCGGTATTTTACAGGCTTCGTTTAGCTACTGGTGATGGTAATGAATCACGCGTTAATCTCAAGTAAAGTCACATGTCAAGTAACGTTTAATAAATCTGTGGTAGGTGAATTGGTAGCACGTGATGTAACGTTTAATAAGCTGCATCCTGGCCGACAGCGACAAATGGATTTGTACGAAGATGATGAAAGTTAACTTATTTATTTATTGACTTTAATGTATACAATTGTCACATATGTCATATGAATATATTGCATTTTTATTTCTATGAAAGCAATATCTTAGAGCTAGCTAGAATATTAGTCCGGTCGCGTTCAAAAAGCCACCGGGAATCTAACCCGGAACCCTGCGGTGCATCGCACCGTCAATTGCCGTTAGCTTGTGATCAAGCCAACATACCACGATGGCAACACTACTAAAATGAAAACTTAATAAAAACAAAGTCAAATTCCATGCTTTATTTTGAACAGAAACGGCGTGAGGGTTGATTTGTAATATTCAGCGAAATTGTCAGCTGCCATCTGTTACTATCTTAGTAATTTAGCTAATGTCTAATATTAATTATGGTGTTATCATTGCATATATGTCGGATAAGTCCTAGAATTGTTACCAAGAGATATAGTAAGGAGCGAAAGAGAGATATAGTAAGGAAAGAAAGATTTCCATTATGTAGTAAAAAGTAAGATAACGTAGTATTATATAAATTATATAAAAATGATAATCAACTGGATTACAATTGCTCTTCTTTTTTCATATAAATATAGTTGACGGCTTCACTTATTTAACATTAAACTTTTATTCCAATGGTTTTGAAAAATAAGTTCAAAGAAATCAAGATTAATATAAAATTTCCAATTGCTACCACACAGAATTACCAATACCAATTAGCAACTGATAAACTCAGTTTCAGGGCACGCCGGTACCGGAGGTATAGTGTCGGTGTATTTGTTTGTCTGTTTGTCACATGTTTTCATCTTCTAAATCAGATCAATGAATCAAATTACTGTAATTATGGTACTATTTATATCTATAAAACAGAGAAAATATTAACAAAAGAACGGTCTCTTAAGTACTAAATAAAAAAAAATGTATATAGCATATATATATATATATATATATATATATATATATATATATATATATATTATTTAAGTCCAACACATAGCATTAAAGTCCAACACATGCCTTAATAACAAAAATTACCTAATTTGACTATTTAATGAAATTAGTGGATTAATTATTGAAATTGATTATTGTATTATCATCCAGAATACATAATGGTGTCAAATGTCCAGAATGTAAGTATGCGGGAAAGTTGTAAAAAGATTAATAAAATACATGTTAAAAACTGATTTTTTGTACGCCTTTCATTAAATGATTATATTTTTAATGGGTCTTTAATAGTAGTTAGAAGATTGAAACCTTTTATGAACTATTTACCATGTTCTGAAGTCGATTATGGATTTGAAGATTTATCTAAAAACATAACTACAACACTGACTAAGTTTCTATTTCTAATCACGTACGATGACCAATGTTGACTAAATATATTTCAATCGTTCCTAAGTAGAATAAATAGTGTTGTCTACCTCTCAAGGCTCCCGCTGGGAGAAATTTTCAAGTCACCTTAAGGCTAAAGTGCTTCGTACACTTCATCTTACTAATGTTAGGAGATATATTGACTTTGATTTTCTAGTGGAATTTCGATATTCATGAAATTTTGCTTATAGCGAATAAGAATTTTTATAGTAGACAGCGGCATTCCAAGATGATATAATCTTTATTGTCTTGGATGTACATGTATTTATGTGAGTTAATGCATACGTGTGGAACTTTCTAGTTGAATCGTAACAAACAACTTTAAATAATGAAAAAATGTAGCCGTAAGTATATCTACAACTTAAACTATATAAAAAGTATCAGAAGCCCAAAACCGAAATTTGTTACTTTTTCCCGGTAATTTAAAATTATTTATAAAAGATTCCAAAAGTTATTTTAAGTAAACGAATTCGACAAAGTTCAAGTAACCAGTAGAGGGATGTTCCTTTCGATCTTTATCAACAAAAATGAATAAACATATGATAGAATCTTTTTTTGAAAAATCTGTCCATCATGCTACCATTTTGTATAAACAATTGTTTATTGTATAGAAAATCCGAAAAATCTTCCACTCAGTAGAATAAACACAAAAAAAAACTAAAACACAAGCACAACCTAAAACACAAGCAGTATTCCAACAAGTGCAAATGCATTTAAAATATCTGGTAAAGATTTTACTACTGCATTTTAAATATCTGGTAAATATTTTACTATTGCATTTTAAATATCTGGTAAAGATTTTACTACCGACTATTATTTAATTAAGTTATTTCAACTTAGTTAAATATATCATCTCAATTAGGTTATACGTTTAGATTTTGATCAAACAGCGTTACGTATTTTAACGCTAGAAAAATTTAGTGTTCACATTTTGGAAGTAAATATCAGATTACCAGTTATTGTAGTTTAGAATAGTTTAATAGGTTTAATTTTTAATAGGTTTTCCTGGAGATGAATGAATATATTTGTTAATATTAATCTATTTTACCTAATTGTATCTGAAATTAGTTTCACTTATTTATTTATGATGAGTTTGTTGTCTAGGCAATTGTATAATTTTTAAGATGATGATAAAGTAAGCTTGGAAACAGATGTTTGTTTACCAATTATTGTAGTTTAGAACTCACTAGATTGGATTAATCGATTTATTTTTGGGTTATCTTGTATTATATGGATATCCGTATAATATTTTCCCTAATTATATCCAAAATTAGTTTCACTTGTTTGTCTTTAATATAAAACATTTTATCATCTAGGCAAATGTATATTTTTTACTACTTTACTACTTTTTTACTTTTACTAGTTTTTAAGTTTTTAAGTTGTTAAAGTAAGCTTGGAAATAGATATTTGTTAACCAATTATTGTAGTTTAGACCTTACTAAATTGGATCAATTGATATATTTTTGGGTTATATTGTATTGTATGGATATCCGTATCAACATTTTCCCTAATTATATCCGAAATTAATTTCACTTGTTTATCTATAATATGAAACAGTTTATAATCTAGGCAAATGTATATTTTTTAAGTTAAAGTAAGCTTGGAAATAGATAATTGTTTATCAATTATTGTAGTTTAGACCTTACTAAATTGGATCAATTGATATATTTCTTGGATTTTCTTGTATTGTATGGATATCCGTATCAAAATTTTCTCTAATTATATCCGAAATTAGTTTCACTTGTTAATCTCTAATATGAAACAGTTTATCGTCTAGGCAAATGTATATATTTTAAGTTGATAAAGTAAGCTTGGAAATAGGTATTTGTTTACTAATTATTGTAGATTAGAACTTACTATATTAGATCAATTGATATATTTTTGGGTTATCTTGTATTGTATGGATATCCGTATCAATATTTTCCCTAATTATATCCAAAATTAGTTTCACTTGTTAATCTCTAATATGAAACAGTTTATCGTCTAGGCAAATGTATATTTTTTTAAGTTGATAAAGTAAACTTGGAAAAATATATTTCTTTACTAATTATTGTAGATTAGAACATACTAGAGTAGATCAATTGATATATTTTTGGGTTATCTTGTATTGTATGGATATCCGTATCAATATTTTCCCTAATTATATCCAAAATTAGTTTCACTTGTTAATCTCTAATATGAAACAGTTTATCGTCTAGGTAAACGTATATTTTTTTAACTTGATAAAGTAAGCGTGAAAATAGATATTTGTTTACCAATTATTGTAGTTTAGAACTTACTAGATTGGATCAATTGATATATTTTTGGCTTATCTTGTTTCTATGGATATCCGTATCAATACTTATTTATTATCCCTAATTATATGCGCAATTAGTATTACTTGTATACCTATAATATGAAACAGTTTATCGTTTAGGTAATTGTACATTTTTTAAGATGATAAAGTAAGTTTGAAAGTATATTTACAGATTGACTCTAGATCTAATACCTCGAATTATATACGTACTGTTTTATTTCGAAACGTAATACTACATTTTTTACTTGTAGAATATATGTTGTAGAATATACTCCATAAATTTGCATTTTCAAGTGTTGTCCCAAAAAGATATACTTTTCATAATTCATTACTGTAATCTATCCTACTTTTAATTTACTCTTATTGCATTTTTCTTCTCAAAATCCATAATCTATTGGTCCAAAATACGTAGTGAATTATTTTTAGAAATTGTTTAGTGAATGTATTATATATTTAAATTCGTAAATTTAAATTTTAAATTTGTTAAGATGTTGCAAATTCGATTAAAATGTAGTTTTTGTTTACAAGAAAAATGTCGCGTAAAAGAATAAACATATTGCTGTATATTATCAATTTTTACAATTAAAAATACATTTCTTGAATAAGTTTCTAGATATTAGCGTACTTTCTTTTTCTATAATCTTAGTGTGTTCCTCTATGTTTTGAAACAAATACATACTGTTGAACTTATAAATACTTCATATATACTTATATTACATATATTTCGAACTTATTAAAGACATATAGGACATATATTTCGAACTTATTAAAGACATATAGAACATATATTTCGAACTTATTAAAGATACTATATTAAATACATAATGTGAATTGCATTATTTTAAATGTAAAAGAACTCAAATTTTTTCCTCAATCTTTTTTTTAAATAATTTGGTATCAAAGTTTATTTCGTACTTACTTTAATTTGATTTTCATTTATATAGAACAAAATACTTTCCATTCCAGTACAAACTTAACAAAGCTTCCATTTATTTCATTTCTTCTTGGCTTTGTATAAAATAATATAAATCGTTTGTAAACTATTTGAACGTAATAGTCCGATAACAGACAGATAGTTTATTAATCTACAATCAATTGGTCCCATAAGAATCTTGTTTTTAACTTTTTTTATAAAACAAATATAAATAACCATATACAAATAAAAAGCTAAACTTTATATGATAAACTTTCAACAAATTGGAACAGTCGCCAACGAAATATTTATGTGACTAATAACGTTTAATTACATTAATTACCTAGCGAGATAGAGCAGGCGCATAACGCAACAAAGTACGATGTTACACGATTGTCAAATTCGTCACAAGGTTAATTAGTTTTAATGGAAAACTGCGTCTGTTTCTCTTTAGAATTTTCTGCGCAGAAACGATGGAGATTAGTCACGGTGATACTGACCTAAATACCAATCGTCAATCAAATTTCAATGAGAGCACCTCATTTGAAACAGTTATTTGATTGCAATAAAACGATAATTAAATTGATAAGAGTGTGTCAGTTATTTGGGTTTTGTTAAATTGTTTTTAAGAGGGCATTATTGGGAAGTATCTCAGTGAAATTACTGGTCTATTAAATTAAGCTTTAAAACTTTTGATTTGCTCGTAACGTAAAACACGTTGGTTTGTGTTTACCTTTTACGTTTCGTGTTATTGTAAGTTGGTTGGTTGATGTTTACGTTTTACGTCTCGTGTTATTGTAAGTCTTCAACGTAATTTATTCATTTGTTTTGCCGCATTCGTTAGATGTGAATTGTATGTAAGTTAGTAAATTATGTACAGAAGTTTGCATTGACTATTATGAAAATGTTTTCGATAATTTATTGCCGATTTATTTATTTGGAGCGTTTATTGTATGAGAACTATTTTGAGTTAATCAGATCGACTCATATGTGACTTAGATACAAAAATTGCTCTGGAAACGGCAGGTGAACATTTGAAATGCGAGTTGATGTAAGTTTAAGTCTAAATTGTAGTTCGAATTTCGATTTTCACAACTACGATAAAATATATGTATTAAATATATATACTGTCGATATAGTTGAACTTTAAACATGTTTCCTAGTTCGTACATAAATATTAGACCCGATGTGGCACTTGCATTCATATCTAAACGTGTGACTTTGTTGAAATCAATGTGAAGATTGATACACCGGTAACTTATTATATATTTTATTCAAAACAATGTGTTTTGTTTATTGAAATCATTGTAGTCACTCATATCTGCTATAAGTTTTAGCATGACAGTATTAATTTCCAACTTGGTCGAGAATCAATTTTTTGCTAATTGCGCAAATGACAGTGAAAATGTTCAGGCAATACAACAAGAAAAATTACTAATACGGTTATGACTGAAACATTTTTAAAAAATTCAGTCAATTAAGACTCTAATTAAAATGAATTATTTACATAAGCATATATATCCAATTCAACTTTATAATCTAAAAGTAAACAGGAAGTTTTTATCATAATGACATAAGACATTTCAATCATCATCATTATCGATCACAGCCTGAAATCATCGAGGCATATCGTATATTAAGTTTTCAACTTGTATCAGTAATAAGCATATATCGAAAAGGTAACTAAAGAGTTACTTCAAAATAAATAGACGTTTCGTGTTTAAAATTGTCTAGATGTTATCTAGCGAGTTCGCATCTTAGTAGTTCGTTTCACGAGTTTTTTAATCTTTCGTATATCAATAAAGTTTAATGCTACACGAGAAGTGCAACGCCCGGACGCAAGTTAATTTCGTACACTGTGAGCTAATGTCCTTATCTACAAAATTTGATTAGTATATTAATAGCCTCATCAGCACCTCATAAATTCAAATTATTATTAAGCGATTGGCGATTGCCTCGTCCAACCTTTGAATGAATTCAATAATTATTCAAAAAGGCGGTTTGCTGATACCACGGAACGAGATATGTTCTTAAAATAGATATTAGGGAAGAGAATATAATATTGAAATTGAAAAGCTATCAACAGAAAGGACAAGGCGTAAAGCAAGCAACCGACTTTTGTAAGTAGTGAATCAGCAGATAAATGCCAACATTTGTCGGTGGCTGATTATTCATAGACCCGCACACGTTAACAGGCGCACGCCGCCGATTAAATATATGGCGATTCCTTTAGCGCATGTTCAGTGCTATGGTTTTTCCTTATAGTAGAGGATCCCAAGTAAGAACGACCTTCACCGATTTGATAACCAGGTGAAAATTATATTTTAAAGAATAAAATATGTTTGTGAACGTGTATCAATAAGGTTGCCATAAAAAAAATGTTCATGGCTATGATTAATTAAAATTATAAAAAAGTATTATTTTTTAAAATTGTTCTGTCTTGGTTGCCAAATGACTCATAGTCTAGTTGAAAGTATACAACATCTGCTATATGCAGTCGATCGGTTGCCTACCTTTTTCTGTTCCCTTTTACCTGGTAGCCGCGTGCAAACAGGTATATTGATATTAGTAATTGCGCTCATCTGCTAACCACGATATTTTTATATCAAAATGTAATTAAATTTATTGTGAGTAGAGTAGTATAAGGTTGCTCAAGAAAATCTGTTCATGGATTACGGTAGCTAGGCTTTGAAGTTGCAAAAATTGGAGCATGTAAATATGTGTGACAGAGAAGCGTTGCTCGTACTGTACCATGCGATAAAGGAGGACGTAGTATAGCAGCTGCGCGTTACTGGCCGGTAGAATATAAGAGAGTGCGCATGCTTTCTATTCGTAGTATAGACAAGGAAAAAAGATAGTATACTATAGAGGATCATTTTGAAGCGTAATAAAATAAATAAGAATAGCGTAATAAAAAAAGTTCTCAAAATATAAAAAAAAAATTTTTTTTAAATAAATTTACTAACACGTGTATAGTTTGAAAATTATAAATCTTTATTATCAAACAATATTTACATAAAAAAGACATTAAATGGCAAAGTCATAATTGTAAATTATTCCGAATCGGAATCTCCGGAAGTTATATCACCGTCTTTTAAATCGGAAGAAGCTTCTTCATTTGCATTCTCCGATATTTGCAAAATATTATCAATTTTTAAGGGCATTTGATATCCATCAAATCCTTTTGATTTCAAATGACTATCGAAAAACCAACCACAACTTTCAGGACATAATTTTATACAATTAGAATCAGTTGCATGTAACCACATTGAATTTATAAAAATTGTGCGTAAAATGTTTTTGCTTCAGTGATTCCCAACATGGTGGTATGGTATTTGAGTCAAAACTTATGATTTTTTAAGGAACTTCTCACTATCTTCTTTTGCAGAAAAATTATTCAGGAAAATTTGATATCTTGCGTGATTTACTTTAGTACAATGTTTGGTGCCATACATAGCCGCCGTAAATTCTTGAACAACGTCCATTTTTTCGCTAGGAAAAATGTCGGCTTCCTCAGTTAATGAAGCTTATGTTTTGATATGTTTTGATATGATTTATATAAAAATGATTTAAATAAATAAACTTATTACCTCGTCAACACTCTCCGGAGGAGTTCTTACATCAGCACTACTTTCTTCTACTGCAATATTTGACAGACTTGGATTTTCAATAGCTGATGAAGTTGCACCTGAATATATAATTTAATTAGTTAAATAAAATAATAACGGATAAAATGTTTATTCAATTTTAACCTTAAAAAATAATAGCTTTTAAAGTACTGAATGAACTTTGAATAATTATTTATTTAAGTAGAATAATTGACAAAATCCTTATGATAAAATCCTATAAAAACATTTCAAAAAATTTTATTATAATAATCAAAAGTAAATTAATTATATGCTTACATCAACATTTTTAACAAATACATTATAATTAACTCAACGTTTTTTTGTTTTAAAACAGTCACTTTTTTGTAACATGAGGAATGATAACCTACAAACTCCAATAAATCTCTGTTTAATTGTAACTCATCGTACTTAAAGCCTTTAGATCGTCGGTTTGCTAATTTTAAATAGCAATGATCAAATGTTCTGTCATTAAAATCAATAACAGAATTTTTCAATCTACATAAAAAGCATTTTTTTTTCATTTTTCATTTTTTTCACAAAACACGTTTATCACAATGTACTATGTTTGAAAATGATCCTCTATAGTATACTATTTTTTTCCTAGTCTATACTACGAATAGGAAGCATGCGCACTCTCTTATATTCTACCGGCCAGTAGCGCGCAGCTGCTATACTACGTCCTCCTTTATCGCATGGTACAGTACGAGCAACGCTTCTCTGTCACACATATTTACATGCTCCAATTTTTGCAACTTCAAAGCCTAGCTACCGTAATCTATGGACATATTTTCTTTTGCAACCTTATACTACTCTACTCACAATAAATTTACCTACATTTTGATATATAAATATCGTGGTAAGCCGATGAACGCAATTACTAATATCAATTTACCTGTTTGCACGCGGCTACCAGGTAAAAGGGAACAGAAAAAGGTAGGCAACCGATCGACTGCATATAGCAGATGTTGTATACTTTCAATTAGACTATGAGTCATTTGGCAACCAAGACAGTCAAATTTGAAAAAATAATGCTTTTTTATAATTTTAATTAATCATAGCCATGAACATTTTTTTTATGGCAACCTTATTGATACACGTTCACAAACATATTTTATTCTTTAAAATATAATTTTCACCTGGTTATCAAATCGGTGAAGGTCGTTATTACTTGGGATCTTAGACTATTATCTCCGTTAGAGCTCTATCTCTATCACTATGTTTTACCTCTTTTTCGCGTCTGCTTGAGCCGGTCAGAGTAGCTCCAACCGATTTTTGTAGGAAAGTATTAAATTTCGAAATGTACTATTTTCACGTATTACTGTTGGTCGTCTTTATTAAGTCTAAAGATATTTGAAGCAAAAAAAGAGAAATGTGACGATACTGTTTATAGCATGGAATATTAATACGATAGTTAGTATACAATTAATATTAATACAATAGTCTTTAGGATACAACAAATATTAGCACGATAGTTAGTATACAAGTAATATTAGTACGATAGTGGTTTGTATACAAGTAATATTAGTACGATAGTGGTTTGTATACAAGTAATATTAGTACGATAGTGGTTTGTATACAAGTAATATTAGTACGAGAGTGGTTTGTATACAAGTAATATTAGTACGAGGAATATGATATACAAGGAAACGTAATCGATTCTGAATTGGATAGGTTTTGAAATCAAAAAGAAAATATACAATTACGCGAAGTGTACCAAAAAACTGTCGAGTATAAACTATTAGCGTTTGATGTCACATTTATAATGACCTCAAATGGTATTGACACATTTGATAATATCTTCTAAATATTATATGTTACCTCACACATATGATACAATATAGCTTTTGCGATTTTTTATTAAAAAAATCGTATAAGCTTCGTGAATGTAAACATTTAGACCAATCACTTTAGTGCCTTCTAAAGTAATTTAATGGCAAACACACGTAACCTTTTATCTCTTTTATTTCACCCTTACAAAGCACCTTTTATCGTTGAACATACATATTTGCGAGTATCATGTAAGTAACATGATACTCGCAAATATGTTTAGTCCATTTGTTAAAACCTCATTTATTTTATCTTATACAATATATGCTCCGTCGCTATAGCTTAGTTTTCCTTTCTCTCTATATATTCACGCTGCACATCTCGCGGTAAAAAGCAGTATCACTGACAGAGCGGTCATCGAACTTTGTACTTAAATGATATTTTATAATCTTAGGAATATAAATATATATAATCTATAAAGAGGTATAATGTGACTTTCGTGTGACATAAAAACATGTAGCGGAAGACCAACCCTACCGCTGTTCACTTAGACGTGTAAACGTGTCCGATAGGAGATATTGTCGTGCTTTATTGATATTTAATTTTATTTATTTTTTGTTCGTTTTTATTTCATATTTAAACAAATAATTTCGGGCTAAAATGAACTTTTTTTATTCTGTTTATAAGCATGTTGTCAAATTAAAAAAAAAAAACACGACGTGTACACAGAATTGAGAAATGGACACATTACTATATTCCTACCTGTATGGTGTACTATCCCCACTCCTACTGCGTTACTACCTTCGCATATTTTCGTGACTCTGTCTGAACGATTTACTCGTAATAGATGTCAAGGCGTTTCTAAAGATACGACCCAGATCACATTTGGTATGAATAGAGTTTTTAAACTTGAAATTTTGTGAAATGACAAGCTGTAAATCAGTTTACGCTACGTCACAAAAACATCTGATGGAAATGTGAATATAAAGGTGTTTCTTTATAAACTTTTTGATGTTTTCTTATTTTCTTTTTTCTTAATAAGAAAATGAGAAAACTCTTCGGTCTTTTCTTCTGATCTTTTCTATTTTCTTTCTTCTGATCTTTTCTAGACGGACTGCATTTCTAATAGCGATTACATGTATAATAAATCTTTCCTTCAGAAATTTCCGAAATGTGTCCGAGATTTATCCATAACTTTGGGAGATTTCCTAGGTAAATACTTGTCCTGTAATCCGGTTCTAAATTTGATGTAAAAAGTCAGGTGTACTTGTGTATGCGCGTTAGAAATTATATTCTTTGACATAATACAAGGACAATGGAAAGCCAGCAATAAAATAAAATGGTGGACCACACATCTCTCAAATTAAATTTAAAATTATTTTTAAATTTAATATAATATATGAACCATTATAAAATTTTAATTACTAAAAAAAATAATAATAATTGACTTATAACGGAAAGTCAGCAGTAAAATATATAAAATAAATTATAATATACATAGTCAATGACATGTCACCATGTTGAAAGCGAATATTGAATTGCTAATTAAATAAAGTTTAATTAATAATGACAATAAATGAATATGCTGAAAATTTATTTTATTTTATTAATTTTAAATATTTAATAAGTTATAACATATAATGCAAATAAATACATACCGAATTTGAAACGGTCTGGCATCTGATTGATCTTAACTATAGAAAGCCAACAGAAAAATAACTGCATGCATAGAAAAATACCTGCATTTACCTTATGAAAGAAATACGCATTTTGTTCTCTTGTCGACTCATGATCGCCTGGTAGTAGCGATAATTCGAACAAATGCGGTGATTATAATTTGGCCTATCAAATAATCGATTGACGACACTATCATCAAACAAACTCTTTCGTTCTCATATGCGCCTAGTACTTAGAACAAGTAAATCGACTAAAAATAAATCTTAGTAAGCAACTTTTATGGTGTCGTTTTTGTGATGCATCGTTGTCAACTATATCCCGTATTTTTAAAATTTCACTCATCACTTTTTCATAACGCACCTAAATAAGTATAACTTTAAAAATTATAGGTCTGTATCAGTCTTGTCTAAATTTGCTAAGTATTTGAAACCATTTTATATCGCCGCATATATGTTCAAGTTCAGTGCCAGCTGACGGTCTGTCAGCACGGTTTTCGTCCTAAGTAGTCTTCTAATTAATCTTACTAATTTTGTGAATGGCAGATAGACGTGGCTTATTTTGATTTTAAGAAAGCATTAGACCAAATCGTTAATTTAATTCTCCTAGTAAAATTATTGGCGGCTGGTATGCCTTCCACGCAAGTTAAATTTTTAACGTTACTTTCGGGTTTGTAATTAAAATATTCAGTTTGGAATATATTATTCAATCTGGAGTCAGTCAAGGAACTAATTTAGGCCCTCTTTTGTTTCTCATTATGATTAATGACTTGCCCTCTGTTGTCAGCACTGCTCGTTACCTCCTGTTTGCCGATCATTTGAAACTATTCTCGGGGATAGAAAAGCAATTTGATCGTGAGTAATAAGCCCAATGATAACGTATTCTCGCCAAAGTATAACTTTAATACCGGTTTATAACGGCGCCAGAAGGGGTATCTATGTTCCGTGCGGGATCTTGGTGTAATTATGGATAACCATCGATCATTTCACAAGCATGTCGTCGAAACTTGGCAGATGGCCTACAGTGTGCTAGGATTTGTCATGCGACATTCCCACAATTTCCATGACGTAAATGACCTTGTTTATTTATTTTGTTTATAGTATCCTTGAATACAATGAAATCATCCGGTATCCACAAGAACAACTTATATACTTATGTTGGAGAATATTTCAAAAAATTTTAATAGATTTTTATTTTAAAAATATGTGGGTACTATATTCGTTTGTCTCCTTTAGATTTTATAATGGGCATAGTCGGACGTATTTCACTTCAACTCTGACAGTAATTATTTTTAATCATGTATTTTATGCTCCTGACTATTATATGAGAGGAGGGGTCATAGTGTGTTTCACCTGCCTAGAGCGCGCACGAATATCGTGCAGTTCGCCAGATTTTTATGCACTTATATTAATCAACGAAGTATTGCAAGATTACAGATTTCGGAATGCGATTACGAAATTGCTTGGTAATTCACGTTTGATATTACTTAGATACACGTTCAATTTGAGTTAATGTGTTTTTGATAAATAATTAAAAGCCGTCTTAAAATTAATTGTAATAAAATGGTTCTTTGTAAAATAACTTCAATTTATGTACATAATCATTATATTTGATTGACATTTTAACGCGTTCAATTACATAGGTCTCATATTAAGACATATTTAGCACTGCGAAATGGAGAAATATATTCGGCTTATATGAAACTTCGGAAAATGGTAAATGCAATTGTCAATATTTTTATTAATGATAGTTTGAAAATATCCATGATATTACTCGTAGCTTCAATTAAAAAAGCAAGTGAAACAACATTAATACAACTCTTTGGACGACAGGCCGATTAAGAAATATTTACACGTCAAATTGTTATTTACCAGTAACATGCTACACAGGTACGTTTTATATGTCCAAGATTTACGTTTTTATTTAAACTTTTTTTTTATATTCGAATATTTGTATATACGCAAAAACGTACATACATTTACTAGGGAATGATCTCGTTCATGAGCACTCGTATTCGTGAACGTATCTTATGGCGCTATTACATCAGCATTTGGGTTAATGGCTTCGCTCCAAATACGATAATTTCCTCGTCCAATACGTAGTTTACCTGAAGGTATACAACGTGACTCGCGGCTTTGAGTTATCGCTGGCCGTTCTTTATTTTCCTCTTTTCTTTTGGGCACGCATAAAGAGGTTTTTTTCTTTGAGAGCACTTTCACGTAGGGGCGAACGGAAAATTTGACCCTTTTTCTTGTTGTGACTTAATGCGGTCACATTGCTCTTTCTCGTTAGAATATCAATCGTTATATTTGTATACCAGCAAATATGGTCACTTATCGCACGAGGAACGCTGGGCACGCGACTATTTCGCAACTATTTTTAAACAGTTTTCATATATGAGATATTAGAAAGAGCAAATAATTTATTTATTTATGTTCAATCACTGTCCATATATAACTTGCCACTATGGCTGTTTATACAATAATTAAAATCTTACGACTGATGTCCCAAAAACATTAAAATCATTCGTTTCGGTAAGAGGTTACGTGTTGGTATTGCGCTGCAACAGGATGTATTTCTACATAAGTTCTAATTAATTTAACATTTCGTAGCTTGATTCGTAGTCGAGATATGTTTAATCTGTAAAACTTTTAAATACGTAATCTTATGTTTTCCTTCATCAAATTTTGTATGATAATTTGCTTAAGAATAATAGCAAAATTAAAAGTATCGAATCTCCAATGTTATATTCTTAATACACTAATAAATAACACTGTATTTAACATTAAATCACAATGTAGTTTTTATAAATTTCTGAGCACGTGTGTGCAAACACTCACACACACACACTCACACACGCATACACGTGCACACACATACAGATATATGAACACACATAGACGCACACACACGCAAACACATGTTCCCACACGTACGCACACTCACATGAATGCACACACACACGCGCATGCGCACACACGCACGTTCACATACGCACGCATACAAGCGCGCGTACACATGCCCACACTCATGCAAGCACACACGCACGCAGACATACACGCACACACACATGCACTCAGATATACACGCACATATACACACACATATGCGTACACCGACACACAGACACATTCATACCCACACGCACACACACATACCTACACGCACGCTGGCACGCACGTCCGCACGGACGCATTTATATTCGTCGTTTTGTGAATTTACGACATTTTGATATGGAGTGAAACAGCCTACACGAAATTGGCTTTTTTATTATAAGGATTAGTGAATTACAGAGCGTTTTTTTTATTTTTAAAAGCGTTTCCCTATACTAGAGAGCTTGCCACGTTTCGGTATTAATTAGGAGAGATTCCAGACAAACCCGTGAAATCCCATGAAGGTGATGAATGCAATAAGTTCTCTTTAGATCATGATGTTAGTTGCTACTTGGAACTTGATAGATATTTTTTCATTTCAAACTCTTTTTTTAGCTAACTTGATGATTTTAAAAGAATTTGCCGCATTTTTCACATTTATGCTATTGGTAAGAGAGATTTTTTGCTACCTGATAACTTTAATCTTAAATAATTTGTGTAAATATACCCGCCTTCTGAGCATTGAGAATTAAAGAAATTTTCCCGAAATTAACAAAATCGACTCTTTAACATTGCTATAACCTACCTAGTTATATGTGTCGCTCCTTAACGTAATGATTTGATAACTGTTTATGTTAATGGCTTTCGTGCATATATATAATCTAGTGTTAACTTATAGCTTTAATTTACATCTATTATTAACGATCAACTAAAATATTTAGCCTAAAACAGATCTCAAATTAAAATGACTTCTAAGAAGCGTTCTTTAACTAGTATGTTTACAATATCTATTTTAAAATATTATTAGCATTACGGTTTATCATCATTAATTGACCAATGACCGAACCGTATACAAAAACAATGACTGATCGGATTCTGACATAATTTTATTTCATTTTTAACGTCATTAGCATTGACGTATTTAGATAATGTACGACCAGTCAATGACCAGATCATCGTAGTTAGTGATTTCAATGATTACTGTTATGTATACATAAAAGATATGTGTGTGTGTGTGTGTGTGTATGTGTGTGTGTGTGTGTGTGTGTGTGTCAGTCTGTTGTAACCTAACATGTCCTAGAATACAACTAAGTCCTTTTAATGAATCGTGACAAATTATTTCAATAAACCGACATTGAAGTGGGACAAATACCACATTTATACCACATTTATTACCAACATAAATTCCTTCATTCGTGAATATTGCCTTAAAATGACCTCTCGACTATCTTAAAAATAATAAGGCATCACATATCGAATGTTAGAAAAATAATTGTGCTTTAGAAATTAGCCTTAATAAAACCTAGAACAAAATATTGATAGTAAGTAACGATTCTTTGAACTTAATGACCTGCAAATAAAACAAAGCGGCTAATGACTATTTTTTAACTAGCTTTGTCTTCTTTAGAAAATATTATTAAGTTAATTATAAGATTAACACACGCAATATCACTACCAATATTATAAAAATAATAAACGTAAACTTTTTTAAGTAAGCATAATTTGTACTGAAATTCCGAATTGCCACGTCTTCTTTTTAGTTATTCGATTGAAATAAAGCCTATTTGTTACCTCAGAGCCAACAAAATCCACCAGTAATAACTTCCACGAAACTCTTTTAGTTGTTCTTACGTGGTGCGTGTACAAATAAACAAGCTTACAGATACAAATTTTAAAAAAGCAATATTTTTGTGTTCTGTTACTTTCGTTATGTTATTCTAAATCTTTTTTTCGTAAATATATTCAATGTCCAGACAGGCCAAGTCTACAGTTATATTATCCTAACTAACCAAATGCGAAAGCATGTTTGCTTGTCCTTCTTTCACTTCGCAATGGAGCAAGGGATTGATGTGATTTTTATCGATCCATATGTCATATGAAAAAGCTGCAGAATCACTAATTTTAATCCTAAATTTAGAGTCGTACCAATAATACCATAAATATAAAAGGGTGGGTTTATCTTCTCCTACATCACAGCCGAACAAAGTATCGACGTGATTTTTGCCCAGAGATAGTTGGTAAGCCGAGCAATTGCGTAGGCAACTTTTTATGCCAGGAAACGTCATCGTAATTAAATATTATGATCCTACCTAGTTTTAAATGTAATTATGTTTTTTTTGTTATTCTGTCGCGTCACAACGGAGCAATAGAGGTGATTTTTTGCGTAGAAAAAGTTGACGAGCAGGGAAATGATATAAGCTACATTTTATTTCGGAAAATTTATTTTTGAAATAAATTTTTTATTTTTGAAATAAATAGATAAATTCTATAAGTCTAAATATTTGATTATCATATTATCAACTTTTAGCTATTACAAAATGTCCTTTATAATTTTAAAAATAAAGTGAACTTACGCCACGAAAATTCGTAGAAGTTTTGGAGTTATTTCGCCCATTCCTTTGTTAGTTTTGGTTTGCAAATTATGCAATGGAATGAAACACCACGATGAGTCCTGTTTTTATAAAAATTATTAAAAAGCTTTTACATTATTTAACATAAACTCAGTCATTCAAAATACTTGATACCTCATTTGAACGTCATGATTGTTAATTGAGAGAAATAAACATGGAATCAATATAATGTAATTATTTGTCTAGATGACATACTTAGTAGATCTTCATAAATTTGGCTCGTTGCTATTGAAGCAGCTAGTAATACTTGCTTTGATCGCAACGAGTCAAATAAATGCTGAGAATAGCGTTACATATAAACAGCGGATTTATTGCTATAACAGTATCTTATTTCAACAGTAACGGAGGAATTGAAATAATCAGTTATAAGATGGGCTGTAGAAGACTGCAGTTATCACAGTATTGATAACAAAGGGGCAGACTGCAGTTATCACGGTATTGATAACAAAGCCCTTCAATAAAAAATTTAAAAAATAAAGCAATGCTTACAATAACTAATACATAAAATTGGTTTAAATTTTAACAAAACCACATTATTTTCATTAATTTTTTTTAAAGATTATTCTTAATACTTTTATATACATAACTAAATAAATTTCAATTTTATTAAACATATTTATGTATACATACTTATTATATTTTAAGGTTTAAAGTACGAATGAAGTTAGAAGGGGCAGGATTTTCTCACCTCCGTAAATTGGGGGGGGGGGGGGGGTAAGACAGTTGGGGAATATTCATAAAAATATGAACTATATTTTAAAGGAGGCGTCAGCGTGGGTTTCCTGAACTTAGTCTAGTATGTAAATCTATCAGTGAGGTAAGAAGGTATATATGAATTATTTGAAATATAATAAAATAGCTAAAATATGAAAAATACCCTAATCAGGAATCATTATTCGATTGAGCCCTAATCTAAAACCAGAATGGGTCATATTTGGGGTTCAATACGTAAGGTAAATATCTTGATGGCTTTTTTCAGATTTATTACGTAACTAATTGTTAACACCTAGATACCGCACATTTGCATAGTCAAATGCTTAAAGGTAATAAACAGTTTAACCGAAACAGGTTTTAGTTTTAAAGGTAACAAGTCGTTGAAAACGTATTATTAAACGCATTTTACCCAATAATTGACGACTGAAATCGTTTAACTAAGATTTCAATTGATTAAAAGGTCGATCACAGTATTTGAGAAAGGGATAATAGAATTGTTTAACAGAAAGTAGGATCAATTTATGTTTAATTTTAGAAAGAAGTATTATACATAGGAATAAAACCTGTATTTTGTCTATTACATAGAATATTCATCTTATCTAGCCTTTAGATCCACACCGCTTTAATCTTTTTACTGACATTTGTTGTCTGCCGATGCCGCCGAGATATGAAATCTTGTCTCCAGAAATTACTACCCCTTAAATTTAAATAGACACTATTATTTTTTGTTTATTTATTATTTTGATAACAGTTGCGAAGATGGTAACGAACTTGCCAAACTGAACTTCATGCGAATGAACTTAACAACGAGAAAATAGTTCAAGATAAACGGCCTTACTTAATCTTAACAACGAGAAAATAGTTCAAGATAAACGGCCTTACTTAATCTTAACAACGAGAAAATAGTTCAAGATAAACGGCCTTACTTAATCTTAACAACGAGAAAATAGTTCAAGATAAACGGCCTTACTTAATCTTAACAACGAGAAAATAGTTCAAGATAAACGGCCTTACTTAATCCATATATGTTTTTTCCCATTTTACTTTATACTCATGCGAATACTATCATGTGTTGAACAGTAAAAAGATAGTCAATAACAATGTTTAATTCTGGAAATAATAATGGTTATTTGGAATGCTGAGTATTCATTTAAATTTTTAGAATAATTGAAATTAATTTAATTAAAAAATTAAATAAAATTTGGAAAAATAATATATAATAATAGTTATATTTTAATCATTTGATTTAATTTAGTTTGTACCAACAATATTTATAATTAAGCTCCGTGTTAAATAAAACTATTCTTGTATTACACGCACAATTTTTTTGGAGTTTACTCCTGAAGAATCGATGTTCATATTTAGTGCACGATATAAAGTTTTATTAGTAGTAAAACAGAAGTTCAAAAAAGTGTTAACAGTTTGTAAGTTTGGACGGAGGAGGTAATCTCCGAAACTACTCATCCGATTTCAAAAATTCTTTCACCGATATTTAGAAAGGACCTTTAGCGTGGACATGGTTGTATAATATCCCGTTAAAATGTTTTTTCATGTATTATAAAAAAGTTAAATTTTGTAAATTTGGAATAGGGAGATATGAACGTACGTTGTATATTATCCCGTTAAAAAAATTCATATATTTTTTTGTTTATTTATTATTTTGATAACAGTTGCGAAGATGATAAAGAATTTGATATATTGAACTTGATGCGAATGGACTTAACAGCGAGAAAATAGTTCATAGTAAAGAATCGATGTTCATAGTAAAAGGCCTTCAAGATAAACGGCCTTACTTAATCCATAAATTATTTTTTTCCCATTTTACTTCATCCTCATGCGAATACTGTCTTGTGTTGAATTAATAAAAAGATAGGCTATAATAATGTTTAGATCTCTTCGTATCGTACGGTCATTGTGATCTGTCTTTCAGATCTATTTAATTATCAGAAATTATTTTTAGTAATTTGAAGGACGCAAATTATTAATTTCACCAATACTGTAGTTGACTCATTCTAAATTTTGATATTTTTCGTACAATATTGTGAAATATAAATTAATTAAAAATTAGTCTCGAAAAAAATTCAAAAATTGATTGAAAAATAAGCCAGTTATAAGCTTCTAAATTTGAAGATACGGATAGAGTTGGGTATATCCCAGTTTCTTTTCCTCTCGTATAATATAATGTGCAATATTAAAAATGACCTCACAACACAGTATTGCCGTCATGTCTAAAGTTTAAATTTAAGCTTTTCATAACTCGGTCAATTTTTAAGATTATTTACAAATTTTTTTACTCTTCATCAGCTTATACCTTGAAATTATGATTATGAAATAAAAAAAATTTAGTCAAATACCCCATTCTAATGGTATCTATAGAAGTGCTTCTTCCGATTGTTGTTATGCAAAATTCTATGAAAAATGTGAGGGAAGGAAAGGAAAGTGATGGAAGACAACGATAAAATGGGGAAAAAAATTAGAAAAACCATTTCGCGTAACTCATTTCCTAAAAAAAATATTGCAATAACAATGTTATTCTTCAAACCTTCGATTGGTTTACTAGTATTTTAGGGATTGAGCAGAACATGTAACTCTTATAAACTATCTCGTAACTATACTATGTTGCTAAGTATATATTTTTTGCAAACTAAAATCTTTAAAATAAATATATAAAATTCGATTTCCGAAAAAAAAGAGGAATAGAAGAAAGTCATTTTCCGAATTTAATAATAACAGTAATTGCTGGCTGCTAATCAAAGATTTCTTATATTACTTATAAATTTCGTACGATGAAAAAAGAAAAACAACACATAATCTATTAAAATAATATACACGTATGATCCGTCCGATCCGTCACTTGTGAAACTAGTTATCAAGATAGTTATAGTCTAGTTATCATATATAGAAGAAGGGCAATTAAATTATTATATTTTTACTATTAAGCAATATTCTCAATAATAATGATATTTTTGAAGTTGTACTTCTTTAGGAACGCTATGAATAAATGAGGAGAGTGAAATTTTACGATGCACGCACACGATGCAGCAAAAATTGACAGAATGATGTTGCTCACTAAACACGTATTTACGTGCGTATCGTGACTGATACTATATTCATGATAATTACTGAGGTATTTGTAAATAGACCTGTTTTATATTCATGCAAATCTAAGTTATTTCTGTGCTTTTTGTGTATTTTAAACAATATTTTTAGTAACTGAAATAAAATTGTAGCTTATACAACAGTTTATTTGTTGTGAATATTCGATATAGAAATAGTGTCTTATCAGTTTTTCAAAATCTATTTTAAATATATTTCTCTAAGTGGGGTTAAGTTTAGTTATGTATTTATTTGCATTATAAATTATAAATCATTACTTTATCATTTATTATATACTTAATATTAATAAATTACAATATTTTTTAGCATATTCATTTATTTTCACTATTAATTAAATTTTATTTAGATTGTTTTAGTAAATTTAACAATTCATTATATACATGTGTTTATATTATATGGAATGCTAAGTATTCGTTTAAATTTTTAGAATACTTCAATTTAATTTTAAAATTGATTTAATTAAAAAAATTTAAAAATAATAAATAATAATAGTAATATTATTAATAATTGGTTTAATTTAGATTTTACCAACCATCTTTATAATCAAGCTCCGTGCTAAATAAAATTATTTTTTATTACACGCACAATTTTTTGGAGTTTACTCTTTATGAAGCGATGTTCATATTTAGCGCTCGGTATGAAAAAGTGTAACAGTTTGTAAGTTTGGATGGAGGGGGTACCAAAAATGTCTTCCGATTTCAAAAATTCTTTCATCAAAATTTGGAAAGGACCTTCAGGATGAACATAGGATGTGTATTATTCCGTTAAAAAAAATTCATATATTATAGAAAAGTTAAATTTTGTAAGTTTGGATGTAGGAGGTAATCTCCGAAACTACTCACCCGATTTAGAAAATTTTTTCATCAAAATTTGGAAAGGACCTTCAGTATGGACATAGGACGTGTATTATTCCGTTAAAAAAAATTCATATATTATAGAAAAGTTAAATTTTGTAAGGTTGGATGTAGGAGATAATCTCCGAAACTACTCACCCGATTTAAAAAATTCTTTCATCAAAATTTAGAAAGGACTTTCAGGATGGACATAGGTTGTATATTATTCCGTTAAAAAAATTCATATATTATAGAAAAGTTAAATTTTGTAAGTTTGGATGTAGGAGGTAATTTCCGAAACTACCCACCCGATTTAAAAAAAATATTTCATCAAAATTTAGAAAGGACTTTCAGGATGGACATAGGTTGTGTATTATTCCGTTAAAAAAATTCATATATTATAGAAAAGTTAAATTTTGTAAGTTTGGATGTAGGAGGTAATTTCCGAAACTACCCACCCGATTTAAAAAAAATATTTCATCAAAATTTAGAAAGGACTTTCAGGATGGACATAGGTTGTGTATTATTCCGTTAAAAAAATTCATATATTATAGAAAAGTTAAATTTTGTAAGTTTGGATGTAGGAGGTAATCTCCGAAACTACTCACCCGATTTAAACAATTCTTTCATCAAAATTTAGAAAGGACTTTCAGGATGGACATAGGTTGTATATTATTCCGTTAAAAAAATTCATATATTATAGAAAAGTTAAATATTGTAAGTTTGGATGTAGGAGGTAATTTCCGAAACTACTCATCCGATTTAGAAAATTTTTTCATCAAAATTTGGAAAGGACCTTCAGGATGGACATAGGATGTGTATTATTCCGTTAAAAAAATTCATATATTATAGAAAAGTTAAATTTTGTAAGTTTGGATGTAGGAGGTAATGTCCGAAACTACTCATCCGATTTCAAAACTTCTTTCACCAATATTTAGAAAATACCTTCAGCATGGATATAGATTGTATATTATGCCGTTAACACAATTTTTCCAACGCAAGAGAGCACGACGAGACCACGTGAAGCACGAGACCAGTTTAAAGTAAACGAAAAAAACAATCGAGGGAATGCTTTTCTTATGAACGTTGCCTTAAAGGTAAGAGATATATTAATAAATTATATTGATGTTTATATTTATATACAGTGTTACCTATTTTATACATTCCAAGACAATCGAAATTAAGGAGTAAACTCCAGTGGCGCGTCGGAGATGATACGCACAATTTTTTTTGTGAATATTATGTTTTATAATAACGTCTAACATAACGTTATAGTGCCAGAGGTATGAACTATAATTATACAGAGATATATAAGGGATTAAATTCAACCCTGGTTATTTTATTTTGTCTCCTTAAGCTCTAAATGTTTCAGTATTTCTTCGAGTCGCGTAGCTCTGTTTGATCATCTGATACTTTATTTGTTAAGTTTATAATTATTATATAATAATTATTATTTTCCAGATCCACTTTACATTTCCCATTACATATTTTTCACAATATATTTCCCAGATCCACTTTCGAAAAGATCTAAATCCAATGCAATAATATCCTAAATTATTTTCTAACCATTCCATTACGAGTCACGTATTGTTTCTGCATTTTTTATATGTCCGTGATTGTGCATTCTTTCCACGTTCTCAATGAACCTTTTCTAAACTTTAAAAGTGCCTTACATCTTGTTGTACATTCTTGTCTCATATCTTCATTACCCAACAAACGTCTTAAAGTGTTTTCACGTATGATCTTGAATGATCTCATTTCTACTGCATTATTTTTATTATTATTATTGTTAAACGGCATACTTTATGAGTCATTCAACTATGAGGTCGAAGTCGGACAATTGACGTTTACATGACACAACAACCAACGAGATAGGCTATATAATATTCTGTCACTATTGTCCACAATACAACCGATTAATTATAGTCAATTCATAAATTGTCTTTCATTTCATCAACCAACACACCATGGCGACAACAATATATCATATTAATGACAAAGTTGCATGTTAAATTTTCATTAGCTTTCCAAATGATGTGTCGTGAAGATCACTTCGATGCAATTGATTAACAGAAATGATACATAACGATCATGTTTCCTACTTGCTAAATTGGTTTTCCCCAATTTTATCTAATACTTCTACATCTTGTTGTCTTTTCAAATTTTACCCGAGAGTAGGATATCGAAAATATTATGAAGTAAACATTTAACCATGTAAAGATTTTTTTTAATACAGCTGTGTCATTTTTCATATATTTGGACATAAACGAAGAATGAAACTGGTTTAGCCAGTCATATATCTGCCGTTCTAAAGTGCATAATAATATAAATTGTCAAAAGTATTGTATTGAAAGTAAAGTAGTAAAACATAATCTGAATCACCGGGTTAGTTTTGCAATATCTGGATTTTCAAAGAATAAATATGTAATGATCTATATTTTAACCTTAGGCAGGTTTCTACTTTTAATAACTTGTCAATTCAGGATCAACGAAATCAAGAAAACACAAAAGCACCATTAAAATTTGAAAATATTTCGATGGCATGACGTCACTGCAAGGTGTTTGGCGTTTTAACATCACGTGACTTCGAAATATGAAAATGGCTTTTTTCACATTAATCGAAAAAAAATTTAGTTTCCGTTTTTCCAAATCTACTTCTTTATACTTGTTTTCATAATTACGTTCGAATAATCAACTTCTTGTGTCGAAATAACGAGCTAGCTAATATAGTTGTGGTAAGATAATATTACCCATTTATGTCTACGGATAGTATTACCAATTTATTATAAAAATATTTTTAATTACGAAAGAGTGAGCCCCAAGTAGTACTTATTCGTAGCCGAGTAACAACGCTAGCTACCTTATAAATTCCACGTAACATATATGAATAGTTCCATTCAAAGCCAACATCCGTTAGAAACGCCAATTTTTTTTCAGTTTATCCATTCAATAACTTATTAATATTAATTACATCTCAGTCACGGCGCAGCCACGTTCAGCTCGCCTGTTCTCGCAGGCGGGCCCCTCGTTCCTCCCACATCCTTAAAAGGATGCGTAAACTGAATCGCAAGTAGCCATTGTGCCGCCCAAAGTCAAGGAACCGAGTCGCGGGGTCAAAGTATTATTTGACAAAGAAATCTTCAAAATTCTCTTCATCTCATTTGCATTACAAATGCTAATGTTGAGTTGACATTTGCGCGACCGCATCAGCCACGTGCGAACCGCAATACAATTTCGTTGCTGTGTCCTTAAGCTCTAATTTTATAAATTGTCATCAAGAGCACTTTGCAATGGCGTGATAGGTTTATATACAGCGTGTCCACAATACTTGTCAAGGGAAATAGTTTTACTTCCAAGCCTAAAAGGAAAAAAATAAGCGGAACTCTCACTATAAGCTTTCGTTATCTTCATCGTTGTCATCCTCACGATAAGCTTTCATTCTCTCCTTTCTTCTTTATAGCCTTATACCTTTCAACAACTTCACGCAGAAATAAGAAATTTAAATGTTGGAGTATTAATATATTGTAACTTCTTATAGTGTCGAACATGAAACAGGTATTGAATATATTTGGCGTTAATTTTGTAGAAATTCATTATTCACAATTAAATGAAACTACGTGATCTAGTATTATTTCTACTTTCTTTAAGTTCTTTACCATGACCTAGGTCTCGTTGTATTACAATATCTTCAGGTGGGATATTAGCAAAGATACTGAATCTTTGCTAATATCCCACCTGAAGATGTTGTAATACAACAAAACCTAGGTCGTGGTAAAGAAATTAAAGAAAGTAGAAATAATACTAGATCACGTAGTTTCATTTAATTGTGGATGAAACAGGTAGCTAAATTATCTTTCTAAAAGTTGTCTGTACCTCGTCATATCTGCGAATTAATTTAACGACTTAGAAGTACCCTATAAGAACAAAAATATTAGTAAAATATGTTCGCAGCGTCGTAAGTGTCAAATCAAATCTTTGTTTATAAAATTTTTTTACAAGATTAGCCGCTTATCGGAAAAGTATGAAAAAGTATAAGTGACTCTTTATGATCAGATATTCAATTAATTTGAAAAAAATTAATTCTTAGATAGAAATTAAAATTTCTGGTCAAGATTGTGCCAGCGACGAATGCTTTGTTCATGTCGACTGCAGAAACGAAGTCATAATAGATAATGAAAATTGCACAAATATTTGTTATTTAAAATTTTACGAAAATAATCTAATTTTTAAGTAGAGCAACAATATTTATACTGAAATACAGACTTCAATATATTTGACTTGTTTGCACTGACCGAAAGTGGTAATATAAAAAAAGTTTGTGTTACGAGTGAATACGAAAACAGATTTTTGGAAAACTATAAACCGTACTGATTTAATAAATTATTTGAATACTTTTTATGAAAAAAATGTATTTACAAATATTTCTGAATAGCATTAATTCAAAATTCTCGTTCATCTGCTTTCACAATGCAAACGTACTAGCATTCGAGAACCTATAGAAAGATATCGGCGGATTGTAATTTTTGTGTTTCTATGAAAACCCCATTATAAGTGTATGAAAACCCTATTATAGAACTATATATACATATATATATAATATATATATATATATATATATATATATATATATATATATATATATATATATCGTAATTTTTGTGATTCTAAGTGTATGAGAACCCTATTATAGAACCAACACTATACCTTATTCAGGTTTTGTCAATAATTTTTATTGATTACTATATGTATGCTACGGGAGTTTCGAGAAAAATTACATTACGTCAACCAAGTAACCAAGATTTACCAGGTCGTTAATGACATTTTGAAAAGTTCCTACAGATATTCTATCTTTATATCTCGGTTTCATATTCAACTTTCGAATTAGGGACTTTGCGTCATCTGTTTCTTTTCATTTCATTTTAGCATCAACCGCCTTGATGATAAGGACTGATTAGAAAAAACAGGTGCCAAACGTAAATATTCATAATTAAATTTTTTAGGCAGAACAGGCGTATAATTTTTTTCTGGTGTAATGTTCTACTAAAGGTATTAACTCTGAGACAGTTTTTGAAAGTGTTTGCCATTCGCGAATTCAAGAAGCTAAAGTTTTACGCTTACTCCGAATGGATTGTAGAAGCTAAAGTTTTAGGCCAGCTTCAAATGGATTGGCAA
This sequence comes from Druceiella hillmani, assembly GCA_039881145.1. Classification (NCBI taxonomy): domain Eukaryota; kingdom Metazoa; phylum Arthropoda; class Insecta; order Lepidoptera; family Hepialidae; genus Druceiella; species Druceiella hillmani. The sequence continues at coordinate 40,827,437 of JAYKKI010000011.1, forward strand.
ATCGAAGAACCTAAAGTTTTACGCCAGCTTCAAATGGTTTCGCAAATCGAAGAAGCTAAAGTTTTACAACTACTCCGAATCCGAAGAAATTAAAGTTTTACGCCGGCTTCAAATGGTTTGGCAAATCGAAGAAGCTAAAGTTTTACGCCAGCTTCAAATAAATCGGCATAAATGACAATTTATTGGTGAGGAAATTAAAATTCCTCATTGCAATATTGACTTAAAATCAGAATCTAACTATTAATATTAAGCAGTCTTTCATCAGAAACAAATATATCCTAGTTATTCGTCTTTAATGTTAATTATAGTTATAATCGAAACTACTAACTAACAAATAACTTTTTAACAATTCTAAAAGTCTTTTATCCGTAATTATACATAACAATTAGGGTAACTGTTGATAATTACAATTTTTTTAGCATCTAGAAATATTGGACAATTACCTCTGACATAGTAATTGTCCGTGTTAATAAGATTGGTATGCCAGCAGAACTTGACCTATTTTATTATAATTTTAGTGCTGGATAGTATAGCATTATGAAGAAAATGAATTCAGCCCTGTTTATTAGTTTGTTTATTGAATAATCAATTTAAGTTTTGACTATAAACACCGTAAATCTCTCGATGAATAATAACCTTGTTATTCCACGAAAAGCTCGGCATTACCTTTCTGGTATTCAGTTCAAGTTTAAGTACTGAGGCTCCTGATTGGCTTCGTGCAGGACAGACATCGGGGTGTAATTATCAAACGTAACCCACTTCTCATAACCAGCTAACTATTGCTTTGGACAATCGAAATTATTTTTTATAATTACATTTTAAATAAGTACATTGTGTTGATAAACATTAACTCATAATGAATATCATTCATGCTTGTTGCCGTTTTGAATCCATTTTCTTTGAAATAATGCTCTTGAAAGCATTATATCAAACAAAATTAATTCAAATCGAGAACACTAAACTCACTAAACTCTTCATTTATAATTTTGCTTTTTGGTTGATAAAGAAAGCTGTTCGCCTCGTTATAAAGTTAATTTATAAACATGCTTTAAATCGTTCGTTCCATAAACCAGCATCACTACCTCAACCTAGTTATCACAGTAAAACCGACACTTGACTAACTCAAGCGGACCCTTAAAATTCTTATCTTATCTCATTTCTCATTTGGCGTATTTAAATATACTTCCACATTAATTCACGTCAATGTTTAACGAGAACATATGTTTTGATATTCTGTTTTTAAATCCTTTTTTAGTAATTTTCTTTTCCGTATGAGTTAATTTTATGTTTTAGTTCCTCTGTATTATCGTAATCTCTTAATACAAACTTGACTATAATAAGTGACTCGTTATCGTTTATTTACAGTTATTTCAAAATAAATAATGGTATTATTTTATTTCCATTGTCCGTTATTTTACCACGAATCTTTAAAAGATGGTTCAAATTGGCAAATTAAACTAAAATAAAACCTTTTACAAAAAAATTAAACCAACTTCAAATAACCACCTAATAAAAGTCCACTGACAAGAAAAAAAACAATGAAAACACAAGTATTCAACTGGAAATATTACTTCAAATACATGCTCATTCACACACACAGATGAGTGCTACATTTCACTTGTCATTGAGACTCCGGGTTCCTAACCCCGAGTTAAATAAAAGATAGATTACTTGAGGACCACAATACTAATTTAAAAACAGCAGACCCTCAAGTTTCACTCTTTAAGGAGACAATACCCCCACAGCGTCAAGACCGAGAACTTGGAACCCGGAGTTCAGTGGTAAAGAAAGTGCTTAAGACTCAAAATATTAATTTAAAAACAGCAGGTCTTCAAGTTTTACAATTTAAGCGGCCGATATCCTTGCATCATCAGAATTTAGGAGTTGGAATTCGAAATTAATCTTTACTTGAGACCTACAATGCTAATTTAAAAAGAGCCGATCTTCAAGCCTTACAGTTTAGTCAGGCAGCACATCTGCAACATCAAGACTTTTGGAATAACGGTTGAAATTATATTGTATGTATTCCTATATGCTTACCTACTTATTAATCCTATTCCTTTTTGCTACGTCAAGACATGTGAAACAAGTTGAAATTCGATTACTCCTCGTCATTAAAAAGTTCCTGTTACCACCTTTCGATTCCATTATTTCACCCCAATTTTGTTAAAGAGCAAATTTATGTCGTCCTTATTAATGTCTTAGTAGATTATCATTAGACCTATCGAAATTCGATAGAGGCATCCATGCTGTTCAATGTTGAGGAATTGTATTATATATCTTCAATTTCCATGGTCAGATTCTAAGTAAATTTTTATGGAGCCATACTAAGAGTACACCCTTCCAAAAAAAAAAGTATCATCCAAATTGGACAATCAAAAATATCATCCAATTGGACCTCCATTATCAAAACTCGATCAGACCCTACGTAGGCGTTCTATTTTGAGGAATTCTATGGTATATGTTCGATTTCCATGGTAAAATTGTAATTTAATTTTCATGTGACCATACCGGGAGTATACCCTTACAAATAAAGAATTTTAACTTAAGAATAAAGAGTACAAACAAATTGATTTAACCTGTATATTATTCCAAACTCGATCGCGGCTTCTGTGCTGTTTAATTTCGAGGAATTTTATGGTGGAGCTTACATTCCCATAGTAATTCCTAACTAATGGAAGCTAATGAAACGGATATACTTTCAGTATCAAGGAACCATGCGTGAAGTATTTCCAAACTGGTTGAGATATTCCGGAGATATTATGTAATATACATAAAAAATACCACGAATTAAGAACTTCCTCTATCTTTGAAGTCGATTAAAAGGGGTTTCAAAGAGTAATATGAGTTAAATTTACTTATGTTTACTATTTTGATATATTATTTTATATTTTTAGATTTAATAATTAAAGCAATTACATAGTCTAATAACAAGTTACAGAGGCGTTCAAATTAATATAATAATTACGTCAAAAACCATGTGGTAAAGGATTACTTATATGAAACGCGTCTTTGATTATAATATGCATGCATTGGGCATACAATCCCTATCAGCAATCTGTACCAAGTTAAAAAGTTTAGAATTAAAATTGCGTATAAAATTGGTACCAATTTACAATTTTAAACGCAGATGGAAACAAAAGACGTAGACTACTCTTATTAACGTAATTTATATTTATTGATACAAAGTTATTCGACTAGTGTATGCTTATCTTACTAATATACTACTAATGTAGACTACAATTATTAATGTAAATAATAAAGAAAAATAATAAGCCCTCTGAAGTATGGAACCTATCCTAGATGAATAAACAAACGAATGTATGATACAATTTATATACCAATGATATTTAAATATAATGTTATCATACATTCGACGTTTTATTAAATGAAAATAGAAAATGTCGGGTGTGGTAAACTAATTAAATAAATCCGTTAAACGATTCAACAGTTCTGATTTGTCGCACCCACGTTCCGTTATATTATATGCAACTAGGGCTACCCGTTCGCAGGAACATCGATATATAGGACCTGCGATATGGTGTGAAGTAACATATACATGTTACTTCATACCATATCACACAATAATATATATATATATATATATATATATATATATATATATGTATGTATATACCAATAGGAATCCAGTAATTAGGCTGTTGTTGACATATAGTATTTGAGTAGTGAAGCTGGGTTGTAACTGACTTGCTTCCTACTAAAGACAAGTAAAATGACATTAAGTGATTAAAGTCTGTCAAATCTTCTTTTTCTTTTCTTTCAGGAAAGATGGGATTTAATGTAACTCAATTTGGGAAGAAAACAACATAAACGATATAATTATTATATCAATGCTCAAATAAAATAAAGATTGTACGTCTGATTGAATGTCTGCTTGCTTGTACGTTTGCCCCTCTGTATACTTTTGATTAATCGATTTCAACCTTTTTTTTCTAGTTATGTTCACGTTAATTTCAGTATCAGAGAATAAGACCATGCCACTGATACAAGTCCGTTACCTATGATAAAAGTACAATAAAACTGCAATAAATGTTTAAAAAAAAAGATTGCATTAATAAACATTTTTCAGAGGTTAAATGAAATACGAAAATTCTCCACAACAGTTCTGTATGAAAAAAGTAAATTCATGTGTGTCTTGCACCATGTAGCTGATAAATAAATTTTGTTTTCTTTTAATTAGTTATAAATACCACGCTCTTTTAAAAAGTACTCTTGTAAAAAACAATTTTTTGGAAATATAAAATGATAATATTCGTAACAATGCATTTTGTTTCCTTTTGTCAAAAAAAACTTCTTTCCACGTCGATAAAATGTGAAATAAATTATCAATAAAAAGTTTTTCTTCTTTTCATTAATTTTCATTTATTGTCTATAGTATAGAATATTTATTCTACACTACAGACAATAAAAGAATATTAATGTGATATAGGTTTAAGTCTTTTACAAAATACAATACGTTTTATGTATTGTTATTATCTATTCAACAAGAATTTTTTCTTGTGGCAATTAAGATCAATTCAGCAAGTGATTTTTTAAAAGGTATAATTAAATAAATAAATAGAAGAATGCTTTGCACATAGCAATATTAAACATTAAATTTAAAAAGATAATGTGATATATAGAACTTTTTTAATAAAAATTTCCTTCTTTAGGTAAAAGCGAAATATCGCAAATAGCTTTGATAATGAAAGTTGCCATCTGTAAAAATACATTTTTTTTTTGAAAATTATACAATTTTTTTCCAAATGACTTTTATGGAAATGTAATTTTATCACATAACCTCTGTGTCAAGGTATGTCACAGTCAAATTACAGAGTTATACTTAAACCACTCAAAGCGGGTCACGCTGTATAAACAGCGAAAATATACAAGACACAATGTATTTCCATTCTATGTATGTATATAATAATCTTATGCCGAACACAGACAATATAGACTATTAAGACGCACTTGATTTTTTTATAAAAAGTGACATGCGTTCTGCTACAACAATAACCGCTGTCTGATCGTAGATAAACCCATAATGTCAATGTTGCGTTTTTTTAAACGAAACTTTTACACGTGATAGTCATGAATTGGAAATCAAGCAGCGAACTCGGAGTCATCTTTGACAACAAAAACTGATATTTTTGTAACGCAAAAACGATTGTCTCGATAAATCTTTGTCAATATAATTTATTCCGATATGCATACAAATTTGTTCTACTGCGACTATATAAATATCGATAAACAATTATAATGATACATCTCTACCGTCAGCGCGTGACTTCTCTCGGAACAAGTTTCAATAGCAGTATACACCATACCTTGTATTATCTCTTTTTAGCTTTCACAACAGGTTTCATCTCCGACACATTATCCCTCCGCTATGACGGTGCTGGCTTTAGAGTTAGCTTTTGTCTCCTGACTAATCGTCCAGTCCAAAGTACAAAGCAGTCGGTATCAAAGTAATATGACATTTCTATCTGACGAAGTGAAACTATGTGTTTACTTACCACCTTTTGGATTGTTTTGTTTCAAAACTAATTTTGATCTTTTATATATATATATATATATATATATATATATATATATATATATATTGATTGAGATGTAAGACTGAGGTGTCTTAATATCCCATACATTGGCAAGGTGATCGCATAGGGGTCTCGTTTTTAAAGGAATAAGATCATTATTATCCATAATTTGAGTGAGCGTAATTGTTCAATATCGGTCACATCATACAAAGAACTGATTTGAACTGGTATTAGAAGGTTTTCAATAATAATAAACCTACTGAGCAGTAATATATATATTTCTCATGACATAAAAGAGTGCTGAGCCTACACTTTGTTCCATGTGACATTACTTCTTAATTAAACATCTTTTCTGTATAATATTCTTAGCTTAATATTTCCGTCTATCTACCTACTCGTTAGAAGATGTCGTGACGTTAAGTTTTGAATAGCAACTTTAACCATATTCGTTTTTCTACAACATCCATTTATATTTTTACAAACTATCATTTTAGGATGAGAATTAGTTGTGATACCTAAATGGTATATTAACGGCAAATGAGTAGAACTAAGTGCTATTATCTCTGCCGTATGGTTTTCATAGGGAAACCAATCTGGACACTGGCAAATTCTATAAACATAAATTTGAGCGACCTAGAATTTTAAATCCGTGGCGTAAAATTCTTGGTTTATTCAAACGAAGAGAATCGAAGTGCGTCCGATGCATTTTTTATTTAAACTTTTAAAGTTAGATCTACTTGTACATTAAAATAATTTGACAGTGAACTAATTATTAAAAACTATTTGTCATAAACCTTTTATATTACAACATTTGACCCACAGTTATTTAATCAACCAAAAGACAGAATAAATAACAAAACTATTAAGAATTAATGCATTAAACATAAATAATTATACTGTACATTAAACATAAATAATTATACTATACATTAAACATAAATAATTATACTATACATTAAACATAAATAATTATACTATACATTAAACATAAATAATTATACTTTAAAATTGCGATTCAAACACGTAGTTATGGTACACTTTTTTTGCTCGGACAAAGACAGGACTGGTACCTAGTAATCGATAAAATAATTTTTCTGATTTTGGAAAATAATTTGGATCTACTTAAACTTTATTACCGCTGAATACTTGTACCATTATAAAAACGAAATTACAAAGAAAAATTAAGACTTCCATATAGCTAGAATCAAGTTTATTAAATCCAACCACGTTGAAATATTTTCTTCCTTGATATTTCAGGTTTCGAGAACATCCAGTTTTGACGCAACGTAACTGTTAATACGCGTTGCTTGCATATAAAGCCAATCTCGTAATCATCGTCCTACACCACGTTTATTGATATCAGATGCACCGTTAAGTACGGTAAATGCTTTGGACTCGAGGTCAAATCAATAGCGACTGACCTTTGTGAAGTAAATTCATTTTGCACCAGAAAAAAACGAATATATTATACCAAATGTAAATCTACATAGCTTCAGTTTGTATTTTGTTCAATATCTCACTGGTGACGTTTGCTATGAAATATATACTTCGTATTTATCCCCAACTTGACATGAAATATTCGATGATGATGGAAACAGCAGTTCTTAGGATATGGAGTGGGGTCAGCCTTATATTTTATGCTGGCTTTAATCCACTGATTTGCTCGTGTGGAAAAGGAAAAAAATGTAGTTTAGTTTAAAAATAATATGTATGTGAACATATTGGATTATAGCCTAGAAAATGGCAAAGTTTGAGACGCACAGGATCGAACAAGTGCCATGAAAAGAAACAATCTTTTGCCTTGCATTAGATAGCTGCAGGAAAACATGTTGCCGCGATGGTTTATTTATTTATTTATTATTTAATGTAACACTTGTTTATCAAAGAGATCAATCTCTTACAGTCTACTTACAGCCAAAGAATGCAATTATTTAATCTAGTGGTGGAGTACAGAAGATTATATTTATTTAGAGAGAATATAACAAAATTTATATTAATTTTGACAAAAATATAGAAAACTTAAGAGGGAAAAATGAAAAAAGTAAGGAAAAAAAAGATGAAGTAAATGGAGCGAGTTAAGACAGGTATAGTTTTTTCAGACATTTGAAATCTTATATGGACCGAGGTGTTTGATCTTAATGAATTCCATAATTCAGACATTGTAAAGGAATGTTGAAAAGCATGCGTAAACTTTCAGAACATAACCCTAGTCCATGGGCAGATAACTTCGTGAATCTGCCACTGAGTTAGGAAGGTAAATGCGGATTGTTTAAATATTATAAAGTAATGGAAGTATATATATATATATATATATATATATATATATATATATATATATATATATATGTATATTTATATATATATATATGTATATATATGTGTGTATATATATATATATATATATATACATATATATATATATATATATATATATATATATATATATATATATATATATATATATATAAATATAAAATAGAATATAAATTATGCATTAAAAGCGTTCAGATTTATTTTCTTTAACATATTTATGGACCTTCAAGAGTTGAAGGTCCATTTTTTTTAAATATATTTAATTAGCTTGGGGCTTATTTAATTAGCTTGTTTGCTCTAGGCTTAGCACTCGTGGGGTTTGTAAAAATGTACTCTTCACCTCATCATGCATGTGCAAACGCTCCGTCCGCCAGAAATCCCCGCCCGATTGAAATACGTCGGTGCCTCGTAAATATACTCAAGATAAATGATTAATTACTCTTAAGAATGTTAAGATGTTAATGATAAATATTTAGCTTCAAAGAAACGTTTGCAGCTAAATGTATTTACTGACCAACAGTGAAATTTATTTACATAAGGATTCATAAGTTTTTATAATAAACTTCCTTGAATACTAGGTTCAACAATAATGCTTTATCAGTTAAACGCTTACTGTGTATTAGACAAAATTTTGGCAACGCTTTCAGTTTCATAGGTGGGCATAATTTTTTTTGGTTTTTATTTTCACAGCTTTTCTCCTATACGTGATATCGTAATTATATACCTATCTTATAATCTGTGATGTTTATCTATATGGAAAATTTCGTTGAAATCCACGTATGGGCTTTTTAAGCGTAAAAGGCAAATGAATAATTGAACGGTGTATTAGTAGGGATGTATACAAATCAACAATTTTATCTCTCTGTTTCTAGCTCTTTTAATTTATAAAGTACTTACAGACGTTTTCATAAAGTGATCAAATCCAAATGAAATCACTATGAACATATAGAAAATTATTCAGTTCAAAATTTAATTTACTTTTAAATATAATTTTAAAGTATATAAATATTACTTAAAATAACTGTACAGCGAAATAATTCTAAATATTGCTATAAAATATCTTTATGTCTTAATCATAAAGATATTTTAAGGCAATATTTCAATTCGAATTCTAAATATTGCCTTAACGTTTCAGTTATCATAAAGATCAGTAATCATAAAGATATTTTGAGGCAACATTTCAGTTCAAATTCTGACATGAAATAACTTTCTAGCTCGATAACTATAGAACCTACGTTATAACACCCGAAACTTTCTAAAACAATCCAATTAACAACGTAAACTGCAAGTACATTAGCATTTCTTTTTTATAGGTTTTCTTTTTCAGTTAAATTATTTTAATTAATTCCGTTGTCTAGAATTTTATTTATTCTTTTACTTGAAGATACCGATTAATCAGTGCTACATGCATTGATTTTTTTACAGCTCAAATACTTCATCTTATATGACATATTATCAGACACCATATACATTTTCCATAAAGATATCATTTTACAGATGTTTGATTAAGAATTTTAATTAGTATTAATCTACTTGATATACTATTGCTACAAACGTGATTTGCTCGACAAAACTCAATCAAGCCTCTTCCAAATGAATTCAACAATGATGTAGACCGCTATTGCTTATTATCTACATTGATTATGTATTTGTGCAGTTCAAACGGTTTTATTTGTTACTAGATATGATTAATTGTGGCTATTAAAGAACCTGTAATTGTACTGTTAATATAACGGTTACTGCGATAAAAGTTCCCAAAACTAACAATATGTTTTTAAATATAGAAATCGGCCATATAAATATGTCCATATAATATGCATAATCGGCCATATAATATGCATAGTACAGTTTAATCGTCAGATTAATCGTCGTACAGATTAATCGTCATCTTATAGTTAAAAGTAATATATAAATATGTGTTTAGAATTAAAAAGTTTATATATACACTTTATACAGAATTTGATTGAAAATTTTTAATCATATATACGTTATTTACACGTTATACAGAATTTGATGAAACGAAAATATTTATTTGAATTTGGAAAGTTATTGTATATTACTTAATGAATTTTGATATTTTATATTTGTATAGGTTAAATATTTAGAAAACATTTTAGCTACAAATCTTCAAGTTATTGCGTTCAAGAAACTGGTCGTAACTATGTTAATATTATCAGTTATTTTCAAGGAACCGGATCCATAGAGAGAAAAAAGATGCGGGTATCCTTTACGGGCAACTGAGTTAAATTTCTTCAGCTTCAATTTAATATTAAATAGTAGAAAATGATAAGTGAGTTTAAAGTATTTGAATGAATTTTATTTATATACAAGTTATGTATCCCACGTTGCTTTGTTTTTTCTTGCGAGAATCTTATGAAAGACGCAAAGTAATATTTATGTTAATATAATACTGCATATTATTGTAAATTTGGTTACATATTATAAAAATAAAAAAAAAAACATGACTTCATTGCATACTCTATTTCCATAATAGAGAAAATATAAATTGTACTTACAAATATCACAACAGTAAAATAAAGATAAAAACTAGTTTACAGTATTATGCAGCTAATTGAAGGTTTTGTTTGTTATAAGATTATATGTAATAAAATTATATGTACCAATCAATAATAAACGTATGTTCTTTCTTTATTTTTTTTAACACTTGGAAGAAAAGGGTTCAATGGAAGGAAACAATCAAATATCACTAATCCATTCATGTTGGTGAAGAATATAAAAATATTACAATGTGTTCGCGCTCTAGCCAAAGTTTAAATGGTTAAGATCAATGATATTTTTTTGTACATAGGGAAGGGATTTTTTAAAAATGTATTATCACTTTTAAAGCGACTTTCGTTCTAAATGTTATCTCACATAAGTACTATTAGTTATCAATTATTATCTTGATAGAGTTTCGATAAAATTTTGCATATCTACCATAAATAAATCAGACATTTTTTGTGTCGTAAGCTACCATTGGAAACATTCTAGTAGCTATCACATAGTTTGCAAATTACGAAGTTATAAATATTTTAAAAAATGTTGAAAAACTGAAAAATATTTTTTTTCAGGAAATGTTTTTGTTTAACAATAATGATTTTCATGATATCCGAAGTCTTAATTTACGATTTTTCTACAATGTATGACGAAAGTGTTTTTCTTTCAAACACAATCTGTTTTTAAGAAAATTTTGCGGAAGAAAATGTCTATACATTTTTCTACCTCCGTTTACGAGTTATTAAAAACTGAAGAGAAATTAAAATTTTCTTGAAAATTAATTTATATAGACAATTATATAAATATGAAGGTTTCGCTTTAATATTTACGCCAATATATAAGAACAGTTTTCTTAATAATATTTTTAGGTAATCCATTAGTTATTCATATTAAAATTATAGTAAATTATAATTTTAAATATATATTTAAACTGAAAAAAAGTTAAGGATATTTAGAATAAAACAAATAGAAAATAGAGTTTTTAATGATTTATTTTCATTTAGTTTTCTTTTTTTATTTTTTATTTTTTCTATTATAGCCATTTCAACGAAAAACATTGTTATGTATAAACATTGTCTTCTTTTGAGTAAAATCTAAACGACAGTAAATATTCAACTTCGACGTACTCTGATGCGCATTCTACCACTTTATCCTTAATTGTCTGCTAGCTGATTCAGCGTGATTGCAAGTATAATTTACTCGCGGAAACTCGATTTAATCATGGAAAAACAACTAATTTCACGTCCTTATAAATATTTCAATAGTGTTGGAGAATATACGAGATAGTTTGTTAATTATTCAACATTTCCTAGAATTAATAAAAGTTCATTTTACGCGACCATTTGCCATATATTTATGTTTATAACTTCAATGAGAGGAGAAGTCTGGTCTCGTTAAGGTATGTTAGTGTTCAAAAACATTAACCTGTCAAACACGAGTGGAACTCGCACTACTAGGTTTCCGTACACATTTAATGTATAAATGATTTAGGCATTTATAAACATTTAATATTCCTCTTAAACAAAACTTTAATTTTCTGGAATGAAAATGTAATATCTACTATGTCCTCCACAGGCACATATTTAAACGATATGTTTTTTATATGATATAACTATAAGTTAATAATTTTCGTTTTTATTTCCTTTACTTGTGCTGTGAGACTTTGCTTCTGCTAAATTTCGTGATCCTAGATCAATGGGAGGTTCCCTATATGTTTTGATTTATTTGCGAGTGTAAAAATATGCGGCATGTATCACATGGCCGTATTTTTAGGGTTCTTCTTGATCGCCTTGACTTACAAGCTTGATTTTTTACAACTCCAAGGCACCATAGACCGTAGAAGTATTTGATATTAATTTCAACTTGATACCACCATTCGTTCCTAAAAAAAAAGGTATTGACGTACCGACAGACGGACAACGAAATGATCCTCATAATGTGATATTTTTGAAAATGATATTCTTTTACCTTGAAAATCGGAGTTATTACACATTTTTACTAATTACCCACTGACTTTGCTGATTTTATTCTGATCCTAATCTATTTTAATCCTCCCTTGGTTAAGTGTTATTTTGCTTTTCACGATGAATGTGGGTTTATGTCACTTTACATCTCTTACCGCATAACATGTCCTATTTTTGTACCTATATTTATATATTTGTCGATATACCCTCGTATGGTATACTTATATTTCAGGTAGCTTACTACTGTTTGACGTTTTTGATTTTGTTTAAAACTCCATTTCACAACCATTGACGGCTGTGGCATTAAAACTAATTTTAATAATCGCCTCCGAAGAAATTATACTAAAACTTTAGTATTTCCAAATTATTTTCATTTCAAAGTTTTAACAGTATATATTTCTAATAATAGAAATGCTTTTGTCACAATCATTTGACCAGTTTTCCAGGCTTACTAAGAGGCGAAGACTGGTGGTGGTGCTTCTTTTGCCTCAGCAGCGAGCCTCAGCTTGTTCTTTGCCGCTTTTTCAGCCTCAGCAAACTTTTGATGTTTCTTTTCCTCTATTGCAAGTAATTATTTGCTGCGCACGTCGGGCAACTCGACCAGATTGTAGCGCGGTGTAGGAGGCTTCTCTTCCTCTTGCTCTTCTACCTACCTCATCAGAAGGAGTTTCTGGACAAATGGTCCCTGCTGAATGTTGAGCGTAAAGTCCCTGACGGCAAAACCAACAACGACGTATGCGTTGTATTCAGCGCCAATCAAGTATGAGAGCAACGCCGTAGCATGCTCGAACGGGTTTTCTTTGTACGGTGCATCACTGTCCACGGTAACATTATACGATCTGGCAACAGAAGAGGTTTAAAAATGGGTTCAAAATCAAGGTATTCTGCAATCAAAAATGCATACCCCTTCCATGTGTTCATGTAACTATAACATAACTTCGTTGGTCTTATGGTCGTACACGCCATTTTCTGTAAACCACATTCATTTGGTACTTGTAATAACAAAGGACGTCTATGGGGATATAAATTATAAAACTATCTGCAAAAGTGTTCACTATAAGCCGGCAATAAATACTCTATTGGAATTTGTTTAATAAGATTTAGGAAAATTGCTACGTCCCTCGAAACATGGTTCGTCGATGTTGGGCCGACATAATGTTACAATTCATATATAGCACTCCCGATTCACATATAGCGCTTCGTGGAGCTTCAAGAGTCAGTTGATCCTTCGCTTCCTTGACTCCATATATACGAGGAGCGATAGAAATGTGATATGTGTCTATTTCATAAAAATCGTCGTTTGCACAAACCAGCACATCTTCGTTGGCGACACTTTTATTCAATTCAAATACAATATCTAACTGTTCTTAACGTGCTTTTATCAATAGAAAAAGTGTCACTATTTGGTGAGTAATCATATTTAAGGGTATTTGTTATCCAGCAGATTTAATCCTATCAATAAAAGTTTTACTTAACACATATATGTTAAGAAATCTATCCGAAAATTTATCAACAACTTTTTACATTGTTAAATAAAAAACATCGAAATATCGCAATGATAATGTATTCCGAGGACCGTACGTTTGTTCGGATTCTGAAAGCCTTAACGTTCTCGACATAGACTATCTTAAAATTTAAATTTATTTTATATTCAAACGAATACACTTCAATCTTTATGCTTTGGTTCAAAGTTAGCTTCTGAATAAAATCAGCAAAGCATTTTGGAAACTTGGAAAAACGGAAAAAAATATTTTCCGTATACTTGAACATCATCAGCTTGTTCGGTGTGAAAAGAATAGTGAACTTACAGGAGACCAGTATAAAATAGCTGTCGCATTGTTATTATAGCTATGGTAACGTCATTTCATAGTTCATATTAGTGTCTTTACATTTTGGTTGTGTGACTTTCAAGATGAGACATTGATTCGTGTTCAGGGTTTAGTTCAGAAAATTAATTTTACCCTTAAAAAATTTGCTTAACCAAGTAAAAGTTTAAGTACACGTGATTTATAAAGTTACACGTTAAACGTTAAGTACACGTGATTTATAAAGTTACACGTTAAACGTTAAGTACACGTGATTTAAAAAAAACGTGTACTTAACGTTTTTGTAAAATTTTCATGTGAAACCTTACAATTTTTGCGGCACGAGACTTTTATGATTCGTACATTGAAAAATTTCCTTTTATTTTTTGTGGTGTTTTTCCGCCAAACGGCTCGTTAGGTTGGGCGGGAAGCGAAGTCTTACATTTGAATAGCGTACACCCGGTAGGATTTATGTATATTTACATAAGTACACCCGGTAGGGTGTATATGTATTTACATAATGGCGTTTTTAACAAAATAACTTCCGTAAAACTCAATAGAATTGAACGAAATTTGGGAGGGACGTTCGTTTTGCTATTTTCCTATTCAAGTTCAATTTCGGGAAAAATCTGCCGTGTTGAAAATTCGTAGAAAATTTTAATGAAATAAATTGTTAAAGTTTAATTTGGTGCTAAATGAAAAGTATGATAGAGTCGATTATGAATATATATATATATATATATATATATATATATATATATATATATATATATATATGTATTTATATGTATATAGCATCTACAGCCTGTCTCTATCCACTGTTGGATATAGACTTCTCCCAATGCGTATCTTGGAAGTAATGCCCATAATCTTAGCAAGGGGCTTGACGATCTTAGTTCGTAGCTTCTCGCACCAGTGGATTTGCTGGCAGTCACTAGTACGTGGCATTTTAGCTATGCGATTACAAACATCATTCCAATCCCGCTTGACGTGCGGTCGGGAATCGAACCCGGAACTCCACGTTGCGCCGAGCCTTCAAAGACCATGAACCTAAATATATAATCTTTTGGAACATACAGAGAATTTTTTAAATTTTTTTGTCTTGTATGGCTGTGTTGGTGGACACTCGGGGATTAAAAAAAGAAATATTTCTTTGAAAATGTATCAATTGTACAGGATGTCAAATGTACAGTATTACGAAGGTTATATAAAAAGTAGATCACGAATATAAGAAAAGCTTGGAGGAATTCAGAGGTATTTAAAGGTTATAAAGCAACTATTGTTGTATACTTAATTACTATAGAAAATCGCAAGCAAAATTTTCCTGTGGCGCCGCACTATTTTCATTACGTATATAGTCTTATTTTTACTTAATTACTCTTACTTAATTGAAATTAGTCTTTCTTGCGTCTTATCATTGGAGTAATTAGTCTTATTTGCACCTAACTGTTTGTCTTTAAAGATAAGGTATAGATAATAGTATGTGAGAGACATACTATTTATCTACACCCTAACAAACAATAGTAGAATATTGACATCGTGAAATATTGATCTACTAAAATGTTTAAAAAAGAGATGTATTTCATTCATAACAAACAAATTTTTTTTTAAACCAACGTGGTATAAGTTTTCGATATATTTTAATTCAGTGACCAAGTCTTAAGAATTTCAAATAAATAATAACTCGTCGGAACTATTTGACACTTAAAAGATATTTACATATCGATGGAAGAACCACAGAGACAGTCGTGTGGGTAGTATGTATCATATATATATATATATATATATATATATATATATATATATATATATATATATGTACAAGTTTACATATGTTATTCACCGCTCCAAGGCATTACTTCAGCATTGACAAGTTACATATCTAAGGACAACAAATTTGCAATACCTGACACCTACAGTGTTTTGCCAAAAGTGTTAATCATACTTACACACCTTAAGAATGCATGTGCAAGAGCAGCGAGGATCAACATCCTTACTGAATACGGTCAACGACCTGGCCACACGAGGATATCGACAAAGACTTTAAATATCATTACGAGATAACGTAGCCCGTCGTAGAGTCTGCTGCATAAAAAGTCTGAAGGACATTTCGATTTGTTCAACTTAAAATTTAGTTGAAACTAAATTGCTATGAATAATTATTTCTGTGCGGTTTACAAAGGCATTGGGTGTCGTGTTTTGATTTTTACACCTATTGCGGCATACTCGACAGTTAGATAGGCAATGGTAAAATGCTACATAGCGATGTCTCGGCGTAAGTTACTTATCTACTTATCTATATCACATTGTCTGCTTTCTTCTATTCTACAGTGTGTAACTAACTGCTAACAGAAATTGGAAAAGCCACAAAGATGAATACACGTAACACTTAGGAAATTACTTCGATGTCCGTCAATCCCTACGTCTGTTGCAGACATTTTTACATTTTTTAAATATATTAAATGTATTTTTTAAATATACTCATGCTTAGGAGAAAAAGAAATAAATAAAATTTGTAACGTTAAGTATATACCATCGACGGAAATACTTCATTAGTGCGACAACGCTAATTATTTATTTCTTTTTCTACAGTTTATGAGTATATTTATTTATAGAGCTTGTAATAATTGAGCAAAAAGGTTTCATTAAAAAAATGTTAATACAAAACCAATCCTATTATACATTATTTGTATTGAAAATTAGAAATTGTAGTTGTCATGATTTATTTCATATTTTCAAAAGTGTTTTACTTGAATACAATTTTAATGTCAAGTTTTCATTTTTGTTGTAAGCAAAACTTACTTATCGTTATTTTATATATCTGATCAAACTTTTATTGTATTAGCATTTGTCTTCATAATTGTATTGATTATCAATTTAATATATACAAGAATATCGAGTATATTTAACAAATCATAAATCATCAAATATACCTTAAATTTATACAAAAATCGTTTTACTATTACATAAATTTATTATACCGTTTCGCCCGCTTATGATGCTACCGTAACACCATCTGTCGACCAGTTTATGTAAGTATTGAGAATAAGATTTTCAAATACATTTTCTGCTCGATAAAATTACAACATTATCGTTTCACATGTATTGACGATATTAAATATCGTTTGTTAAATATGTTGCAGAAATAAAATCCGCACAATCAATAATATTTAAATAACTACCCGTAATTAATAAACTTATGGTCTAGTATTACTGCAATATAATTGTTCAAGTTAATAAACTCGACGATAAGGCTGTAAAGATAATAGGGCAATAGCAGCCTTGAGAAAACGTGATTATTATCACTATGTATGAAACTTATTTTATTAGGTTTAATTTACGTCCAATAAAGCAAAATTAAACTACCATAGAAATGTTATCCTGTTATGTGAATCATGGAGCGTATATTGTTAATTCCTTTTTCCTTACTTCTAATAATGAGAACCGTTTTGGAAAATGTTAGACTATGATTATTTACTTGTTGTTAGTCTTGGAATTTTATTTATTATTTATGTTAATATAACCATACCGTTAAACACATGTTCATGAATAATAACTGCAAATGAGTGCAAGCGCATATTTAAATAGACTAAAACATGATGAATTTGATGTCCTGCCGGTTTTTTTCAACTACGTGTAACAAACACAACGTCTGGTTTTAATTTAATTATTTTGGTATTCTGTGCCCAACTTGTTTGTGTATTATTGTAAATTAAATCATAAAAAAGAATTTATATCCCTGCAGTTGCAATTAAAAATGTGTAGTTCTAAAATACAATACTATTTTATTAAAGATATGGACTTCGTTTTTACTTGTCTTTTGTATATTAAAAACAAAAATTCGTTCTTTTTCCTTTCACCAAAAAATTTAGATTCCTTTTTAACTCTTTGTATGTTTCTATTATCTACTCTCTCTTAAATCGCTCTGATAATAATTTTAGGTATTTTTTCTTTTGCAGCACAAGTTATAGTTTAATTTTATGTTAATTGAGCAAGTTAATAATTAAACAATTTAATATGAAAAGAAAATTATGAGAATTGCCGCGGAAAAGTCAGTTAAATGTCTTAAACATAAGAAATTTCGTTGCATTAAACATAAGAAACTTTATTGCATTAAACATAAGAAACTTCGTTGCATTAAACATAAGAAACTTTATTGCATTAAAAATAAGAAACTTCGTTGCATTATACATAAGAACCTTTGTTGCATTGTTCTAAAAAGTGTCATCTTGGAAATTACGTAAAATATGTCCAGCCTTACTAACGCTAATCATAAGCGGTTATCATATAGTAACGCTTTTATAAAATACGATAGGTAGTTTTTCTTTTTTTTTATAAGTCAGTAACCATAAGGGCCCGTCCGAATTAAATACGAAAAAAAATTAAATCATTAGCTATTTCGCACTAGTGAAGTGTTTATGTAGTAGAACTTAAAATAAACTTTAAACGAAAATTAATTTTATTTTCTTATTCAAAACCAATTTATGTTCAAAGTTTAATTTTGTGTAATTTTAAGATATACGGTATTTTCAGTACTGACCGCAGTAATAACATTTTTTCAGTGTTTGAAAAATGCAAACGTAAAATTGAACACTCTTCGGAACTTTTTGTGCGCGAGTCTGAATCGCTCTTGACCGGTATTTTATTTAAATTGTAGTTATGATTTATTTAAAATTTTTCCAAGTTATTTTAAAAAAAAATTTTTGTGTATGAATGCTATTTTCATAGTATGTGTAATGAAAGCATTTTTGATCACACTGTTATTGTATTCACATTTGTCTTCGTAATTTAATTTTTTATTAGTTTGATTCCTATACTCATTTTTTATATATTCCGTACTAAAAGTTTTAATACGAAATCCTTTGAAGGGATTCTGTCTATCGCAATATATAAAATACTCACTTTTTATATACGGATAGTCGAAATGTGATGATTTGGCGTGATTTTCAGTTATATACATGTTACAGTCCATAGAAAGATTCGAAATAAATTTTCACAAAAATTAAAAATTTGTAATTTTGAGAAAAATTTAATTGACACTTTAATTTTATAAAAAAACCCCTCAAGTGGGACATTGTTGACGAAGATTTATCATTTCACATTGGTCGTACTTTCAAACCTATACCCGTCCCACTCTAGAGAAAAGACAAAACGCATATGCTAAAGTGTAACTAATATTATTTGGGTATTCCTAACTTTTATGAATTCCGGGAAATTTTTTATCTTACCAAAAACATAACCTATATGTAATATTATACTATATGTAATTAATATACCAAAAACATAAACCATGTGTAATATTATACTATATGTAATTAATATACCAAAAACATAAACCATATGTAATATCAAATCCGTGCACGGTGAGAGCGTGCCGTGGTAGCACTACCGGTCGCAGAGGCATGCGCGGTCGATTGGGCACATACGTTGATTATATGCAAAGAAAACTAGTGTTTCGCTCATGTTACACGGTGCTTTCTGAAAATTTTCGTTGAATTTTTAATTCAATTAATATTACATGAATATTACTTTGATTGTAATTTCAAAAATAAATATTGAAAGTTATTAAACAATCTTACTGTAAACGTCAGTGATGACGGAAAGATAATTTTCCGGTGAACTTTAGGTGAACTTCCAGTAAAGATGT
The DNA here is from genome assembly GCA_039881145.1 of Druceiella hillmani. Classification (NCBI taxonomy): domain Eukaryota; kingdom Metazoa; phylum Arthropoda; class Insecta; order Lepidoptera; family Hepialidae; genus Druceiella; species Druceiella hillmani. The sequence goes on from JAYKKI010000011.1 coordinate 40,847,199, forward strand.
TTTTCCATCATTTTGACTGTAGTTGTTTTAAAGATGGTTAGAAGGGACTAAGATAAATTTTTATGAATATTTTAACAATACCCTTAGAATAATCATTCGAAGAATATCATAGAAATGATACTTATTTCCATTAGATTTAGATATATTTCCTAATTTACACAGTGATCTCACACAACAGGCCTCATTAATGATGAAACATAAAAAAGGCGAAAACTAAATATTTCTCCATGAAAACGAATTTAAAACCGAAACGTAGTTTTAAAACTAAATTTTCACCTCTAAGATCTTATGTTAATGACTGTACTCGAACCATTTAGTTGTTAATCTAAATGAAAGAAGAACTTCCCAGGTCCAGATGAGCGCAGTGCGTTTTAAGTATCCGAACATTCGTTGACCCCGCCTTTACCCGTGCAGTTATGCAACTTACACAATGTCTGGAGCGAGAACAGGGTGTGGGTTATGTCTTTGATTGGATAACAATTTTTAAATATGGTATTTTATTACGGTTTCTTTATTTGTTACACATATCTAAAAAAAAATATTGACATGATATTGTATTTATGAAGCTCTAGCACATAATTTTAAAATGTACTAGTAATCTAGTCTAGTTATTAACACAAATATGGGGCACATTAGTTACTTAAAGGTCTTATGTAACCGGTATAGAACTCTGTAAGATAGAGTACTTCACAGTAATCATTGAATGACCATTTATTTTACAGTAAAATTGAGGCCACGGAAGCCAAAATTGTCTATATTGCTATATTGGATAGAATGAGGTAAAACTAATAAGCTATAATTAATTTTAAATATTATATAAATTATAGTTATAGCAATGTTACGGAATATATATTATTTTATTTATTATAAAGCCCTCTTTAACAGTCTATATTTTAATATATTTTTATTTTTAATTTACTTTTTTTTTTCTTGCCGTATCTAAGTTACATTTTACAAATATCGGAAATACACCATTGGTAAAATATAATATTGTCAAGATTGTCAAAAATAAAACATGTGTAACTATTTTATTTTATTCGACACACATATTTTTAATAAATCTTACAAAACTTAAGCTTAAAACAAAAACTAAAATGTTATCAATCTTCTTCTGTTTCACCTTCTTCAAGTAAATCTTCGGTTATTCTCAAACTATATTTTTTTAATTGCACTTAGAAGTTCTGGTAATCACATAAAAACATTTTTTTTCTTTCTTTATCATTTTTCATTTTCTGCGTGAATCTGTCACAGATGAAAACTAAACTTAAATTGTACATAAAAAATCTTCTTAAATACAAAATATGAAACCTTTTCATTTTCCTGTTGATCCTATAAATACATATATAAATGTATTTAAAGGTCCATCGCCTATGAATTTTAAGAAAATCTTAAAATAAGCAAGCCCTACGCTTCATATTGATTTCTCAGAATATTTTCGCTATATTCCATGTCTTCAATATAAAAACAATCTTCCTGAAATAAATTCAAATTTACCAAAAACAATTCTGGTTTGACTGCCAATGATGGATAAAAAAGAAAGTTGCTTGAGAGGTAAAATAAAGTAACTCAAATAGACCGAACTTGCATAGAAATATATGCGGAATGATTTAATGCAAAAGATGAATTAAGTGCTGCCATCTCTGATTAAGAATAGAAACTAAATCTGACCATTTATAATTTCAAGGTGGGTACATAAGTCTAAAACTCAGTTTTGGAAAAAAAAGTTACTTTGACCGCTTTTGTTCTCGATTCCTCAATTGTGTTAACAGAATTGTTCTAATTGTAAGAGTTTGTTCTAATTTTAATATCCCCTTCTAGTTTTTTTATATATATTTTAATTTTCTTTAGGAATATTTAAAAAGTGGCCATAGTAACTCACATGTTGTTCATTTAAAGATATTTTTTTTATTTATTAACGTAACATTAACAATTCGTGTCAAATTCATATTGTTAATGTTATTATGTAATTACAAATAACGCTATTAAATTTTCTTAATATTAGGTTTGCTTTGTATATTTACACTTATTCATTATAAACTTATGCACTTTATAATAAAATAAAATAGACACAAAGACTATACACCGTTACTTCTGTATGCCACTAAAAACGTCACTTAGGTAACCAAGTTTAACATTAATACTCGATTACAACTCGCTAATTTTTTCATCTCCACCATTTTGCTTCCGTCACACGTTTTTGTGACGTTACCTTGACGGATGAATCACTTATATAATTGGTCATATAAATGTCTAGACACCGCAACTTCCGTATGCTTCTAGAAATGTTCCATATGTAAACAAATTACACATCAATACTCAATTGCAACTCGCTAATATTCCAACATTTTACTTCTATCACACGTTTTTTGACGTTACTGTGATCGATGAATCACTTAATAATTTCTCATTTGAATATCTGGACTCTGTAACTTCTGTATTCAACTAGAGACCAAGGTTTTAGGTAGGTTGATTGCAACTCGCTAATTCTTCCACCTCTACCATTTTACTTCCGTCACACGTCTTTGTGACGTTACCTTGACCGATGAATCACTTATACAATTGTTCATATCAATGTCCTATTGTAAACCATCCACACACTCTTTTAGTATATCAGCGATTTACAAATAAACTTTGGTTATAGCTTTTCATGGTTTTGGAAAATTAATGCTGTATTCATAGCAACAATTATTTTCCGACCATCCGTTATTTCAAGCCGCAGGGTATGTCGATTTTATATTTTCTTTTATCGATACCTTCATTATAACAGTAACTCCCTTGAGGGAATTGTCTAACGAATGAGTAATGTAATTGATGTTAGCTTTTTAATTGTGTTTCTTGAAAGTATTTTTTACTGATCGTTAAATCGCATACTTACAGTTAGTGTGAAGAAAAATTTAGCATTATTCTTAAAGTTGTAAATTATTTTATCTGTATATCTATATCTATATATACTATAGACAATTCTCCGAACTATTTGACATTGTTGTTTATCACTAGCGGATACACTATCTAACCAGATATATACATATATATATATACATATATATATATATATATATATATATATATATATATATATATATATATATATATATATATATATATATCTATATATAAATATATATATTTAGATAGTAGAATAGTAATAACAACGTTTTAGTGATATTATGTTAATAAAGAGATTATTAGTATGGCGTCATAAATAGCAATCTAATTTTAAAGGTTTATTTCGCGAAGTTATCTATTAATTGGTGCCACTGTATGGAAAACGACCGGCACATCCACACACGCACACACACGTGCGTGCACCTGCACGAGTGCTTGCACTTCTCCACGCACGCACACGCACACGCGTATGCACGCACGCATACGCACGCACGTATACAAAATATACTTACGAGCACTCGTAATTATTATATTTGTATTACCTAATTTATCTATCCACCGCTAACTCGGTTTTTACTGTAAGCAGCATTTTTGGGATAATTTTTAAGATTGGGTAAGTGAATGGATAAAACTTTATAATTTCCATGGATATTTCCGAAAACATTCTTTAGTTTTATTTAAAGTATTCTGTTGTATATATTTTATTTCACTGTTTGAGTGCCGACGAGCGCCATCGCGCTCGTGCGCGTACTATCTAAATTTGCCACGAGCGCGACAGCGCTCGCGAAATCAGTTGCTGTTTAACGCGCGGTAGGGGAGATCGCTCTCACGCATCGCTATTTTTTTATCATTCTACGTGTTACATAAAGTTCAAATTATAATATTATTAGTAATTACAAAATAAAAAGGATCCAGGAAAAGAAAATGTTTAACCCATAATGTCGGAATACGAAAATAATTCGAGTGAAAATGATCGTTTTTCAAGTTTTCACAACTTGAAAGTGATAGTGGGAGTGACATTGTGGTGTGCTCACAATTTGACGTAATGCAAATTTTGAGTGATAGTGATAATAGTGACGATAACAATTATTTTGCTGATACGGAGGATGTACCGGACTGCGAAAATACGATGTGACCTTGATTTCAATTTTTGTTATAATTTTTTTCGCAGTATATATTTCCATGATTTTCTTTGTATTTTACTATCCTTATACAAGTTTTTATTAAGAAATCACCGAAAAAATTATTAAAATTGGATAATTTTTGGACGAGATACAGTTTTTTTTCGAGACAAGGGTAAATGAAATCAAAAACAAACGATTTCTTTGGAACTTTTAAGTATATATGAATAAAAAACCATGGCACTAAAACGGTTAAAGTATATCGAACTTGAGGATAACTTTTTTTCTCTCGTCCCATAGAATGGTGCACCTTTGGATACGTCTTTTAAGTTTTTTATTAACCATACCAGTTATTATCACAATAATACTTCTTACATTATTATTTGCTGTATTGGTTTCAATAAAATTTAGCAAGTAAATATTATACCTGTTACATTATATATGTTTTTCTTTCATAATACTTTCATTATTCGACGTATCTCTCTTTTCATTTTATATCATTATTACATCAATTCAATTACACAGCCTCTTCGGTAATAATAATTTATTAGGGTACGTGGTGCTGTCTTTCCTTACTCATTATTTTGTATCCAATCTCTTGCACTCAGTCCAGATTCATACATTTCGTCATTATCTCATTATAACAGTGTTACAGCATTCTCTGTTTAGTATTCGTAAGCTCTTTTATAGCCCCACCAGCTATAAGGTTTATCTCGAATGTCTCCTGTTTACGCGTTACGTAGTACCGTTATCGACTATCATGTATGGACGTCATTTTTTGGTCCTGATCGAAAACGATGACGGCCTAATAAAAAGGATATAACATATAAGTTTCGAAAAAAGTGTATTTTGTTTTAATTATAATAACAGTTTATTAAGATTGTGTTTGGTCATTTTAAAATAAACGACAGTGCGTTGTCCCAGAAAAGCAGAAGTAATATTTTAATATAAAAAAATAATTGAAATATTGTGTATATTTTTCGCTCTCGACTATCCTTGAGACTTTTTTATTATGGTACTATTAGTATATATAAGACCTTGTAATGACTGCAATATAATACTTGAAACTGTCACTCGTGATTAAATGAAAAAGGGTCAAAATTGTTTTGAAGCAGTCTTAAAATGGTAGAGTTTTCAAATGCCTTTTTTCAGTATGGTTAATACCTGAAATTGGTTTTATTTGTATTAAAGAAATCAAGAAGGGGGGCGACGAAGCAAATTAAAGAAAAATCCTTCAGATGTATTTGATATCAAATTAAACCTACAATATTTACTTAGAGGATGTATGAATAAGATTCTGTTCCTTAAATTTTGTGATTATTCGAATGGTCTAAACGTAAGTTTAATTGATATATTAATTCAGGAAATAAAAAAAAAATCAAAGTAAGGATCATTATGTGAGTTCTATAGGCATGATATTTTTTAAATTTCATATTCGTGAATAAAATCTCAAAAAGTCTCGTAAAATATACTCCTAATAACACAATGGGTGTCATAGAATATAATTTTAGAGTTAAAATTTTGACTAGAATTGTGGTAGATTATTTTCAACGCCGACACTAAAGTCACGCATCCAAAACTGATTCCAGCGAACAAACTGCAAAGTATCGCATGCATCACTAAACTGGCTTTTGCTGGATGAGAATTGTGTTTAATATAAATTTGCGGTTAATTATAATATAAATTTGCAGGTAATTTTAAGATTTGACATATATAAAGAAGGACCACTTTCAATTAAAACCAGAAACTGATTATCTCCTGAAATATCTCCTAAGACCTTCCGTTCTGTTGTTAACACTACTCTGCGGTTATCTACGATAGGCATCAAAATGATTAACTGAAAGCTGATCTGACGTTGGTATAGCATCAACGCTACATTCCGAAATCTTTTATTCTTTAATAATATTTTTAAAAAATGAAATTTTTGAATATTAATTTTTGGTATTTTATTTGTATTAGGAGTATATGTTCATTTTCTTACTTAAATTAATTAAACGTGCAGGATTTCCCTAGTTAGTTTGTTAGTAACGAAACAAAAAAAAGTTGTTTATTATAGCAACGTTACGTTAAGTTAAAACTGCTGTAACGTTGCTATAGCAACGTTACATTAAGTTCAATCGGCCTTTATCGTTGTACTCATTGTTGTTTTAAAGTCCCAGGTAACGGATAGTGTCAACTAATTACTCATAAATTCCAACTCCATCAACAGCTTCTAGACACGAATTGAAATACAATTTGAGTCGTCATAATCTTTATTGGTAATGAAATTAAACTAAATAAGATATGAAGTAACTTTTTCTTGATCTCAAGTCGATAGCTTGTTCTAATCAACTACAATGGTCAAAATAAAAAAGCAATAAAATGAAAGAAAGAATAAGCAGGAAGAAAAAACGAATGTAGATAAAAAACTGATAGCCATGGCTCAAAAAATGAATTATTTCATAATCGCAAAATGTGCTTGAATAAAATATGAAAAGTAGCGATACATGTCATATTTTGGTTGATGATAAACATAAAGTTTACATAATGTAACTCTTGTTTATTTTATCATAGTATGTTTGTAGCTCCTTTTCATTTTTTCAGGATTTCATGATAATCACATCCTTGTCTTATCTGTCAATGGCTTTGATATGCCAACCTCGCCTTTTTGACACTTCCACAGAATCAAATATCAGTAGCTATATGTACAGAAATAATTTATGTAAATATATTTTATTAAAGCACATACGGAAAACACGAATCAACATTTGCATTTAAAGGTTGATGAAAAATAGAATGCAGACACGAAAAAAATAATTGTTACAAGAAAAGAATGAATATCATTTGAAAAGCAGTAAAGAAGAACGTGTGCCCGGCTAAATATTGTTATGTTAATAGATAAGAAGGCCCCGATGAACTTACGATTCATAAAAAGAACCACGTACCATATTGCTATTCAAAATTTCAGCATGCTCTTCAAAAACATACACAGGTCGAAGATAATCAATGACAAACAAGTTTGATTTTTAAATGAAAATACGTATTACGATAAATGTTCTATAACAATCGATTGCCATTTCCAAACGTTTTTTTTGTAATATAGGAGAAGGGCCTGACGCAACATATTCACGAATAAAAAACCAGTCAAACACGAGTGGAACTCTCACTACGAGGGTTCCATACACATTTAGGCATTTATAAACATTTAATGGTACATAATATTCCTATTAAACTCTTTATAAAATGTCAGTTTTTAGAACGAAAATATATTTACTACTATATCTTTCACAGCGCATATTTAAAAAAAAAGACATTTTTTATGTGATATAACTATGAATTAACGATTTTCGTATAACTACGAATTACCTTGCTTCTTGCCAAATTTCATGATTCTAAGTCAACGGGAAGTACCCTATAGGTATTGATTTATTTGCGAGTGCCCAAATATGCCGTAGGTTCTGATTTATTTGTGTCACAATATGCGTTATAAATGGCCCTATTTATAGGTTCTTCTTGATTGCATTGACTTAAAAGCTTGATTTCTTTTGGAGCTCCAAGGGACCATAGACCTAAGAATTTGATATTAATTTCAATTTTATACCTCCACGCGATCCTGAGAAAAAAGGTCTTGACAGACCGACAGACGGACAACGCCGTGATCCTATATGAGTTCCTTTTTTCTTTTGCGGTACGAAACTCTAAAAAGAAGAATATCCCAAAATCCATGGTCAGTGAATTTAAAAGTTTTAACATTAACGACTTATTAGAAGTTGGAGATTTCAAAGATAGGAAATTGCCGTCTTTTATTGATATTACGGTCCCATTGACAAAAAGCAGGAACATTAAAGTTTCCACTAGGATGGATGATGCATGGTCAGCCCCCCGTTCGTCTGTCACTCTGTATCTTCCAAGTCACAGATTATAAGATTAAAACCATAATTTCTAAAATAAAATATAAAAAGAAGAGGGACGAAAAATCTTTACAGGTTTAACTACGGGAAATATAATAAAGAAATGTTTATCTATGTATTTGTATTTTTATATGTGTAATATAGAAAAATTGTTTCTAAAGTAATTTTAGATAGGAAAATTCCAAAATAAAACGTGGTTATATACTTTTATCCTTTCACGAATTATCCTTCATTTATCTAAGCTGGTAAATGGGGGATAAGCAGTGCATAAATATCTTAAAACGATATATCGTAAACTACATTAGAGTTAAAAAATTAAGTCGCCAAATACAATTTCGTAACATTCGATTTGGAAACTATTTTTTTTATTTAACTTTGCACGAGATGGCGTCGTATCATCACTTAGAACTTCATTATCAATTCATGTCAAGATCTCGCTTTCTTTTCCAGCAATGTTTTTTTTCTCGCCCATGCTCGTAAATTTAAAATAAATAAAACCACCAAGTGCGCGTCAAAACACGCAGAAAGAAGTATTGCGTAATTGTTTACGTCACTTGAAATTGACGCGAGTTAGCCGAAATAACGTCATTTGAAAATTCTAACAAAGCGCTGGAAACTTTCAGATTTTCAAGAGTTTTTTCAAATTTTCACACCCATAGTTGAACAATTAGAAGGGTGCGGGGATATATTACACACCCCTTTTAACGGGTTAAAACGAAAACTATAATGTTAAGTATAATTTAAATTTTATTTTCGTATAGCTATCTTGTTATTCATTCAATGTACGATTAACCATTCAGTAGAATGTAAGAAATAAAATTTTCGCTTCCACTTTCGATGTACAGGAAGTGCACTAAAGATTCTTATCAATATTTTTTAGTATATAATAGTAAGTATAACTTAAATAGTATTTTAGAAGAGTTATATTATTATATCCCATTCAAAGGGATCTGCAAAACAAAATTTTCCCTTCCATTTTCTATGTACAGGAAGGTGCACTAAAGATTATTATTTTTATTTTTAGTATATAATAGTAAGTACAACTTATATAGTATTTTGGAAGAGTTATATTATCATATCCCGTTCAATGGGATCTGCAAAGAGGTGCGCCATAGATTTTTATTAATATTTCTTTATTATATAATGATAAATTCAACTTAAATTTTATTTAGAAGGGCTGTCTTATTATATTCCTTTCAATTGGATGTGCGAAATAAAATTTTCCCTACCATTTTCCATGTCAGGAAAGTGCACTGAAGATTCTTATTAATATTTTTAGTATATAATAGTACTATAGATTATTATTAATATTTCTATAGTACCATATATTATTATTATTATTTCCTTATTATATAATGATAAATTCAACTTAAATATTATTTAGAAGGGCTGTCTTGTTATATCCATTTCAATTGGACGTGCGAAATAAAATTTTCCATACCATTTTCCATGTACAGGAAAGTGCACTAAAAATTCTTATTAATATTTTCAGTAAGTAATAGTACTATAGATTATTATTAATATTTCAATAGATTATTATTAATATTTCTTTATTATATAATGATAAATACAACTTAAATTGTATTTTAGAATAGCTATCTTATTATATCCCGTTCAATGGGATCTGCAAAATTAAATTTTCCCTCCAATTTTCGATATACAGGAGGAACGCCATAGATTATTTTTAATATTTCTTTATTATGTAATGATAAATGCAACTTAAATTGTATTTTAGAATAGCTATCTTATTATATCCCGTTCAATGGGATCTGCAAAATTAAATTTTCCCTCCAATTTTCGATATACAGGAGGAACGCCATAGATTATTTTTAATATTTCTTTATTATGTAATGATAAATGCAACTTAAATTGTATTTTAGAATAGCTATCTTATTATATCCCGTTCAATGGGATCTGCAAAATTAAATTTTCCCTCCAATTTTCGATATACAGGAGGAACGCCATAGATTATTTTTAATATTTCTTTATTATGTAATGATAAATGCAACTTAAATTGTATTTTAGAATAGCTATCTTATTATATCCCGTTCAATGGGATCTGCAAAATTAAATTTTCCCTCCCATTTTCGATATACAGGAGGAACGCCATAGATTATTTTTAATATTTCTTTATTATGTAATGATAAATACAACTTAAATTGTATTTTAGAATAGCTATCTTATTATATCCCGTTCAATGGGATCTGCAAAATTAAATTTTCCCTCCAATTTTCGATATACAGGAGGAACGCCATAGATTATTTTTAATATTTCTTTATTATGTAATGATAAATGCAACTTAAATTGTATTTTAGAATAGCTATCTTATTATATCCCGTTCAATGGGATCTGCAAAATTAAATTTTCCCTCCCATTTTCGATATACAGGAGGAACGCCATAGATTATTTTTAATATTTCTTTATTATGTAATGATAAATGCAACTTAAATTGTATTTTAGAATAGCTATCTTATTATATCCCGTTCAATGGGATCTGCAAAATTAAATTTTCCCTCCAATTTTCGATATACAGGAGGAACGCCATAGATTATTTTTAATATTTCTTTATTATGTAATGATAAATGCAACTTAAATTGTATTTTAGAATAGCTATCTTATTATATCCCGTTCAATGGGATCTGCAAAATTAAATTTTCCCTCCAATTTTCGATATACAGGAGGAACGCCATAGATTATTTTTAATATTTCTTTATTATGTAATGATAAATGCAACTTAAATTGTATTTTAGAATAGCTATCTTATTATATCCCGTTCAATGGGATCTGCAAAATTAAATTTTCCCTCCAATTTTCGATATACAGGAGGAACGCCATAGATTATTTTTAATATTTCTTTATTATGTAATGATAAATGCAACTTAAATTGTATTTTAGAATAGCTATCTTATTATATCCCGTTCAATGGGATCTGCAAAATTAAATTTTCCCTCCCATTTTCGATATACAGGAGGAACGCCATAGATTATTTTTAATATTTCTTTATTATGTAATGATAAATACAACTTAAATTGTATTTTAGAATAGCTATCTTATTATATCCCGTTCAATGGGATCTGCAAAATTAAATTTTCCCTCCAATTTTCGATATACAGGAGGAACGCCATAGATTATTTTTAATATTTCTTTATTATGTAATGATAAATGCAACTTAAATTGTATTTTAGAATAGCTATCTTATTATATCCCGTTCAATGGGATCTGCAAAATTAAATTTTCCCTCCCATTTTCGATATACAGGAGGAACGCCATAGATTATTTTTAATATTTCTTTATTATGTAATGATAAATGCAACTTAAATTGTATTTTAGAATAGCTATCTTATTATATCCCGTTCAATGGGATCTGCAAAATTAAATTTTCCCTCCAATTTTCGATATACAGGAGGAACGCCATAGATTATTTTTAATATTTCTTTATTATGTAATGATAAATGCAACTTAAATTGTATTTTAGAATAGCTATCTTATTATATCCCGTTCAATGGGATCTGCAAAATTAAATTTTCCCTCCAATTTTCGATATACAGGAGGAACGCCATAGATTATTTTTAATATTTCTTTATTATGTAATGATAAATGCAACTTAAATTGTATTTTAGAATAGCTATCTTATTATATCCCGTTCAATGGGATCTGCAAAATTAAATTTTCCCTCCAATTTTCGATATACAGGAGGAACGCCATAGATTATTTTTAATATTTCTTTATTATGTAATGATAAATGCAACTTAAATTGTATTTTAGAAGAGCTATCTTATTATATCCCTTTCAATGGGATGTGCGAAATAAAATCTTCCCTTCCATTTTCCATGTACAGGAGGTGCACCCAAGATTGTTATTACTGTTTTTTTAGTATAATGGTAAGTACGACTTAATTTTTATTTTAGAAGAGTTATCTTATTGTATCCCATTCAAAGGGGTCTACAAAATTAAATTTTTCCTCCCATTTTCGATATACAGGAAGTATACTTTATATTATTATTAATATTTCTTTATTATATAATGACAAATACAACTTAAAGTGTATTTTAGAAGAGCTATCTTATTAAATCTATTTCAATGGGATGTGCGAAATAAAATTTTTCCTTCCATTTTCCATGTACAGGAGGTGCACCCAAGATTGTTATTACTGTTTTTTTAGTATAATGGTAAGTACGACTTAATTTGTATTTTAGAAGAGTTGTCTTATTGTATCCCATTCAAAGGGGTCTACAAAATTAAATTTTTCCTCCCATTTTCGATATACAGGAGGTACACTATATATTATTATTAATATTTCTTTATTATATAATGATAAATACAACTTAAATTGTATTTTAGAAGAGCTATATTATTATATCTCATTCAATGGGATCTGCAAAATAAAATTTTCCCTTCCATTTTCGATGTACAGGAGATCCACTAAAGATGGTTATAAATATTTTTTTAGTATACAATGGTAAGTACAAATTTTAAATTTTATTTTAGGAGAGTTGTTTTATTATAAAATTGTCCCTTCTATTTTCGATGGACAAGAAGGTGCACCAAAGATTGCTATTAATATTTTTTGGTATATAATAGTAAGTACAACTTGAATAATATTTTAGACAAGTTATCTTATTATATCCCATTCAATGGGATCTGCAAAATAAAAGTTTCCCTTCCATTTTCGATGTACAGGAGGTCCACTAACGATGGTTATAAATATTTTTTTAGTATATAATGGTAATTACAAATTAAATTTTATTTATAAAGGTTGTCTTATTATATCCCTTTCAATTGAATGTACAAAATAAAATTTTCCCTAACATTTTCCATTTACAGGAAAGTGCACTAAAGATTATTATTAATATTTTTAGTATATAATAGTAAGCATAACTTAAACAGTATTATAGAAGGGTTATCTAATTATTTCCCATTCCATGGGATCTGCAAAATAAAAGTTTCTTTTCCATTTTCGATGTACAGGAGGTGCACTAAAGATTGTTATTAATATTTTTTTAGTATATAATGGTAATCACAAATTAAATTTTATTTAGAACAGCTATCTTATTGTATCCCTTTCAATTGGATGTGCAAAATTAAATTTTCCCTCCCAATTTCAATGTGCAGGAGGTGCAATAAAGATTGTTAATAATAGTTTTTAGTATATATTTTTTTTTATCAGTTGAGCTACATAATACTTGAAATCTCCATATGAAACACCGGTTTGCAAATTTTATCCATATAGGTCTAAAAACGTAGAAACTGACACGTTGTGACAAGCAGGCGGACGAACATGACGAAATTACATATTCAAGGACTATTTCTTTTAAAAAGGAACCCGGAAAACGCATCCATAGAATATATGTTTCCATGCACACGTCTACAGTAAAACGTTTTTATTCCAAATTCAATTTTACATAGAATTTTAATGTAATTTTGAATTTGAAATTGATTTTTCCCTATATTTCCATTTGATAAGTGTAGCATAACGCGATATCTCTACTTCGGTTTCCTTACCCGCGTTATATATTCTTGTAATTACTTTAATCGATTTAGAAGTTTCACGTCAAAAACCTGTATACTTGCTTATATGTGGCTATTTAACCGTACCCGCGGGTGAATTGGCTAATTTTAATTTTTTTTTCATTAACTAAAATTACACTTTTTTCGTTTATTTTATTATTAAAATAATATTTAAAAATGTTTTATTTACTGTAAAATATTTACACAATTTTCTATCTTTATATATATTTGTGTAGTCTAAAAATGATAATAATTATTAATACCAATTTTTCGCTGATTTAGCGCATCCCCTATAGAAATACCAACAAATAAATTCCGAATACAACCGTAAAAAATAAACATGGAGTCAAAAAACATATTAATTTGGAACACCCGACAGTGATAAATTAATTCAAATTCCCCGCTCTTCCATTCGTCACGTTTAACATCGCATCGCGGGTACCCCGGGGTAAGATAACGATAAATAATTCGGAGAGAAATAAAAAGCACTTTCCAAATCTTAAAAATAAACAATGCCGATGTAAGGAGAGATTTGATAGTGGTAATACGTTACACTCACCGGCCATACCTTTCTTATTTTGTATTTGGATGACCCTCCGAGGTTAATAAAAAACGATGTAACAAGCATTGTGCGGGTATACACCTTTCTTGTATGCCTATATACACCTTCCTTGTATGCCTATATACAGTTTCCTTGTATGGCTACATACACGTGCCAAGTATGCCTTTTTACACCTGCCTTGTATGTATATATTGAAATCGAAAATAAAGGATAACTCTTTTATCTACCTGTTGCGGCAATCGTCGCATTGCGTTAATATCAGGAAAATATTGAGTGAAATTGATTTTCTTTCTTTTGAACAAGAAACAAGGAAGTGATTCATAAGAAAATTGTATAAGCTTTTATTATGATATACACATATAACAAGTAATGTCTGTCAATAAATAAATTGTCGATTGCGATGTGATTTTCAAACGTTGACAGAAATTTATTTTGTTTGTGCAGATCTTAAGGTATAATAAATATCCAAAGTTACAGTTCGAAATGGTTTAGCGGATTATAACCTAATAGAAATGTTATCATATATTCGAAACGTGTCATATTTTTTATAAACCGTCATCATTTATTATATATTTTTTTTTATTTCCTAAAAATACGTTTAATATTTTTTATAATGTAAAAAAAAATATGTAAAAATTGATGATGACTAATAGTCACAAAAGAAGTTAAGATTTTATATTGCGTGCACGTAGAATACATTTATGCTTTTCTTATCTTGGTTCATAACTTTACTTGATTTGATTCCGTCCTAAAAATACGATTATCTGAATGCCATTATTTCGGTATACCAAATAGTAATCTAATGTGAAAAACATTGTCTCACCCTGCACCACCCTAATTTAAATGGGTTAACCTGGATACCATAGCACGCAGCATTACCCAGAATGTGGTAAATAAAATATGAATAATACCCATATACCATAAACTCATATTTCTATTATTACAACTAAACAGCAATCGGTATATTTGCTCGTCGTAAAGTTGGGGAAAATTCGGTTTGAATTTCCCCCAACAGACGTGTTCGACTCGGAGAAAATTAATCAGGCTAACGATAGTTTATATGACATTTTAACGGCTGTAGAAACGGTAGTTTTCTTATAGTCTAAGAAACTGTGGTTTAGTAAATATTTGTAGTTAATATTTAATTTTAGCAGGTGATATATATAAACCGGTTCGGTAAACCCTGAGAAAGCTCTTAAAAATGTAACGTTTATTCAACGATACGACGTGTAACTGTAAAAACATACGAGTTTAATAATTATTAAATGTAATAATGTTAATTCGGCTAATTTTATGAGAATACAAGTTTTTCAATATTATTTCGAAATTTAGTTGTATATCAGAAGAAAGTACAAGCTAATAATGCTTGCGTTAAAACCTTCAAAAACATTTTTAAATCAAGAAAGTGCGATCTAGTCTAATCAGAACCCCTAATCGGATACCAATATATTATCTGAAGCATAGTGGTATTACCGTATTACCACAGACTTAGCAGTAATATGGATACTCAGGAAGAGTGATTACAAAAAGGGAAGTTTTTTGAACAGAAAATTAAATGGTGAAGGTGATTCAGAGAGTAGTGATAAGTGGTTAAATTATGATATGTATCTTTTCTCTGCATACACGCTTGTGAAAATTGATAGATAACGATGGTATTTACATAATTTAAAATTAATGCATTATTCACAATTAAGTGAAACTACATGATGTAGTATTATTTCTACTTTATTTAAGTTTCGTTGTATTACATCATCAGGTGGGCAATTAGCAAAGATTGTTGGAATGCAACGAAACCTGGGTAAAGAACTTAAAGAAAGTAGAAATAATACTACATCACGTAATTTCATTTAATTGTGTATAATGAATTTCTACAAAATTAACGCCAAATATATTCAACATTAATTCATTAATTTCATATAAAAATAAAACTACTTAGTGAACTAAGATGGCGGATTTATTAGTTGCCAATCCAGTAAGATAACAACGATTGTTTTTTTATGTAATAATAATGAAATTTTGTAAAGACACCTATTTGAAATGGAAATTTAAACTGTAAATATCTATTACAACCATAACTACGTATTAGCTGTAAAGAGCGTCGAAATTATATTTCAATCTATCAGTCGTAGTCCATCTTCAATTTTGGTTAATTTATCGTTTTATTCCCACTAAAAAATATAATCAAGTTACCCTCCAATTATATATAATCAAATTCCTAGTTCCATAAAATTAATTTTTAAAATATTCTTTCACAACAAAGGTACAGCAATCTGTGATCTCTAAATCATTTACCATATTATAAACACGAAACGTAATTATGTTACAAAATTCTAACAACTTGAAATAATGTAGAATACTGTAGTATTGATATAAAATATTGTTGAATACTGTAGTATTAAAGGATAAATAAAAGTATCTCAAAAAGGGTTCATTGATCCCGATAAGTGTCAGACGTAGCAGGACATTCACGCGAGCAGAGGCACGAGCGAAAGCCGATAATAAATATCACCTGCTGTTACGTCCTGCAGGATGGCACCAAATTAATAAAAAAGCAAATAAATAATGACGACGCTAACGGATTTATGTAACGTTTAAAATTAAAAAACTTCTGGAGAGTTCGTGTACCTTTACATAGTGTTTTAAGAATACGAGTTTGGGTATAGTTGCTTACGAAAAATGTATAGTCTTTGGAATGTTTTTGAAGTTATATTTATAGTTATCTCACATTTCTGTAGAAATATGGTTTACCATGTCATGGTTATAAAGTATGACATGGTAAACCATATTTCACACATCAATGAATTTCGATAAAGATGGGAGCGATTTGTAAAAGAACCATAATTGATAGAAAATTCTAAAATTAACAATAACATTTTGAAAGTGAAACATAGACAAGATGTATTAAATAACATATGGAAGGATGGGAGTGGAAGAGTGTATAATATAAGAATAAAGATTAAGCATATAAAAAAGAAACACCGGTCGAGAAATTGCAAGGATAATTAGAAGCATCTTAGATTAGATCGAGCAGAACAAGTCGACTGTGAGGAATTCGATTTTTCAGTTAATTCAGTAGTGTCACTTTGGGGAATTAGTGAATGACATGTGAAATAAATATGAATGATGAGAGCGATTTGTAAAACAAGCATAATTGATAGGAAATTCTACTCTCTAATAAACAATAACATTTTGAAAGTGGAATAGACAAGATGTGTTAAATAATATATGGAAGGATGGGACTGGAAGATTGTATAATATAAAAATAAAAATTAAGTTTATAAAAAAGAAACACCGGTCAAGAAATTACAAGGATATTAGAAGCATCATAGATTAAGGTCGAACAAAAAAAGTCAACTGTGAGAAGTTCGGTTTTTCAGTTAATTCAGTAGTGTCACTTTACTGAATTAATCAATGACATGTGAAATAAATATGAATGATGAGAGCGATTTGTAAAACAAGAAATTCTAATATTAACAATAACATTTTGAAAGTGAAATATGGACAAGATGCATTAAATAATCGACGGAAGAATGAGAGTGGAAGAGTGAATAATATAAGACTAAAGATTAAGTAAATAAGAAAGAAAGAAGTTAGTCGTAAAAGCATCTTAGTTAGTAGTAATGAATTCGATATTTCAATTAATTCAGTAGTATCGCTTTAGGGAATCACCCATTACAATGTGAAGTAAATATGAATACGGCAACTAAATACGTTCGCAGCAAAGATATGCAGATTCAGCTGTCCATACTTTTTTGGTAGCGTGCAAGTAAGTTTTGCATTGCGTTTTATTGAAAATACTAACCTCAATTACAATCATACTATAGCTGTAACATCGAAACTGCGATTCCGATTATAGAAATTATTTAATTACTCTACTATATAATCATAAACTATACAATCATATGAAGTTATACGGCATTTTTATATCTGGATGTTATAAAATATGTGAAACATAATCGATAAATATGAATTTTGCTCTACACACTCTCTCAAATATTATTAAAACTTTAGTCTGTTTAAATGTGGATATAAATGTAGTTAAATAATACTTTTGCCTATAGAACCGCAGAAACAACCGTGAAATAGTATCTTAACCATAATACAGGAAAACACACGAAAAACAAAATATACTGAAAATCGAAGGATTTACAAATTATGCGCGAACTTAACACTGTAGGAATCAATGAATAATATCTTATTTATCTGCACTTTAAAGTAACATTCTAATTATTACCAATTTTTGGGGCTAGCAAAAGTCATTCATCCGAAGTTTTACCAAATTTTAAAAGGCAAAATCGTAGTACAAAGGTCCTACAAAATCATAATAAGAATTTTACATTGTTAAATTTTCGGCAATAGGTCTAAAGGCTTTTCCAATCTCATGATATAATTTTTGTCTCTTAAGGTACAATACTATAAAAACCCTTTAATGTAAAGATATGTGGAGATAGTTTATATCCCTTGCACCATTATCGGCACTAATGTGGGACCGGAACATAGGATTACAGCTGATTGTGAGTAAGAAATAGGTACAAAAACGTGAGTGTCGGACATATAACAGAATGAAGAATCTAAACGGGATTGAATAAGCGACCGTTAATGAAGAAGAGTTATATATTCATATGTATATAGTTGAAATACGTCGAGCTAAACATGTGTAACAACTGATACTAACTAGTGAGTAAGGCAAGGGAAAAACCATGAATAAGACCTGCGTAATGGCCGGTGAAATATTTAAAAAAATGGCTCAAAATAAGTATGAAATATCTACTATTAACCACAGTCTCTATCTACAGGAGAGAAATTATTGCATGCTAACTTTGGATGAAACAAATAATGCGAAAAATGTAAATATATAGTAGTTTATATGATAAATCGACAATATACAAAAATTTTTATCATATCAGTTAACACTTTAGAGCAGAGGTGGAAAACACTAGCCTTCCGCATTTTAGGTGTCTCTTACCCAACTAGATACTCCGTTTACCTTCATGTGCACAGCCTAAATAATATTTATAATAAAATTCAATAAGTTATCTTAGTTAATATATTGATCATAAATAATTAATTTGTCATCTAACTCGCTAGTATGACCGCCAAAATGTCTCCTATCATTTTGTACTTTAAATGATAGATAAAGAGCTAAGACACCGAAGCTTATAAATATATTCGTCCCGTAAAGAGATCGATCATAACGCACATACATATGGACGCAAGTACTTTTTGTCTAGTCGGAAATCCTCAAAATATTAATTAATTTTTCACCAATATTATAAATCTTCATGTAAAAGAATTTAACATCATTTTTTTTAACAATGTGAAATAAATATATAAAAAAGGTTCCAATCAAAACATAGTAATTTATTCGCCGTTTCACCTTATGAACTGCTTAACTGTGTATTAGATTGATAATTTGAATTCAAATATCGTCTGGAAACAATACATTTTGTTTTTAAAGTTTAATATTCTATTCCATTAATCTCATATAATAATTATATAATATATTGGTATCTCTATCATGCACAAGTGTGTACATCGTTTGACAAGAAAATTAAAATTTAGAATTGCTATATAAGTTATTTTTATCAACTTTGAATAGAATTTATTAACTCTCATATTTCCAATAATCAAAAATAAAACCTAAAAATAATATTTTTCTAAGACTTTTGGAGATGAAATTTTTGATATAAAATAATTTTCTATAGATCGTTTAAAATTGAAAGGTTGGTTCGAAGTCATAAACAACCTAAATAGTTTTTTTAAATTTATGTAAAATAATTCTGAAGATATTGTCCATAAAAATCATACCATCCCGCACATCACTCCCAGTCTCCGAACCTGCTAAAATTGAAGTAATGGAAAAGCAGTACTATTAGAAGTATACTAAAGTTTACCAGACAAACATTGTTATGTTTCTAGATCTATTAATTTTTGACCTGAGGATAAACAATAATGAATATTTGTAAATAGTTTAAGTATTGCACTCCTAATTATTTTCGGGTCATATACCTACGGCACGTTCGTAACGCGAATTCTACTTGCATTTAACAGTTTTTTATGTACGCGCGTTGCGTAATAAAATTAAAAAATAAAATATTAAACCATTTTGAACTCAACCCGTCGTCTGTCCCCGCGTCTCTATGAACATCATTATTTTTGAAAATTTTAATTTGCTTTTCGTCTTGTGACACTTGTTGAATTTAGTGCTACATTGTTAAACAAAATTCGTAATATATATTCAAAATTCTTAATCAAAAATGAACTTCCGAACTAATATTTGAAAATAATATTAATTTGAAAATACTTATTAAATATTTAGGTTACATGTACAATAATTATCTTGGCTATTATACTAACGTAAAAATAGTCACAAACCACTTCCAAAGACAATAGAGGCCTTGCATGTTTTCCTATACAGATTTTGAGGAAAACCATGTTTTCACTTTTTTATATTTTCGAAGCCATTTATGTCCAGAAAGTCTAAAAACTTCTCATCATAGAAACCTATATACGGCTAAGAAGAAAATTACATGTTTTTCTTTACAGTTTTAAATTCTATATGTTTGGTATTCTAAAATTCACAATGTCAATTCAGTAGTAGATTTTTATTTCACAGAAATTATATAAGTTACTGGACACGCTATTCCTATTCCTGCCTCTTTACTTTCGTCACACGTTTTCTTGACACTTCCCGATCCAATGTATATGTTGCATGAAGAGTTTCCGGTTCTAAAATTACCTAAAAAAATAATTGAACAAATATGTATTAAAGCATAAAGGACCCATATTGCTTTAATACATATTTTAGCAAAATTATAAAAAAAAATTTGACTCGTTTTCTTTTTCCTGAAAACCAAGCCAATTCTATTACAGTTACTGTGAAAATAAGAAACCGCGCGATTTCAGCTGATCTTAAAAGTCCTTAGATTATTGATACCAACATAATAAAATCATAACCCAAATGCAAAGACGTTTAACTGTTTATTTTTCTGTTATCGTATCTTCTAACAGGAAAATGAGACAATTTTCATATTAAAAGAACGAAAATTTGTGGTAGAAAACCGCTCATTTCAAGTGGAAATAATTGATTGTAAATGTTAAATAATCTAACAAAATTAGATCGAATTTAAGTTTCCAATTTTTAAACGCATATAACGGGACTAATTTTTTGCTAGTTTAATACCTTTGTCGTGCCCTTAATTTTGACCTATTTGCCCCTTTCATAAACAACTACCAATTAAACACACTATGAAATTAATATGGCACTGGGTGAATTAGATTTAAATTACGCACATTGTATCCTTTATACAGCACTAGATATATCATACAGATAAGTTAAGCACTAAAGTAGCGTAGCTCGCTATCCCTACCACTATTGCCTTAGTTTTGTCCCAAATTTTCTTGACGCAGTCCGAATTATTTTAATCGCCACACTATCAGAAATTTCTCTCTAACAGAAAATAAAAAGTTGCGTTTCCGCAACACAAGCATTTATGTTGCGAAAACGTAATTTTTTTAAAAATATCTTGAAATCTTTGAAAAAAAATGTATCGAAATCAGTGCAGAAGCTATAACAAAATCTAGAAATATAACTGTGATATTTTTTTACAACAATTATGAATATTAAAATGGCTCAGCGTGTAAAAATGTCAGAATTTTTTTTCGGGATCGGAAACAATTTTGTAAACTAGGGACGATTACATATTCAGATGGTTACATATTCACTATTATGGTTAAACATTCATTATTTTAATAGGAAATGTGTAACCATGATAGGGAAAATTTTGTAAAATTTTCAAATCCCTCTTTTCTGATTTTAAAAGATACACTCTGGATATACAATGTCTGAAATTTTTTGTATACCTATGCCTATGCAGCATAGACATTTTGAAAAAAGCACAAGTGCATTTTTGTAAACGAAATTTGTTTTTCATTAAATGATAACGTTAGGAAAGAAAGCGCCGTTAAAAGCGCCATATACAAATCAATTGTATCACCAGGTCTATCAGATTACTATTATCGTTAAACATTCATTATTTTAATATGAAATGTGTAACCATGATGGGGAAAATTTCCAAAATTTTACATCTATCTACACTCTAGACTTTCAAAGTCTGCAATTTTTTTGTATTCCTATGCATATGGAGTCCTGGTAAAGAACTTTTGAACAAAGTTCAAATGCCTTTTCAAAAACGTTTTTCGTTGAGTGATTATGGTTTGAGAGCACCGAAATTGCAATGTACAGTTCAATTATGTTACCAGATCTATCAGTTGGTTACATTTTTATAATTATGTTTAAAAATTCGTTATTTTAATGCGAAATGTGTAATATGATAGGGAAAATATTTACAAAATTTTATTTCAAATCCCTATTTCTATTTTCAAAAGATACACTTTGAACCTTCAATGTCTACATTTTTTTTGTGAAGCGTATGAAGTTCTTGTAAAGAACTTTTGAATAAAGCACAAATGCCGTTTCGAAAACGTTTTTCGTTGAATTGTTACGTTTTGAGAGCATCGAAATTACAATGTACAGATCAATTGTGTTACCAGGTCTATCAGATGGTTACACATTTACTATTATGTTTAAGCATTCGTTATTTTAATACGAAAATAATTGGGAAAACGTTCACGAAATTTTATTTCAAATCCCTCTTTCTATTTTCAAAAGAAACACTTTGAACCTTCAATGTCTACATTTTTTGTGAAGCGTATGAAGTCCTTGTAAAGACCGTTTGAATAGAGCACAAATGCCTTTTCAAAAATGTTCTTCATTGAACGGTAAGGGCGTGACCGAGACCGAACCGAGACCGTTGGAGTTGCCATGTCATCAGTTGCCATCAATTGTGTAACCTAACAATTTAAAATTCTTGATTTATTTTGCAATTATTCTTTGTACAATATAAACAACAAAGCAGAACTATGGAATTTGTCGGACGAAACCTTGCTTTATGCATGTTTCATCACGTAATTAGTCTGTTTTTCTTTACAGCGGTTATCAGAAAGCTAAAAACCGTTTAAGAAAATTTGGGAAAGAACCCAAAAATTACCTCTTTTGTTCTTTTTCTTTCATATTTTTTAAACCTATGTACTTTCTGATCTCGGCAACAAACGGAGGCAAATTAATAAAGGGCTAACGACCGACGAGACACAGCATCGCTTTACAACCTCAGATTTGAATGTGGAATTTCACATCATCAAAGGTTGGCGAAATAAACACGGAAAGGTACATTTTGAAGTATACGAGATTTAATAATGGCGGTATGCATCAAAAAAGTTTTCTTAACATTGATTCTAAAAATAATTCATAGGTAGTTAATTCACATTAAAATTGGTTCTAAAAATAATTCATAGGTAGTTAATTCACATTAAAATTGGTTCTAAAAATAATTCATAGGTAGTTAATTCACATTAAAATTGGTTCTAAAAATAATTCATAGGTAGTTAATTCACATTAAAATTGGTTCCAAAAATAATTCATAGGTAGTTAATTCACATTGAAATTGGTTCTAAAAATAATTCATAGGTAGTTAATTCACATTAAAATTGGTTCTAAAAATAATTCATAGGTAGTTAATTCACATTAAAATTGGTTCTAAAAATAATTCATAGGTAGTTAATTCACATTAAAATTGGTTCTAAAAATAATCCATAGTTAATTCACATTAAAATTGGTTCTAAAAATAATTCATAGGTAGTTAATTCACATTAAAATTGGTTCTAAAAATAATTCATAGGTAGTTAATTCACATTCACACCATGTTACATATTATTAATTTAAAATATAATTAGATCCTCTATAAAAGCGTGACATAAAAAAACGTTGCGAAACAAAAAATGTTATGAATTGGTCTACTTAAATAAAATAATATCAGCCTTTTTTTGTAATATTTTTAAAAAGAATATAACTCAATTTTATTAATGCGAACAAAACTGAATATTTTTATAAGTATTTTTTTTTAATTATAATAAGACTGTGATAAATAATAAATTCAAAAATGCTCTTAACATTTCTTTGTACTTCTCTAGACAAAATTCAAATATAATCCTTGATAACTCTGTCTGTCTATTTATACCAGCTCATAATATACTTAAATTTTGCAAATGTTATAAATAGTTTTAACCCAAAATTTAAAATCGTGTTTAAACCTCAAATACTGATATTACGTACAATTATAAATATTTTTATATTATGAGTAATATTAATAAAAAATAAACTGTGGCACAATTTTAATATATAGTGTAAATAAGTAAAGGTTTTTAATATCACACTTTTTAAATTATGATATATACAACTATTTCCACAGTATACCTAAATATAACTAATAATAACTTGGTTACGGAAAAGTTGTATTGTGAACTCGAATCACATTTGACCTCATTTGTTGTTATTGACAATATTTTGTTGTTATTGACAATTGTTTATTGAAAATGAAAATTTCAATAAACATTTTTAAAAAATCACATACATTTTCATGATCTTAATTTTAGCCAAACAAATAAATGAAAAAACGTAAGTAAGGGTGGAACTCGCACTATAAGGGTTCTTTATACAAATAAAAGTTTAAACACTAAAAGTTATTATCACGACTTTTCCAATTTCTCTGTACTTTTTATTGCCCCCTTTACCATCTATATGTAGTGATTTAAAAATTATAGTGTCGTAAGGTTGAACAAAAAATTAAACTCGCCTTTATGGCGGAGACGTAAAAAAAACACTATTTTTCCTTTATGAATACCGATTTTTTTACATTTAACTAATTTTTTTTATCGATGAGATTAGGTATTAAGAGGACCATTTTATAATAAAATATCGTAAAATGAAATAAGGTGACAAGGCTCTAACAGACAAATACATAATACGACGGGCAGTTTATCATAAAATTGTATGAATTTTTGTTACTGTAAGACAACCGTTTATAAAGCAAAAGGAATATATTTACCGCCGTCTTGAGTATTCTAGATAAACTAAGTTATGTTCTATATGTTTTTTTTATATCCTGGCAACTTTAACAGATATTTGTCATTGTTTTGACGTATATAAGTTTTGAACTGTCAATTGATTTTTTTCATAGCGTAGGTTGAATAGTGAAAAGCGATATTTTTTCATAGTGTGATATAAATCTTTTTAAGGTCTAAATCATTTTAAGGCTATATAATTATTAAAAGTAAACTTCTGGGTGCAACAGTTTTAACATATTCACTGCGACTCGTATAATAAGTCTGTGACGTTACATGTACACCAAAAATGTCATAGAATTTATACGACGGTTTGTTCACATCTATGGTAAAATAATTATTGGAAATTATTACAAATCTTCTTAGTACAGAATTATAACAAATTATTAAAAGTAAGTTAGTAACTTCTGGGTGCAACAGTTTTAACATATTCACCGCGACTCATATAATAAGTCTGTGACGTTACATGTACGCCAAAAGTATCATAGACTGTTATACGAAGGTTTATTCATATCTAAAGTAAAATAATTATTAGAAATAGTTACAAATCCTCTTAGTACAGAATTACAACAAATGATTAAAAATACGTTAATCACTTCTGGGTGATTAACGTATTTTTAATAATTACGTTAATCACCCAACAGTTTTAATATATTCAGCGCGACTCGTATTATAAATCTGTGATGTTACATCTACGCCAAAAGTGTCATGGACTTTTATACGAAGGTTTGTTGATATCTAAAGTAAAATAAGTATTGGAAATCTTTATAAATCTACTTAGTACAGAATTATAAAAAATTATTAAAAGTACGTTAGTAACTTGTGGGTGCAAACAGCAAAAATATTTCATTACAAAATGAACATCCAAGAATAGCTAGTCTCTCATATTCTTACTTTCCACTAAGTACAACTTAATGAAATTCTGTTTGGACACTCATTTTCAGTCATAAATGCAATACCTTCCTTTAATAAAATTTTAATATCAGCCTTCCACTTCATAGATTAAAATTAGAATTAATTGAAGGTCCTGCTGTAACGAAGGGATAGGTGGAAGTGTCGTCATTTACGCTCTATCGTTGATCACCGAAGCTAAGAACTATTTATATAAAGAAATAAGAATATACGGCGGCATTTCGTGTACACTTTATTTTAATCGTTTTTATTATTTCAGAGAAAATACATAAAATTTCTGAACTAACATGGAAAAAACGTTCTCATCTGAAAAAAAATCTATCGCTCTTTTATAATTTTCTATATAGTGACATTAGTTTTCATTTTTCTTCCTACTTTGAATCAGTCTCTTAAAAGGTTATATGCTTCAATCTGTCCCCTTACGAATAATTACGAAACGCGAATTTCACTTTTTGCCACTGAATTTTGTTTACTAATTGTGAATATTCATTAAAGATATTTTTTTTTGTTTTATTAAACAGGTTTTGGTATATTCAGAAAATACTCGATTTTAAAGTATTCGATTTGGTTAATCTGTAATATTTTTAGGAATTTGTAAATGGAAAGAAAAAATGAAACCCTTATAAGTTCACTCGTGTGCTTGTCGGTCTGTCTGACACAGACAAATTAAGTACTCGAAAAAAATTAATTTTATTTCCGTATTCATTGTGAGATATCGTTTCAAAACAGCTACTTCTAAGACGCAAAAAGTGCACTAAAATAAACATAACATTTTTTTCACAATTTATGACTTCAGAGATATACTGAAAAATATAATAAATTATAACTTCAGAGATATACTGAAAAATATAATAAATTATAACTTCAGAGATATACTGAAAAATATAATAAATTATAACTTCAGAGATATACTGAAAAATATAATAAATTATAACTTCAGAGATATACTAAAAAATATGCAAAACAATTTTATTATAATATAATTTATAATAATCTCCCTTTTATTTTCGAAAATATTCAACTTAAAATTATAGAAAATGTCAGGTTTTAAAAGCCTATGCATAGGTTTTGGATACATCGGTGATTGAAGATGTCACAATTTTTCTATTCACCATGTTTTTACGCCTGTGAAAAATACAGTAAGCAACACATTTTCGTCATAAAAAATAATGGTTGTAAATAGTTTAAAAGAAATACTTTGTATCGTCAAATGTTTATAAATACCTAAATATGTACGGAAAACTGAAGATTATTCTTAATTCTACCATATTTTTTTATAAAATAATATTTAGAAACATACAGAAAGAGAAATTCTCAGCAAAGCTTAATATTTGATGTTGATGTAGAAACAAATAGGTACGAATATATGCGCCCACTATACAAACGCAATCGTGGAGATAAAATGTAATCGTGAAGTATAATAATTACAAAACAAAATATTTAAACTGGCCGCTCTGCACTCCTCGCGGTGCATCTCGTGAATGTTTAAAAAGAATAACAGATTGAAATGTTAGTGACGATTTATTTAAACTCCAAGGGAAAAACTGGTTTAAGTGGTTAAATTATGGAGACTGCCTTCGTACTGGCGCCACAATCGGCCATAAGGTAGTGATTACGAACGCCATTACCTTTTCAAAACAAACAAAAGAAAAATAAAGAAACAACTTATTCGCAGTGTATTTAAGACGATACAAGCGACAGCGGTTCGAGTTGTAAGTCTGCTCAACTACAAGGAGATAAAGACATCAGTAATATATTTGGACGTCCATCGATTATTAAATTAACTGACTGTCTGTCTTAGTAGATGGCAGATATTAATTTTTAATTGATTTCTTTTTCCAATATTATTGGAGTTTACACCTTAAGAATCGATTTTCATATATAGCACCCGGTATGAACGAGTAAAATCAGAAGTTCAGAGCGTTAAAAAAAGTGTAACAGTTTATAAGTTTGGATGCAGAAGGTAATCTCCGAAACTGCTCATCCGATTTCAAAACTCTTTCGCCGATATTTAGAAAGGACCTTCGGAATGGGCATAGGTTGTATATTATCCTGTTAAAAACATTTTCATATATTATAAAAAGTTAAATTTTGTAAGTTGGGATGTAGGAGGTAATCCCCGAAACTACTCATCCGATGTCAAAAATTCTTTCACCAATGTTTAGAACGGACCTTCAAGATGAACATAGGTTGTGTATTATCTCGTTAAAAAAAATTTCGTGGGGACCAGTTTCGCAACGTCAGTCAATGAAAAAATAGTCGAGCGAATACGTTTCTTATGAACGTTGCCTTAAAGGTAAGAGATATATTGATAGATGATATTGATATTTATATTTATATACAGTGTTACCTATTTTATACATTTCAAGACAATCGTAATTAAGGAATAAATTCCAGTGGCGCGTCGGAGCTAACAAGCACGATGTTTGTTTTACCTGTGTAGTAATAAGTTCATATGAAAATTAATGAAAGAAATGAAAGATTCTTTTAGTATGACTTTTGTTATCCGCCTAAAATTTATCTTAGTTTCATTTAGCGTTTTAATATAAAATCGTAACAAAACAGGGCAGGTTATATTTGTAAGAAACTATTCGAAAATCTACTGTTATTGAGAATAAGATAGAATTCTTCTAAAAATACTATTATGCCTTCTGTAACAATTAATTAACTTATAAAATCTAAATATTCGTTTGAATTTTAAAATAAAAGTTAATACTATAATTAAGTAAAATATTTTATTAAAATTCGATACTAAGAAAAATTATAATAAATCAGTAATTAATTATTTACCGTATATAAAGGTTTATTCCCATCTATTACCTATAGATAGGAATTAGCCCTGGTATCTTAGGGTAAGCAATGATATCCAAAAAATTCTTGTTCGTTCTGTGAAAATATATAAGAGCTCGTAAACACAGAGTGACTGCAACAAATATTTTAGTGTCTCAGTATTTCATTTTAGTGTCTCACTATTGACATTTTAACTTTCAGAATAGGGTAATACATTCCAATATGAACCAGGCTTCTTCTTCTATGTCAGCATTACAGCCAAGGCTTTCCCAATCTGCTCCCTCCATACAGTACGACTTGATGCAAGGTTTCTTTCCCTGTTGACTTCCAAAATTTTTAAGTCTTTCTCTACACTGTCCAACCACCTTGTAGGTGACCTTCCTCTTCTCATTGTACCTTCAACTTCGCAAAAGTCAGTTTTTTAACTGGGTCCAGATCTTCCCGTCCAAAAACTTGTCCCAATCATCTGATTCTGATTGCCCATATTTAGTATAAATTTCATTGTTATATAAGCTTCTCCAGATATTTTTTTCTTTGACCGCCCCAAATATTGATCGAAGGATCTTTCTTGCAAACATGTATAGCCTATTCTCTTCTGCTTTTTGATTGCCCAGGTTTCGCTACCATACAAAATTATAGGTCTGATGAGAGTTTTAAATAGATTTATTTTTGTATTAACGGAGATGAGTTTTGATTTGAGTTATCTTTTTAGACCATAGTGGCCATCAAAAGTCGGTTCCTAATCAAGTGGGTGATTAGCAAAAATCTTTGCCAATATCCCACCTGAAGATGTTGTAATACAACTAAACCTAGGCCGTGGTAAAAAACTTAAAGAAAGTAGAAATAATACTACATCACGTAGTTTCGTTTAACTGTGAATAACGTATTTCTGCAAACTTAACGCCAAGTATATTCAATAAAAGTAGAAATAATACTACATCACGTAGTTTCATTTAATTATGAATACAGTAGATAGTGATGACACTTTTTTCCAGAAATTCATTTTCGCTCATCATAAACGAATCAAACTCGGATACCATCACAATCCGGTGATTGACTATTTAAACTCACTGAGAAAATAGAGAATTTTGATATAATTAGTTACTAGATATAGCTATTGTAAAAAAATGATACCCCGAGCATAAGACTTTATAGGGTACAAAAATGGGTACAACAACAATATTCTCAACAACACAAGATACAGAATCGTTCCATTGAATAATAGGAAAATAAATTTCACAAGATAAACTTATTTTCCTAGTTATAAATAATGAAAACCTGACTTGCTCAGAACAAAACGGTAGAAAAAAGAGATGAGAAGTAACCATTACAACTCATGTATAAATACCAGAAGAATGAGTTTCGAATACGTTGAACCATTTATAATTTATTTCGCGTGGGCTCCAAATAATTAAGTCAGCCTCTAACTTGTTTCGCACAAAAAGTGAACTGATGACAAATAGTTTTAATTAAATTATTATTTAAATACTCCCACCAGTTTATGTAAAACAAGTGATCAAAAATTTATTATAATTTAAATTTAATAATTTAAATATTTCATTGAATAGAATAAGATTGTGTGTGTTTTTTTATCTATTTCTGAAACATTTATATGAACAGCAAGTAGGAACTCTTTTAATATTCTTGATGTTAAGGTTTCTTGTTTAAGGAAGTATGATTGTAGAAATTTGCTGTAAAATACTGTACGTTACTACTCATAGTTTACGATGTTTTGTTCATTTTTGTAGTCTGATTTCTTAAGAACAAAATTACTCTCAAAAACGAAGTATGGTGTCAAGACGACAGTGCGATATTATGATGACAAAATGAAATTATTTTGCGTTCCGAATTTAATATTGTCGTTATTACATCGTGGTTACACATGAAACATATGAGATCTAAAAAAAATTTTGGAGCAAGTTCGTTACCACAAAAATAATTTTAATTTTTTGCTGTAGATCGTATGGGAGTGTACATTAAATGGGTGAGTTGTAAGGATTCCAGAAACACTTTTTCAAGAATTGTATTAAATATAGTTTTGGAGATATTTTCGAAATTTTTCACAAAGACTTTCTAAAGTTTGCTAAACGTAAAGTTTGCAGGAAATTTTAAAAAAATCGCGATAATTTTACGCCTACGAATTATGTATTAGGCAATACTTTGCATGTTAACAATAATATTAACGTGTTACTTAAAAAGTTTTTAATAGAAATACCATATATCCTCAAATGTTCAAACTTTCGTAAGCACTTAAGTATGTAGGTAAGCTTGTAATTCACTTTCTACTAGTACTTAACTGGTTTATTTTGGAGCTTTAGTGGTATATACTGGAGCTTTAGAGGACTTAATGGTGGACGGAAAACGTATCGTATGCAAAACTACATTAACGAGATATAAACTAAACTTTTTTGCTAACGAATCCGTTTAGAACAAAAATTTAAATGAAATAAGAATATATCGGATGATAAAGAAAATAATTCGTTGATTGATATTTTAATGCAAAAAATGATTTGAGTTTAGTAAAGTTACTGTTAAATTGAACAATCTTTTTGTTTAATACAATCTTTTTTACATAATAATGTTTCATAAAAATTGTTATTACCAGCTCAGGCTGCTATCAAAGCAAAAATCGTAAGCATATAAAGGTTTAGCTGCTATCTTCAAAAACAAGCAATTGTTTTTTTTATTATGACAAGGTATAAATAAAATTTGCTGTAAAAGTTAATTTTGTATAAAAATAAAGGATTGAAAATCAAAAACCCAGCGATGCGAACATAATCGAACGACATCTTGTTCTTGTTTAAATAAACCAGCGACATTTTCGAAAGAAAATCTTTTAAAAATATTACATCATTCATTTAAAAAGAAAAGAATTTTGGTAGAAGAATCCTAAAGGTAATGTTAAAATCATACGTCCATGCCGCATTGTTATAGTTTTACAGAACTTATTTTTTATTGTTTTATGTCATATCTTATTATGTGACCTATCGTCCTATGCTAGATGCGTAGGACGATAAGTCTAAAAATTTGTACTGACACACATATTATAAAATCAATTAAAATTTTTTTAATCCCTAACGATTCTAACATATTTATTTTCATTTTGATTAGATATTCGTCTAATAAATGAGTTGCAGTGTACCTGAAGTGTCTCGTTAATTGGATATTTAATCAATACTGCATAAAGCAATTTGGAACTTTAATGTTATAGTTCTCTTAAAACAACGTCTTACGTCCTACGTTTATTAAATTAACGACTTGCATGACTGTGGTACTCGACCTGAGATTAAAAGAATAATGACGCGGCGCGCGCGGAATCCATTACGACTTGAAGTTTTTTAATGTTTGATTAAATTAATGACCGTATACGTTTATATATGTATTACGAATTTCAAAGACCCGGTTTTTCCCGGGACTGCTGTAAGAATTGCATACGTTTTATATTACTGGTGATAATATATATATTATACGTCAAATTATAACAGACTTGTGAAGTTTTCATAAGATCCCACTTGGGACCGTAAGATTCACTTGGGACCGTAAGTATTAGATTCATTTGGGACCGTATTTTGTTAATCAATTGATTAACCCCATTTGAACATGGACCCCAATTGAGTTTTATTAAGGCTTAACATTTTCGGATGTTTATCAAAATTATATTTTTAATCAAATATGTGCAATATTTGTCTAAAACATTTTATCTAAACCACTTTAAAAAAGAATGACTGACAAGAAAATTCTTTTATATATATATATATATATATATATGTATATATATATATATTTATATATATATATATATATATATATATATATATATATATATATATATATATATATATATAGTTACTATTAAATTTCACATACACAAGATGGATAAAACAAATTTTGGACCATCTTGTAAGTACATATAATTTTTTTGGGTGTTTTAAAAAAATCATTAGTTCCGCGAAAATCGATAGATTAGAAGTTATGATTTTTTTTGCATTTGTTTGAAAAATATTTACTACAATCACATAAATCACTTTAGTTCGACAACTATTCCACTAAATCAGATAAAATTTCGTATAAAATTGGAGTAATTATGTAGACAGAATGCAATGAGCTATTTTTTTGTTTCTTCTTAGCTTTTGGTATTGTTTGAAACTTTACATTGATTTTCTTTTTGTATTCGAAAAAAATCGTACATTTAAAAAAAATCACTAGTAAAATCTACGCCTACAACTAGAGATTTGCTAATAATCTTAAAAACTACCTTAGGATATTTTGATAGGCTAGACAAAAAATTGTAGTGATGTAACTATTTCAACATTTTCAGTAATTAACATCATATCACTAAGTCACAAAATATGAAATTGATGCCATAATCGCAATTTTAGCAAAACTGAGTGTTTCCTTCAGAAGCATTAATTCAACTCATATTTGCCTAAATTATTCGCAAATCGAACAAAATGTTTATTAGCCTTAACATACACAAAATGTGTTCAGGTAAAATTAATCTATTAGATAGAGCGTCACACCAGAGCGACACACCACAGCGCCACCTATCGGATCCGGATTTTGTGATATTCTTTTTATATATTGTGGATTTCAGTAATTTTGCTCCATAAATAAAAATTTGTTAATAACTTGACTATAGCGCCCCTATCAAATTCTATTCTAGTTATGGATCATCGTCTTGACAAAATATAAATATTATGTGAATATGACCTCAATCAGTTAATAAGTCAAGTCGTTCAGAAGTGAACGATTATATATAATAAGATAAATATATGAGTAAATATAAATTTATATATATATATATATATATATATATATATATATATATATATATGTATATATATATATATATATATATATATATGTATATATATATATATATAATATTCCCTAAAACGTTATTACGAAATGTGTAAAGCAGTGATTCCCAACCATTTTTTTTCGTTATGCCTCCCCGCATTATAAAATATATTTATGACCACTTCTAATTATATAATTGTTACAATAAAAAAGTTCATTTTCAGGACATATATTTATTAATTAGAAGCATAATAAAAGAACTTAAAACTTTGTTGTTTGTTCCTAAAAATAATTAAGTATAATTAAATAATAAAATTGTATTAATGCGTTGTTTGTGCCTGCATGCGATCGAATGAATTATTGAGTGGATTTAAGACTACAAATTATTTTTTTTCTTTAGAATGTCCGAACACACTAGGCCCCCCTAATGGTCTCTTTACGTCTCCCTGGAGAGACGCGCCCCACTGGTTGTCCATATGGAAAGCAAGGTTATATATCTACGGAGGGGCGCGTCCCACTAGTTGGAAAGTCGTGATATAAAACAAGGATATATCTACGAGTAAGTCGCTTTGAAACCATGTGGTTCTAATGGGTTGTTGGTTGTAACATAAGATTACTCTGCACTCTTAATTCGACTGTTACTATTGACTTTGCTTAACAGATTTTTCATTTCCCTCTTGGGATTTATGTGTTACTGAAAGAAAAATCGCTATATTATTTTTCATTAAAAAACAATGTGAAAAACTTTACAAAATCAATGTGAAGACTTTACTGTAACGTTCTTGGTGAACGTTACAGTAAAGAAAGGGAAGTGATGTAATACATTATGATATTATTATGATATATTATAGTTTTATGAATATGGTCATATGTTTGTAGATAATAAATACCCTAGCACGACAGCGCCCTTTTTTATTGGATATCTTTGAGATAAATATTCAGTTATTTCTTTTATATAAGTGCATTCTTTGAGTCGCAATTTCTTTGATCGCGTGTAGCCACTTGTATTTATTTCCATTTAGACGTCTTTTTTGACATTTAATCACATTTATATGTATAAATGTGATTAACTGTTGAAAAAGGCGTTTAAAAACCTAGTGCTTCATATGTATACCGTATATAACCGTACAGAACTTAGAAATATATCGGTATTTTACAAATATAAGAAAAATAACCAAAAATATTACTTTTCCAGGTAACAATTTCATTGGATATTCATTTCAACTTTATACCTCTGGTCGTTCACGAGAAAAAAGTCCTAACACACTAACATATAGATGGCAAAACATGTAAGATTTATCTTTATTTCATTCTGCAGTGTGGAACCCTAAAAATGAGTTAAAGACGTATCGGAAAATAATGGCGTAAAAAAGCGAGCAGTTCAAACGACAATTGCTCGCTTCTTTACGTTAATTATTCACTTAAATTGGTAAACATGCTTTCTTTTCGCACGTCTAATCACCAAACTGCTTCATTTTATATGGGTGTAAAATAAGCTCGATGATGTAATGTATCTACTGAATACAACGTCATTGGGTTAGTGTATTAAACGAACCAAACTATTGTAGATAAGTGTATTTTCTCCGCCTTCAGCCAGGGCGGGCTTTATTTTCTACAAGTACATTTAATGTTGACTTTAATAGCACGCAGAGTGCTCACTGTCTTTATAATAAACCTTCGAAATTTACAAAGCAGTTTTCTTGCAAATAAACATAAAAATGAAGGTTCTTTATTGCGCTTATAAAATCATTGCAACAAATCAAAAGAGCGATCACTGTAAAGGCGCAATCCAAAACGCTTAGAATTCTGACTGTTCGCACAGATTTCCTGGGTCGTACGAACAATTTGGTTAAATAATCCCGAACACAAATAAAAAGAGCGAGGCAGAAATTGTTTGTTCGCAAGACGGGTTTTCCAGAATTTTTAATTATTATAATTTTCTCAAAACTACGTACATTGCAACAATTACTCATATTATAATAAAATGAGAAGACTTCCGAGAAAACACGTTGCGAACATAGAAAAAATGAGAAAATGTTTTCCATGCCGTTCGTGGTACACGTCCAAGCCAAAATGTATTTTAATTGTGTCTTGCGTGTACTTCTACGAACACAGAGTTGAATTGCAAAGAAGTTCTAAACAGGCCTTATACGAGAAATTATTGTCTTCACGCAGCGTTGACACTAAAACAATGATTTGCTTGAAAGATGACTCTTCTATTGTAGATGTGGACACATGTTGTCTGATGTTAATATTTGAACTGCGTGTATATATACATACAGTATGTTTTAGATATTTTTGTCTTTAAACGAGTCTCCAAAAATAAAAAAAATCTTTTGTATCTGAAAGTGTTTGTCTTATTGTTTATATAACATTCAATTAAAACTAGTAATTATTTTCGCTCAGAAGGATGATAGGGTGGAAAATTGTGCAAAAGTATACTGGGAAAATTTGGACTAAATTAAACATTTCCAGATCTTCAAACTCCTTGCGAGGTGTACCCCGAAGGGTACCTTCGAGGTAGTACCCTTCGTTCTACCCTTCGAGGTAGTACCCTTCGTATCATAGCCTGATACATAGTGGTAATACTGCAATTAGTAATGTGTGAATAAAATGCGTTATGAAATTTAAAAATACTATAAATACTGCCATCTTGTTTTATTTAACTTTATACAATGTCCCATAATGAGTGGATCAACGAAATATCGGTTGTTGCCAATAATAACGAATGAATAACATTTTAATTAGGAAGACGAAAGTTATCTTAAAGATCTTGGACAATAAAAAAGATAAAATAGCAATAAAACCTAATAAATTTTTTTTTCATGCGTAGTAAGAAAAATAAAAAATATTTAAAAATCGTAACTCTAGAGCTATTAGGCCTAGGATAATACAATTTATTATTCAGTATGTGTAATAACCCCCTCTGTCACCGACATTTCGTTGGTCCACTCCTTCCGGGACAATTGTATATAGCAGTATTTGTAAAGTTACTTAATATATTTTTTTTTCTTTATTATCTCTTATATATCTTCTTATATATTCACTATCTGTATCACTTTTGTAACGTCTTCGACTCTACTAATAGTACGTATTTATTATAACATTATTGATAGGAAGACATGGGTTTGCATCAACACCAATTGATTATAAGTGATAAGTTTGTATCAATAAATCTGTACTCCAGTAAACCTATGAACTTAACTTTTGTTGAAAATTGTTGTAAAATTCATAAAAATAAGTTTCTTTAAGGAAAATTTATTTTTATAACAACTAAAAAATATAAAAAGCTGATCACAATACGATGTATCTATACATATAAAGAAACAAGTCCTGCCTTACTAGTCCATCAGCTTGGATGGCTCTAAGCTGATGGTCTAGTTCAATACTACTGAAATGTGAAACATATAAAAACAAAACTAGGTACTGTAGTATCCTTTATAGAGACTAATTCTGAAAGGATTTTTCGAAATTCAAGCCCTGTGAGGAGTAAAATGGGTTGTGCAGAAAAAAAATGTTACATGTTGATTAATCTGAAACATATCGTAAAAAATATACTAATATAATAATTAATAAACCTATTTCACCGATTTTTTAAATTAAATCCTCGAGGACGTGAAAGCGGGTGAGGAAATGAAAGCCATGTGGGTACTGTGGAGTAGAGTATAGTGCTGAAAATAGACTAAATGAAGCTTACATTATTTTTTGTGCTTAGTCAGTATATTGAAACAAAAAAAACTTTCCTAATGTAAATTTTGGGTATTAAATATTGACTATTGAATTCTAGTAATGTTTCTGACGCTCGAACACTATTCTTTGAATATTGTTTGCAATATCATATAACGTAATCATTAAAATTATATCATTATGGAAAACGCCAATATCACTGAATAATAACTGTAAGACTTTCAAAACAAATTTCAAACAACTCATAAAGGATCTGGGTACATTTGTTCAACTCAGGGTAAGCATACATTTGTTCAAATACATACAATATATAACATAAATATACTTTATTTGTTAGTTAAATAAACAATATGCATTATCAGTCACATGATGTATAACAATTATATTAAATTTTTGGTCTTTTGCGAGTTTGTTTTTTATGACATTCTTGGTAACTTTTTAATTAAGTCTGTCGTATCGGGTTCATATAAAAACGAATACACTTTTCTAAAAAATATATTAAAAATAATTTATTGAACGAAATTAAAACACTATTCCAAAGCAACAAAACAATTACAAAACAACATTTACAAGACGAGCTGTCAAAACGTGCATTCTATTTTATACCGGGGGCTATTTATTTTCCGAATGACTTTAATTATTAATTTAGTAAATTTTTATTCTAATATTGAATTCGCCCACGGAGTTTAATCTATATAACATATGGTAAATTATAGTTAGAACATATTTTTTTAAATTTATTTGAAGAAAACACGCGCTGTAAATAATCGATAATTACTTCTAGGGAAATAATTTCAAGAGCACCAACGTCATTATAAAATAGAATTTTCAAAAACAGGAAACTGTACAATCTACTTTTATCTTTTGTCGAGAAGTTCCATGTACATAATTTGGATTAAAGTATAATAAAAAAGAATATTTTTTGACGTTTATTTGATTAACAAATAATTTGAAATTTGGTGGGAAAATGCCATTATATAGAAAAAATAATACAACATGCTTATTTGTACAGAATACGAAATAACTAGTGCCATCTATCGACGTATATTTGCAATTCAGAAAATAATGGTATGTTTTTTCCCAAATAATTGCTCGATAAGGCTATAGATGTCAATAAAAAACAATACTCAAGAATTAAAACATGGTAAAATAGTATTTTAATTTATAAGTGTCAATTGATAAAATAACTATACACAAATTAAGTATCATCTTTAGATATTCTTTTACTTTGAAAAGGTAAAGTGTCATACTCAATGCGGTTTTACCTAGAAATTACTTTTTCGATTTTGTATACAAATGAATAAACGTGAAATTAGCGCTCTAAGAGTGGTCTTAAAAAGATAGAGATAATTTGTATCAATTTAAATAATACCATCTCTTTTATTTACTTATATGATTTTATGGACTCTATTGGGTATGTTTATCTAGCCAACCTATAATTAACACCATATATACCATCGACATAAATCACGATTTATATCGATGATATCTAAATATTAATTCATTTGCATGTTATTGAAAATGAACTGTATCATAAATCAAACATTTTGTAACAATAATAAATAAAAAATAAACTAAACAATCTGTAGTATGGCAAACTGAAAACAAAAAAAAACAAGACAAATTTACTTAAAAATTTATTCAGATGCATTGCCATCTTTCAGCGTCTATTGGTGTGATATGTTTTACTCATTTTAATTAGTTACGTTAGTTTATGACAGATGTCACTGTTAATTTTAAAAACGTATTTATTTTAACAAAATAATATTTTAGATTATTTGTCTGTAATTTGTTAACGCTTTAGAATTATCTTCAATGGATTTTTAGAGGTTATCATTCAGATTTAAAAGTTAAAATTTCATGTATTAATTACTTTAAAAGCGACGGCATGAGATTTACAATATATACCTTAGATGGCGCTGATTTACTTAATTTTATTTAAAATAATGGTAAACATAATAATAAAATATATGTAAATTAATTTACGGGCTTTAAAACAAAAAGAAAGTCATAAATCGATTAAATAAACTAAGTCTCCTTAATTTTAACTTAACAATTTTTACAAACAGAATCCGTTTTTACCATAAACTATTAAAATTATCTACAGATGGCGCTGTCAGTAAAACTTTTATTTACTTGCAAAAGTGTGGTAGGTACTTCAAAAAATCAATTCTAATTCGACTCGCAGCCTAACGTGCAGCACAGAGCCGACCGCGGTGTATGTATATG
Source organism: Druceiella hillmani (assembly GCA_039881145.1). Taxonomy (NCBI): domain Eukaryota; kingdom Metazoa; phylum Arthropoda; class Insecta; order Lepidoptera; family Hepialidae; genus Druceiella; species Druceiella hillmani. Next base: position 40,886,543 of record JAYKKI010000011.1, read on the forward strand.
TGTATAAATATACACATAGATGGTTTGTACATCTCATCATAGAGCCAGCCGAGTATAGTTTAGGATTTGATAGCGCCGCCTGGGTCGCTGGCTAGCGCGCGCGTCGTTCAGCGATTTTATTCCGCTCGACTATTTGACATTACTCATTTTTTCGTTTCATTTCTGTCTTCGGCTAGTGAGTCATGTTAATGAATAATAAGAAATATAGCGAAACACAGTATAAAAATCCCGTCGAAAAACGCTAAATTGAAGTTAACTAATGTATTAATCATTGTGAATCTTATTATAAAGGTAAGTGAATTTATTCCATTATGTTTGTGTTTATTACAATAAATCTGTCGAAATGTTTATATTCCTTTACGTTACTCGGATTGTAAATATTTTAAATGTCAAAATGTAACATTCATCTTTATAGGTTCAAGTTTTATTTTTTGTTCTTGTATTTATATATATTTTTTATTGACTGCATATTTCGGAAATACCGCCGTTTGTAAACAATAACGCCGGTCAAAGTCCTGTTTCCGGTTTGTTATTAATAATTATTTAAATTTAATTTTTTTTGCAAGTGTTTCGATGCCGTCTTGTTTTTGTCATATATTTTGTTAAATTTGCAATCGAAAATTGTTCGGCGAATGATATTTTGTGGTGTGGTTTGATACACGTCTGCGCATTTCTTTCATATTTTATGTACATGATTTATAGCTTAGGCGAGCGCGCCCGCCGACGCGGTACCGATGTTCCCCCGTTACTGTCGCTGTCAAACAAATCGGGCATTAACTTTTGGGATGTTTTTATTTCCCGCTTTTGTTACCGAAATAGAGTTCCGATTATGTACTTGATGTGGTCGAAAATAGAACTCTGCATGTTTCACTTTATATGAAAGTGCAATGGGTTTCGAATTTGTAATTTTGTTTAAATATGCAGTTCTTGTGAAAAAGTTGTGTTAACATTCCAATAACATGGTAACTTATAAAATAATTCAAATTAAAAGTTATTGGTTAAAGTGTGAAACACACAAGTGTTCCGTGAAATTTAATTTTTTATTGCCAAATAATATGCTAAACGACAATCATTCTTATTCAATTATGTTCATGTGAATATAACTGAATAGTTGCATATTACTTTAAGTAATAAAACAATACCGTATAATATCAATAAACAAATGATGTATTATTTAAGACACAAAGTACAATAGTACTGCCAACAACAATTAAGTCATTTGTTATAAAACTTATTAAACAATGTTGGCAACACCGACACATTTACAATTCGCGTTAAAATATCATATCTGAATTAGGTACTTTGTATTTATTGTTTATTGCATAATTGCAGGCTAGTTATTTTGTTTATCACAATATAAACGTGAAGGAGTTCTTTACAATTTATACAAAAAATATTTATGGTCCCTTTTTTCTATACGATCAGCGCGCGTTGCTTCTTCTGATATTACGAGCACTTCGCATATAAAACAACTTTTGATGGAAATTGGAGAAGCAAGAAAGTCCAAAAAATATTTTTTATATTACGACCTTAGTGCAATTGCAGTACGTATTATTTTTTTACTTTTCTCCTCAATACAAGTATTGGCTAATTTTTTTAATCTCGTACATTTTTTCAAAAGGGTTGTCTCTCTTTGTCAACTAGAAAGAGAGAAACCTATATTAACACACAAGTGCTGAAAAATTATTTAGAATCGCAGTATTACGAAAATATCAATGAGCTTAATAACGAAAGATACACTTTAATTGATAACTTGATATATTTTAAGGGATAGTCTTTACGCTCACATCATAAAATATAATATTTTGGCGTTTAATGATAATAAAAAAATTTAAAAAAGTGCAGTGTAATTAAGTTTTCTCAAATTTTATATGATAATTATTTATTAATAATAAACAATAATAGATCATTGTTAATTGCGATTTTTTTTCATGTATTATCAGTTTCCTGAAATATATATCAGAAAAGCTACTTGATATCAAAATTTTCAGTAATTGAATAAGAAGGCTTTTGCACGTAGTAACCGCATACACAGGTCACCAGACGATGGCAGTGTAATTACGGTTTTAAATTTCTTTTCCAGATTCTAAGAAATACAACATTGAAAATATCATTTCGATTAAAAATACTTTGTAATTTCAGATGAAGCAAGCAGAAAAAAATAAGCTGTAGACGGGCAGATAACTTCCAAAATCCTCAATTTCTTCTCTATCTACTATCGTGACAAATAATTTTCGCTTGACGATAAATTCAAGTGTACAAGAATATCGAATACAATATAACCAGAAAGTTTTTAAAGAGGCTTCCGATACGCGACACTCCCGGCTTCGCTACGCGTAAACTAGCGCGTGCAAAAATGTTTACACATACGTATAACTGTGTTAATGAACTTCGCGTAGGCCCCCACATGCGAGACATCAATTTTGCGAATGCCCCAAGCTGAAAGGCGGAGGAATGGGGAAATTGTTGGGGTCAATTTCCCTCCATTTATATGTAGGTAGATTAAATCCAATATCACTTTATCGATTATTTAGAAGGACTTGAACTGATCGGAGTGACGAGGCCATATCCGAATTTAAAGGTTTGTGTAAGGGAAGCGGGGGCAAAACAATCCCTAAAGATGGAGATATATCTAAGATAGTTTGTTCTTGTCTCTTACGGTGTTTCGTCGATTGAAGTTGTAAAAATACAAACAAATAAGTCAGGACCATCGAAAAGGAATAAAAAAATATTGTGTTTTATAACTCTAAAGTCATTTGTTCTATTTTGGTGGGATTTGCTGGAAGCAGTATGAAATGGCAGCATTAAAACACCTAAAATCGTTATTAACTTGCAACTTGAAATCCAACTCGATTTGCTTGCTTTAAATTTATAAAAAAAAACTTAGTGTAAAATACTGATTTATTCAAAACGCTATAAAATATGTTTTGGCAGATAGTTATTAAGTTGGATAACAGGTGGCGGTACGTAAAATTTTATAACGCGCTATGCTTTTGTTACAATTTATGACATTTAAAAAGATTCAAAAAATGGAATAATTCGTAGTACCGGTATAGTTAATGTTGGAAGATCTAAAATACCTTCCATACATTTTTCTAGCAGACAATAGATTTGCTTACCTCGGAAAGTGTTTCACGTTTACTTAAAAATATACTTCAGTTTACTTTAGAAAATGCTCTAATTACCTAACTTACGTTTATTGTTTCAATGTCAGCAAATTATTTTTAAGGCTTAATGGCTATATATAATACGAATAGAGAAGCTCTAAAAAAAATATTCACACTAACGAATTAGGGGTAGTAACCGTTACTATGTTGTATATAGCAAAGTAGTGAGACAACTTTCCACTATAAACAAAGAATAATGTGATAATTGTTACAATTCTTTTTAGTTTCCATATATACATGAAAATTATCAAATGTTTCTGAAAAACAAATTTTTAAAGGTGCTGTTTCAATGAAAAAATGTACATTTTTCTTTTTTTACAAAAACCCATTTCAAATATTCCCAGTTTGACGTATAGAATTAACTTCATGAATAATAGATAAGTTTTTTGTTTACGCCCTGTATTTGCAGAGTGGGAAAAAAAAATGTATATATATATACAATCTTTTGTTTGAGTGTTTTCAGCGTATTTTGAATAGGTTTTTTTTACATTTTATCACGAAAATCGAAAAAAGCTTTCTCCCCCGCCTCCTCTATCCCTTAAGACTTATAATAGAATTGTTTATGAGGTTTTATTTGGATTTTTATTTATATCGGCTACATATTGATAGCTCAAATAGTGAAAGAGAATTAATTTTTTTATGTAATGCTACTTGCCTCACCAAGGTAAGATAAAAATTTTGAAATCAACAACGATATATAAATAGCTATAACAATCATTTTAATGTGAACAACAGAACGGTCGCGGAGCTTATTATGTTATGATTTTTTAAATTTATTTTTCAAGTCAGTCTGGTCAAGGAGTTGGGCTAAAGAAAGGGCTCAGTATTACAATATAATGAGCCTTGATAAACATATATTAAAGGGTTATATCTTTGCTAGTTCCACCAAAACCTATTTATCTAATCAAATAGAAAAAATTATTTCTCTTAAAAATGTAGATGTTTGTAAATAATAATACATAGTTAACGAACGTTTATGCACCACACACGGTCAGGACTGTTAGTCGGTCTTACTGACAGTTAAATACGTATTTCTGTTTCTCATTAACTGTTACTCGGGTTGGAATACGAGTTTACTTTATTGACCGTGCCCTATTGCACGGTACAATCGCTAAAGTATGCATACGAAATACGTTTTTAACTGTCAGTAATTCCGACTGACAGTCCTGACCGTGTGTGGTGCATACGGGTGTAAGTCATCTGATAATAAACCTTTATGTCACCAAAATAACTACTGTTTTTGGGTTATCCGTTTTTGGGTTAACGTTTTTTGGTTGACGTTTTCTCAAAATGTTGTGCCTAATTTTGAAATCGATTCTTTTCCAAAATACGTTAATAAAATTATTGTAAATAATTTGAAATGTTTCTTATTTAAGTCGGCTATAAAAATAACTATATTTAAAAACTTGAGAGATATGAATAGTGAGGAAAAAATATATGAATGACGTATATTTCTCAACCGCAGCAATATTTGAGTTGATTTAAAAATGTCACTAAATAAGTAAATCAGTAGTAACATACTTAACCTTTTTGCATTACCCCCTACCGAGCACATTGTTTTATCTATAAGCTACAGAGCTTTAACCTGAAAACCGGGTATGAACAGAGATATGAATAATGAAGAAAAAAATATATGAATGCCGTACATTTCTCAACCACAGCAACAGTTGAGTTAATGTAAAAATGTTACTAAATAAATAAATCGGTAATAATACACATAATCTTTTTGCATTACCTCTTGCCGAGCACATTGTTTTAGCTACAAACTACAAAGGTTTAACCCGAAAACCGAGAATGAACAGAGATATGAATAATGAAGAAAATATATGAATGATGTACATTTCTCTCAACTACAGCAATAGTTGAGTTGATGTAAAAATGTTACTAAATAAGTAAGTCAGTAACAATGCACTTAACCCTTTTGCATTACCCCCTACCGAGCACATTGTCTTAGCTATAAACTTGCAAAGGTTTAACCCGAAAACCGAGAATGAACAGAGATATGAATAATGAAGAAAATATATGAATGACGTACATTTCTCTCAACTACATCAATAGTTGAGTTGATGTAAAAATGTTACTAAATAAGTCAGTAACAATGCACTTAACCTTTTTGCATTACCCCCTACCGAGCACATTGTCTTAGCTACTCGTGTAAGCTACAAAGCTTTAACGCAAAAACCGAGAATGGACAAGACATTGATTAAGAGTAATGTGAATAGTCTATTTAATATAAGGCAATAATGCGTATGACCATGATCCATTATCGCTTAACATCTGCATGGCCGTGTCGACAAATAGCGATACAAAAAATCGCAAGTGATATTTCAAGTTCGTTTGTGACTTTCAACGCAGTAATAGATTATAATCACTTTACTAACTAGTTAAGTTTTACTATTATGACCGTGCCCAGCTGGTCCATCAACGTTGGCAAGATGGCAGGTGACGTCTGTTTGGAAAAGCTTACAACGCGGTATGTTTTTCTAAACATCTTTCCTTTTTTATTTTCTTATTTAAGTAATGTATGTGTGTGTCTCCGCTCGTCGGCTACCAGTAGCCCATGGATGGTAAATACCCTGAAGGTTTGTGTTATTTTACGTTTCCAACACGTTTCCAACACATCTTGTTTTTTACAATTTTCGCAAAAAAGTTTTTAGAAACTTAATATCGGTTTAAATTTGCCTTGTGTTTACAAGTACAAATATGTTTTTTTATTAGTTTATGTTTGTTTATTCTTATTATTAACTGACCGATCGTTCCCAATTTCATCGGGAGGTAACGTTGTTGTCACTGTACACTTGGATACGTAATCGGTTTTAGGTTATCGTGGTGCCAGATTCGAAAACAGTTATAAATTACGTCTAATTAAAATGTAAAGTGAAAAAGATTTCGAATTTCTGGTCATATGTAAACACTGCATCGTATGAAGATTGATCAAGTCAGTAAGCTAAGCTTTTGCGATATTTATAATTGTTTGTACGTTCCATATTCTTTTAAAGTCTATGGAAATGAATTTTAAATCGATTTTGATAAAAAATACTTCACTAAAAATATATAAACTCTCCCAAACCAAAAAAAACATAAAAATTAAATTAGATGTTTAAGTTTTTTTGCCGATAGTAAAATTATTTAAATAAAACAATTAAGACACATCCTTTTCTACGTCGGTGAAAATGTCTTTTTTATAGATAAGACTATATTTCTTAACTTGGTGATATATTTAATTAGAAACTATTCTTATCTAACCCAATAAAATTTATGCCCAATCGGTTGCGTGTTCTGAATATGGAGTTATATATTTTGATGCGAAGAATTATTACTGTAAACATAACATTTAAATAGTAAATTAAAAAATTATTTATAAAAAATATTTCATTTAAGTACAGATTAATAGGTTCCTAGAATTCCTTTTGCCTATCCTACGATCTTTCGGAAAGGTCATACGGACGTATGCGGCGGGACAGCTTTTTTGCCGTCTCGTTTCGCTGAAAGCATATACTGAAAGTTAATATATTCATGTCCTAACAAGGGCACAAATATTCTTTCTAGCTTATAATATCGCTGACTCAGATACAGGCTTTGCTCGAATGATTTAAAGGAAAAAGCCTAGAATAAGGATTGCGTGCAATTCTCGTTTTTTATACCATCATGAGATCAGTTCTTATGTTTGAGTTTATTTATATTTTATAACTCTTCCCGCAACTATACAGCCCCAAGGAATAAAATGTCTAAAAACCTGCATACATTTCTTGTGTGACATTTATACTCTTATGGTTACCTTCTCTTGACAAGCTCCCCACACTGGACAGGGAAATTTAACAGCATATCCATTTATCTACACTAACCAGGCGAACAAACGGGTGTGTTATCAAAAATAGAGCAGCTGGCAATGAGGTAATCGAAATAATTTATTAATGTTGATTAAAATACATTTTAAGCTAATTGAGAATGTATTTGCAAGCTAGACACAATAATTATTGTGCTAAGCACAAATGCCAGCATTTTTCAGTTTTATTATTGTTTATGTAACTTCCTTTAAATGATAAATTTTACTATGAGATTAGATATATATATATATATATATATATATATATATATATATATATATATATATATATATACACATATACATATACATATACATATACATATACATATACATATACATACACATACACATACACATACACATACACATACACATACACATACACATACACATACACATATACATATACATATACATACACATATACATATATATATATATATATATATATATATATATACATCCATCCATCGAACTCACTAAAATATAGAAATAAGGAAAACTAAGATTCGTCACCTGTAAAATCAATACCGTTTTTCTAGATATATGTAGGCGAAATGTTTACTATGTATTTTCAGGAGCAATTAGGATAGGCTTAGCTTGCGTCTTCAGCGGGAAGTGCTAAGAAAAAAGAAAGCATAAATGACAAAATATTGAATTATAACTTTTAAACAAAATAATTCTTTGTGGTCGAGCTTTTTAAGTAAATATGACTTTTATACTTATTGCTGTTACGTACAACAATTCGGAAACGTTTCTTAAAAAAAGGTCGCTCCAGATTTACGTCTTTTTCTTCTTCAATGGCTTGACAGCTCAGGACGGGCCACGCCTTCCGCAGAATCAACTCCCAAGCTCTCCTGTTCCTGGCAAGAGACATACACTGTGTTACACTTAGGATTTTAAAGTATTTTCGAGCCAAGCAGTCGAGCCACCTAAGTTTAGGTCTTTTTTTTTTCGGGAGCCCAATGGTCTGGCTCAGAAGATTTTTTGTTGCCAGACTGTCATCCATTCTACTCAAGTGCCCTGCCATTTTAGGTAGAACATTACAATTAAAAAAAAAACAAACAGGTCAAGTGCAAGTTCTTGTACTTATGTTAGTTATTATGTTATGTTAGGTACATAGTTATACTTTATAAGTGCTCCGTACAATCAGTTGCTTGTGAACATGAATTTTGTGGTGTATCTTGAAAAATGTATCTGTTCGACAGAAAGCTGTTTTGTTATTGTTTAGAAAATTAAAAACTATAGCTCTAACTTTCAATTCTGTAATATTTTAATGTTTGTATAGCTATGAGTGACTTAATTATCTATAGGTGTTTTCATTTTTGTATAACAATATATATAGCATACGTTAAAAATATATAGTGAAGCGTCGGTGGGTTAATAAAGTTTGTAATTTGTTACTAAATCGGTTAATAAAGTTCATAATTTGTTTATAAAAGTTTATAATTTGTTACCGCAACGTTTCTAATATTGACTCCGAGGGAAAGTAAGTAACTTCTAGGAGTCGCATTTTATAATGTTCCTTACGACGTCGATTCCTAATATTTTTACAAGTGTGATTCTCGTTACCTAAAAAAATTGAAAACATTTTTGAATAGATCCAAATGATATTTTTAATATCAGGGGTTTTTAATTTTGATAACCAGAGCTTTGTTTTGTGATATGACCTGAAAAATTATACCATTTTCATAATAAACCGGAAAACAAAGTTTCTGGCCGAAGTTTCTTTTTATGTATAAAAAGATGTCGGAGGTAGTATTAACTTTACAATTTTTGTTAAATATATTCGTGTAGTGAATATTATCATATTTTTATGAACAATACTTTCGTGGATAGTGAGGAGACAGCGATTTTCGTTTTTTTTTTTCAAAAAAGTCTTATGAAAAATCATTTTAGAAGAATAAATAAATGTTATATATATATATATATATATGTATATATATATATATATATGTATATATATATATATATATATATGTATATATATATATATATATATATATATCTCTTTTTTTTTTTCTTTCTTTTTTTTTAAGTCGATGCACTAGGATAGTTTTTAAAAATGTTGTTTTTTCGTTCCTTTTTTCATCTTAACAATCTCCAAAATCAAGATTCAAATATTGTTGGCTAACATTTCCTATGGCCATGTCAAATTTCAGCATTCTACGTCAATCGGACGACACCAAGATAATTATGTTAGTGCTCCGTTTTGATGTAATAAAATATGTATCTAAGTGTGCAATTTGTGCCTTTTGAAAAAAAAATAGATGCAAATTTGTAAACTTGCCGAGGTGTTGTCCTAAAGAAGAGTTCAGTGTAACGAACCCAATCTCACTTCGTCCTGCAACGCAAGCACTATTAAATGTGCAAATATAGCAACGCAGTATATTATAAACACCTCAAGAACGTCACTGTTTGCTACAAAGTTCACGCCCCCACCGTTCTCGCAGCCACTGCGCTAATCTGGATGGTGGAACTGTTCGCTGTTGCAAAAGCAGAATGTGAGGCAACGCTCAGGTGGGCGGCAAACGAAGAGTTGTATGCTGCTCAGAACACTGGCGCACACGTTGCCGGATTGAACCCGACGATAGTAGATCCTACTACCATCTGGTAGCAAATTAATATATGTATATCTGCACAATGTTAACTTCGAATTTGAAGTGTTTACTGAAAAGAATATTTACTAGTTTCTTTCAGACTCAGTAATTTCAATGCGTTCGTGTTTTGAATCCACGCTGTCGATATTGTTTACTCTTTTTTAATTATAATATAATAATTCGTTTTAGTACACTATTTTGTATTTGATTTCGACAGGTAAGAACTATACAGTTATCCTTTTGAGGTACGCCGGGCAACAGAGAGCCTGGGATATAAAAAATGGAGATTTTTTGTAATTTCAGAAAAAAATTTCGAATATTTTTTCAAGAATATAAATGAACAAATGATTATTTCATGAATTAAAGGTGAAGGCAATTAGTTATGTACCTATCGTCTTACGCATCTTGTAAAAATGTATACGTTAAACCAAAACATCAACAAACAAACGTTCAACCGATATATAATAAGAGATTAAAGTACATAACTGTCATTTTAACGGCTTTAAGTTATGATTATCTGTGCTCGAATCTTGACTTTCATAAAAATATCATTTAACGTCTTTATGTTCTGCAATATTATGATTATATCTGTGCTCGAATCTTGATTTTCGTAAGAATTTCATTTAACGGCTTTATGTTTTGCAATGTTATGATTTTCGGTACTCGAATCCTGACTTTCATAAGAATTTCATTTAACGGCTTTATGTTCTGCAATGTTATGATTATATCTGTGCTCGAATCTTGATTTTCATAAACATTTTATTTACCGGCTTTATGTTTTGCAATGTTATGATTTTCGGTACTCGAATCTTGACTTTCATAAGAATTTCATTAAACGGCTTCATATTTTACAATGTTATGATTATACTTGTGCTCGAACTTTGACTTTCATAAGAATTTCATTTAACGGCTTTATGTTTTGTATTGTTATGATTATTTGTGCTTGAATTTTGACTTTCAAAGAATTTCATTTAATAGTTTTATGTTTTGCAATGCTATGATTATATCTGTGCTCGAACCTTGACTTTCATAAGAATTTCATTTAACGGCTTTATGTTTTGTATTGTTATGATTATTTGTGCTTGAATTTTGACTTTCATAAGAAGTGCATAGCACAAAGTTCGTGTAAATTAATTTCTTACACCGATATAACCGTTTTTACGTAAACGTAAAAATTTAAAAGAAATTTAATATTTTTCATAAGAATTTTAAATATTTCACTTTAAAGTAATTTAGAATTCTACCATTTTCACTTATTGAACACTTTGTCATATATCCTTTTTCGGGTTCCGTGCTATAAAAGAAAAAGTAGAATACTTATAAGATCACTCACGTGACTGTTTGTCTGTCGCTGCCATTTTTCTCAGAAACTGTTTAATGTAGAAAATCGAAATTTTAGAGTTATAAAACATATTAACCCGCGCGTATCTCAATAGGTAATACACGAAAATTTATATTGAAATTTTAGAGGGGCAAGTTAAGTACACGAAATTTTATTTTTAATTTCATATAGAGTGTCGGGGATCATCCGAAAGTATCAATAATAATAACGACCTCAAAAATATTTTCTTCATAATTTTAAGATAACTCTGAAGAGTATATCTAAAGAATGTACAAAAAATATGTTACCATATCGAAGCGTTTATATTCTCAAATATCACTATAGGTTGCTCTCTTGTTATTATAATTTGGATTAGTAGGCTGGGTTCGACGAAATGTGCGATCGTGTGAGTCTGCTTACATATGAAGCGGAAACAACCCGTTCTTGCTATGCGAGCGCGTCCGTTAACATTCGGACGGGCGCCTAACTGGCATAAAGGTGCAGGAACTGGATTGCGCTTTGTCGATCGTGGAACTAAGTGCTTCGTTCAAATTTAATTTCCTTTAGAGACTGCATCCACAGGTAAAAAAGAAAATGCCGGAAATGGTACACTTATAAAGGTCCTTTCTGGTACAATCAAGCTCAGAAGAAACTGATGTTTTTTTATTTAACTCACTCCTGCGTAAGAATATAGGTAACCTAATATGGACTACACGATTGAATACTTTTCGGTTTACTTCGAAAAAGAACATTATATTAAACCTCAATTGATTTAATATAAACAATAGGGGTCGTATCAATTCTTGAAATAGCAACTGGAAGCTTAGTAACACGTGCTGGCCGAAAATCTGTATTAAATATTAAGAACGGCTAAGTATTATTTCAGTCTAAAAGATAGTAACTTATTAAGCACTATTGATTACATTGAAAAATATTTTCGTGTCCAGATTCTGCTTTAAACCTTTATATAATTCTGAAGCCGAATATAAACCAAAGCATTACGTAATCTCAGAGATAAACTTAAATTATATATCAGCGCAAATTATGTAGATGGCAGCTTATACACCAATTAATTGTCATTGACCATTAAGAGGGATTTCCTTGGTCACGCCGGAAAATTATTAATATAAAGCGTTTATAGATGTATCACAGTAAATGAACGAAAACCGTAAGTCAGTACGATTATCATGAAGTTAACGAATATTATTTTAATAATAAAGTAGATTCTCTGTTTTGTCAAACATAGAGAAAACCAAAATAAAGAAGTTTTTGCTGACAAGTCACTATGGACAAAAAGTACGATATTATTGTGTAATTCTGAAAACACAATGTTCTAATAAGAGGATGTAACATTTTCATCACACTAAGGGATAAAATGGTCAGATGATTGTTATAATTTTAAATTTGCTATTTTAGCAATTTTCATTTGATATCTCATATGACGGGGTTAAAAACAATAGGTTTAGAAGAAACACGCGCTGGAATTAAAAAAATAAAGAACAAAAGAAAAACAGCGTTTGAAGAATAAATTCTTTGTTTTGTGTTATCAGCTTTCATTTAATATCTCATATGACGGGGTTAAAAACAAAAAAGAACACTTGTCAACTTTATGTCGAGACGCAGATCATGACAATTTTGGTAGGCAAATTTATTATATAAACGTTTTGGGAACTGCAGGTTTTTTTTGTTACTCACTGAACACAATAATAATTTTAAAAAAAGATCAAAACTGAACCGGAGTCATAAAAAATGCAAAAGAATAACAGCGTTTGAAGAGAAACTTTATTTTGTGATGTCGACTAATTCATTTACGACATATTTTCATAATTCTGCGAATTGTTTCATTAAATTTAGTGTATTTTACAATTTCATATACAATTTGTAAAAAAAATGATTTTTTATTATCGTCAAAATATTTTATTCGCTTAGCTCTGTAATGAATATGAAGGTTAAATACAAAAAAACATATCAAGTACGAGCGGGAGTCGCACTACGTGGGTTCAGTACACTTATCAACTTTAAGTATAATTAGTATTTATATTAAACTATTTACAAATAGTATTTTTTACAACGTGAATATATTGCTACTACATCTTTCACAGGTTTAAAAACATGGTGAATATTCAGCTTTTTTATATATACAACTTTTACTTAGCTTTCAAAACCTCTGTTTATTATCATTCAGTATTCTCGGAGATATATAAATATTTTTCAGAGCAACATTTTTTTCAGTATATCCCTGAAGATATAACATTTAAAATTATGAAAATGAAAATTTTTGAGACCCTTATAATTAACACTTTCAAACCATACCCACACTATACATGGAATTACAAAAAAATTGCGTACTTAATTATATCCTAAAATTTCCATGTGTATGTATTTAAATCTTAGCTATTGAGATCTAAGCGGTTTAATATGCTCTATTATTGTGCTCTTGTGCCTAATTTGAAGTTTCTACGTCAAGCGGTTTCTGTGAAAAAGGTCTATAGCAAACGAGCAGACAGACATGCGAGTTCTTATAAGGGTTCTTATAAGGTGTGGAACAAAAATTATATTATTTTAGTTATAACATTTAAAATTATGAAAATGAAAATTTTTGAGACCCTTATAATTAACACTTTCAAACCATACCCACATTATACATGGAATTAAAAAAGAAATTGAGTACTTAATTTTTTCCTCCTAAAATTTCCATGTGTATATATTTAAATCTTAGCTATTGAGATCTAAGCGGTTTAATATGCTCTATTATTGTGCTCTTGTGCCTAATTTGAAGTTTCTACGTCAAGCGGTTTCTGTGAAAAAGGTCTATGGCAAACGAGCAGACAGACATGCGAGTTCTTATAAGGGTTCTTATAAGGTGTGGAACAAAAATTATATTATTTAGTTATAACATTTAAAATTATGAAAATGAAAATTTTTGAGACCCTTATAATTAACACTTTCAAACCATACCCACACTATACATGGAATTAAAAAAAAATTGCGTACTTAATTATATCCCAAAATTTCCATGTGTATGTATTTAAATCTTAGCTATTGAGATCTAAGCGGTTTAATATGCTCTATTATTGTGCTCTTGTGCCTAATTTGAAGTTTCTACGTCAAGCGGTTTCTGTGAAAAAGGTCTATGGCAAACGAGCAGACAGACATACGAGTTCTTATAAGGTGTGGAACAAAAATTATATTATTTTAGTTATAACATTTAAAATTATGAAAATTAAAATTTTTGAGACCCTTATAACTAACACTTCCAAAACATACCCACACTATACATGGAATTTAAAAAAAAAATGGTGTACTTAATTTTTTGCTCCTAAAATTTCCATGTGTATATATTTAAATCTTAGCTATTGAGATGTAAGCGGTTTAATATGCTCTATTATTGTGCTCTTGTGCCTAATTTGAAGTTTCTACGTCAAGCGGTTTCTGAGAAAAAGGCCTATGGCAAACGAGCAGACAGACATACGAGTGATCTTACAAGGGTTCGGTTTTAAAAGGTGTGGAACAAAAATTATATTATTTTAGTTATAACATTTAAAATTATGAAAATTAATATTTTTGAGACCCTTATAACTAACACTTTCAAAACATACCCACACTATTCATGGAATTTAAAAAAAAAATGGTGTACTTAATTTTTTGCTCCTAAAATTTCCATGTGTATATATTTAAATCTTAGCTATTGAGATCTAAGCGGTTTAATATGCTCTATTATTGTGCTCTTGTGCCTAATTTGAAGTTTCTACGTCAAGCGGTTTCTGTGAAAAAGGCCTATGGCAAACGAGCAGACAGACATACGAGTTCTTATAAGGGTTCTTATAAGGTGTGGAACAAAAATTATATTATTTTAGTTATAACATTTAAAATTATGAAAATTAAAATTTTTGAGACCCTTATAACTAACACTTTCAAAACATACCCACACTATACATGGAATTTAAAAAAAAAATGGTGTACTTAATTTTTTGCTCCTAAAATTTCCATGTGTATATATTTAAATCTTAGCTATTGAGATGTAAGCGGTTTAATATGCTCTATTATTGTGCTCTTGTGCCTAATTTGAAGTTTCTACGTCAAGCGGTTTCTGAGAAAAAGACCTATGGCAAACGAGCAGACAGACATACGAGTGATCTTACAAGGGTT
The DNA here is from genome assembly GCA_039881145.1 of Druceiella hillmani. Lineage (NCBI taxonomy): Eukaryota > Metazoa > Arthropoda > Insecta > Lepidoptera > Hepialidae > Druceiella > Druceiella hillmani. The sequence goes on from JAYKKI010000011.1 coordinate 40,901,609, forward strand.
CTTATAAGGTGTGGAACAAAAATTATATTATTTAGTTATAACATTTAAAATTATGAAAATTAAAATTTTTGACACCCTTATAACTAACACTTTCAAAACATACCCACACTATACATGGAATTTAAAAAAAAAATGGTGTACTTAATTTTTTGCTCCTAAAATTTCCATGTGTATATATTTAAATCTTAGCTATTGAGATGTAAGCGGTTTAATATGCTCTATTATTGTGCTCTTGTGCCTAATTTGAAGTTTCTACGTCAAGCGGTTTCTGAGAAAAAGGCCTATGGCAAACGAGCAGACAGACATACGAGTGATCTTACAAGGGTTCGGTTTTAAAAGGTGTGGAACAAAAATTATATTATTTTAGTTATAACATTTAAAATTATGAAAATTAATATTTTTGAGACCCTTATAACTAACACTTTCAAAACATACCCACACTATTCATGGAATTTAAAAAAAAAATGGTGTACTTAATTTTTTGCTCCTAAAATTTCCATGTGTATATATTTAAATCTTAGCTATTGAGATCTAAGCGGCTTAATATGCTCTATTATTGTGCTCTTGTGCCTAATTTGAAGTTTCTACGTCAAGCGGTTTCTGTGGAAAAGACCTATGGCAAACGAGCAGACAGACATACGAGTTCTTATAAGGGTTCTTATAAGGTGTGGAACAAAAATTATATTATTTTAGTTATAACATTTAAAATTATGAAAATTAAAATTTTTGAGACCCTTATAACTAACACTTTCAAAACATACCCACACTATTCATGGAATTTAAAAAAAAAATGGTGTACTTAATTTTTTGCTCCTAAAATTTCCATGTGTATATATTTAAATCTTAGCTATTGAGATCTAAGCGGTTTAATATGCTCTATTATTGTGCTCTTGTGCCTAATTTGAAGTTTCTACGTCAAGCGGTTTCTGTGAAAAAGGCCTATGGCAAACGAGCAGACAGACATACGAGTTCTTATAAGGGTTCTTATAAGGTGTGGAACAAAAATTATATTATTTTAGTTATAACATTTAAAATTATGAAAATTAAAATTTTTGAGACCCTTATAACTAACACTTTCAAAACATACCCACACTATACATGGAATTTAAAAAAAAAATGGTGTACTTAATTTTTTGCTCCTAAAATTTCCATGTGTATATATTTAAATCTTAGCTATTGAGATGTAAGCGGTTTAATATGCTCTATTATTGTGCTCTTGTGCCTAATTTGAAGTTTCTACGTCAAGCGGTTTCTGAGAAAAAGACCTATGGCAAACGAGCAGACAGACATACGAGTGATCTTACAAGGGTTCGGTTTTAAAAGGTGTGGAACAAAAATTATATTATTTTAGTTATATTATAACAAACGTGCCAATTTACGAACTTCTAGTAATTTTTTTGAATAGGAGCATATAATAAACATCGTATTAATAAATACCATTACTGCCGTATTCGATATGACGTTTATATTATAAATTGGATGACACGAGAACACTATGTATAGTTACATAGTGTTCTATTGTACGCACGAATATCCAAAATCGTAAAGCTGTCGGTCCTGAATATTCAAATGTGAAGTAGAATACTATCCACACTTCCATTAGGTCAATTTCGTTGAACATTTTCGTGACGGTGTATGCACTTGGACTGCGCGTTACGAAGTTTCCTTTCAGTAACTCACTGATAGAGATAACTAATTCCGCCATTGTATTTCTATATATGTTTC